>CM067552.1:10015000-11215000 GCA_034509755.1 Anisodus tanguticus | reverse complement strand
GGTAGTAATGATTATCGAGTTAGTAGGGTCAAAGTCTTGTGATTTTTCGGTTAGAAAATATAATTATGTGACTTTTGAAAGAAAAAGTCATATCTATGTGATTGTACGTGAAATTTACCCCCTCTTGTCCACGTCCTATTAGACCTTTGTTACCTTTTTGGCCAAATTTTTGGGAGTCCAAAAGTGCTTACTTTTTAAAAAAGTGAGGTGTTTGGCCAATTTTTTGTAAGAAAATAAGTGCTTCTAAGGAGTAATAGAAGTTATTTTTCAGAAGCTAAAAAAAATAATTTTTCTCCAAAAATACTTTTTGAAAAACACTTTTGAGAAAATACACTTAGAAACACTTTTAAAAGTTTGGCCAAATATTAATTGCAGCTCAAAAGTGTTTTTCAAATTAATTGAAAAGCATTCTAGAAAAAGTATTTTCAAAATAACTTGATTTTAGAAGTTTGGCCAAACATACTAGAAGTATAATGCAACCATCTCGATTTTGTTTATTAGATTAAAATTTAACACGAAGGAAACTTTTGGAAATATTATTATTAGTTTAAAGAAAAATGCATCACAGTTCCAACAGTTAGAAGAACTTAAGGCTCGTTTAGTGTGAGAGATACGAGATAATTAATTTCGAAATTAAATTTGGGATAAATTTATTTTATTTTTTATTGGGATAAAATTACGAAATAACTAATTCAATGATTAGTTATCCCGGAATTGTATTATTATTTTATACCACATTAAAAGTGAGATAACAATTCTGGAATAATTAATTTTGGATAACTTGTTCCCCAATCAAATGAGCCCTTAGAGAGGACATCAATGGAGATTCTTTTTAAATCAATTTTGAGGTGTCACGACCCCAAATTTCCAATTGTGTCGAGAGGACACCTACCCTAACTCGTAGACGAACCCAACCAACATTCATATGAATAAGCGAATTTAAATGTGGAAAATAAATAAGTACAAGAGAATCAATTAACAAGTCTTAGAATATAAAATACATAGTCTGAAGAAAAACCCCCAACTACATCCGGTAGTCATGAGTACAAAGCTCTAATATACAAGTCTGAGTAATGAAATAGCAATACTGTCTAAAAGTAGCAATACATCACTGTCTGAAAATAACAAGAACAAAATATAAGGATAGAAAGAGTTTCAATGTCGGGGAAGAAGCTACGGCTCACCCTAGACTCCAAGGATCTCTCTCTCCGAATCGTAGATCAAGATGCTGTAGTATCGTCTCCTGACTCGGTACCTACGCATAGAGTGCAGCAAGCGTAGAGTGAGTACGAAAAATACATGTACTCAGCAAGCATCATCGACCGACCCTAGCTATAACGGTGACGAGGGATGGTACTTTTCAATACCTCTCTCTACTAGTTAGCTAGTTAAGTATAAGAATAATTCAGTTAACCAACATATAGTAGTTCAATTAAGCATAAGTACTCTCAAGTCACACATCGCGCAAGTCCAGCCTAAGCCACATTCAGGGCGTCAAGATCCATCAAGCTTCTCTACTCAAGTCTCACAACAAGGTTAAGCATAAACTAACAGTATTCCTTCTAGCAGTCTAAAGATCACAAGTATAATAGAGTTCAATCCAGGCACATACGGCATCAATCACATATTATAATAAGAATGAATTCAATGCAGGATGATATGTATGAATGCAAATGGCCATATGTACCTGGTATACACACGGTGTTGCAGTAGCTGTCACGTGACCCATGAGGGACTCATGAGGTCTATATACCCATCTGATCCCATCGGATACTAGCACGAGGGCTGAAGTGTCATATCAGTCATCACTCTCATAACCATGTGCCATATCCCTTAATCCGACTTCTCAAGTCATTCTCAGCGATTTATTAGTGAACCAATGTCAAGTATATATAATGTATGAATGAGATGGATTGAATACACCATGCAATCAGCGTAATCAACTTATAAGTATTTATTATAGTTGGCCAGTGGGCTGGGATCAGGTCTGGCGGGGTCAGGTCGTGGCGGGACGGGCGAAGGGGGCGGAGTCGGGTTTGGCGGGACTTGTCGAAGTCCCGTCCCGATCCCGTCGATATCGGGTTCCGGCGGGTTTTCCTTTTTTTTTTTAATAACATATGTATAAAAAAAAACTCAATAATTAAATATTAAACAAGACAAGATAGTGTAATAAAAACATCCCAATGTTGTTTTTGTGCCTCTTATATTATTTATTAGACATATAATTTTTTTGTAATACAAATACAATTGTCGAAATTGCAACTTTGTGGTGTTGTCCAAAAGTTGCAAATTACATAATAAAATTGCAATTAAAAAAATTACATTCTAAAAAAAACCTGTTCTAATTTCTTGATAATTTCCTGTGGTTCTTCGGTTGGAATTGGTATTTGTTGGTCAAATTGATCCACGTTGCTTCCACCACCTTCGGATAAGATTTCGTTGTAGTTTTCGTCTTCTTCTTCGTTGATCTCCAGTTGAATGCACCTTCTCCGCTCCGCTCGTATCTAATCTCTGAATAATACTGTAATTTCCAAGTTGTCTCCGGCTAATGAGTGTCTGTGGTCTCCTATTTGATATCTGCCGGCAGAAAAAGCGCTTTCAGACGCAGTTGATGACGCTTGAATGTTCAAAACATCTCGGGCCATCATTGAAAGTGTCGGAAAGGTCTTCTCATTCCCTCTCCAGTATTTCAGCAAGTTTTCATGTCCATCTTCATTGATAACTTCTTGGTAAGGTACAGAACCCTGCAAAACAAAAATATCAAACTCGCTAATTTGGTTAGTAGCGGTACGACCGCACATTCTATTTCTGAGGCTTTAAATACTAGCTGCAGAAACATCATGTCTTTTGCAAGGTTGTGTTGAAGATGAAGAAGATGGTATGGAAGCCGGTAGGTTACTAGCACTTTCTTGTTGGTAAAACCTATATTTTTTTTTGCATTGGTCTTCTACGCTAGACAACACTTCTTCTTTAGTTTGTTCAATATGTGGTGGGTGATTTGGATTTTTTGGACTTGGAGGTGGTAGTACTTCTATACAATCGTAAGTACTTTCAATAAGTGATTTAGTACCGTCAATTTTAATAGTCGGATTTAATACAGCACCAATAATATAAATAGTGGGAATAGGAATAAAATATTTTTTATTTTGATAAACATTTTTTTAATAGCTGCCATATAAGCTGGTTTTCCATATATTCACTAAGTAATAAAAATATTAGAGTTATATAAAACAACATAGTTGAAATAGTAGGATAATATATAACGGAAAATTCTTTTGTTGCTTGAAAAAATTTCTCTAAAAATACAATAAGTTCAGAAATTTTTACTCAATCACTAACTATAACCACATCAGCTGGATTTTGATTATGAGAGTTAAAAAATAAAGTTATAGGTTTTCTATAGTCATAAGCAACAAGTAGTTGCTCGTATAAAGAATTCCACCTAGTGGATACTTCTTCTGAAATTTTTCTATAAGGTAGTCCACAATCGTGACAAGTTTTTTTGTATTCTTTTCTTTGTTGTACTCTATTACTTTTAAAAATAAAGTTTATAGCAAATTGTATTTTACTAAGAATGTCTTCAAAAAGTGATAGACCATCCTTTACAATTAAGTTATATATATGGCACACGCATTTTATATGAAAATGATCTGAAAAAGATGGAGTTAAACTATTTTTTTAAATTGTAATAGCATAATTGTTAGAAGAAGTGTTATCTAATGTAATAGTCATAATTTTATCAGTTATTCCGTAATAATGGCACACTTGATAAATATTTTCTGCAATAAAAGTACCAGTGTGCCTATCATCTCTATATCTATACGCTAAGATACGTTTTTGCATAGACCATTTATAATCTATCCAATGACAAGTTACCGTTAAATAATCATGGTCGTTAGTACTACGACCTATATCAGACGTGATAGATACTTTGCCATTAAAATGATATAATGAATAACGTAAATATTGTTGATATTCATGTGCGAATTTAAATACATCTCTCTTAACAGTTGATCTAGGAAAACCGTTAAAAGCAGGATTATATATATCTCTAATGTAATGAATAAAACCGGGAGATGAAGGAAATGAAAAAGGCAAACCCTCCACAACAACTAATTTTGATATTGCTTCCCTATCTCTATGTTTATTATATTTAGGGCCTACAATTCCCTCCGTCATAGGGTTAATTTGACCCTGTACTTGGTCCGGGACAGTATCAGTATGTGAACCTTGTCCCGATGGAGCGGGCGTTTGCGCACCCGGTTTTGAAGCCTGGTATTGGGCATACCTAGCTGGATGAGCACTTACTACGTGTCTAATTAAACCCCCCGTCCCACCGTGACCTTTTCCAGTTTTAAATTTTAAAACATTTTTACAAATTTTACATCTAGCTACTTGATTCTCTACGTCCCTATCAAAAAATATCCATGCATATGATTTTAATGGTCATTTTGCTAGCCCATACAAGGACTTCTTCAACAAACAGACATGATGAGGATATTTGGGATCCCTAAACCCCAAGGGCTGATGCATATAAACTGCTTCCTTAAGATTACCATGTAAGAAAGCATTCTTCACATCTAACTGGTGAATGGGCCATGCTTTCGAAAGAGCCAAGCTGAGCACAATGCGAATGGTAGCCGGCTTGACCACCGGACTAAATGTCTCACCATAATCTACACAACATGTTGAGTCTTACCATCACCTAAAAGGCGAGCCTTATGCCTTACAAACGAACCGTCAGAATTATCCTTATGAGCAAAAATCTACATGGACCGAATAATATTAACACCAGATGAACGAAGCACCAACTCCCACGTCTTATTATCAATAAGAGCATTATATTCGTCGGTCATAGCAATTTTTCAATTCGGGTCATTTAAAGCAGACACCGGGTTACGGGGCAAAGGAGATTTAAGAACATTAGAATTTAAATTAAAATGTCTTTTTGGTTTAAAAATACCCCGTTGACTACGAGTGACTGGTCTTTACCTCGGTGGAGAATTTGGCGGATTTTGGGACATTTCGGGACACGGGACGGACTGGCCAGCAGGCAGTGGGCCTGCTAGCCCACATCGATAACTGGGGCTGGAACTGGACACATGAACTGGGCCAAGTCTGGACCCGGAATCAAGAACCGGAACTGGGCAGAATAGATGGCCCAGTTTCCGGACCCAGAACTGTAGATGAGGACGTTACGAGGGGACCAGCGGGCGGTGGGCCCGCTGGCGGACTTGGGGTGCGGGACACATCCAAAAACTGGTGAATAATATACGGAGATATATCATTATCCAAAAAAATTATACGAACTAGGCACGGGAGTACTAACCTTAGAAAACAGAAATTGGGATTCATAAAAAATAACATGGCGACTAATGGTGATTTTATTAGAAGATAAATCAAAATATTTGTAACCACGATGATTTGACGGATAACCCAAGAACACACAGGGGTAGAATGGGACTGAAGTTTGTTAATGGTGGTGGATGGAAAGAGTGGATAACACAAGCACCCAAAGACCCTAAGATGTGAATACGAAGGAGTCTTATTATATAAAATTTGAAGAGGGTGACAAATATGTCAACCCTTTGTAAGGAAGAATGTTAAGGAGATATGTAGCCATTTGCAGAGCATGATGCCAAAAAGACGGGGGTACGAAAGCATGAATCAATAACGTGTGGACAATGTTATTAATGGTATGAATTTTGCGCTCGGCTTTCCCATTTTGTAAAGACGTATGAGGGCAAGAAAAATGAAAATTGATCCCATTATTTGCATAAAATTCACGAAGCACCCCATTGTCATATTCTTTGCCATTATCATATTGAATATTTTTTATTTCTCGTTCGAATTGGGTTCTAATGAATGCTCTAAATTTTAAGAAGATAGAAAAAACTTGAGATTTTTTCGCTATCGGAAAAGTCCATAAAAATTAGAATAATCATCCAAAAAGAGAACATAATACTGATGACCCAAAGAACTAAGAACAGGAGACGTCAATAGATCACTATGAATAATATCAAATGGCATTAAAGTATGAGAATGAGAGTCTACAAATGGCAACTTAACAATTTTTTCTAACGAACACGATTGATAATTCGGAGTACTACTCGTACCCTTACATGAAATAAAATTATTTGTATCCAAGGAAGACAAAATAGACAACCCCGGATGACCTAGACAAGCATGCCACACGGAAGGAGCAAGGGCTGCAAAAGTTGAAGGCACGACTTGACTACAGAAACTGGAACGTGGTGTGATAGGATAAAGATCTCCCCTACTATCACACCTCGTGAGAGGGCTCCCCATCTTGAAATCCTTCACACAAAATCCAAATGGATCAAATTCAATAGAAACGGAGTTATCAGTGGTGAATTTACGGACATACACCAAATTTTTAATCAATTTAGGGGCATGAAGGGTATTTTCCAAGACAAGGGGTGGATGCTGGGGAGACAAAGTTGTATGACCATAGCCACGAATTAGAATTGAATTACCATTATCAATAATTATACCACGAGTACTGCTCAAATTAGAATAAGACGAGAGAGTACCATGGTAGGATGTCATGTGTGTAGTGGTGCCGGTGTCCATGTACCAGTTCGGGTTCAGAGGATTCAATCCAAGTGTGTGCATCGCAGCTTTGATGTCGGTAGGAGTGGGGCCTACTGCATGATGGACCTACGGAGGCCGAGGCCCAAGCACCCTTGCTTGCTGCCTCGGCCTAGAGGTGTTACCGAAAGATGGCCACTGCATATTGGGCCGAGAGATGGGTTGACCAGCCCACTGACCATTAACTGGACACGACAAAACTAGGGACCAGTGGTTGTTGGGCCACTACCCACTGGTCCAGGCCCACGGCCAGTTGGCCCAAGGTTGGGACCAGTTGGGTCGTGGCCCACTACTGCTGAAGTTGGACCCGTTGTCGCTATTAACGCCGCCGGAACCACCGCGTTTGCCGCCATGATTTTTCCCGTTGTTTTTACGATTATTTTTGCCACCACCGTGAGCACGATTTTGGCCCAAATTATCAACCAAACCCAAAAAAATTATGGAGGACGTCATCATGACTACGGGGCTCGCACCGGTAGACGCCTTCTTATCCAAACTGGCTTCTTCCAAAGTAAGCATGGAGCAGGCTTGATAAAAAGCGGGAAGTGGATTACTTTGACGAAGGAGAGTCCCAACGCCATTAGAGGCCTCAGAAAGGCCGGTAACCAATTGTAGAACCCGACGATTATTTGTCAGAGGTGCGCCAACGTTACGAAGTTGGTCCGCCAACTCCTTGAGTCTCTTGCAATATGCAGAAACGTTCGGAAATTCTTCCATGCTGACTTGGGAGAACTCTTGCTCGAGGGTGACAACACGTGAATGTTGGTTATCTTGGAATATATCACGTAATCTATTCCAGGTAGCCATAGCCGTAGTGTCCGGCTCAATGATCGTCTGTATGAGGTTGACCGAAATAGTGGAATAAATCCACTGGAGAACGGTAGCATCAAGAGTAATCCATAACTGAGGATCCTCCGTGGGAATAGGGGCAGCGGGAGGAATTATGTGATGGAGAACTTAATGGGAGATAGCGTGAATTTTAAACAATTCTACCCACGTCTCATATTGGACGTTTTCCATCTCAAGAACAATAGGGATGTTGTTCTTGATGTTAGAAACAGTGAGGGCAGGATGAAACGTGTTCCTAGACATACTGAAAGAACAAAGGGATTTGAGGGGAAAATTTGGGAAGAGTGGAGGTAAAATTTAACATGAAATTCTGTGAAGGGGTACGAAAATCAAGGCAGGTTTTGGCCGAGAAATTGCACAAAAAAATGAGAGTAGTATTTGGAGAACAAAGGCGGAAGCAATTTAGACCTAGTCTCTTGATACCATGAAAGAAATAATCCCTTGATTATTTTCATTAATTGAAAGAGAATATATACTATTTACGTATTTCCATAATAGGAGAATCATATTCCTATTCTAACACCAAAACCCTATTCTAGTAGTACAATACTCCTATAACTATGGTAAGTGTGCAAGACTAATTAAGGTAACATTTACACTACAATATTACATCAATATACAAAGTAATATATTGCCCCTTATCCGTGATGGGCCAACCCGAGATGGGTTGGTCTGCCTTGTACCGTGCTGGGCTTCAACTCAAAGGACCCGTGATATATACCATGTCTAACAAGTATATATCACGGGTATATACCTTGCTTAACATATATCAATTACTCAAAGAAGTCTTATGGTATATCAAGCACACCAACTAGTGGAAGTAAAGGGGTTGTTTGGGTTAGCACAATTTTCAGCAAATTTTTCAACTTTGAATATTTTTGTGCTAAAAGAAGACAAGAAGAAGAATGAGCATTTTTGGGTAAAAGAGTTTAGTGTCAACTTGTGTCATATGGGGCATTGGTTCAAAATTGTGGGGTTTGTGCCTTTTGAAGGAGATCATACTAATGGGGAGATAATGTTTATTCCAAACAATGGGAGACACTTTTTGTACAATACCAAAAGGGATAGGTTTGCAAATGTGGGAGAATCCAGTTTATTGAGATGTAGTCATCATAATTTGTACTTTGATAGTCTTTTTTGTTTAGGTAGTAAATGAAGTGATTCTTGAAGAAAGAAAACCTGACCAGGTCTTGTGTATTTTGACATGATTTTTGATACATTGTCTAAATTAGGAAAGTCAGTAGTAAAGGTGGAAAGCTCATGTAGAAGCACCTACAACTAGAAATGTTGTCTTGGTAGAAATTGCTTTAATATTGAGAAGCTCATGTAGATCCCATGTTTCTCGAAGTGATAAAAAATGGATAATTAAGACTCGTCATTCTCTGCTTTAAAGTCAAGCTTTTCAATAGAATCTTTCATAATGTCTGATGATCCTAATCAAAGCCAACAAGCCGATTGAGTTGACAAGATATAGTCATCATAATTTGTACTTGTACTTTGATAGTTTCTTTTGTTTAGGAAGTGGATGTTTTACTCCATTGTTGTGGGAATTAAAGAGCAAGTTTGTTCATTTTGTGTCATATGTGGCTATCCATAATAAGAAAGTAACAAATGAGTACAATGTGGAGTAACTAATTTTTGGCATTTCTCTTTTATGTGTTTCAACTTTTTATTCATATCCAGTATCCTTCTACTTTGTTTTGGTGTCTGTAAATGGTGTAGTTAGATCTTTATAGGTTTCCTAGTTTTATATTGTGCATTAGCAAGGAATGATAAGGTCAAATTTCATATTCAGAAAATACAAATGACAGAAAAACGATAGAGATTCTTACCAACAATCTTAGTTTATCATTTAAAATTATATATTCCTATAAAAACAATAGAAATAGATCATTGTAAATGAAACAAAATGAAGGAAAACCCGAAAAATGGCTACCGGATGCCGAAAATTTGACCTCCGAGTCATTAATTTGTTGTTTCTCAGCAATTAACGCATAGTTTAATGTAATTAAACTATAATGGAGAAATTCCAGTTACTTTAATGTGATAGTAAATAATTTTATAATTTTACTGTTATAATAAAATTGAATGATCATACGTGAATTAAATCTGTCATTTCCAAAAAAGAGAAATCACAAGTTTCCTACTGCTAGCTTATTTGCAAAAGCTAAACCAGTAGATTATTCGATTATAATTTTCTTTTACTCACAACAGAAGTTATAACTAATACTAATTGCCTTACAAGTTACAAGGTTAAACACAGATCAATACAAATCTAAACAGGAAGGATTCTTAGCTTTATAAAAATTTTGAACAGAGTTAATTGTGGAATAAGAATTTTTTTACCAACGGACCTAATTGATTTACACTTTCATTGATGGTGGTGATGGAACCGTATATAGTTATAGCATAGAATAGGCAGGGACATATATTCCGTAAAATAAAAGGCTTTATTTTAAAGAGATTCCTACAGTGTGCCTATATAATATATACTTTCTTCTAGGGCTGGCCAGTGGGCCGGGACGGCCCGACCCCGACCCGTCCCTGACCCGGTCCCGCCACGACCCCGCTTAAAAAAAAAAAAAAAAACGGAGGCGGGACTCGTACTCGGGACGGGACGATGTCTCGTCCCGCCAGACCCGAGCCCGCCCCAGGCCCGCCTGACCCGACCCCGCCCCGAGCCCGTCCCGACCCCGCCCTTTTCCCCTCTTTGCAAAAATGACCGTTGCACCAACGACCATTTTAGATTATGGCCGTTGGCCAACGGCCATTTTAGGGCCCCCCCCCCCCCCCCCCCCCCCCCTACCCCTTAATATTTATTTTTAACCCATAAGTTATTATATTTACACTTTAACCCAATTTTTCAACTATAAATAACTCATTTTCTCTTCATCTTTCTCACAAATCTTCCTACAATCTCTCTAACTTCTCAATATATCTCTCTACAAGTCTACATTGTTTGCTAAATATTCAATTTTATTAATTCATTTGGGAATTGGGAGTGAAGTTGACAACTAGCTTGAGGATCTTCCATCGAGCAAAGTTTCAATTTTCAACCTCTCGATTACACGTCGACGTTACGTCGGCGTTTGGTACATTCGTTCCTTCATTAAATTATTATTGTCTGTTTATTTTATATTTTTATTTAGCGCACTTAATTTTATTTTCTTTAATTATTTATTATCATAATTAAAATGGAAGGATTAAAAGGTATGTTTAAGGGTAAGGGTAAGAGTGCTTCTTCTAGTAGGGGCAACCAGGGCAAGGGTACTTCTTCTAGTCATCTTATTCCTACACAGGATGATTTTGTTGATACTCAACATTTTCCTACAATACCATTAGATTTAGACCAGGAGCTATTTTCTGGAACTCAAGAAGACTTTAATTTAGACGATGATCTAGATGATATACCCACTAATGTTAATGACAACACACCCACTAGTGCACCTTCAACTGAAATACCTCCTATTCCCCCTAGTATGAGACGAGGTCCAAAGCAAAACGACCATTAAAATCGATGCATGGATATTTTTTGATAGGGACGTAGAGAATCAAGTAGCCATATGTAAAATTTGTAAAAATGTTTTAAAATTTAAAACCGGAAAAGGTCACGGTGGGACGGGGGGTTTAATTAGACACGTAGTAAGTGCTCATCCGGCTAGGTATGCCCAATACCGGGCTTCAAAACCGGGTGCGCAAACGCCGCTCCATCGGGACAAGGTTCACATACCGACATCGTCCGGACCAAGTACGGGGTCAAATTAACCCTATGACGGGGGAATTGTAGGCTCTAAATACAATAAACATAGAGATAGGGAAGCAATATCAAAATTAGTTGCTTTGTGGAGGGTTTGCCTTTTTCATTTCCTTCATCTCCGGTTTTATTCATTACATTAGAGATATATATAATCCTCGCTTTTAACGGTTTTCCTAGATCAATCGTTAAGAGAGATGTATTTAAATTCGCGCATGAATATCAACAATATTTATGTTTTTCATTATATCATTTTAATGGAAAAGTATCTATCACGTCTGATATAGGTCGTAGTACTAACGGCCATGATTATTTAACTGTAACTTATCATTGGATAGATTATAAATGGTCTATGCAAAAACGTATTTTAGCGTATAGATATATAGATGATAGGCACACTGGTACTTTTATTGCAGAAACTATTTATCAAGTGTGCCATTATTACGGAATTACCGATAAAATTATGACTATTACATTAGATAACGCTTCTAATAACAATTACGCAATTACAATGTTAAAAAATAGTTTAACTCCATCTTTTCCAGACCATTTTCATATAAAATGTGCGTGCCATATATATAACTTAATTGTAAAGGATGGTCTATCAGTTTTTGAAGACATTCTTAGTAAAATACAATTTGCTATAAACTTTATTTTTAAAAGTAATAAAGTACAACGTAGAAAAGAATATAAAAAAACTTGTCACGATTGTGGACTACCTTATAGAAGAATTCCACAAGAAGTATCCACTAGGTGGAATTCTTTATACGAGCAACTACTTGTTGCTTATGACTATAAATTACCTATAACTTTATTTTTTAACTCTCATAATAAAAAGCCAGCTGATATGATTTTAGATAGTGATTGGGTAAAAATTTCCGAACTTATTGTATTTTTAGAGAAATTTTTTCAAGCAACAAAAGAATTTTTCGGTATATATTATCCTACTATTTCAACTATGTTATTTTATATAACTCTAATATTTTTATTACTTCGTGAATATATGGAAAAACCAGCTTATAAGGCAACTATTAAAAAAATGTTTGTCAAAATTAAAAAATATTTTATTCCTATTCCCTCTATTTATATTATTGGTTCTGTATTAAATCCTACTATTAAAATAGACGGTACTAAATCACTAATTGAAACTATTTACGATTGTATAGAAGTACTACCACCTCCAAGTCCCAAAAATCTAAATCACCCACCACCTATTGAACAAACTAAAGAAGAAGCGGTGTCTAGCGTAGAACACCAATGCAAAAATATATATAGATTTTATCAACAAGAAAATGCTAGTAACTTACCGGCTTCCATACCATCTTCTTCATCTTCAACACAACCTCACAAAAGACATCTTGTTTCGCGGCTAGTATTGAAAGCCTCGAAATAGAATGTGCGGCCGTACCTCTACTACTAACCAAATTAGCGAGTTGGATATTTTTGTTTTGCGGGGTTCTCGTACCGTATCAAGAAGTTATCAATGAAGATGGACAAGAAGACTTGTGAAATACTTGGAGGGGGAATGAGAAGACCTTTTCGACACTTTCATTGATGGCTCAAGATGTTTTGAACATTCAAGCGTCATCAATGTTGCGTCGAAAGCGCTTTTTTCGCAGCAGATATCAAATAGGAGACCACAGACACTCATTGGCCGGAGACAAACGGCTTGGAAATTGCGGTATTATTCGAGATTGGATACGAGCGGAGCGGAGAAGGTGCGGTCAACCGGAGATCAACGAAGAAGATGATGAAAACTACAACGAAATCTTAACCGAAGGTAGTGGAAGCGACGTGGATCAATTTGACCAACAAATACCAATTACAACCGAAGAACCACATGAAATCATCAAGCAATTAGAATAGGTTTTTTTGAGAATGTAATTTTTTTAATTGCAATTTTATTATGTAATTTGCAACTTTTGGACAACACCACAAAGTTGCAATTTAGATTTTAGACAATTGTATTTGTATTACAAAAATATCATATGTCTATTAAATAATATAAGAGGCACAAAAACAGTCTTGGGATGTTTTTATTACACTATCTTGTTTTGTTTATTGAGTTTTTTTTATACATATGTTATTTAAAAAAAAAAAGGAAAACCCGACCGTACCCCGCCCCGAGCCCGAGCCCGACCCGACCCGCCCCGCCCCGATACCGACGGGATCGGGACGGGACTGGAGCAGGTCCCGCCAGACCCGACCCCGCTAGGCCCCGCTAGACCCGACCCCGACCCCCTGGCTCGTCCCGCCCCAACCCCGACCCCGCCAGACCCGAGCCCGGCCCACTGGCCACCCTTACTTTCTTCTAGTATGTTATTCATTAATGACATTATTCCCTAGTCACATATACGTAGAGCCCCCAAGCTAACACGTTCAGGTGAATATATCCGCAGTGAAGTTAGGCATCATTGAAGGAATACAACCACAAAAAAATTCTTTTCTTTTTCTTGTTCAACAGCCACAATATATTGATTGATTTCTAGATTCTGTGTTCCTCAGCATTAGGAGTGTGCATACTTTTGGTATATACCGAATTATTATATCAAAATTAAATTTTTTGATACCGTAATACATGAGGAAGCGTCACATTGGTGGTAAAGAGGATGAATGGTCTCTTTACGTAGCTTGGTTAATCCTCACCTTTTGAGCTAATAATTGGAGTTGAGTTAGATATAAGGGTTCATTTCTTTAATACAATATCGATATTACCGTATTTCATATGCATTTTAAAAAGTTTGCTTCTTTGTGCCGTATTCAGTATTTACAAAAAATAATACTTGAATATCATCCCGAAATATTTATTTATATATAAAATAATATATATTTTATATTATTATATATAATAATAATAATAATAATAATAATTTTAATCTAAATATAAGCTAATAAAAAGTCTAAACTCTTAAACTTAATTGATTGGAGAATATTAAAGATTTATAATATAATTATATATTTGATTACAACTAAAAAATATTTATAAATTAATATAATAAAATAGTACTTGTACAAATCAAATCAAAGCTTTCATAATAATATATTGATAAACTAATGTTGTTGTTCCCTCCTTTGTTTTGCAAAACTTGATTTGAGAATGAATTCGTTTCAAGAAGCAGACAATGATGCAATTCGAGGTATCAAGGTTGAAAGCAGGGCCGAGGGTGTGTGCTATCTTGGATATGAAAGCTTTTCACTCAAAATGTCATAAAAAATTCATTAAAAGAGTTTTTAAAGTTCATAACATGTTCAAATGGATTTATGAGGGAGATGATGACAATCAAGGAGGTCATCAAAAATCTTGGAGCATTCGTCCAACCATTATAAGTTTGGAGGACTTAAAGAAAGTATGAAAGGAAGACTTCAAGACCACCAATATGCTCAAGTGGTTATTGTTAAAATTTGATTATTCTTGTAATTTAAATATTTTTGCAAAACTAGTATTAATAGTTTTTAAGTCTTCATATTAGGTTAGTTAACTTTGAAGCTAGAGAAATACTCTTTGTGTGAGTTTACGAGGGATTCTCTTGTATTTCTTTAATGAACCACTTTTGTATCCTCTAAATGCGAATTTTCATGTACAAGTTCATTTTTCTTTCCCTTTGGATTGAATCTGGTGATTAATGCACTTTAAATGTTAGATTATCCTCTCTTTTCTGCTAAAGTATATTCCCCTCATTTTTATCTCTTAATCATATTCTTATTATCTTATCTGATAGAATAGAAAAATATAATTAGTCATAATTATGTATATTCTGTATATGGTAGATGTATATTTTAGTCATTACTTGCCGTAATTGTAGCCTAGGATTATGCTTGTATTTTAGTATATTTACTACCACTTTGGAATGGAATAATCAAGGAAGAATATTTCTTACATGGTATCAGATTCTAGGAAAAGGTCCTAAAACCCTAATTTTTCACTCTTGCCGTCCCCCCCCCCTCCTTCCTTGTGCGCCGCCGGCTATCTCATTCTCTTCTGACAGCCATGTCTGACTCAAAATCCAATTTTCATCCAGCCCTAGCTGTCTCCAACATCAAATCTCATATCTCCATCACCCTTGAGATGAAAAACGTCCATCATGCAACATAGGCATAGCTTTTTAAAATTCATTGCCGCTCACACCGGGTTATCCATCACATAATTATGTCAGAAAAAGGCAAGGAGAAGGTACCGAAAATCGAGGATGAGAAGGAATTATGGTTAGCCCTTGATGCGACTGTCCTTCAGTGGATTTATGCCATAATTTCGAGTGATTCGATGAATACTATTCGTGAGCCCGATTCAATGGCTATGGAGGCTTGGGAACGCTTACGTGACATATTCCAAGATAATAAGAATTCTCGGGCCATCAAATTTGAGCAGGAATTCTCCACCACTGACATGGAGGATTTTCCCAATGCACCTACATATTATCAACGACTCAAGGTTCTGTCGGACAAACTCAATAACGTAGGGGCGCCGGTAACTAATAATCGGCTCGTGTTACAAATGGTTGATAGCCTCACCGACGCATATAATGAAGTAGGTACGCTCATCCGCCAAAGCAACCCTCTTCCGCCATTTTACCAAGCCCGTTCTATGCCCATACTAGAAGAAACGGGTTTTGCTTAAAAGACAATCACTGTATCAAATTCTACCATGGTTGCCGCTCCGTCTGATAATAACCCATCACAATTTGAAAATTTACCGACAAACCGTGGCCAGAAGGGGCGAAATGGCAATAAAGGCGGCGGCAACTGCCGCGGAGAAGGTGGCAACAGGGGCAATCGAGGGCCCCTGGCAGTGGACTTGGGTCGTGCCTCCGTGCCCCTTTCCCGCAGGAAATTAGGCCAGGCCCAGTCCACGGCCAATAACCCAGCAGCCTGCCAGCGGCCAACAACCCAGCAATTTTGGGCTTAACATTCTTGGGCCATTGTCGAACCAATGGCAGCAGGCCCACGCGACAGTGGCTTCCCCAACTGATATCGAGGCCGTGATGCGCACTCTTAAGCTCAACCCGCCAGATTCCAACTGGTACATGGACACCGGAGCAACGTCTCATATGACATCTTCACAAGATAATCTCTCGTCCTATTTTAATTTGAGCAATAATCGTGGTATAATTGTCGGAAATAGTCATTCAATTCTAATTCATGGTTATGGTAATACAAACTTATCTTCCTCGAACCCACCGTTAGCTTTCAAGAAGGTCCTTCATACTCATGAATTAATTAAAAACATGATTTCAGTTAGAAAATTTACCACTGATAATTCAGTTTCTGTTGAATTTGATCCTTTTGGATTTTTTGTGAAGGATTTTTAGACGGGGATGCGTCTAATGAGATGTGATAGTCGGATCTCTATTCAATCACCACAAACACACATCAAGCCACGTTACCATCCACTTTTGCCGCTTTAGCTCCTTCTTTATGGCATGAACGTTTGGGTCATCCAAGAGCGTCTATTTTTGCCTCCCTTAAACAAAATAAATTTATTGAGTGTACTAGAACTCGTAATTCTCATATTTGTCGCTCTTGTTCTCTTGAAAAACATGTTAAGTTACCTTTTGTTGCTTCTAATTCTTGTACTGTTATGCCCTTTGATATTATCCATAGTGATATTTGGACATCTCCCGTTTTAATCTTTTCGGGCCATAGATATTATCTTCTCTTGTTGGATGATTACTCTATTTTTTTTGTGGACGTTTCCTTTGTCTAAGAAGTCACAAGTTTTTTTCTCATTTAGATCATACAACTGCACTCAATTTGAACGGAACATTAAAAATATTCAATGTGATAATGGTATAGAATTTGATAATGGGTCTTTTTGGGATTTTTACAAAACTAATGATTTGTCTTTTCGTCTCTCGTGTTCACATACCTCATCTCAAAATGAAAAAGCAGAAATAAAAATTTGAACCATTAACAACATTGTTAAAACCTTACTTGCCCATGCCTCTCTACCACTATCATTTTGGCATCATGCATTACAAATGGAAACCTATCTTCGGAACATACTTCCGAGAAAACAATTAGCCTACCAATCCCCTCGCAAAAGTTTATACCTAAGGGACCCATCATACTCTCATTTAGGAGTTTTCTGGTGCTTATGCTATCCTCTCTTTCCTTCTATTACCATCAATAAACTTCGACCCCGGTCTACTTCGTGTATTTTTTAGGATATCTATCAAATCATCATGGTTACAAATATTATGACTTATCCTCTAATAAAATCATCGTGAGTCGTCACATAGTTTTTTATGAAATAAATTTCCCTTTAGCCAAAATGCATTATTCCGTGCCAACCTATGAATTTCTTGATGATATCATATCCCCGTATTTGGTCCATAAATTGGCCTCCCAAATAGGCCTAAATTTTTTCAGAGCCTCGACCAGCAGCTCAGCCCAGTTAGCCGAGCCCAATGGCTGCCAGCCCAGCCGAGCCCCTCACTGGAAGCCCACTACCGAGAGGCCCAGCGGTTGGCAGTCCACTGGGTCACGGCCCAACGACTATAATAGGCAGCCCAGCTTCTGCCAGCCCACTCCCGGGCAGTTCAGCCCCCGGACCCTTCTCTAATTCTGGCCCAACGGCCAATCACTCGTAGTCAACGCGGGATTTTCAAGCCAAATAAAAAATACGATCTTCACACCCATGTTACCAAATCACCGTTGTCCCGTAATCCTGTGTCTGCTCTTAATGAGCCAAATTAAAAAATGGCTATAAATGATTAATATAATTCTCTTATTAATAATATGATGTGGAATTTGGTGCCCCGTCCTCCTAATGTTAATGTGATTCGGTCTATATGGATTTTTAGTCATAAAGAAAAATCTGATGGTATATTTGAGAGGCATAAAGTCTGTCTTGTAGGTGATGGAAAGACTTAACTTATGGGTGTGGACTGCAGTTTCAGTCCTGTGGTCAAACCAGACACTATTCGCACGGTCTTAAGTCTGGCTCTTTCGAAGGCATGGCCACTTCATCAGCTTGATGTAAAAAATGTATTCTTGCATGGAGAATTCAATGAAACGGTGTACATGTATCAGCCCATGGGGTACAGAGACCCCACTTATCCTAATCATGTGTGCCTACTGAAGAAATCCTTGTATGGGCTCAAACAAGCTCCTCGGGCCTAATACAAGAGTTTTGCAGATTATGTTTCTAATCTATTCATGCATAACCCGATGGAGGATCACATGCATGCTCTCAAACGCATTGTGCGTTATATTTAGGGCACTCTCGATCATGGCTTTCATTTATATCTGTCTTCGACAAACACTCTTATTTCTTACACATATGATGATTGGGGTGGATGTCCGGATATCAGACGCTCCACGTCTGGTTATTGTTTATTTCTTGGTGATAATTTGGTATCTTGGTCCTCCAAAAGGCAAGCCACCTTGTCCATATCCAGTGCCGAAGCAAAATACCGAGGAGTTGCCAATGTGGTGTCTGGATCGTGTTGGCTACGAAACCTTCTTTTGGAGCTCCACTGTCCAGTTCCGAAGGCGACATTGGTTTATTGTGATAATGTTAGTGCGATTTATCTCTCAAAGAATCCAGTTTAACATCAACACACTAAACATATTGAGTTGGATATTCACTTTGTTCACGAAAAGGTTGTTCGTGGACAAGTATGTGTCTTACATGTCCCGTCACACTATCAGATTGCCGATATTTTTACAAAGGGTCTTCTGCTGGTTTTATTTGAAGACTTTCGGGACAGTCTCAGCATACGCCGACCTCCCGCTTCGACTGCGGGGGTGTGATAGAATAGGAAAATATAATTAGTCATAATTATGTATATTATGTATATGGTAGATGTATATTTTAGTCATTACTTACCATAATTGTAGCCTAGGATTATGCTTGTATTTTAGTATATTTACTACCACTTTGAAATGGAATAATCAATTACATTATCTTGCTTGTTTGATTGTTATTTAATTTTTTATCGTTGCATTTAGAATCACACCATATTGTAAAGGTGGGTGGGGTAACCGTTGTGGCTGGTGGTAGAAGCAGTTGTAGTAATGACAGAATGTGGGGATGACTGTTGATGGAGATTGTTATGTATGATGATCGTATAGTAAAGATCGGACATGATAATAAATATAGAATTGATAAAAAGATACATTTCATCAATTCACAAGTATTTTTATGTGACCGTCTTAATAATTTTAAGACTGGAAGATTTAGATTATTTAGACTTGTTAAGAGCTAATACATGATTGTAAATAAATAAAAAAGATACATTTAATAAATTAATATTTGAATAATTTAGATCTAGATCGCCACTAAATAAAAATAAATAGAACTAAAATACGTGAGTTTAAATTTATTTTTATTAAAAAAGATCAAACTGATAGTATATATTTCCAATTCCCTGCAATTTTTATCGTCGCTGGATTTCAATTTTCAATGCATAAAAATTGCAGGAAATCTATCTATATAAAATAGGAGAAGCAAAATAATGTTAAGATGACAAGTGTCATCACCACAAAATTTCTATTTTAAAAAAGAAAATAAAAAGACAAAAAAAGAATGAAAAGAAAAAAAGTTAAAGTAAATCTAACACGTCTCATAATCCACATTCCCCACTAACTCACAAACACACACATGCACAATTAAATTTTAAAATTCAATAGAAACACGTCATTTTGGCTCCTTTTTTGTAGCAAATTTTATTTTTCAGAAAATAATATCTATATATAATAGGAGAGGCAAAATATTGTTAGAATACCAAGTGTAATTACCGTAAAATTCCAAATTAAAAATACAAAATAAAAGAAAAAGTGCAAATTCACAAAAAAAGGAAGAAAAAACTGCCAATTCAAATTAAGGTGTCCTATTATAGTGGAACCATACTTAGAAACCATCAACTATCCCTAACCTGTGAAAGCACTAAAATCACCAATAGGAAGAAGCAAGATTAGAGGTCCTACTCCTTTCAGAAAGGCAAGACAATTTGAAGGTAATTTTGTGCTTAAAAATTGTTACTCTCTATCTTTATGCCTTTCAAGTTGTTGATCTTTTTAGTTCTGTATGCACGTATGACTTTCTTACATTTAATAAGGAATTTGTGCGTATGTAAACGACAAGATTTTAATCCATTTATTGGAATGAGTTCTTGGAATCTATATCAGACTGAAGCAATATAAATTTTGAGTGAGTAAGGTATACAATTTAGTATCAAATACATATATATCCTTAGATAGTTTATAATGTTATTAGCATTTAGAATAAAACTTATACGCTTAAAGGATTGTCTCTATCACTGCCTATCTAAAATCTTATAGCAGGTGTGGGATAGTTTAATGTTACTATCAATAGAATAGTGTAATTCTTTTTGGTGGAAGGTTTCTCATTAATGAAAATATATAGGTATTTATAATTGACAAATCTAATTGAAGAAGGATCTTTATTTTACATATTTACACTAGAATAATGATTATATAATATATGGAGAATATTAATAAATTCTCTATCACACCCCCTCCGTTAGAGCGGGAGGAGGCCGGCTCAGACTAGATCTGAAGTCAAGGAACAAATGCCGAGGAAGTCCCTTAGTGAATATATCCGCGTACTGATAGGAAGAGGAAACATGTAACACCCGAACATGGCCCATGGCAATCTTCTCACCAACAAATGAATATTCATCTCAATATGTTTGGTTCGTTGATGCTGAACCGGGTTATGAGACAAGTAAACAGCAGATATGTTATCACAGTAGACAAGAGATGCCTTACATAAGGGACAATGAAGCTCTAGAAGGAGGTTTCTGAGCCAACAAATTTCGGCAACAACGTTCGCAACGCCTCTATATTCTGCTTCTGCACTCGAACGAGAAAGCGTGGCTTGCCATTTTACAGGCCATGAGATGAGGTTATCACCCAAAAATACACAATAGCCGGAAGTAGATCGACGTGTATTTGGACAGCTGCCCCAATCTACGTCCATATATGATATCAGTCTGGTTGGTGCAGATTAATAAAGATGTACCCCATAGTCAAGAGTACCCTTAACATACCGAATGATACGTTTAAGGGCTGTGGAGTGAGGCTCTCTGGGATCATGCATGAACAAAAACATCTGCTAAATCGCATAGGTAATATCGGGCCTAGTGAAAGTAAGATATGAAGTGCACGAGCGAGACTCCTATAAAGAGAAGGATCAAGCACTGAATTTCCGTCATCTGCGCTAAGCTTAGACTTTGAGTCGACTAGAGTGGACATGATTTTGCAGTTTGCCATTTTAGACATGTAAACAATCTCTTCGGCATACTTACGCTGACATAGGAACATTCCATTCTTGTAATTGGTCACAAAAATCTCCAAGAAATAACTCAACTTACCCAAGTCTGTCATGACAAATTCGGATTTGAGCATGGTAATGATCTCATTTTTTAGCACATCAGATGAGGCAGTCAGGACTATATCGTTTACGTAGAGTAAAAGGTATGTAGTGTCATTACCTCGATGAACAATAAAAAGTGAGTTATCACTTTTGCTACACATGAACCAAATCTGTAAGATGTAAGTGGAAAAACGGTCATACCAAACCCTGTGGGCTTGTTTCAAGCCATAAAGTGACTTTCGAAGCCGGCAGACATACTGAGAAGCCGAATGATGCACAAAGTCAGGTGGTTGATGCATGTTTACAGTTTCTTTCAAATTCGCATGTAAGAATGCATCCATCAAGCTGATGAATCGACCAATTCTTTCCCATAGTAATGCTCAAAACAGTGCGGATGGTGGTTGGTTTAACCACTGGACTGAAGGTCTCACCATAATCAATTCCCTCTTGTTGCCCCATGCCATTTGCCACAAGTCTCGCTTTATGGCGTTCAAGCTCACCATTATCTCTGAATTTGTGATGATATAGCCACATGCAATGAATCACATTCACCCCCTCTATTTTCGGGACAAGATCCCAAGTGCATTATGCAATTAGAGCATCAAATTGTTCACGCATGGCCGCATTCCAATTCGGGTCAAGTTTGTATAATTTTGGGTTTTTAGGTATAGGTGAGATGGTTTGAGTTGATAGGTTAAAGTGGATTTTTGGTTTGAAATTCCCATGTCGGGAACAGGTTTCCATGTGTTATTATGGGATGTGGACTGTTTTGGGCAATGGGCTCTAGCAGTGGGGCAGTGAGGGGTTGATGGGAACAACAGGCATGAGAGTGATCGATGGGGGCTGGGGGTTGGTGACGGGGGCTGGGGGGTGGTCGACGTAGGCTGGGTTGGTGACGGAAGTTGTGGGGTGGTCGATACAGGCCGTGGGGTGGGCTGCTGGATGAGGGCAGTGTGTGACGGGGAATGGGACGGCGGTGACGGCACACTGCCCATAGACAGGAAGTGTATAGAGGCCTAGGCAAAAGTAGTGGAGATCGTTTGAGGCACGGAATGGGTCGGACTACTAGTTCCATGGATTATATTTCGAATGAGAGGGGATGTGTCTGAATCATCTAGGAAGCTATAATCAGTGACTTGGTATTTACGAATGTTTGCAAATGGGAAAATGTGCTCCTCAAATGTGACATGGTAAGAGGCTGGGATTTTATTTGTAGACAAATCATAGCATAAGTACCCCTATGAGTCGACGGGAAATCCAAGAAGATGCAAGGAGTAGTCCTAGGCGCTAGTTTATGAGGAGCCGTGGAGGCGAGATTCAGGTAGCATAGGCAACCAAAAATCTAAAGGTGACCATATGAGGGGATTCGATGGAAGAGAATTTCGGTTGGAGTTTTATTATGAAGCGTACTCGTTTGTAGTATATTGAGAATACAGGCTGCCATATGCAAAGTGTGGGCCCAAAAAGAAGGGGGAATATAAGCATGCAGGAGGAAGGTGCGGATCATATTATTGATGGTGCGCAGGATTCTTTCGGCTTTTTCATTTTGAGGTGAAGTATGAGGGCAAGAGAATCGAAACACCACGCCATTGTCCGCACAAAATTTATGAAATGGGGAATTCTCGAACTCATGACCATTGTCACATTGAAATGTTTTGATGTTCTTCTCAAAATGGGTTTTAACATACGCCTGAAATTCTTGAAAAATGGAGTAAACTTAGGACTTATATTTTAGAGGATAAACCCAAAGAAAATGAGAGAAGTCATCCAAAAGCATAAATAATATTTGTGACCCAGATTGCTAGTAATAGGGAATGTCCATAAATCCGCATGAATGATATCAAAAGGAGAAAAAGTTACACTCAAAGAGGACGTAAAATGTAGTCTAACATGTTTTCCTAGAGGACAAGTATAGCAGTTGAGGGTATAGTTCCCTTTATTACATTGAATTAAATTTTGACTTCGAAGAAAATTAAAAACTTGTGTCCCTGGGTGCCCAAGTCTACTGTGTCAAGTTGATGGAGAGATTGTTGCTAGAGAGGTTTGTTGATTGACAGTTGCAGTAGAAGTGGATGAGAAAGGATAGAAGTCCCTCTCACTATTATATCTCGTAAGAATTGTCCCCATACGTAGGTCCTTCACAGAAAAACCAGAAAGGTCAAACTTAATAGATACAGAATTGTCACTAGCAAATTTCCTAACAGAGATTAAGTTTTTAATGATGTTAGGAACATATAGGACATTTTTTAGGGTAAAGGGTGGGTCATATGGTTGTGTTTGAGTGGTGTCATAGCCTTGAATTGGAATGCAATTGCCATTGCCGACCAAAATAAATTGAGGATTGTTCAAATTAAATAGGTGAGGGATATTACCAGAGTCGCGAGTGAGGTGGGATGTGACACATGTATCCATGTACCATGTGTCGTCGGGCTGCAGGAAATTCATAGTGCCGTAAGCCTGACTCAGTTCGGCAGGGATCATGGGACCGTAGGCCTGTTGTTGGGCCGTGGAGAAGTGGGCATGGTGCTGGTGGCCCGTGTACCGTGGGCCTGGAGGTGGGCCCAGGATGTTGGGTTGTAATGAGGAATACCATGGCATGTTAGTGAATGGTAGGTTAGTTAGAAAGATGGGGTTGTTGAAGAACCCTAAAAGCGAGTGATACGCTTTTCAGGGCGGCGAAAAGTTGCCGGAATCCGTTGATTGGAGAGAGAAAGGTGTTGTTTGAAGGAATTGGTTTAGGAGCAGCTATGTTTTCAGAAAGTTCTGGAAACAGAGACAAATTATGCAACCTTTTGGGAACACAATTTGATGAAGTAGAAGAATCTTGACTAATTATAGTCGAGGAGGTATCATGTGTGCACGGTAGAGAAAGACAGAGAGCAGTGGAAACTTCTTGAAACAAAGACAACCTTGGAAATTGATCATTCACATTACCACCGTCTTCCATGGCGTAAAATCAGAGGCATATTTCTGCATCCCAAATATATTGCTTCCAGTGATATGTCGCAAGGCTAACTAGGGACGATCCGAAGCTGAGAGAGAAAAATACAAGGAATCTATGTTCGTAAATGTGTAATTTCGTGAATTTGTATATACGGTACAAGGGGTTTGAGAGGATGCTAGGGTTTGCTTTCTGATACCATGTAGAATAGTGTAATTCTCTTTGGTTTGAGACTTTTCATTGATGCAATATTTATAGGTGTTTACAATTTACAAACTTAATTGGAGAAGAATATCTACTTTATATAGTTACACTAAAATAATGATGACATAATATATAGAGAATATTAATATATTCTCTATCACTATAGGTTCTCATGCAACCCAGAATTACTACCGAGAGATGGGTCAAACTGATAATGGATGAATGCATCATATATATACAAATGTTTATCAATAAAATTTTCTTAAACATGGAACTGATTTATTTTCAGATTTTATCTTTATTATAGGATTGTGTAAAATAAATAAATTATATTCTCTTAAACCACTATTAAAATTTACAAAAGATATATTTAGTTAAGTGATATGTATATCTAAACTCAAAATACTTGGTTCCATGGATGTAAAATCAGGTGCGAAATAAATATTTATCATCATCTCTGTGTGTGTGTCGTATGGAGTCAAATTCAACATACAAGAGAGGATAATTTCTTGATCCTACGTACCTTTTATATAAATTTTGTCCAGAATAAAATTCATATTCTATGAGTAAGAAAAAATAAATGTATTCATGTGTGCATAGTGTAAACCTTCTTGAATAGACTCCTTTTGCGACACTGGAAAATAAGACTACTTCATGCTTTTCTAAATTCAATAAACCATGATAGTTTTTCATAATTCTTTTGGCTGGAAATTAATAGTTTGAATTTATCGGTATCGTTTTTTGTGTGTTTCTTTTATTATTTAAACTTTTTATTTTTAAAAAAATATCTGATACTCTGAATTTATTAATAATACAATAATAATAACAACATACTCAATGCAATTTCACAAGTGGAGTCTGGGTCTGAATTTACTATATCATATTTTATTTTGTTATTTTTCTTTTGATTGATATTTGAAAATTTTATATGATGTTATACTAAAAAAGAAAGTAGTGGACAAAGACAATAAATCATAAGACACAACTATGGAGAGAAAAATAGGGTAGTGAACCTCCTTGCGAAGGAAGAAATCAAAAAAGTTTTTTTAAATAGAATCACGATATCAATAGTTATGTTAAATATCCATAGGATATACACGTGTATATCCTATGTATATTGGGCCTCGCTTTTGTATATATGGTCGTGTATATGATCTAGATTTTAGGTAATGTTTTAGTCTCCTAGTTTAGGTAATGTTGTGGTGTAATTAGTATTGTACACTTACCATAATATTTGTATTACCATAATTGTATAGTTAGTGTCCAAGTAGAATAAGGTTTTAGGAGTAGAATAGAAATATGATTTTCCTATTATGGAAATATGTAAATTGTATATATACTCTTTCAATTAATGAAAATAATCAAAGGATTATTTCTTTCATGGTATTAGAAGTCTAGGTCTTAAAATCCTCTCCAAATTTCTTGCAATTTCGTCAGTCCTAAGCCTAAAAAACCGAGCCCTTCTTCTCGAGTTTTGTGCCGACGGTTCATCCTTTCTCCCAATTTTTTCTTCCAAATCCCTCAATCACATATTGTTCTATCAGTATGTCTACATCAAAAAACACGTTTCATCATGTCCTTGCAGTTTCTCATCAAGAATAACATCCCTCTTGTTCTTGAAATAGAAAACGTCCAATATGCGATGTGGGTCGAAATGTTCAAAATTCACTCACGGTCGCATCAAGTCATCCATCACATAATTCCCGCGGCTCCTGAGGATACGGAGGTGCCAAAACGCGAGGAGGATCCTAAGCTGTGGACGACTCTTGATTCCACTGTCCTTCAGTGGATATACTCTACGATTTATACCGACCTTTTGCAAACGATTATTAAGCCTGACGCTACGGCGCAGGCAACTTGGGATAAACTACGTGATATCTTCCAAGATAATCAAAATTCTAGAGTTGTTACTCTTGAGCAGGAATTCTCCCACGTCAACATGAAAGATTTCCCTAACGTTTCAGCTTATTGCAAAAGATTGAAGGAATTGGCGGATCAACTCCGCAACGTTGGCGCACCGATTTTGAATGATCGTTTGGTCCTCCAAATGGTTTCAGGGCTCTCCGAGGCCTATAATGGTGTTGGCACGCTTCTTCGTCAAAGCAATCCTCTTCCGCATTTTTATCAGGCTCGTTCTATGCTTACACTCGAAGAAGCAGGCATTGCTAAAAAGGAGGCTATCGGTGCTAGTCCCGTAGTCATGATGACCGAGTCCACTTTTCATCCTACCGGTTCTAGCAACTCGGGCCAAAACCGCACAAACGGTGGCGGCAAAAAGGGACAAAATAAGAAAAATAATGGCAAGAATCGCGGCGGCAACACTGGAGGCAGCCGGAACAGTGGTGGTGGTGGTGGTGGCCCTCGGGGCGGTCAGCAGTAGCAGCAGTTTTGTGCCCCTATGCAGTGGCAGTGGACCCCACAATTTGGGCCAATTCATCCTCACTGGCAGTGGGCTGGCCAGCCCCAGTCTTGGCCCAATTTCAGTAATCCCTCTAGGCCGAGGTAGCAAGCAAGGGTGCTTGGGCCTCGGCCCCTGCAGGCCCATCACGCAGTGGCCCCCACTTCTACCGACATCGAAGCCGTAATGCACACGCTTGGATTAAATCCTCCGGACCCAAATTGGTGCATGGACACCGGAGCCACTACCCACACGACATCCGACCAAGGTACTCTCTCGTCTTATTCCAATTTGAGCAACCCCCGGGGTATAATTATTGGTAATGGTAATTCTATTCCGATTCGCGTTATGGTCATAAAGTTTTGCCCCCACCCCATCCACCACTTATCTTGAAAAATACCCTTCATTCCCCTAAATTGATTAAAAATTTAGTGTTTGTCCGTAAATTCACAACTGATAATTCTGTTTCTGTTGAATTTGATCTGTTTGGGTTTTCTGTGAAGGATTTCAAGACGGGGAGTCCTTTCATGAGATGTGATAGTAGGGGAGATCTTTATCCGATCACACCAAGTTTCGATATTTCAAGTCAAGCCTTGTCATCTACGTTTTCCGCCCTTGCTCCTTCCTTGTGGAATGCGCGTCTAGGTCATCTAGGGTCATCTATTTTGTCTTCCTTAGATAAAAATAAATTCATTTCTTGTAAGGGTACGCATAGTACTCCGAATTGTCAATCTTGTTTTTTAGGGAAAATTGTTAGATTGCCGTTTGTAGACTCTAATTCGCATACTCTAATGTCATTCGATATTATTCATAGCGATCTATGGACGTCTCCTGTTCTCAGTTCTTTGGGTCATCGTTATTATATTCATTTTTTGGATGATTATTCTAATTTTTATGGACTTTTCCAATAGCGAAAAAAATCTCAAGTTTTTTCCACTTTCTTAAAATTTAGAGCATTCATTAAAACCCAATTCGAGCGGGAAATTAAGAATACTCCATGTGATAATGGCAAAGAATATGATAATGGGGTATTTCGAGAATTTTGTGCTAATAATGGGATTAATTTTAATTATTCTTGCCCTCATACGTCTTTACAAAATGGGAAAGCCGAATAAAAAATTCATACCATTAACAATATTGTCCGAACTCTATTGATTCATGCTTCCGTACCCACTTATTTTTTGCACCATTCTCTACAAATGGCTACATATTTTCTTAACGTTCTTCCTTCCAAAGGTTTGACATATTCGTCCCCTCTTCAAATTTTATATAATAAGACTCCTTCGTATTCCCATCTTAGGGTCTTTGGGTGCTTGTGTTATCCACTCTTTCCGTCCACCACAATTAACAAATTTCAGGCCCGATCTACCCCTTGTGTGTTTTTTTGGGTTTTCCGTCAAATCACCGTGGTTACAAATGTTTTGACTTATCATCTAATAAAATCATCATTAGTCGCCATGTAATTTTTGATAAATCCCAATTTCAGTTTGCTACAATTAGTAATCTCGTACCTAGTTCGTATAATTTTTTAGATGATGATATATCCCTGTATATTATTCACCATTTTTCGGACGTGTCCCGCACCCTAAATCCACCAGCGGGCCCACTATCCGCTGGACCTACAGTCTGTCTCACACCACTGTTTCCAATATCGTATTTGGGCCATCATCTGTTCCAGTTTCCATAATTGGGCCAGTTGCCTAGCCCAATCCGGAAACTGGTCCAGTTTAGGCTTCAGTCAGTGCAACCGTTTCCAGTGTTGGGCCAGCAGGCCCACTGCCTGATGGCCTGTCTGTCACGTGTCCCGATATTTCTCAAAATTCACTCAATTCTTCCCCGAGTCATCGATCGGTCACTCGTAGTCAACAGGGTATTTTTAAACCAAAAATACATTTTAATTTAAATTCTAATGTTCTTAAATCACCTTTACCCCGTAATCATGTGTCTGCGTTAAATGATCCGAATTGGAAAATTGATATGACCGATGAATATAATGCTCTTATTGATAATAAGACGTGGGAGTTGGTGCCCCGTCCATCTGGTGTTAATATTATTAGGTCTATGTGGATTTTTGTTCGGTTCGTTTGCAAGGCATAAGGCTCGGTTTGTGGGTGATGGTAAGACTCGGCAGGTTGGTGTGTACTGTGGTAAGACGTTTAGTCCGGTGGTCAAGCCGGCTATCCTTCGCACTGTGCTCAGCTTGGATCTTTCGAAAGCGTGACCCATTCATCAGTTAGATGTGAAGAATGCTTTCTTACACGGTGATCTCAAGGAAATAGTCTATATGCATCAGCCCTTGGGGTTTAGGAATCCCAACTATCCTCACCATGTCTGTTTGTTTAAAAAGTCCTTATATGAGCTTAAGTAGTCTCCACGGGCCTGGTATAAGAGCTTTGCCGACTATATTTTGACTATTGGGTTCACTCACAGCAGGTAGGATAATTTCTTGTTCATATATCGTCGTGGTTCTTCCTTGGCTTATATACTATTATATGTGGATGATATTATCTTGACTGCCTCGTCCGATGCTTTACACCAGTCTATCATGACAATGCTCAGTTCTGAGTTTGCTATGAAAGACTTGGGGCCCTTGAGTTATTTTTTGGGGATTGCTGTCACTCGCCATGCAGGTGGGTTATTCTTATCCCAAAGGAAGTATGCAATTGAGATCATTTAGAGGGCTGGGATATCATCCTGTAAGTCCACTTCCACTCCAGTTAATACTAAGCCCAAGCTTGGTGTTGCGGCCGGCGCATCATACGAGGATCTGACCCTCCATCACAGTCTTGCAGGGGCCATTCAGTAACTTACATTCACGAGACCAGATATTACGTATGACGTACAGCAAGTGTATTTGTTTATGCATGATCCCAGGGTTGAGCACATGAATGCGCTCAAACGCATCATTCGGTATATTCAGGGGACACTTGACTATGGCTTGCATTTATATCCTTCATCGACATCCATAATTGTCTCGTATACAGATGCTGATTGGGGTGGTTGTCCGGACACCAGACGATCTACGTTTGGCTATTGTATGTTTCTTGGTAATAACTTGGTCTCATGGTCTGCAAAACGTCAGTCGACGTTGTCCCGCTCCAGTGCAGAGGCCGAGTATCGAGGGGTAGCTAATGTGGTCTCTGAGTCATGTTGGTTACGTAATTTGTTGTTGGAGCTTCATTGTACTAGTCAGAAAGCGACCTTGGTTTATTGTGATAATGTTAGTGCCATCTACCTTTCTGGTAATCCGGTTCAGCACTAGCGCACTAAACATATAGAGATGGACATTCACTTTGTTCGCGAAAAGGTAGCTCGTGGACAAGTACGCGTCTGTCATGTCCCTTCCAGGTATCAAATTGCAGACATCTTTACAAAGGGACTTCCCTCGGTCCTTTTTGAAGATTTTAGGGACAATCTCAGCGTACGAAGACCGCCCGCTATGATTGCGGGGGTGTGTTAAATATCCATAGGACATACACGTGTATATCCTATATCCTATGTATATTGGGCCTCGGTTTTGTATATATGACTGTGTATATGGTCTAGATTTTAGGTAATGTTTTAGTCTCCTAGTTTAGGTAATGTTGTTGTGTAATTAGTATTGTACACTTACCATAATATTTGTATTACCATAATTGTATAGTTAATGTCCAAGTAGAATAAGGTTTTAGGAGTAGAATAGGATTTTCATATTATGAAAATATGTAATTGTATATATACTCTTTCAATTAATGAAAATAATCAAGGAATTATTTCTTTCAAGTTTCTCCAATGTTAATCAATAATATAGTGTGTAGATATTGGCGAAATTACTTATAAACGATATAGTTCGGTATGTAACAATAACTTAGTGGAAAACAATACCTAACTACCACATAGCATAACTTCTCCGACTAGCATGTAAATTTTTGCGGCATAAATATATTTCTTAACTTTTTCTTCGACAATTTCTCAATTGCTTACTGAAAAGTAATACGCATATAAAAATTACAAAAACACCGGTAGATTTTGTGATAAATAATAAATAACTTCTATATCTTTCTTTGATATCATTAACAATCTTTGAATTAAAACATTAGAAGTATTTGAATTTTAAACATTAGGCTTTGAAATAAATTAGATTTTCATTAGTTTAAACTAGAAATCGACGGTTGAAGAGTTCTAATTGAACTCTTACTATTGCATAAACTTGTCCCTTCGAATGTTATAAAATATATTTGAATACATTAAAAAAAAACTTAAATGCATTGCATTCTTTGTTATTCATTGATAAGGATAAATTATTACAAAATATTTGATAAACTCAATGAGATCCATCACAAGATTTAAGATTCAAGATTCTATTAAATGCATATATTTGCTAATGATAACATAGCTTCCGTAGAGTAATTAACAAAACATACTGCTCTATAATATTGGTTAAAACATAAATCATCATGCGGTTATGCGATCACAAAGATATTTAGAACGATTTTTAAAAGACAAAGTTCTAAATTGAGTTATGAGTTAGAAATATAAGTTATTTTTCAACCGCTAAAGATAAAGTTTATTTGTAGAAAATGTCTATATCTATAAGAAAAAAGGCGGATAGTTTATAATGTAATTAGGCTAAGTGCTAAGCTATTAAAAAGTTATTTGGCAATTCTAAGTGTGGGAATGATATTATTATAGATATTAGTTTCCAATTGATAAATTTAAATTCAAAGATAAATATTTCAAATTAAAGAAAATATCATCTAAATTTGACTCTGTAACTATAGGGATAAAATGTTTCTGTACGGTAGAAAAGATTTAACTTAAACTTCAATTGGGAAACATTGGTAATAAAAGTAAAAACTAAAAATTATTTTTGAACTTTCAGTTTTGTCATCTCCAAGGAGCTATTGCATAAATATAGTTCAAGAAACGTTTTCAATACACTAAGTATTGAGGTTGACTTTTGAATTCAAGCACCGACCTTTTATCATCTTCAATTCTTTTTGTAAATTCAACACTAAAAGATAAAGAGTTTGGGAAAGAAATAAATCCAAAAGTTTGTGCAAAAAATGCAAGGATACCATTATAGAACAGGAAAATATATTTTCTCTCAAATATATATGGGCAAAGAATGAGAAAACAAGTGTTGAGTAGTGAATATTGTAGTAGTAGAAAATAAATTGCAGTGTAATATATAAGGGGAAAAAATTAAGATACTGGGACAAGATATTTAATTTAGTGATGAATCTGTAATAAATATATATATATGTATTGGAAATATAATATTTGTGAAAGAAAGATGCTATAAAAAATAAATTTTAAAGCTACCTTTATTTTTTACTTAAAATCCTGTTAAGAAATTATTTTAATAACTTTAATTTTGTTTTCTATGTAGGTAGGAGCATTGAAATTGATTATAAATAGAAAATAAATGATCTCAACGAAAATCACTATAAATATTGAAGCAAATAGATTTGATGTCAAATTATAAATAAGATATGTGTACTAATGTTTTATGATCAATTTCTTTGTTATTGTTAAAACTAATTGAAAAGAAAGAAAAGTTCAGTCCCCGCAATCTACACCAACCTGTTGTGTCTTTCCATCACCTACAAAACGGGTTTTATGCCGCTCAAAAGTTCCATCAGATTTTTCTTTATGGCTGAAAATCCACATAGACCGAATTATATTAGCATCGGATGGATGAGGTACTAAATCCCATGTCCTATTTGTAATTAGAGCATGATATTCATCATCCATGACCATTTTTCAATTCGGGTCTTTTAGAGCAGACACTGGGTTACGAGACAAAGGTGATTTCGAGACCTGGGTGTGTAGACTATATTTGGTATTGGGTTTGACAATTCCATGTTGACTACGGGTGACCGGACGATTTGTTGGGCCAGTGGACTGGACGCCACTAGCCGAGGGTGAGGCGACGGACCGGTGGGGCATTTGGGTTTGTTTGGTGCGCCTGGAATTGGGCCTGTAGCTGTAGTTTGGCCCAAGCTGCTGGACCGGGCAGATTGTGAGGCGTTGGAACTGGGCCTCGGATCCGAAGGCCCAAGCTGCTGCATTGAAATATCAGTCAGTTGAGCTATCGATCTTTGGTCCAATGGGCTTGAATTCCGGTTTCCAACACTAACAGTGGGTACCGAGCTGTGAAAAAATGTGTTAGATACGGGAGCTTATCATCATCCAAAAAATCATAAGTGTGGGTCCCTATTTCATGTATCTTGGCAAATGGAAACACAGTTTCATCAAAAATTACGTGACGACTTATAATTATTCTTTTGGAAGAAATATCGTAACATTTGTAACCGCGATGATTAGTAGGGTATCCCAAGAAGACATATGGAGTAGATCGGGATTGGAGTTTTGTAATTGTGGTGAATGGAAAGAGGGGGTAGCAAATACAACCAAACACTCTTAAATGAAGATAGGAGGGCTCTCGTAAATAAAATATTTTTAGTGGAGCTTGGTAAGACATGTTTTTGTGAGGGAGAATATTCAGTAGGTAAGTGGCCATTTGGAGTGCATGATGACAAAAAGTGGGGGGTAGTGAAGCATGAGCAAGGACTGTTCTAACAATATTGTTTATTGTTCTAATTTTGCGTTCTGCCTTCCCATTTTGTGATGATGTGTGAGCACAAGACATACGAAAATGTAGACCATTTGTTTTGAAAAAATCCCAAAACTGATTATTGTCAATTTCCCTCCCATTATCACATTGAATATTTTTGATAACCTGTTCAAATTGAGTTCGGATGTATGCTCTAAATGTGAGAAATGTGGAAAACACTTGTGATTTTTTCGACAAAGGGAATGTCCACAGATAATTAGAGTAGTCATCAAGTAATAGCAAATAATATCTATGACCCGAATAACTCAAAACGGGTGATGTCCAAATATCACAATGTAAAATATCAAATAGCATAAGGGTGCACGAAGTAGATGAAATAAATGGCAATTTAATATGTTTTCCAAGTGCACAAGAATGACACTTATTTAGAGTCTGTGGTTGGGTACATGAAATAAATTTATTTTTGTTAAGAGAGGCCAAAACAGACTCTCCCGGATGTCCCAACCGTTATGCCATAAAGACGGTGCCAATGCTGCAAAAGTAGATGGGAACTTGGATTGTTGATTGGGTGAATTTATTGGATAAAGCTCCCCCTTGCTATCACATCTCATGAGGAGCTTTCCCGTCTGAAAATCATGCACGGAAAACCCAAAAGGGTCAAAACTAACAGATACCCAATAATCAGTAGTAAACTTTCTAACAGAGACAAAGTTTTTGATTAACTTAGGAGCATGAAGCACATTCTTTAAAATTAGAGGTGGGTTCGATGGTGATAATTTGCTAGAACGATACCCTTTTATTGGAATTGAATGGTCATTTCCGACAATTATACCATTATCATTGCACAAATTAAAATAGGATGAAAGATTACCTTGGGAGGACGTCATATGAGACGTCGCTCCGGAGTCCATATATCAATTTAAATCCGGTGGATTTAATCCCAAGGTGTGCATGGCGGTCTCAATATCTGTGTGGTGGGCCACTGCTGAATGGGCCTCCTGCCACTGGGTCAGCAGTGGCCCAACACTGCTGCCTGCTAGAACAGACCCAGCAATGTGGGCCTGTTGGGCCTATCGCATTGTCATCCTTGTCCACCATGAGGCTGGTTTGGCATGGGTGAAACCGGCATTAGGCCTTTGGTGCGGCTGGTCCGTTTCCGATTGGGGACTGGGCTGGGCGGAACAGCCCAAGGCCACTGCTAGGCCCAGATCCCTACCCCACCGTGCTGCTGCCACTATCCACCATTCCAGCCACCGTGTTGTTGCCACTGCCCGCCGCCGGTATTGGTGTTGCCTCATTTTCGTCTCCACCGGAATTCCGGTGGCCTCCACCTTTGTTGCTTCCGCGATTTCTACCCTTATTCTTATTATTATGACGCCCTTTTTGTTCCTTATTTTGTTGAGAGGGGTCAAAAAAATTACCATCATTTGAGGAAGTTGCAATCATGACGGAATTTGAAGTAGTCGACGCCTTTTTAGCAAAGCCCGATTCTTCAAGTACAAGCATCGACCGTGCTTGATAAAATAAAGGTAGAGGAATATTTTGACAGATTAGTGTCCCCACTCCGCTATACGCATCAGTGAGACCAGCCACCAATTGTAAGACTAACCAGTTATTAGTAATCGGTGTACCAACATTTCTTAATTGATCTGCCAACACTTTGAGGCATTGACAATACGCAGAAACGTTAGGAAAATCCGCCATGTCAATAGTTGAGAACTCTTGTTCCAATGTAACAGCGCGAGAATTTTGATTATCTTGAAAGATATCTCGCAAACTTTCCCAAGACGTCATGGCTGTTGAATCTGGCTCCATTATAGTATGCAACAAGTCAGTGGAGATTGTTGCATAAATCCAACCAAGAACTGTGGCATCAAGCGTATCCCACAATTCCTTGTCCGCATCAGTTGTTAATTCCTTCCCTCTCCCATCTTTTGGAAGAATAATATGATGAAGAACTTTGTGAGCATGACAACACATTTTGAATAATTCCTCCCATGTTGTATAATGAACGGTTTCCATTTCGAGTTTGACATAAACAAGTGTTTTGATGTTTGAGACGGTAAGGGCTGGATGAAAGGATGATTTTGACTCAAACATAGTTGGTTATGATGGAGGATAATCAATAATGGAGTTAAAAAAATGTGCAAATTTCGGCCAACTAGGGCTCTAGTGGGGAAGAGGACCGAAAAATTGGAAGAAAATAAAGTATTTTGGATCTTTCCTTAAGCTCTTGATACTATGTAAGACTTTGAAATTATTTTTCTCAATTGTATTTATCCTAAAAGGGAACAATATATACACAATATACATTTAATTGAGAAGAGTAAATCATGCCTAATCTTCTGAATCAATCCTTAATAATCTTCTACCTAATTAACATAATATTCATAATTAACATTTTACTACTTACCATATATAAAATGATACTACATTAATACATAATCATATTATTTAATAATATTCTAACATGCTCGATCACTAATTAATTTGTTGTTCTGAATATGCTTACTGTGGGTGGATACCTGGCAAACCTCAATCTTAACCGAGGCCAAGTCAGAACTTTTAATTTATACATTCTGAATAAATTACTTTCATATATTATTAAATTCTATTAAACCCGTATTAAAGCGGTACCTCCTACCCCTGCATCTTTGCGTCTTCCTTTTGTTTATTTTTCCCATCGAACTCTATTTCATATGCTCCATGAATTAGCATGTGTTCTTTTTCAATTTAGTTTCTTGTATTTACTCACAATGTCCAATTTCTTTGAGTGTCTCCTCTAGCTCAATGTTTAATAAAAAAAATTCTTCAATTTTTTCTTCAAATTTGTAACAATTGCAACCGTTTGCCTTGAAAAGACAGATGTTCTTATTGATTTATCGCGTGATTGGCTTTGGCAATAATGACCCTTTTAAAAATAATATCATCAAATTATGGACTTCTTCTTTTTATTATTATTAATTTTCTTCTGGTCCAAAAGACTTTGAATATGACAACATTTGCACATACATATAAGTGTGCTCATTTCTATTGAGTGCAGGCCAAGTGGCCAACATGTACTTCTTTTAGTTTGTCTATATCCTACTTAAAGATTAAAAAATTACAATGGGGTAACATGATGGAAGGGATTGAAGGAGAATCCAACGGGGTTGTCTTAGCTGGTACACCATGCATGTCTCATGGCACCTCTGTGTTGATTCGTTTCCTTTCTTTCTGTTGGTACTCTATTGTACTTTATAGAGCAGTACGGAAAGTAATAACTATTACAAATGTTCGAAAGGATAAATAAATGGTCAATCTTCAAAACTGTCGCATGTGTGTTGTGTCTTGAATCTTGATCACCTTGCAAAGCCAATGTTGAGAACTGCCGCAAGTTTGTTGTGTCTTGAATGTTGATATCCTGAAATCAAGAAACAACTAAATCTGGATGGTTACAACGTTGTATGTTGAGTCGAGGATAGCCCTCTATCCTTAAGACAAGATTGCCCCGTATATATGCTTTTACGTTAGCGGGCAATAGTCTCCCAAGATAAAACAGCACTTTAATCTCAACACTACAAAGCCAATAGGTTGAGCTCGCCGAATAAAACAAATATGACTCGACTTGTGAAGATATGGAATAGGAAGGAAGAGTTTCTCAATACTCTTCTCTTTTGTCTCTGTGTATATGTGTGTCTCTCGTAGTGTATATCTTGTGTATACGTGAGGGTTTGGTCACTTTGTTTTTCACCCATTGTTTTGCTTGATTTTTCAGCCTTTGTTTTCTTGATTTTTCAGCCATTGTTTTTTGATTTTTCGCCATGTTTTTCTTGATTTTTCGTGTGTTTTTCGTCTGTTTTCAGCTCTTTTTTTGCAGTCCAAAATTGAGCCAACACTCGCTCAATATATAGCATGCAAGAGGGGCTGTCCAACTGACAAAACAAGGCTGTAATGGCCATTAAGGGATGCCATTAAAACAGCCAAGTAATGGCTATTAAGGCCATTGAAAGAGGTGCCCAAATGCCCAAGTAATGGGTTGTTAATGGAGAGTTAATCGGCCAAGTAATGGTGGTTAATGCTCCAAAACGCGATCCAACGGTAGGCGAGAAAAAGTCTCCGAAACTCGGGGACCAAAGCGTACATATGAAAGAATTCGAGTCCAAACTGTACATATGAAACTCCAGGGATCAAACTGTACATCTGGCAAAGTTCTCTGGTCCAAAAAGATAATATAAAAAAACAGCCCACAGCCCGAGAACCCGAACCGGACGGGCGGGCGGCGGCGGCGCGCGTGTGGGCTTAGCCTTGAACCCAAGCACACCTAGGTCTTCCCTCCTTTAAACACATGGGATACCCCTTGGGGTCCCAAACCCTTTACCAATTTGAGACATATATAGAGAGCAATTCTTCTTATTCCCACCGATGTGGTAGATTTGTCCCACACCACATTTCCATGCCTCAAACACCTTACTTCGTGGACCAATATCTCTTTCATTTCTCAATGAAATTAGATGATTCTTGGCCCTACAGTCATCTACTCACTTCGTAGATCATGCATGTGCGAAGAGACAAGGTCTCCAACATGCGGAACATTAGTGTTTAATTCATCAAACATGGGTGGACGCATCTCCCCGCCAAAGGCTAACTTCCAACACTTTCTATCACTTGCATCCCCATTTTCTTATAGTTTGTTGGGACGGAGAAGAAGAAATTGGAGAACAAAAGAAGATATAGGGTGTGTTTGGTACGAAGGAAAATGTTTTTCATGAAAAATATTTTTTTAGAAAATATTTTTTCAGAAATAGGTGGATTTCTTATTTCTTTTCTAATATTTGATATGTAAAGAAAAAATATTATTTCAAAAGTATTTATATGTAATTTAACAGCACACTATAGGGGTGGGAAGTGAGGGTGGCGGGAGGTGGAATGGTCAAGGGGTGGGTCAGAAGCGGACCAAGGATTTGAAAACCGCGGGGGCACCATTATCTTAAATTCTTAATATAGACGCTAGCTAAATTACCAATAATAACCGAGGGATAATGACTGTGTCGGATTGGTAACTGATGACGTGGAGCAATGACGAAAAATAAGTATATAGATCGAACATGAATTGTAGTCTAATACATAAAAGTTAACATTATTGAAACAACTTAGAGTGGCAGCTCAGTTGTTAAGGTTGTGCGAAATATACAATGGTTGCAGGATCAAATCGGGGTGCTTACTTGTGTTTTTTTTTTTGGTTGGGGGGGGGGGGGGGGGGGTAAAGACACAAGATCCAGTCCGCGCTATTGAGATACGATCCAAGTCAGCGTTGCGGAAAGCCACAACGTCAACCAGTGCACCAAACACACTAATATTTATAGGGGGTGCATATTTAAATATATATTTCTTTTTCAAGGTATATATATATATATATATACACGCAAAAATTTCCGAAGCTAACGAGCGCATGTGCCCTCCCTTTGGAACACGTGAACCGGGGTGCTTTACTTGTGCTCTTTTTTTTTTAGGGGGGGGGGGGGGGGTAAAAGACACAAGATCCAATCCGCGCTATTGAGATAATATCCAAGGTCAGCGCTGTGGAAAGCCACAACGTCAACCAGTGCACCAAACGCACTAATATTTATAGGAGTGCATATCTAAATATATATTTCTTTGTCAAGGTATTTACATATATATACACACAAAAATTTCCGAAGGTAACGAGTGCATTTTCCCTCCCTTTGCAACACGTGGGTCCGCCTCTGGGTGAGGGTCGGAGGCGTTGGGTTGGTGAGAGGAGACAATAAACTTGAAATGTTAGTTATGAAATTTGTTTTCTCTAATTTCTTTAGAAAAATTATTTTTCTCATTTTGAAGAAATATATTTACTTAAAAAATAATTTAAAATAATTTTACCAATCAAACATGTACCCATAATATTTTAATAATGATTATCTTACCTGCAATCTAGCTGATGTGAAGAACCTCTAGAAGATTGGAAATTAAAGGAGAAAAGTGGACTAGAATTAGTTCTCTCACTTGGTGTCTGGTTGACATTGACCCTCCTTACCCTTCCAGGAAAGAAGTTTAAATAGTGGTTTCAATTGAGAATATCTTTTGATATAAAATAAAACCATAGACAAAAGATACTTATAAGAAAAATAATAGCCGCGCAACAAATTGTGAAGAAAATGATACATTAGTGTTTATTCATATTATCAATTTAATTCTTAAATCAAAAGTTTTAAGTTTGAGCTCTAATAGATATGAAATCGGTTTTAATAGATAGTGTTTTACCCCAATGAGACTTTCAACCCGAATTCAAATTTAATTGAGGCCCCGAATAAAAAATAAAAAAAATAATGATCAATTTCATTTTATTTAGGAGCCACTTGGACATGATTGAAAGAAATAATCCCCTTGATTATTTTCATTAATTGAAAGGTATATATACAAGTTACAAAATAGGAGAATCGTATTCCTATTCTACTCCTAAAACCTTATTCTACCATAATTCTAACTATACAATTATGGTAAGTGTATAATCCTAATTTAGGCAACCTTTACACTACAATATACTACAAATATACTTTCCTAATATACACTTGATAACACTGCCCGTGATGGGCCTCAGCCACTGCCCGTGATGGGCATCAGCCACTGCCGAAGATGGGATTCTGCATTCGGTACCCGTGGTATACACTATGTATATCAAGTGTATATCACGGGTATATTACCTTGTTTAACACACCCCGCAGTCATAGCGGGCAGTCTTCGAACGCTGAGACTGTCCCTAAAATTTTCAAAAAGGACCGCGGGTAGACCCTTTGTAAAGATGCCTGCAACTTGATATCGGGACGGGACATGGCATACGCGAATGTGACCCCGAGCAACCTTTTCACGGACAAAGTGAATGTCCATTTCGATATGCTTAGTGCGTTGGTGCTGAACCGGGTTACCTGAAAGGTAGATGGCACTAATATTATCGCAATATACCAAGGTTGCCTTCTAAATGGGACAATGAAGCTCCAAAAGAAAATTACATAACCAACATGATTCTGAGACCACATTAGCTACCACTTGATATTCGGCATCGGCACTTGAGCGGGAGAGAGTTGTCTGACGCTTCGCAGACCAGGAGACCAAGTTGTTGCCAAGGAACATACAGTAGCCAGACGTCGACCGTCTGGTGTCTGGACAACCACCCCAATCAGCATCTGTGTATGAGACAAGTGTGGATGGCGAGGAAGGATATAAATGCAAACCATAGTCCAGTGTACCCTGAATATACCTAATAATACGTTTGATTGCATTCATGTGCTCAATTTGGGGATCATGCATGAATAAACACACCTGCTGGACGGCATATGTAATATCCGGTCTTGTAAAAGTAAGATACTGAAGGGCCCCTGCAAGACTGCGATAGCGGGTCGGGTCCTCATATGGTGCATTGGCCGCGACACTAAGCTTGGGCTTTGTATCAACTGGAGTGGAAGTGGACTTACAGGATGACATCACATCCCTCTCGATGATCTCAATTGCATACTTTCGTTGAGACAAGAACAATCCATCTTAATGACACTTGCCAGCAATCCCCAAAAAGTAACTCAAGGACCCTAAGTCTTTCATAGCAAACTCAGAGCTAAGCATGGTCATGATAGACTGGTGTAAGGCATTGAAAGAGGCAGACAGAATGATATCATCCACATACAACATGATGTAGGCCAAGGATGAACCACGTCGGTAGATGAACAAAGAATTGTCTGATCTGCTGTGAGTGAACTCAATAGTCGAAACTTAGTCAGCAAACCTTGTATACCAGGAACGTGGAGACTGCTTAAGCCCATATAAGGGCTTCTTCAACAAACAGACATGATGAGGATGGTGGGGATCTCGGAAACCCAACGGCTGATGCATATAGACTGTTTCCTTGAGATCACCATGTAGGAAAGCATTCTTGACATCCAACTGATGAATAGGCCATGTCTTTGAAAGAGCCAAGCTAAGCACAGTGTGAATAGTAGCCGGCTTGACCACCGGACTAAAGGTCTCCCCACAATCTATCCCAACATGTTGAGTCTTACCATCACCCACAAGCCGCACCTTATGTCGAGCAAATGACCCATCAGAATTTTCCTTATGAGCAAAAATCCACATAGACCTGATAACATTAATATCATATGGACGGGGCACCAACTCCCACATCTTATTATCAATAAGAGCATTATATTCATCAGTCATAGCAATTTTCCAATTCAAGGTTGTTTAAGGCGGACACGGGATTACGGGGCAATGGGGATTTAGAGACATCGAATGTAAATTAAAATGTCTTTTAGGTGTAAAAATACCCCGCTGACTACGAGTGATCGGTCTATGACTCGAGGAAGAATTGAGTGAATTTTGGGAATTTGCTGGGCTCGGGACGGACTGGCCAGCAGGCAGTGGGCCTGCTGGCCCAAATCGGCAATATGGGGCTGAAATTGGACCAGTTCCAGAATTGGGCTGGACTAGCCCAATCGCTGGAGCTGATCCAGTGACGGAAAATGGACTCGGAACAGTGGGGCCAGCGGGCAGTGGGTCCGCTGGAGAATTTTGGGTGCGGGATATGTCTGAAAAATGGTGAGTAATATACGGGGATATACCATCATCCAAAAAATTATACGAACTAGGCTCGGGAGTATGAACTTTAGTAAATGGAAATTGGGTTTCATCAAAAATTACATGGCGATTAATTATGATTTTCTTGGAGGATAAATCAAAGCATTTGTAACCACGATAATTCGACGGATAACCCAAAAACACACACAGAGTAGATCGGGCCTAAAGTTTGTTAATTGTGGTGGAAGGGAATAACGGATAACATAAGCACCCAAAAACCCGAAGATGAGAATAAGACGAATTTTTATTATATAAAATTTGGAGGGGGGAAGAATATGTCAGACCTTTGGAATAAATTATGTTAAGGAGATATGTTGCCATTTGAAGAGCATGATGCCAAAAATATGGGGGTACGGAAGTATGAATTAAGAGAGTTCGGACAATGTTATTTATGGAACAAATTTTGCGTTGGCTTTCCCATTTTGTGACGATGTATGAGGACATGAAAAATGATCCCATTATTGGCACAGAACTCCCGAAACTCCCTATTGTCATACTTTTTTCCATTATCACACTGAATATTTTTTATTTCTCTTTCGAATTGTGTTCTAATGAATGCTCTAAACTTTATGAAGACAGAAAATACTTGAGATTTATTTGCAATTGGAAACGTCCACAAAAATTTAGAATAATCATCCAAAAAAGAACATAATACCGATGACCCAACGAACTTAGAATAGGAGACGTCCATAGGTCGCTATGAATAATATCAAATGGCATTGAAGTATGAGAATTTGAGTCTACAAATGGCAACTTAACAATTTTTCCTAACGAACAAGATTGACAAATTTGAGTACGACTCGTACCCTTACAAGAAATAAAACTATTTTTATCTAAAACTGATAAAATAGAGGATCCCGGATGACCAAGGCGAGCATGCCACAAGGACGGAGAAATGGCTGCCAAAGCTGATGGCAAGGCTTGACTCGATGGACTGAAACCGGGTGTGATAGGATAAAGATCTCCCCTACTATCACACCTCATGAGAGGACTCCCCGTCTTGAAATCCTTCACAGAGAAACCAAAAGGATCAAATTCAACAGAAACGAAATTATCATTGATGAATTTTCGGACAGACACTAAGTTTTTAATCAGTTTTGGGGCATGTAAAGTATTTTTCAAGACAAGGGGAGGATTGGGGGAAGATAAAGTTTTATGACCATAACCCTGAATTGGAATAGAGTTATCATTACCGACAATTATACTACGAGGATTGCTCAAATTGGCATAAGACGAGAAAGTACCTTGATCGGAGGTCATGTGTGTCATTGCGCCGGTGTCCATGTACCAATTTGGATCCGGTTGAGTCAACCCAAGTGTGTGCATTGCGGCCTCAATATCGGTGTGAGTGGGGCCCGCTGCGTGGTGAGCTTGCGGAGGTCGGGGCCCAAGAATCCCCAGAACTGGATTGTGGGCCGTAACTGCTGACTGTTGGGCCTGAAAGATTGGCCAGCCCACTGGCTGTCGGGAGCTGCTGGAAAATAGGAGTCGCTGGCCCACGGCCCACGGCCCATTGCCCCAACCCCATTTCCATGGGTCCCACTGCTGGGACCAGTAGGGTGGAGGGTCACTGTTCACTGGACGGGGCCCACTGTCGTCCTGCTGACCACCGGAACCACCGCGTTTGCCCACGCAGTTTTTGTTATTATTCTTACGATTATTTTTGTTGCCACCATGAGTATGGTTTTGGCCCGAATTATCAACAAAACCCGAAGAATTTGTGGAGGACGTCATTAGGACGACGGGGCTTGCTCCGGTAGCCGCCTTTTTAGCCAAACCGGCTTCTTCCAAAGTAAGCATGGAGCGGGCTTGATAAAAAGCGAGAAGTGGGTTGCTTTGATGAAGGAGAGTCCCAACGCCATTATATGCCTCAGAAAGACCGGCAACCAGTTGTAGAACCATACGATTATTTGTTACAGGTGCGCCAACGTTATGGAGTTGGTCTGCCAACTCCTTGAGTTTCTTGCAATATGTAGACACCTTTGGAAATTCTTCCATGCGAACTAGAGAGAATTCCTGCTCAAGTGTGACAACACGTGAATGTTGGTTATCTTGGAATATGTCACGCAATCTATTCCAGGTAGCCATAGTCGTGGTATTCGGCTCAATAATCGTCTGTAAGAGGTCAACCGAAATAGTGGAATAGATTCACTGGAGAACGGCAGCATCAAGAGTAATCCATAACTGAGGATCCTCCACGGGAATAGGTGTAGCGGGAGGAATTATGTGATGGATAACTTGATGGGAGATAGCGTGAATTTTAAACAATTCTGCCCACGTCGCATATTTGACATTTTTCATCTCAAGCACAATAGGGATACCGTTCTTGACGTTAGAAAGCATGAGGGCAGGATGAAAATTGTTCTTAGACATATTGAAAGAAAAAAAAAGGAGGGGAAATTTTGGAATAGTAAGAGAGATTTTGAGAGCGGAAGACGAATTTTGGAAGAGAAACCCGAGGGAGGATTTCGGCCGAGGAGTACAAAATTTTGGGAGAGAAATTTTTTTGTTAGACCTAGTCTCTTGATACCATGAAAGAAATAATCTCCTTGATTATTTTCATTAATTGAAAGGTATAAATACAAGTTACAAAATCGGAGAATCCTATTCCTATTCTACTCCTAAAACCTTATTCTACCATAATTCTAACTATACAATTATGGTAAGTGTATAATCCTAATTTAGGTAATCTTTACACTACAATATACTACAAATATACTTTCCTAATATACACTTGATAACACTGCCCATGATGGGCCTCAGCCACTGCTCGTGATGGGCATCAGCCACTGCCGAAGATGGGCTTCTGCATTCGGTACCCGTGGTAAACACTATGTATATCAAGTGTATATCACGGGTATATTACCTTGTTTAACAATGATTTAAAATCATGAGATGAAATCATGATGATATGAAGTTGAAATTTTGTTTGGAAATGCAATTTGAATTTCTTAAGTTGTATTTTTTTCTTATAGAAATAAAAATCTCACGAGTTGTGAAAACCATCAAAACTTTTCTAATACTTATACCATCTTACCAAATGAGCAAGTCATGGTTCATAACAAAATTAATACGCTACTAGAATGTCTTTCTAAAAAATACAACATCAATTGATCAAACTTTAGTTCAATAAAATGAAAAATTGAACATGAGTTGTATTGTAACTACTCTTTAATATAATTCTCTCACATGGTTGGTAAGAGTAAATTTATTATAAATATACTACCTGTAGGGATTTGTTGGGTTCGTAAGCACAACGGAAGTTTAAAATTTTACTTACCAAACAATGATCCTGGCATAGCTTATATGATAATCATATTAAAGTGTTCAAAACACGATAAGGAAAACTTACAGGCTTTCGTATGCTGGATTCACTACTATGGTATCCATGCGATTTGTCTCTCTAATTGCAAGTTCCAACTCCAGTGTATTTATCTAACGAAGAACGCTAGGAATTCTTTTGTTAGAAGAGAGAAAGTAATTCAAGGCTCTAAGTCTTGAATCCTCTATTTTGTCTGACTGACTAACTTCATAATTATGGGGTTTGTGTTGTTTATATAGGAGTTCAGGACAAAACCTAAGCTGATTTAAAATAGAAAAACCTTGCTCATTTTAATGTTCAGTGGACTAGCCCAGCTGGTCCACTTCACACGTCTAAGTGGACGGCCAATGTGCCAATTTTGGGCCAGTAAATTCTGGCCCAATTGCTTCCCTGTATTTGTCCGAGTACCCATATAATATATCAAATACGTTTAATTAAATCCGAAATCTAATTCGACTTAATTAAATAATTTCTATCAAATAGAAATATTCCATAATTATTATAAATTAAATATATCGATTCTAAATCAAATATTTAATTTTTTTCTCAATACACTCAGATAGAAGAAACAATTGTAAATAGTGTGACCCTATAGGCCTTCACATATCGACATTAATCTAGTTAAGGTCCATACGAAACTCCTAGACCGCGTAGTATGAAAAACTCAATATGTGAAGTATGTTTACATGAATCCAGCAAACTTAACCTTTATGTGGAACTATAAATTCCTTTCATTCGCGACACACTCGATTAAGCTTAGGATTTGCTAAGTGTCTATCCAAATAGCTTAATTACTTTATCTCACATTTATTAATTGACAACTAGACCATATTCTAAATATGTCTCTTGCACTGGCCAGTGACTTTAGTCAACCTAATAACATTGAGAACTTGAGTGCTCTCTCGAATTTCCAATCAAGGAATGAATCCTATTCTTGGCTCAAATACCACCTTGATTTACATCCTGATGCACCCAACATAAGTCGTATCTTATTCAGAAGGAGTTTAAGCTTAGAACTTGGTCAAAGTACATCATTCTGCAAACAAGGTGCGTATTGACCTCAAGTCAAAGGACCTTTATATTCCACACGCCGATAATACTATATACATGTATAACAAATAGTTTATCAGTAGGGTATATCAATACTTCTCCAAAGTATCCATGTGTCCGTCACGAGTAACCATTACTCGCAGCTGTGAGAATACTACATTTTCCAAGAATGTGATGCAGACCACATGTCGACTTATAACATATCATCGATATCCCATTCTCGATGATCATTAGTCGAGGCTATTTTGAGAGTTACGTTCTATCATTAATTTCTCACTCTATTAATGACAACGTAAGCTCAAGGGATGCACATATATGAATAATTGCAAACAATAATTCAATAATTACAAATGCCATAAATATTAATCTTATTAATAATATGAATTTGTTCAAGTACATTATGTCCCTAATATAGATTTCTCTAGGACATATATACTTTTAATCTCCCACTTGGCCTAGAGCCAATCTCCAATGTATCTAATGCCCATGTTTTCGAAATGACCATTATGCTTAGCTAAGCTTAATGGTTTAGTAAATGGGTCAGCTAGATTATTATCTGTAGGAATATAGTCTAGATCTATTTATTTAGATGCCACCATCTCTCTGAGTATGTGGTATTTCCTCTGTACATGCTTATTTCTGTTTATCGATCTTGGTTCCTTAGCTTGTGCAATCACACCAGTGTTATCACAATATATCCAGATTGTGATTTAAAGTCATCAAGATCTGTTTGGAAACTAGCATCAGTATACCCAGTAGCGACTAGCTTCTTTTGCCCACCATAGACTAAGAAATATTCTTTAGTTCGTCTAAGATACTTAAGAATATCTTGACTGCTTTCCAGTGTTCCTCCCCAGGATTCGACTGAAATTTGCAAGTCATGCTAAGTGCAAAGGCCACATCTGGCCTAGTGCAGGTCATGGCATACATAATTGATCCTTTAGTTGAAGCTTATGAGATCCTCTTCATGCGTTCAAGTTTTGTAACAGTAGAAGGACTATCCTTCTTAGATAACTTGATACTTTGACCCATAGGAAGACCTCGTCTCTTGGAGTTTTCCATTGAGAAATGTCTTAGCACTTTGTCTATATATGTAAATTGTGACATCCCTAACAATCTATTAGGTCTATCTCTGTAGATCCTAATTCCAAGAATGTAGCAGGCTTCACCTAAGTCCTTCATCATGAAGGTGCTGGACAACAATTCCTTCACTGATTACATAAGGGACTTATCGTTTCCCATTATTAATATGTTATCTACATATATGATAATGAAAACAATACTCCCTTCCTTGCGTTTACTATAAACGCATGGATCCTCCTTGCTTCTGACAAAGTCAAATGATTTGATAACTTTGTCAAAGCAAATATTCCAACTCCTTGAGGCTTGCTTAAGTCCATAAATGGACTTTTGTAGTTTCCATACTGCTTTGGGTTTTGACTTGGATGTAAAACCTTCAGGTTGTATCATATACACTTCCTCAATTAGATTTCCATTGAGGAAAGCGGTTTTAACATCTATCTGCCAAATCTCATAATCATAGTATACAGCTACTACAAGAAAAATCTGAATGGACTTAATCTTTGCAACTGGCGAAAAGGTTTCATCATAATCGACCCCAGGCCTCTGATTGTAACATTTTGCTACCAACCTAGCCTTGTAGGTTTGCACCTTGCCAAATGCATCAATCTTCTTCTTGAAGACTCATTTGCATCATATGGGTCTAACCCATGTTGGCAAATCAACCAAATTCCAAACTTGATTGATATACATTGAGTCCATTTCAGATTTTATGGCTTATTGCCATCTCTGCGAGTCAATGTCTAACATAGCCTCGTTGTAGGTTGTAGGCTCATCATCATAAGGAATATCTATCTCATTTTAACTTTCAACAAGGAGATTAAGTCTTTCAGGCTGACGATGAGTCTTAGTGGACCTACGGAGTTGGTTATTCTGTGTTTCAGTGGTTCTTGTATTCTGATCATGAGAAGGTTCTTGTGTGTTTCCACCACTATGAGAGTTTTCAGGAATATCATCTACATGTGTTTCATGAATGGAAGGATGTACAACTATTGTATCATCTTCCATTGGTTGTGTATAAGAATCTTGCATTTCTGCATCACTCCTCACATCACTCCCACTGGCTGAAGGTTGTACTCTAAGTAACACACCTTCACCAAATACTCCCACTGAATTCTTGTCTAGGTCATTCGACAAGGATTCAACCTCTATGTTTCTTTGTAGTTCTTGAATTTCTTCAAGTTCTATCTTACTGTAACTATGTTCCTTGTAGACATAGTCTTCCTCAAGGAAAGTTGCATTTTTGGAAACAATGACCTTATGTTCTCTAGGAAGATAGAAATAGTATCATCTCATTTCCTTAGGATATCCCACAAACTAACATTTTTCACTTTTAGATTCCAACTTGTCAGTAAGCATCTTCTTTACATATGCAGGGCAACCCTAGACTCGCATATGTGTAAGAGCAGGCTTCTTGTCATGCCATATCTCATATGGCATTTTCTATACTAACTTTGAAGGAACTCTATTCAGAATATAAATTGAGTTTTGTAAAGCATATCCCTAAAGGTATATTGGAAGAGCTAAAAAACTCATCATGGATCTAACCATATACAATAAGGTTCGATTCCTCCTTTCAGCAACACCATTGATTTGTGGTGTTCCAGGAGGTGTCCATTCTGATTGGACTCCATGAAGTTTCAAGTAATCTAGAAATTCTCTACTCAAATACTCACTTCCTCGATCTGATCGAAGAGTCTTGATACTTTTTTCAAGTCGTTTCTCTACTTCTAACTTATACTCCTTGAATTTCTCAAAGGCTTTGGACTTGTGCTTCATAAGATACACATATACAAATCTTGTGAAATCGTCTGTAAAAGTTATGAAGTAAGGAAAACCTCCCTTAGCTTGAGTGGAAAATAGCCCACATACATCTATATGGACCAACTCAATTGTCTCTTTAGCTCGCACACCTTTCACAGAAAGTGATTTGTTGGTCATATTTCCTCTCAAGCAAGATTCACAGTCACCATAGGACTCCAAGTCAAATGGTTCCAGGTAGTCTAACTTTCTTAATCTTGCTATCCTTGATTCATTGATATGACCAAGTCTACAGTGCCATAAGTAGGTGGGATTTCTTGGATTACTTATTTTAGCTCATTTGTTTTGCACATTGAGAATTTCACGATTACAATTGAGAATATATAAACCATTCACAAGCAAAGCATTTCCACAAATAATACCATTAAAATAGTATATAATTGTCATTAGCAATATATGAGGAAAACCCCTCAATGTTTCACATTAGAATAGAAATAATACTCCTCGTAATCGAGAGAACAAAATAACAATTATTAAGTTCTAATGTAAAACCCGAAGGTAAATCTAATCTATAAGTCCCCACACGTTCAACATCAACTCGCGCTCCATTTTCAACGCATAGGTCCACCTCCCATAGTCTAACCTTTCTGTTGTCCATTAGGCCCTTCACATTATTACAAATATGTGAGCCACAGGCTGTATCCAATACCCAGCAATGAGAGTTACTTATAGATATATTAATCTCAATGACAAGCATACCTTGTCTAGCAGGTCCAGAAGCACCTAGTGCCTTGTCTCCTCCTGGAGTGGTGCAATTTTTCTTCCAATGCCCCTTCTGCTTGAAGTTGAGGCATACATCCATGGCTAACCTAGACTTCTTCTTAACACCTTATTTAGGTTTCAAGATTGTGGGTTTGGCACCAGTCTTACCCTTATTCTTCTTATTCTTACCTTTAGGTTTGAACTTAGTAGATGAGCCCACCATGAGCACAGTCTTCCCCTTTGAAGTAGATGATTCATACGTCTTTAGCATATTGTGAAGTTCTGAAAGATTCACCTTGGTTCCATTCATGTTGAAGTTCACAATGAAATTCTCAAACGAACCAGGAAATGAATTCAAAATCAGGTTAACAGACACACTCTGGGGCAGCTTCGTTCCAATCGAAGCCAACCTTTCTATCAACCCAATCATCTTCAGAACATGACCAGACACTTAGCCCCCATCATTCAGTTTACATTTGAAGAGGTCTCAACAGCTCATACTCCATAGTCTAAGACTGTGAATCATAAAGACTCCTCAAATGTTCTAGTATCTCATAGGGGGTCATGTTCTCATGCTTCCTCTGTAACTCTGCAGTCATTGAGGACAACATGACACACTGTGTCGAGGTAGCATCATCTAAATGCTTCTGATAAGCAACCTTGTCAAACAAAGCATACTCAACAGACTCTTCATCAGGAACTTTTGGAACAGCTGTGTCCAACACATACTCAATTTTCTCTTATCTCAGTACCAAATGCAAATTTCACAACCAGTCCGGATAATTAGCTCCAGTCAACTTATTAGTCTCAACCAAACGTTTCAATGACTGATTCGACATTTTAAATAATCTTAAGAAATAGATAGACTGAAATTAAAATATAATTTCTATGAACACATTCATTAACTAATTAACATGGCGTTTCGTTTAATTAGTTGCCATTATTTTAACATATTCTACGATCCCATGGAAGAATACAGACTCATATCAAATATGATCATAATGGACCAAGATCCAAGTTCATACTGTCTCCGTGTTTGCTAGGGCTGATAACTTCAACAATACAGCTTGGTAGGTCTCCAACCCAATTACAAACAATTTGCAACTCTTGGTTTGACCGATTGTTTTAAATAATCGATCTGCGCCCTTATATTATTCCGACGCTAGGGCGTCAAGACATAACTAAGTAAGTCAACCCCGTTACGCGACTGCAATCGTGCATCTAAGCAAGTTTGTCCTTGTAGAGCAAACGCTAGGGCGTAAATACTCACAAAGGTTTCTTACTCGCTACTGCAAACACATGCATCTATGAAGAGTCTGAGTCCTTGTAGACTTAGAGCAAACACTAGGGTGTAAATACTCTTATAGCCGAAAAGGATTTTGCACTCATTCAATTATAACGGACGACGTGTATATTCCAAATCAGACTTATATTAAATTGGGAAACATTTTAATCGGGGTTTTATCAAGATCCTTATTACGCATGCTAGATCAAATAGAGCACATATTAGGCGTCGCTTGCCCAAACATGATTTCATGCGGTCCGACAAATACTGGGTGCCGCCTACCCAAACATGAAAAATGCGGTCTTACAAATACTGGGCGGGCCTACCCAGACATATATAATGCAGACACTATACTAACTATTTAAATGACAATCAATTAAACAATTAGGGAACACAATTAATTCAAGCGCACATTACCAAATAACATGCTAAATAACAATAATCGTGGGCTAATTAATTTATTTCAACTTAGAAAATATTTTAAATTCCATTTAAAACTCAATTTTCAATTTCGGAATTTTCTGCTCATCCAAACAGTCCCTTAATAATACAGAAATTAAAATTTAATTTTCAGGGGTTTTCTGCAATTTTTAGAACCTTAAAATAATTACAGATTCGATAGGGACCAAATCTGCTTTTCATAAATTTACAGATCGGCCTCAGGGACCAAAGATGATTTTTTGAAATTTGCAGATATATCCAGGGACTGAATCTTCTTTTCTAAAATTTACAGATTTTTCCCAAGGACCAAATCTGCTGATTTTAAAACTTTTTAAATTTCCAAAAACATTTTCAGGGACTTAATTGCAATCTAGAAACTTCTAAAAAATTAGATTTACCCTAAGAGCTGAATTGCAATTTTGGAAAACCTAATTTAATTTCAATCAGGTCCTTGAACTATTTCAAATTTTCAAAATCAATTTCAACCCCAAATCAAATTTGGGATTCGGATTTCGGGGCGAAAGTGAAGGAATTGAAAACCATCGGTCGATGGCCCACGTCGGGCCAAACACACCGGTGGTTTCAATACTCAGAGTGGTGGCCCACGACGGCCGGAATTTGAGCTGCCTCCGGCGGTTTCCAAAACCGTCAGTGGTGCTTCTTTTCCAGTCACTTTCACCGTGTAACACCACTACCGTTCGACTCTTCTCGTCGAGACGATCACGGTGATGGTATTACTTCACAATTTCGACGCCCGAGGCTGCCAAAAACAATCCCGCCGTCGGCAGCCTTCCGGCGTCTACGCCGCATCCCATCACCTCTCAACACCTTTATCGACCATCTTAAAAAGTGGATTTCTCGATAATAGTGGAGACAGTGTTAGAACACATTGAATCACTGAAAACCAGCCGAAAACAACCACTACACCGCCGGAACAGTGACTATCGCACTGTTCACGCCGGAAACAGTGTTCAGTTACTGTTCACTATTCTGATTTTCATTTTTTAAATTCCTAAAATTGATTTAATAAATTGAAACAATTAATTTTTTCACGTAATCGTTATTATGATTATCATATAATTATTTAAACCAACTTGACTCTGATACCACTGTAGGGATTTGTTGAGTTCGTAAGCACAGCGGAAGTTTAAAATTTTACTTACCCAACAATGATCCTGGCATGGCTTATATGATAATCATATTAAAGTGTTCAAAACACGATAAGGAAAACTTACAGGCTTTCGTATGCCGGATTCACTACTACGGTATCCACGCGATTTGTCTCTCCAATTGCAAGTTCCAACTCCAGTGTATTTATCTAACGAAGAACGCTATGAATTCTTTTGTTAGAAGAGAGAAAGTAATTCAAGGCTCTAAGTCTTGAATCCTCTATTTTGTCTAATTGACTAACTTCATAATTATGGGGTTTGTGTTATTTATGTAGGAGTTCAGGACAAAACCTAAGCAGATTTAAAACAGAAAAACCTGGCCCATTTTAATGTTCAGTGGACCAGCCCAGCTGATCCACTTCACACGTCTAGGTGGACGACCAATGTGCCGATTTTGGGCTAGTAATTTCTGGCCCAATTGCTTCCCTGTATTTGTTCGAGTACCCATATAATATATCCAACACATTTAATTAAATCTAAAATCCAATTCGAAATTAAATAATTTCTATCGAATAGAAATATTCCATAATTATTATAAATTAAATATCTCGATTCTAAATCGAATATTTAATATTTTCTCAATACATTTTAAGATCGAAGAAACAATCGCATATAGTGTGACCCTATAGACCTTCACATATCGACATTAACCTAATTAAGGTCCATACGAAACTCCTAGACTGCGTCGTATGACGAACTAAATATGTGAAGTACGTTTACATGAATCCAACAAACTTAACCTTTATGTGGAACTATAAATTCCTTTCATTCGCGACACACTCAATTAAGTTTAGAATTTGCCAAGTGTCTATCCAAATGGCTTAATCACTTTATCTCACATTTATTAGTTGACAACTAGACCATATTCTAAATATGTCTCTTGCACTGTCCAGTGACTTTAGTCAACCTAATAACACTGAGAACTTGAGTGCTCTCTCGAATTTCCAATCGAGGAATGAATCTTATTCTTGGCTCAACTACCACCTTGATTTACATCCTGATGCACCCAACTCAAGTCGTATCTTATCCAAAAGGAGTTTGAGCTTAGAACTTGGTCAAAGTACATCATTCTGCAAACAAGGTGTGTATTGACCTCAAGTCAAAGGACCTTTATATTCCACACGCCGATAATACTATAGACATGTATAACAAATAGTTTATCGGCATGGTATACCAATACTTCTACAAAGTATCCATGTGTCCATCACGAGTAACCATTACTCGCAACTGTGAGAAATACTACATTCTCCAAGAATGTGATGCAGACCACATGTCGACTTATAGCATATCATCGATATCCTATTCTCAATGATCATTAGTCGATGTTATTTTGAGAGTTACGTTCTATCATTAATATCTCACTCTATTAATGACAACGTAAGCTCAAGGGATGCACATATATGAATAATTGTAAACAATCAAACAATAATTCAATAATTGTAAATGACATAAATATTAATCTTATTAATAATACGAATGTGTTCAAGTACATTATGTCCCTAATATAGTTTGTCTCTAGGACATATATACTTTCACTACCAACTTGTAGGTCTTTTAATATTTGATATAAATGATTGGTAAATAAGATTGATAAATATATCTACCAACTTATGAATCTTTTTATATATAATATAAACTCATGGGTCAACTTTTACATTTAAAAATTTTAAATCATGTATTTTAAATAATTTAAAATTTAATCATGAGATGAAATCATATGTCCAAACGAATACTCGGAAGTGAGGTGTAATTTCGTTTTGATTGATTGAGATTTGAGACGTAACGCGTGTATTTATTGTTTACATTTGACACTTTATAATTATACACCTGCTCGTGTCTTTCTCCTAGATCAACCACTTCATACAATTGTTTGTACTTTGTTAGGAAAATGACTTTTGTTGCCTCACAACACATTTAATGTATGGACATGTCGACTAGGAGTAATTTCTTCTCTCAATGAATTGACAAGTCATACATTTAACATCTGGCAATATTAATCCTAAGAAACATTGAATCTAAAGTCCAAGGAGTAATTTCTTTTTCTTTCCTTGTCAAAGCAGAACACCATATTAATTTATAGAAAAAGAAAGACCAAACTTAAACTTCTTTTAAAAGAAATTGACACACACACACACACATATATATATTTTATTCAGATAAAAAAGAATGTTTACTTAACTTTTATTTTTTTAATTAAAAAGAGTGTTCACTAATCAAATTAAGAAAAATTAATCTTATTTTTCTAACTTTATTTTTATTAAATATTAAGTGATCAAATTTTAATATTTATTTAACTAAAAAAAGTTAATTAAATTATTTATTTTTGTTTAGAAGTTAGTATTTTCTGAAAGAAGTTCGCGGGGGAGTATAATAAAGGAAGAAAAGTAGCTGATATTTGTGAATCACCTTCGCCGTTAAGGGAGAATAAACTATAAAGAAAGAAATAGAAGCGGGGGGGGGGGGGGGGGGGGGAGGAGGGGAAAGTGAAAGATTGTATCTGACAAAACAAATTCCCCACTTTTTCTTCTGCACAATTTAAGATTTCTGTTCTGCTTGCAGCGTTAACCTCAACGTAAACTAAACAACCCCTTTACACGCATATTGCAAGGGCAATTTCCTGAGATTTCTTGAACTTCTCAATTCCCACCTTCAGGTTCTTTATTTCCACCCCACCATTTTTATTTAATTAAAAAGATCATTTTTTTTCTCGTTATTCTTTTGTTTTTTCTTGATTTATTGTATTAATCTTGAGCTGAATTGAGCTCAATGATATGCATAGTTTGTGTGACAACAATTTGGTTCATTTCATGGTTTCAAGTGTCTGTGATTTGTTTTTGATGTATTATGTTGTTTTAATTGAATTGAATATATTTGAGATATTTTCTGATCTTTATGCAATACTCAGATCTTATTTCCTGGTATGGTATGCCAGTTGATTGAAAAAGAAAGTCAACTTTCAAGATTAGGCAAGTGTTCAGTGTACTAAGGTACAAGATTTCTGCATGATTCTAATTGTAAAAAAACAGAAGTTTTTGCTAGTGTTTGCTGCATAGACAGAATTAAGATTTAAAGACAGTATTAGGTACAAGTAATGTCTATTATACAGTATTTATATTTGATCAAAAGGCCGTGGATTTGATTGAACCTGCTGAAAAGGGCTAGACCCATATCTGGTTGCTGTGTCTGTTTATTTGATGTTCTTGATTTCTGTTCAATTTTGGGTTGTTGTACCAAAAAAAATCCAATCTTTTGCATACTTTGTAGGTTACAACAATTGCAGGAAACGGGAAGTAAGTAAATATTACAAATTTCTAGAAAGGATAAACTAAAGATTACAACAAATCTGGAATCAAGAACGTAACCAACTGCTTGTGATTTGTTGAGTCAAGTGATGACACTCTGTCTTTAAGACAAGATTGCCACGTATATATCCTCTTACGTTGTCGGGCAATAGTCTCCCAAGATACAACACCAACTTAACAAATGAGCAAAGGAAACTCAAGTGTTACTCTTGAAGAACTTTGAGTTTAATAAACTTGCTAGAGAGGAAGAAGAAGATGTCAGAAAATTCTGTAGTGTTTTTCTTAGTGTGTTCAACAATTGAACCAAAAACCTCAATTTATAGTGTAATGAGATGACCCTTCAACTAGCCAACTAATGGTCTTCAATAGCCATGTAATGACATTTGATTGAGGGGTTACATTCAGCCAAATAATAGCTGAATTCATGTGCCAAATAATGGAGATTCAATGCTCCAAAACCAGTCCAAAAGTCAGAACTTTTCAGCTTCCCGTCGCAGGATTCTGCCTCCGAAGCGCCGCGGCTCTACGAATTAGCGCCACGGCTCCGCGGCGCTTCGGCGCCTCGGCTCCGACGGGGCTGCGCCGCGGCGATTTCCGGCTCGTTTCATCTTATACTTCGTACACTTCTTCCTTCATTTACCAACGTGGAATACTTGTCATTTGGCCAATAACCGCCCAATCATTCTATGTCTCAAACGTTTCACTTACGTACCAATATCTCTTTCACTAATGAAATTTGCGATACTTGGCACTACGTGTGCACGTATGTGAAAACGACGTTTCCGACGTGCGAGGCCCCAATTGTTCGAGTCATAAATAATGGGATAAATTTAATTCCACATTAGTAAATTTCCAACATACTTTACCAACTTGTTTGATTCTTTTACCAGCATAACCTACTGTAGTAAAACTAGGGGTTGCCCGGTGCACTAAGCTCCCGCTATGTGCGAGTTTTAGGGAAGTGCCGGATCACAAGGGTCTATTATACACAATTTTACCTTACATTTCTACCGGAGACTATGTCCACAGCTCGAACCAGTGACCTCCTGGTCACATGACAGCAACTTTACCGGTTACGCCAAGGCTCCCCTTCAATAGGGCAGGGGCAGCTCGGTGCACTAAGTTCCCGCTATGCACGAGGTCCGGGAAAGGCAGACCACAAGAGTCTATTGTACGCAACCTTACTCTGCATTTCTGCAAAAAGATATGTCCACTGCTCGAACCCGTGACCTTCTGGTCACATGACAAAAACTTTATCAGTTACGTTAAGGCTCCCCTTCACTAGGGCAGCCCGGTGCACTAAGCTCCCATTATGCGCGAGGTCAAGGGAAGGGCCGGACCACAAGGGTCTATTGTACGCAACCTTACCTTGCATTTCTGAAAGAGGTTGTGTCCACGACTCGAACCTGTGACTTCCTGGTCACATGTCAGCAACTTTACCAGTTACGTCAAGGCTCCCCTTCAATAGGGAAGCCCGATGCACTAAGCTCCCACTATGTACGAGGTCCGTGGAAGGACCGGACCACAAGGGTCTATTGTACGCAACCTTACCCTGCATTTTTGCAAGAGGTTATGTCCACGGCTCGAACACGTGACCTCCTGGTCGTATGACAGCTACTTTACCAGTTATGCCAAGGCTCCCTTCATAACCTACTGTAGTAATGGGGATTATTTTGAGCAAACTCGATTCTTGCAGCTTAGTTTTGTTTCATGTTTTGATTGGTGTCTGCTCTCTCTTTATTCAATTTGCTTGATTTCTGTTCAATTTGGGTTTTTATAGCCATAAAGTTTGCATCTTTTTGGTACTTCCCAACATATGAGATTTGGGCCTTTCTCTACACGTTTAATAATCGACTGTTCCATCTAATTTGACCCTTTAAATAACCTACTATTGTCAGATGTTATTTTTTCTCATTTCAGATTTTATCCTACAACTTACATTTGTTTTTTTGGTTATACGGTTGTTGCTCTTTATTATTGCAGGGCCTCTCTTCCTCTTTTACAGAAGAGGAGTAAGAGGGAGGAGGCCAATGGATTTTGAAAGCAATAACTGGATTGGGGAAAGGCTCCCCAGGCTTTTTGGTGGAGTCATGCTAACTGCAGCCTTGCTCGGGGTGTCTACTAGCTATTTAACAGGGCCTCACCTTTTAACCAATCTAAGTATCTTTCGCAAAAAGAAGTGTGGGAAGAAGCATATTCGTGTTTATATGGATGGGTGTTTTGACCTGATGCATTACGGTCATGCAAATGCAATAAGACAAGCAAAAACGTTAGGAGACGAGTTAGTAGTTGGAGTTGTTAGTGATGAAGAAATTGTAGCTAATAAGGGTCCACCCGTTTTATGCATGGAAGAAAGGTACGAGTGTTGATTAGTTGCTCCATCTTTCATTGATTAGATTTTTATATTTGTTTCTCTTATCTGCAAAATATTTTGTACAAAAAAAGTAGTTTAATGCATTACATTCTGCCTGATGCCTTTATTTGTTTGAGTGGTGCCATCGGATATTTCTAAAATTGTTTTGATAAAATGCAGTAACTTTGGTGGTATGGACTGTACCAAGACTGAGGATGATAAAATGCACGATCCAATACAGTTCGTAAGAGGGATCTTAGTAAAGATGATATTGTTTTGGGGCAATCCACATTTTATGTAGGATAACATCCTATAGCCATGTTGATAACGATTTTTTATCAAGATTAAGATGTATTAACTAGATGCGCTAATTCAAGTCCTCGTTAGCTATATGTAGACTATCTTGATTATGAATAGTATGTTTCAAGATTCCACTTAAGTAAAAATGTTAGCTGTTGACATAAAGTGGATTGTTCTCAAAATGCATCTTGATGAGCCTAAGCAAGTTTTTAACGTGTATTATGGAGAAGAAACTTCTTTAAAGAAATTTTCCCTTCACTTTATGCCTATTGGCTCTTTTATGTTCTCTGCGTGTAAATGTACATGTCTTTTAGTTCTTAGAAGCTCAAATATAAATTAGCATTCACTTCAATTACTTGACAATGGATTTAGTGCGACTTATTTATGTCTGTGGAATTATGTTATGCTATTTTGTTTCATCAATTCCAACTGTTTCAGTTTTTCCCGACAATTACATGTCATCTAATCTTAAGATGGTTTGCAGACTTGTCCTTGTTAGTGGGTTGAAGTGGGTGGATGAAGTAATTGCCAATGCTCCTTATGCAATTACTGAAGATTTTATGAAACGTCTGTTTACTGAGCATAAGATTGACTACATTATACATGGTGATGATCCCTGTCTACTTCCAGATGGAACTGATGCTTATGCCCTAGCAAAGCAAGCTGGTCGTTACAAGCAGATTAAACGCACTGAAGGTGTCTCCAGCACAGATATTGTAGGTACTATATCTCTCCTATCCTGGTTCAGTTTTTGACGTGAGCACATCACGCAATCTATTATGCTAATATAGCTAAAATCAGAAATATGCCATATATTTGTGGTTGAACTGATTTTTAATAAAATTGTGTTCTGTATAAAATGAGCCCACCCCCACGTCAGATAGTTTAATTGCAAACTCTTTCCGCTGCCGCCCCTAGTTTTTACTTTGTGCATACATATGCGTAATTAATAATGTACATACTAAGAGAGATGACTGTGTTTTTGTTTTCTCGTAGATTTTACAATCATCTTTTTGTAGGAAGGATTCTTTCATTTTCTCAAGATTGCTCCAATTCGTCTCTCCTTGGCAAAGATGATAGTATGAACCAAGTACATGCTGACGAAAAAAAGTCGAAGATCGATCACATATCTAGTTTTCTGCCCACATCTAGACGGATTGTGCAATTTTCGAATGGAAAGGTACCACAAGCTGTACTCTCTACTTAATAATTTGTGAGGCATCATACTAGATGTATATTGTTCCTTTTTCTGTTTGAAGTCAATGTGAACATTATGAGTATCAATTGAAGACTACTCAACTGTAGAATTAGAATTTTATTGAAGCTGTTACGTCTGAATAATATACACTTCACAGTGCTCAAGAGCTTTTGTAATAACTAATATGGTGACTTATACGTGCACTATTATGAAGAGGCAGATTTAGAATTTACATTTGACAGGTTTAACCTTTAGATCTTACCATTAACTCATTACATTTTTGCAATTATAGGTTCAAAATTAATTGTTTTTACAAATTTAGTGATTTTCGTTCATATATGTCTTACTCCGTGTTGAAACCCGAAAATGTTGGTATTAGTTGACTAGTTCGTCCACTACTAATACTTTAAACATAGACATTTGGTTTAATTATGTAATATTTTACTGTGATAAAAGTAGAATAGGGATTTCACTCTTTCAAACTTGGGGAGTTTGAAAGAGTAAACCAAACAAATAAAGAAGGAAGAAGAAAAAAGTACCCCCGGCTCAATTCTCGGGAAAAAAATAACAATATACCCAGTGTAATCCCACAAGTGGGGCCTGGAGAGGGTGGGGGTGGGTGTACGCAGACCTTACCCCTACCTTCACATTCACACAAGGTAGGGAGGCCTCCCTGTTATCAATAGACCCTCAACTCAAGTAAAGCATTTCAAAAAAAATTGAAAAGGAAATACAATAGTGAAGAAGCCATGTTGAAACTAATGGAGAAAAGAATAGTAGCAACAACAAATAATACGATAACCGAAGTAAAGGAAACAACTGGTAATAATAAAAATCGAATAACAAGACAATAGGAGAGTAACAATAATAATATTAATAAGCAAAACTAGAAAAAGAAAAGGAAAAATAATAAGACAGACGTGGAATTTGAACCGCCGATTCCATTTGTAGAGGTGAACCGAATAATTATTGCACCATAGGGCATTTTGAGCTTGGGTGCACACATATATTTAACACTAATCTTGTAAAACTATAACCTTGCTATACATAGTCTAGGGACAGGAGCAGCATGTGTTCACGTGAACCCATACTCCACCTAAATACCCCCTGCTTATTACTAGCAAATTTTGATGTTAGATGGAGGTCTTCCTCAAGGAGTTGATGAATCTGAAAACATAGAGTTAACTTGGCTAGTCCTTACTAGGGAGTTTACTGGGGGATAATATATCCTCTATTCTTCGGACAAAAGAAAATCTTGTTCCATTGTGGTAAACCTGTATTAATAACTGTAACAGCCAACTATGTACCCTCATTTATATGGGATATCTTATGATTGAACCATCACGCTTTTGTAGTTTAAACAACAAAAATGGTGCTAAAATTACTTCCCATTAGCTCATGGTGATTTGAAGAAAATCCTAAGTCTCACTTCTCTTTTCTCATTTGCAGTTATTTCTGTTTGAGCTTCTCTTTCTTTTTTTTTTTTGGTTGGAGCTCTAAAAGTAAATATTCTCCTACTTTTTTATTCATAGGGGCCCGGGCCAAATGCTCGAGTTGTGTATATTGATGGTGCGTTTGACCTTTTTCATGCTGGCCATGTTGAGGTAAATCTCTAATTTTGGACGTTTGGAATTTGTCAAGCTTTATTATGTATATATAGTGCAATCATATGTGTGGCATTTACCTATATCAATGTGTGTGAAGTTTGTTTCTTTCTACTTGCATGCTAATCCTAAGGTTCACCGGTTAAGATGCAGTATAAGTCATTATCCTTAATGATGTTAAGAATTACAAGTAGCATTTATATGAATTGCGATAAACTCTTGAACTATCAAAGCTCATTATAATAGTAGATGATGTTTAATGGTAGACTTAATATCCAAACTATTGAATCTTGATGTTTTGCCTTTTATACATGGTATACTTGATCTCTAATTCTAGTCTTTAACCTGACTTTAGTGTCTTTCGCTTTTTTATTGTGTTCCGTAGTTCATTGAAATAGTGTCTTCATATTCAGCATCAATATACAGTTTTCCGATAAAATACTCTTTTTCTCCCACTCAGATTCTTAGAAGTGCTAGACAGTTCGGAGATTTTCTTTTAGTTGGAGTTTACACTGACGAAACTATCAGGTATGTTTGTGTTAGTATAAATGAACCCTTATTTAGTATTTAACATTAGAATTACAAAATAATTCTTTTCATGTTATCAAGATACGATGGGTGTGATTGTCTCTGTATTTTCACTTGCATGTTGAGATACCATGGTTTAGTTATGACTTTCTAAGATTTTCTCAAAACTTAAAGGCAAGTTCTATAGGGTGGTGGTTAGACCGACTATGTTGTATGGGGCGGAGTGTTGGCCAGTGAAGACTTCGCACATCCAAAAGATGAAAGTTGCGGAGAAGAGTATGCTGAGATGGATGTGTGGGCATATAAGGAGGGATAGGATTAGAAATGATGATATCCGGGACAGAATGGGGACTGGCCTCGGTGGAGGATAAGATGCGGGAAGCGAGGTTGAGATAGTTCGGGCATGTGCAGAGGAGAGGCACAAATGCCCCAGTGCGGAGGTGTGAGAGGTTGGCTATGGACGGGTTCAGGAGGGGTAGAGGTAGGCTGAAGAAGTATTGGGGAGAGGTGATTAGACGGGATATGGCGCAGGTATGACTTACTGAGGATATGACCTTAGATATAGGTTGTGGAAGATACGGATTAGGGTAGAAGGGTAGTAGGTAGTTGAGCGTAGTCCTACTTATGCTTACATACGGGTAGTTGTAGTGTTATTATTGTAGTCCTGCTTAGCCTATCATACTAGTAGGCGCAGTATTGCTTTATAGTCCCCTGTCGTTTGATTTCTGATGTTGTATGTTCTTTCGTGTACTTTGTTTATCTTATTTACCTGCGTTAGTTACTGCTTCTTTTTTCATAATGTTTTATCATGGCTTATTCGCTTTTGTATCATCATTTTCATACTGCTTTAAATTTCTTGTCCGGGTCTGACCGTTTCTCTTGCTTTGCTTGTGCTGCGTACACTCTACCCTCCTCAAACCCCACGTTGTGGGATTTCACTGGGTATGTTGTTGTTTCTGAGATTTTCTCACAGTACTCCTTCAGAACCTGTGGTTATCTCATTTAACAAACTTTTTATGAGTACGAAGATAGAGAATTGACCAAATTTTATTTCTCGCAGTGAACTTCGTGGACATCAGTATCCACTGATGAATCTGCATGAGCGCAGTCTTAGTGTACTTGCCTGCCGCTATGTTGATGAGGTCATTATTGGTGCCCCTTGGGAAGTGACCGGGGATATGGTAAGCTTTCTTCCACCTTTTAGATGTCTTCTTTCTCTCTTATTTCTAGTTATTTTAGATTTGTCTACTTGATTGTATTTATTGTTTATGGTTCATCCATTTTTTGATACCATGCATTTATCATGCTAGTTGTTGCCACCCCCGCCTTTTCTTTCGAGCCGAGGGTCTACATGAAACAGCCTCTCTACCCACAAAGATGGGGTAAGGTATGCGTACATACTACCTTCCCCAGACCGCACTGGCTATGTTGTTGTTGGTTCATCACCATGAAAAAATGTGCTTTTATAACTGAGAGCCTAATGCTCTACAGTTTGTAGGTCATTAATAGTGCTTGAAACATTCACCAATACACTTTAAAATGCAACAAGATAAGTGGCTCTTTGAAGTTCTTCCAAAAGAGCGTTTGTTATAACAAGCTATTCCTTTTGCTTAAAAATCAACTGTTCATTTTTCCATCATCTTGCTCTTAGACCTGCAAAGGAGAAACAAAGTACTCTGCATTTCTTATTGGTCACTAATTTATTCTTTTTTTTTAATTTGGCGTGGACTAGGTAACAACTTTCAATATTTCTGTGGTTGTACATGGGACAGTTTCTGAAAGAAACTCTTCTACAGGAGTAAGTCTATGCACATTTTGGTTGTTGCACAATGACATTTTCTGTTTATTGCGACAAAAAAAGAACAAATATTAGAAGCATGTTACTGAGAAAAATCTTGAATAATGCAGGGAAAACACGATCCCTATGCAGTTCCTAAAAGCATGGGAATCTTCCGAGTAATTGAGAGCCCTAAAGATATTACAACCACTTCAGTTGCTCAAAGGATCATAGCCAACCACGAGATATATGTGGTAAGTGGCACATAAAACAATAATTGCATATATTCTTTTACATCTATAGCTTATATTTGGGTTCCAAAAGCCCATGCATGACTCCCTTTGCCTCATAGACTAAGGTGCAATTCTTGCATTCCCGTGAATTGCTCACATCTCTATCTATAGTGAATTGGAAAGCTACAAAGACCATATTATGAATCTCCTCTCATCAGATTAAAATATTTGTTGGAATTTATGCTTGATATATGATTCATCGACATTGAATTTCTCCACTTTCTACCATAGATTTGTTGCGCATTGGTCTATTTTGCTCCCCATTAGTGCAGAGAATCTTCCCATCGCATTTCAAGATTTTATTACATCCTATGCTCTAACATCCTCATTTTCTCATCATATTTAGTATATTTTCTCATTCATTAAACACATGTTAAGATTTTATCGCATATCAAGACTTTGCTGCTCTTCTTTGTGTTGCAATTAGTTTCGCACTATCATCTGAAAATGGTAATGGAGTTTGACAATAACACGTGCCTTGTTGAGTTGTGCAGAAAAGGAACACCAAAAAAGAAGCAAGCGAGAAAAAATACTATGCAGAGAAGCAGTATGTTTCAGGCGATTAAGTGTTTATGTTACAATCTGTATGGCCTCTTGTAGCTGACTTGTAAACTTAGGCGACGCTGCTCTTTTTGAAGATAGTTCGTCCTGTATTTGTATTTGTATTTGTTGTTTGAGGAGGTGCCAGGATGCAAGACGAATATTCATAGCCAATCTAGATTTTTTTTAAATTTTTTTAGGTTGTAATCCTCTTGGGGAGTGATACCGAAAAGCTAATTTCCTAACATCAGATCCATATTGATTCTTGTAAGTTAAGCTGTTCTATTCTTATTATATAGTTAATCTGAAATCCAATTTCAATTTTAAAAGCTTGATTTTGAGTGCAAGTTATGTTTGCCTTAATACCAGTATTTATGCTTTGTTTCATGGTTAGCAATCTTTTGGGTTGGTAATGCAATGCATCCTAAATTATGTATGCATACCACACATCGTGCACTATGCTATCTTTTCCATTACACCAAAGTTCCGAGGACTTCCCTTTTACCCTCTTTAACTATACGAGTCTAACAAATTTCGCCCCCCAAGTAACTAATTTCCATTAAAGAATTTCCCTTTTACCCTCTTTAACTATACGAGTCTAACAAATTTCGCCCCCCAAGTAACTAATTTCCATTAAAGAATCTCTAAGGTATATAATCTAATGGCACCGGTAAATATATACCAATGAATATATCTCATACTATATGTACGTTCAAGGGCTCATTGCATCCAGACCTCACATAGCTACCGGAAATTACACCCACTGAACTTGACAATGAGTGATTTTGCCCACAGGGCAGCTACCAGGAAATTATCTACTGACCTTGAAAATGGTGGCCTTTCCCACGAGAACTTGAAGTTTTAGTCGAGACCACCTACTTCCAAGACTACTTATAAATTACGGAAACTAACTGAAATAATACCCCAATTACCCGCCCCATGTCCCTTTTTAAACTAATTATCCGTTGTACCCCTCTTTGTGATACGATCGCAGTATGTATCATTAAGGACTACGAGAAGAATTAAAGTAATCTTCCATAATATCATCACAGGATATTTACATAACACAATGATATCATAGTTCTGAAGAGTGTTTCATTGAAGGACTGAAGCAACCCGTTATCACAATATATGTATACATCTCCACACGTGTTTAAGCATTTCCATCTTGAGATGAGACATTAGAAAACTACAAACAGTTTTCCACTAACATATTAGAGGCCACCATAGCTGACGTTCAAAGAAGGGTCTTCCTACCTTGACAAAATTTCAATCAAGTATCCCACTACATTTATCTACTATTTACTTCACACTCTTTTACCTAACCGGTTCTTCCTTGCAGGAGACCCATGGAGAGTTCTGAGAATATCTGATACGACAACATCCTAATCCATTTGTTAATTACTGGTACCAGACAATAGGTGTCGAAGTGTTCTGAGGCAGCTGAGTCGGCATACAATGCTGGTGTTGCCACTGATGCAAACCTTCATTTACACTAATTGCACCAGCCCCGAATGTAGTTCTTGGTTCAGCATTCACGCTGCTATCTTCAACATCCATAGCTACTCCCTCCATATCTTCAGCATCCATCATATCAGATGTGTCAGTTTGACCAAGGATTTCAGCTCCTTGTGCAGAAGGAATCTGAAAAGGAACCCAGGGAACAACTGCTAGACACTCTTTTGCAGAACAAGAGTCCTCCTGTTGCGTTGCTTCACCATCAGCTGGTCTAAATGCATTTGCTCGGTTTTCCCAGAAGACTTGACCTGCACAACATACTGAAACTGATTACTTCGCTTTGAAGCTTCTAATGCCAAATCAATCAAGATTTCAGCAGAATTTATTTCTCAGCCAAATAACCTTAACTCGGAAAGAAAAAACAGATTAGCAAGATCATAACAATAATAAAAACTAAGCAAAGCTACCCTCTTTGACCTAAAGTAGCTTTTTCACTTAGGTAATATACTAAAAACACCACCGGTTAATCAAACCAAGGAATAGGCAACGGCAACCAACTTCTCCAACCTAAAGTATCTTTCACTCAAAAAGTTCCCAATCTAAGATTCTAACTTTAAGCAATATCAAGATCACATCCATTTTCCCCAAAAAGATAAACCAATAACTGTATCTGTAGAAGCCAAAACAATTTTTCCTTTCTAATGTATTAACAGCGCTTTCTCATCAGGCTCGTGTCCATTTACACGATCCTCTAAAAAAACAAGATACATATATGATTCTGATTTCTGAATGTTTCTTAGCTCAGCTCCACAATTAGTTCATCAAGTAAACAAGTCATACAAAAAGAACAGAGATTTCTAACAACTTCATCAATAAATTAGTCAAAAAGAAAGATGAGCTACTTGACCTCTACATGCATTACTACCTGATGTTTGCCTTCCATGATGACTTAAATGTTAACTATAACTCCAACCGGCTCATCTTGAACAGATGTATCGCCATATGAGTACTCCACACCTTTTTTTTGGTTAATTGATTTGAATTTTTCTCTCGTGATATTTCTCCTAAATTTGGAGAGAGCTTCACTATGACTTTCTGAGGTGTGAAATGTAACAAGTTGTCATAACAAGAAACACACCACCAATTCGATACAACGTCCTGTTGATCTCAAGGTAATTTAAACTATATTATTATAACCTAAATACACCTAATAAATAAAGCGTTGCCTTCGTTTTTTAGCATTCTATGTCTCCAACAAAACCACCAAACGAACAAAATTAACAGCTAAGAAAACAGGGACCGGACACTTACTTTTGAAACCATTAATAAACTGGGGATTCACTTTAAGAGACAAATTAGAAGGGGAATACACAAGAGGTGTGTTCGTCGGCTTGAATAGAACAATTGCCATCTCTTCGTTCTCAGGCACACTTGGCAGTTCTTCAATTACTATACCCCTGTTCCCCAGATTGCTTCCGAAGCTTGGATCAGTAGCTGCTTGCTCAAAAGTTAAAGGAATCTCTGGTTCTTCAACCTCTTCTATTATGGGAGGCAACTCTGCGTCCTAAACATAGAGTAAACAGAAAAAACATCACTTACGTACACAAGCAATTTCTTCAGAAGCAAACTGAAAGTGGCAATAGCAATTTTAGAACATTTTATTGAGCGGATTGTCAGTTCTGTCAACAAACACGGATATAAATTAAGTTGAAACAAGACAACTATGTCTCAACTCCAAACTAGTTGGAGTCAGCTATATGAATCCTCTATATCAATTCTCCTCAAGTTGAAACAACAATAACAGTAACAATTGTTTCACCAATAACTATGCTTCTCCCCAAAACATCTATATGCAGGGGCCAGTGGCGGAGCTACATGTATTCAAGGGGTGTTATACTGTATAGATAGGTAAAAAAAAATCTTTATGTATATACTATGTGCTGAATCCTCCTACTTTTTTATGTTTTGACACTTGTCGATAAAAAATCTGGTTCTGCCACTGGCAGGGGCTGATATAGAGTGTTAGTTATGTATAGCTTTGACATACCATGTACATGTGTTAATAAATTCACTAAATAAGAAAAAATAATTGATTTCTAATTCTGTAAATTAAAGGAGTAGCAGTAGAATCTCGAACCTATAAAGTTCAAATTCGAAAATCAGCTTCTATCTATATGCATTCTACTCTATTTTGAGGTCATTTCATTCTAATACTCAATTAAATTAAGTTGAACGTTACATTAGTTAAACAAACTTGATATAAAACCATCCTATTAGTCACTACCTCAACAGAATTTCATATACTAGCATAAAACTCACAAGAATTTTAAGAACAAATATGAAAGACGAACAAGTTTACCAATCGACGAATTTTTCTGGCGGGAGAGGAAAGAGAAAAATCGGAGAATTCATCGTACACGTCTTCCAAATCCTTCCTCTTCATCTTCATTGGATAGTATGCCTCCATATTCCTCTTTTAACAAGTAAAAAAAAAAACCTAAAATCTCTTCGATCGATTTCTACAAATTTGTTGTTCCTCTCAATTGATTAGAATGTTATGTTTTAGTTGGAGTAGAGAGAATTGGAGAGATTGGTGAGCATGGGAATATTAGTTATAGGGAGAATGTATAATGGAAGCTTCTAGCTTCTTTCTCCCTATGTCTAGATTTTTCCAGAACTAGAGAGAATTCGGGTCGGGGGTCTCACCAGAACCTTCAAATTATGCTTCTAATTATCTGATTGAAAAAAATTAAACCTAAATAGCCCTATATTTAATCGCTTAAATTAAAAATAATTGAAGAATATATAATTTATATATATTTACTAGAAAAATAAATCGTGTATCTGACGGGCTATTTATATAAAAATTCCCTCCTCATTGTACATGCCCAATTCAATTTTGAGAAAAATAAAAGTAAACTTGATCAATACATTTTTAAGCAATACTCTTAGTTGAATCGGAAGGAATTTCATTCCATGATTTATTTCATACTAAGAATATAATATATATATATATATATATATATATATATATATATATATATATATATATATATATATATATATATATATATATATAAGCCTATAAGATCAATCTATGGTTATGATGTTGGAAGACTATCCTAATAATATTCTATAAATATGCAAATCATCCTATCACAGTAATTACATAATATTCTCTTTAATTATTTAATTGATGATTTTACATAATGGAGATAATTAAGGATAATCATATACATAATGATATAATGATCCTTAACAGACCCCCGCAGTCTTAACTGGAGGTGCGCGGATGCTGAGACTGTCCCTGAAATCATCAAACAGTATGCGCGGAAGCCCTTTTGTGAAAATGTCTGAACATGAAGAACCCGGACTTGTCCACGTGCAATATTTTCATAGATAAACAAGATATCCATTTCTATGTGTTTTGTGCGCTGATGCTGGACAGGGTTACCTGATAAGTATATTGCGCTCACATTATCACGATTGCTTTTTCGATTGGACAATGTAGTTCTAAAAGAAGGTTAACAGAGCCAACATGATTCAGAGATCACAATAGCTACCCCTCTGTATTCTTCCTCTGCACTAGACCAAGACAATGTCGGCTGGCGTTTCGACGACTGGCAAATGAGGTTGTCTCCTAAAAACACACTAGTGACGGTGGACTTATACATGTGCAGCCCAAAATCAAGAGTACCCTTAATATACCGTAGAATTCGTTTCAGAGCCCCCATATATGCTTCTTTCGGATCATGCATATGTAAACAAACTTGTTGAACCGTGTAGGAGATATCAGGTCTCGTGAAGGTGAGATACTACAATTCCCTTGCTAGGCTGCTGTAATGTGTCGGGTCACTGTATTGGGAACCTGTCGTGTTACTCAATTTTGCCTTTGTATCAACCGACGTATGGGACGGTTTTCCCGAAGACATACCAGTTTTTTCTATGATCTCCTCGGCGTATTTTCCTTGACTGAGAAACAGACCACCTGCATATTGAGTAACCGCAATGCCCAAAAATAGTTTAAAGGACTCAAATCCTTCATAGCAAATTCCGACGCAAGGAAGGACATAATAGACTGGTGAAGCGAGGCAAATGATGTTGTGAGAATAATGTCATCCACATATAGAAGAAGATAAATCATGTCATGTCCCTTCTTGTAAATGAACAAAGATTTATTGGAATTGTTGTGGGAGAACCCCAGTGTGGATACGAACCTTGCAAACCTGTTGTACCATGCCCTCAGGGCCTATTTCAAACCATATAAAGATTTTTTCAACAAGCAAACATAATCCGAATAGGTAGGATCTCAGAAACCCAACGACTGGTACATGTAAATTGTTTCATGTAGGTGACCATGTAAAAATGCATTCTTGACATCCCACTAATGTATGGTCCATGATTTTGACAAGGCCAGACTCAGAATAGTCCTGATAGTAGCTGACTTAACTACTGGACTGAATGTTTCACCACAATCCATGCCAACCTGTTGAGACCTGCCATCACCTACAAGACGAGCATTGTGTCTCGCAAAAGAACTATCATAATTTTTTTTATGACAAAAAACCCACATAGATCGTATTATGTTCATATTAGATGGATGGGGCACTAATTCCCACATCTTAGTTTTAATAAGAGCATCAATTTCGTCTAGCATGACAGCCTTTCAATTCAGGTGGGATAGGGTTGCTTTGGGATTATTTGGAAGTGGAGATGGTTGAACCGAGGAAGTTAGGTTAAAATAATGCTTAGGCCGAAAAATCCCGTGCATGGTACGGGTTTCAATGTGTCGATGTGGGATCGGGATAGTAGGTTGGGTCGGTGGGTGGCGGTCTGGGCTGATGTGGGGTAATTGGGATGGGCCGAATAGTGGCTTGTGAAGTTGGGCCTGACGTACTATTTGGTGAAACATGTTGGGCCTGGCAGTGACTAGCACTGGACTGGGCCGATGATGACAAGGAAGGGCAGTGGGCTCCCAATATCGGTCTGGCCTAGTGTCATCTCGGTGTTGTGCCGGCTGTGGTGATTGTCAACTTTGGGTCGGCCCAGCCGGGGCGCTAACGGATTGGGTATTTAAATGGTGGTTCAAAATCAGATGTAATCCTACGTCTAAGAATTCATATGAATGTGGGGACGCCACTTGAGATGTAGTAAACGGGAATTTGGACTCATAAAAAATAATGTGACGAGATAAGATAATTTTTCCATTAGACATATCATAACACTTATAACCCCGATGATTTTGTGGATATCCCAAAAAAATACAAGGAGTGGACCGGGCTTGGAGCTTGTTTATGGTGGTGGACGGATACAATGGATAACATAAACACCTAAAAACCCTTAAATGGTTGTATGATAGAATACATGGCCGTCTCAAACATTTTGGGGGCCATGTTCTAATTCGTAAAAGTGGCCCCTAATAGGTTTGATTTGAAATTTGAATTTGGGCCTCCACATACGCGCGCCACTAGAACTGAGTCATTTTACTTAGATTGGGCTAAGACCTGTAAATTACGGGTCTTTACAGTAAATTATGGCTAATACTACTTAATAAAAAATGGAAAAAAATGGGTCCCTAAAGTTTTTCATTTTTCGGGGGCCCTGTGCGGTAACACAGCTCGCACGGGCCCAAAGACAACTGTGATGGAATACGATAGTATAACATTTGGGTGGGTGATTTGTTTGATAGCAACTTCCTAAGAAGAATGTTCAAAAGATATGTGGCCATTTGAAGAGCATGATGCCAAAAAGACGGTGGTGTGGACGAGTGTGCAAGTAGTGTACGAATCATATTATTGATTGCTCGGATTTTCCTTTCGGCTTTCCCATTTTGAGAAGTATTTGGACATGAGAGACGTAATGATGCCCCATTTTGTTGACAAAAATCGTTGAAAGTGTTATTTATGAATTCCCTCCCATTGTCAAACTGAAAACATTTTATAAATCTCTCAAATTGGGTTTGGATGAAAATACTAAATTGTTTAAAAATAGTGGGGACTTGTGATTTTTTTTCCAATGAAAAATGTCCATAGAAAATTTGTATAATCATCCAAGATAAGCATATAATACTTATGACATGCCGAACTCAAAATCGGGGATATCCACACATCACAATGATAATATCAAATGGGTTAATAGTTCGTGAAGTAGATAAAGAAAATGGAAATTTAACATGCTTCCCAAAAACGCAAGAATGACAAACATGTGAGTCCACACTACAGTTACAAGCAATAAAATTATGTCTTTTAAGAAAATCCAACACCGGTGCACTCAGGTGGCCCAAATGGTTATGCCATAAATCAGGCGAAAAAGCAGCAAAGGCCGATGGAAAGTTGACTTGGTTGTTGGTGAGAGCGGTGATTGGATACAAATCTCCAGTGCTATTATATCTCATTAGTGGCTTCCCCGTCTGAAAATCCTTCACAGAAAACTCAAACGGATCAAAATTAAAAAAAAAACATTATTGTCATTGGTAAACCGACACACATATACCAAACTCTTAATAAGTTTAGGGACATGAATGACATTTTTTAAATGTAGGGGTGAGTAGGGGTGGTAAATTTGATTGGCCAATACCACGAATCGAAATTTCATGTCCACTTCCAACAATAATATTTTTATTTGTGCTCATATTAAAATAAGACGAGTACCTTGAGATGACGTCATGTGTGACGTGGCCCCGTGTCCATGTACCAAGAATCATCGGGAACATTAAGACTCATGTTGTTCATGGCATGCTCGATGTTCGTAGGGATAGGGCCGTAAAGGCTTGCGGTGGCCGGTTTCCTTAAATTCTGTGCTGCCTGTTTTGGTTGTTAGGCCTGGCGCCTTTTTACCTTGATTGATGCTGCATATCGCCCGCTTGTTCTATAGAAAACGTCGTGCCTATCAATTAGTTCCAAGAAAGCGGCCGGGGATGGTTCATAAAAAAAGAGTACGGTAGGGCCCACTATTGTGGGTTCCAGGCCCAGGACAGGACCTGGCCTCATTACCCACTGCCTCATGACTAGATAACCATAAGCCATCATGTGATACGTGAACGGTCCTGATATGGTGCAAAGTGCGCAACTCCTAGGATGTCGCCAATAGTTACCCGAACTGGCTCCAATTCCTCAGAAAACTAATCGTAGAATTCTCATAGGTCTATGGTGATCGATCCCGATCCGTTGCTCATGAATACTCAATGCTGCGATGTCACCCATGACTTTAAAGGTTGAACCCTACCCAAGTCATCAAATTAGAATCGAGGAACTACACCTTATAACATAAATCTTCTTGTTCTCAACTCAGAACTGATAGAAAAGTCTGACAGAACTACATAGAGTCTAATTACATCGAATCTTCCTTCTTGCGCTTTCACTCAACTATAATTACATCGAATATTCCTTCTTGCGCTTTCACTCTTCTTTTATTTAACTTAAGAGCTTCCAATCTTGCTAAACTTGATCCGAAACTCACCCGATTGCCTCGAGAACCACGCCACTCATTCCCAAAGTCACAGGTACTAAGTTAAAGCTACAAGAAGGGTATTCTTGAAAAAACAAGTCCAAAAGTTCAAAACGACCAAACAAGTCGTTACAAATTCTGAATGACAGTTCAATATTAATTAACTTTGTTTTAGTGTATAATATAATAGCTTGGGTTTATATTATACCTAACACTTGTTCTATAATGCCATATTTAATAATTTCAATTGACCTTTCTAACGGTCTATATTCTCTATGCAAAATCCTAATTTATTTTGAACTAAGAAACATACTAATTAAGTTTTGAAAAGTTGTTGAATTATGTCTTACCAGTCTGATACCAAACGCTAAGTCCATGCAGCCAACCACACGTCGATCATCCATTAGCTGATATTTTTAAATACTTGACGAAATAGTCTATATATCGGTGGTTGTCTATAGACACTTCTTAGTTTGAAATATACAAACACTCCATTCAAAGTCCCAAAAACCTTCAACCTTCCAATGGCGATAAGAATCAGAGGCCGTGCAGCGAGACACCAACATTTTCAAGCCCCATCGCCGTACGTCCTCCTACTCAAAAGTGATTTTGAGAGGCTTTTCAAGAGTCTCGGAGAGGACAGGGAACAAATTGACACTACTATTCGCAGGATCATGCGCTTCTACCTGTGATCCTACAAATGAACAGTGTCGACCTTGATGCCCTCATCACCCCCTGCAACTCCTTAGTTATTTTAGTTTAATTTCATTTTATTGTTAGTTTTGCAAAGCTTTCATTTACGAAAGTAGTAGATAGACGCTTTTGGGCTTTCATATATGAAAGCTTTTGTATAGATGTGCTCCTTTGTTGAATGAAATAAAATAAATATTGGGGTTGTTTGTTTTGCTATACATCTTTCTTGTGATTTATGCATTTGTGTTGTATTACAGTTATATTTTTATTTGATTTATGCAATTTTCTTTCTTTTCTATTCTTAGTGAACTGGGTAAATTATAAACCACACAGGTAAGTGCACACAAGTATTATAGACAATATTATTTTGAAAACTTAATATTTTTTATAAATTTAACTAAATACTATAAATTAAGAATTTAATAAAATAGTTATACAGGAATATAATTTATAATAATATATTTATAGAATATTGTTTTCATTACCTAAAGTAAATACAAATTTATTATTTTACAAAATTTTTCCGAGAGTATTTTGTCATTTCATTTTTAAAATTACCACTTGGTATACATGTTGTATATCATGTCCTGATCTTACATAATTTTGACCATTAATTATAATTTTTGAAATTTTAACCAAAAATTATAAATATAATTATTTTAGAAGAATTCTCAAAATTGAAGGATTAGTGTTCCTCTCTGTCATAGTCGGGAATTTCTTTTAATTAAATACGATAAGGGAATTACATCTTAATTTTAAGCATGTTTTAAAATTAAAAGATATTTGCATGATTTTAATTTCCTAATTTCTAATTAGTGTCAAAATTTAGACTTAAAACGAAACTTTTAATTCGATTAAGCTATTTATGAATTTATCCGGCTATTTTTCTAATTTAAAATGTGACTACATTTGCAAAATGTGTGCACAATTGATTTAAATCGTTAAAAATACACCGGGCTCCTTCCCTTTTTCGTTTAAATGATCGAGCCCAAGGCCAAGGGCCCAGGACTCGGCCCAGCAAGCTCATTTAAGCGTTGAACAGTTGAAGCCCACCCCCATGTCCCCCTTTCCCTTAGGACGATACCAACCCTAAGTATCATAGTCCTCACCTCTCCGGAAATGACAAACGCGTGTGTACTGTTTGCTTTGCAACAAATTGGTATTTTAGGGAAGGGCATTAAATTCTCTTGCCCTTATCTCGCAGGAAGCACCAGTACGCTACCATACCCCCCCCCCCCTAAATTTGGGATTTACTTCGGTTGATCTGAGGTTCCGAGCCCTTTGGTGGAACCCTAAGTGCCGATTTAGGTCCTATTAGTCTAAAAATTTTCCTTTTTATGTGTGTGGGTGTGATCGAGTGGAGGAAGTGAAGATCCAAGCCTCAACATTGATTCGGCTTCCACTACAAAAGGTGAAATTAATTCCTCTTTTAATTTTCTATCTAAATTAGATTATGTAGCATGTTCTTATGTGTTATGTGTGATTATTAAGCACGATTAGCTAGATTAATTGTTGCTTGTAATCATGAGGGTAACTGTTAGTTTGATTAATTAAATAAAGTGCTTATCATGTTAGTTTAAAACTAGCTTAACCATGTATGAACTACTGAAATCATACTTAGGACTTGTGATTAAGTGTCCATTATTGGATTAGCATGTCGTGGTTAACTATAGTAACATGTTTGATGTTTGTTATTGTGATTTTCAGCATGATCTATTAGAAAGTATGTTTATTATGTTGATTTAAGATTGGTTAACTGTGTTAGGTTGTTTCAAACTAGGTAAGTTTAAAGTGTTGATTGCTTGACCATGTATAAACTGGTTTGAGTAGATAACATGCTAATATAGGTTTGGTTTAGTCTAATATAAGCTGATTAAGTTAAATGTTACTCAAAATGCTATTAATCTTAAACTGGTTTTAGTTGACAAGCTTGATATATGACTGTGTAACTTATTTAAATTAGTAGGTGTGTTGTTCAGGTCAATATAGGATCTGTTAAGTTATGAATGGGTTGTTAAGGTCATGTTTGCTTGCTTAATGTGTGTGCTAGACTTTAATAATCATGTTTAGTTCAAATGTATTGTCAACACCTATCCTGGCCTCTAAAGTTGATTTAAGCTTGAGGATAGGATAAAAAGAGATGTTGTGAAGGTATTTTTATGTTATTCTAAAGTGCATTGACAACTGGGAACTATTAGGACTAATAGGTTTAGTTACAAGATGCCTAATGATCTAATTTAAAGCTTGTTTAGAGATGTAAAGACTGTCTGGGTAACTTAACACATGATTATGATTTGATTTGCCACATATAATCTGTTTAAGGGTACTGAGTTGATTAATGTGCTAATTTAAACCTGTATCAGCTAACATACATAACTTGTGTAATTTCTATGAGGCTTAATCTGTCCATTTGAGTCCCGTTTATATTGAATATGTTGTTTAGGCTGATGTACTGACCTTTACATTAATTGAATCTGGATTTGAAGGTATGTTGGCCATTGATGTCCTGACAATTGCCTAAAATGTATGTTGACAACCAGTTGGATAGTTTAAGAGCATGTTTAAGTGTCCAGAAGTGTATTTGCCCCAGTAAATGTCCTAATGATGCTTGTTGGAACATGTAGCAGTAGGTAAAATGAACTAAAATATAGGTGGCAGTGGCATGTCCCTGTTTGTTTAAAGCTAACATGATGAAGGGGTAATAACTTAAAATGATGCAGGGTGGTTAAAATGAGGAGATATATCTCTGTATTAGGTTAAATTTTAATTTGGATGTGTTTAATCCATTAATGTCATGATAGTCCATTTGTATGGTTTAGTTTGGTATGTGTTAAACCTGTCATTTAGACTTAGCATGTTGTCTAGTGAAATGTGTTCAACTTGTTTGGTTGTGAAATGTGGATGTTGTTGGTCTGTGTACTGGTCTAAAACTCACGATTAGCCTTAAGAGTATAATGAGACCTTGGAATCATCTATAGACCATGATGGAACAAGTTAGTATACACCATACATGCTGTTCTGACTGTTTGTTAGGCCTTGCCCATAAATCACATTTCTCGCCTTCTTGTCTTATGCCTATGAACTGTGACTTGGGTTTAACCCACTTATTTTTTTTTTCTCATTAATTGTGTGCGAATTGGAGAGCTCGTTTGTTTTCTTTCCTTCATATTGTCGTTTGTTTTGCTTTGTTTACTGGGCCTTCTTTAGCATCTGAGTTTTATATTAATTTAGAAAATTCATATATCTTAATTTGGTTTACACATGATAAGTCATACATACTTTCTAACCAGAACTTCTATTTTCCCCTTTTGTTTGTTCCTCCATTGCATTTCGACAAGATGGGCCCTCACTGGGCCCATCCTCTCATTCAAATGAGTTCACTGAGTATTTCACACTTAGTCGATTGGGCTGAGGCCCAATCAAATCTGTTTCGGCCGAGATAAAAGCAAGAAAAGCTATTATTCTCATCAAGGCCCAGTTATGAGTGAAAATAACCAATTGATGTGCTTTGGTTGACCCACCAGCCTAAATTCCCTCATTTAATTTCTTATTTGATATTATATGTATTGGCTGTAATAAAAACTACTTTGATAATATTGAAACTTGTACTTATGGTTACGAATCTAGGATAGGTGAACGACACATGAATCGTTTAGTTGGATCACCAAATTAGATTTTCAGAACACTTTACTTAAATCTAGCCGTGTGACTTTATCTCTTTGAAGAATGACGAACTCTTCTTTATATACACAATTTGATGTACGGAATTGGAAGAAGAATTGCTTGGACTAAAAAAATGAACCGTCTTTGGATTTAAAACTGAAGAATAAAAGAACTGATTTCTAGGCTAAATTTGAAATTGATTTTTTGGGCTTTAAGTTACGGGCTAATCCCAATTTAATTGATTTTGACTTTAAAAATTATCTTGGACTTGAGTTTGATTTAAGGGTTTTGGATTAGTGAAATATGACTTAACCTTGGGAGATATAGCATGCAAAAAAGAACGAAAATCCATTTTGTATTACTTTTTCTTTCAAAAATCAACTTGTCATTTTTAAAGGAACTATACCATTTTCCAAAACTTGAAAAGGATTTCAAAAGTTGCAAGTGTAAAAATTAGTCTAATATGATTGGACTAAACTTAGGTTCTATTCAAACTTGCATTTGAGTGTTCTTAGTTCGAAAATAAATTGACTAGATTATTCCTTGTACATATTATTTTGGAGGAAACTTAAGCTCTTTGCTTTAAAATAAATTTCTTGACTTTGAATAAATGAATGATAAGTTATTTTGCGGATTTTTATAGCGAGTCAAGGATTTTGGGGGAATACCATGGTACCCAGTAGACAGATGGCAAAGACTTTGTGCACAAATGCAAGTTAGTGTGTGATTTACCATTTGGTGGAAGATGAGTGCATGAATGACAATTTAAATTGCAATAAAGTAAACATATAAGCAATTAAAAAAGTAATTTTATATTATTGAACCTTTATGGTTAGAACCTAATTAATTCCTCAACAGAGTCGCCATTTGTTACTGTTCACTTTTATGCGGAGGCATAAAAGCTACTTGATAACTTCTGGACTCTTGAAATTATTATTTATTTAGAGTCGCCACTTACTTTATAAGAAAAAAATAGAAAAATTATTTTAAAAGAATTTTTCAAAATGGAGAAAAATTCAATCTTAAACCAAAGTTTGGGTAAGGGTTCAAATGATTTCGGAAAAGGTGTTAGGCACCCTGATATTAAAAATTCGTAAAATACGATTCACCTTGAATCTTATATAATATAAAATCGCTTTAAAACTGCTTAAGGTTTAAAATATTGCAAATATATAGTCATTCAAAATCTTTTGTCAAAAATAGCTTTTCCAGACACTTGAAAATAATAATATTTTCTTTGAAATCCTTTAAAAATATAAAGTTCCTTTTTCATAGAAATAGTAGTTTTTTTCGACTTTTCATCTTTGAAAGATAAGTATATATATATATATATATATATATTAAAGGAGGTCAACCTTTTAAGAGTTTGTTGCCCATACCCAAACTATATCTCATTTTTTATTTGAAGGCATTCAATTACTAATTCTATTAAACACATTAATTCAAACTTGAGTTTACACTTGTGCCGAATTGAGGAAGAAAAATCATATCCTTTCGCATAAAATTTAAACTAAGTCATATTCTTTATTTGTGAAGCTTGTTTTTAAAGATTTGAGATCCTAATTTTTCTAGGTCATTTTTAACTTTGGTCGAGCCTTCTACCATTTTTACTCATGGTTGAGCCTCAAATATATTTTATTTTTACCCATGGTTGGACCTTCATTCCAACCGGATTCGATGAAGAATGTTGTTGTTGGGTTCGTAGGCCCAATGGCTCAATCAAATCGGCAGAATGGAAGGAAGTGGGCCTCATGGGCCCATAGCCATGCATCAAAGAGGGGAAAATAAAAATAATAGTTAGAAAGTATCCTAATTATATTAGTTATAATTAATAACTTGCTAATAAAATTGAAAAACCTATGCTCGTGACAAATACCAAACCAAGTAAGACCAGAAGATCCCAAAAATAACAAAGCCAAATCACTTAAGTTATCGTTGGGTCAAGACAACGCACACGACATGCAGAAATAAAGAGGCAAACCCAATAACACTTATTTTCACAAATCTTTAAAGAGAAAGCACAGAAAAACAGGCCCAAATTAATTCATGTCTTTCATATTTAAAGGGAAGAAGAAAAAACAGGCCCAGAAAACATGTATCAACCCAATTCTTATCCTCTAGTGGTTGTACAAACCTATGGTCACATACATAAATGACATATACAGGAAATATACAAAATATGAGTGATATACCCAAAGATATACAAAGTATATAACCTGAACACACACATGGTGTATATCCAAGTCTATATGCCCTATATATCTCTGAGGTATACCATCACAAATCCGACAAAAGACAATCTAGAAATAGACCATTATGGCCAAGATTTCACAATGACAATCAAAGAAGTATCACATATGGATTGGGCATGACTACAACAATCCAAAACACAAAAGAAAACATGCTTAGGTTCAACAGAAAAATGAGAAACATCAACACCTTGATATAAATCACATAAATGACAGTAGGCTACAATGAAGATATTCTCTCATCCAGATATGCAAGGAAGATGTATAAACAATCCAGCAGGCACATGAGGAAAAGAGATGAATAAGTGATCATTTTAAAGTAGCATCTTGAAGGGCACATAACCACCTAGTCTAGGAAAGACACACACAAAGTCCTATCCATGCTATATGATTGACTACATGACTAGACTAAATTCACATTATTACCAACTTATACCAAATAAAACAAACCAAGATGCCTAAGTAGCTTAAATAAGACATGAATGACAAATAGAGGCATAAGCAAAAAGAAAAAAAATAAGCATGACTGTCATGGGCATAGGGAGGGGATCAAAAGGCATTATGGGCACTCTAAACTATAGCTCCTTTATAGGGAGCACACATATTCAAGATTCAAGCATAGGTGGATAATACTAACCCCTTTAAATAGGCATGGTGATTGATCTAGACCTAAAATGACAAAACCAAACATCTCATAACATAAATCATACCAAGAAAATGCTGGACTGAACTCAAAACACTCAACAGGTGCACATATACTTCCATATTATTCTTAAGTGTAAATAGAGCATGGACAGATCATTAAGGCATAATATTGGACTCACACAACCATCCTAGCATTGCCATCTTCTTATTCTAAGGCTGAAATAATTCTTAAGTTAAACATGATCACATATTGAAGACTATCCCAGTCAAAACATAATTCTGAACTCTTATCCTCATGCATTCCTAGCATATAAAGGCCATGAGCATATTCAATCCTTAACTAATCATGTAATCATGATCAGATATAGTATCAATCTCCCCTAACAGAAAATAGCATCAAAACAATAGCACATGTCACATAATGTCTGAATGTAACCTAGTATATCATGTTTAAACCTTAATAACCAATTAGATATGATAGAAAATGATCAGACAAGTTCAAATATCACAAAATACTTAATTTCTTAACATCACAATCCTTCAAACATGTAAAAAACAGTGCTTAGCATATTTTCCCTAAAGATAGACATAATTCCCTGATTTAACAACAAAAAGCCATACCTAGGCTATTGAAGCAAACTGGTCATGCTCAATATTTTCAAATAGAATCAAAGCATTCGGGAGCAAAACCAAACTAAAAGAAAACATGTTTTACCTCACCATAATTCAAGTCATACCAAACAGGGGGTATCCAAAGCTAAATAACTCAACCATTATCCTTATGGACCTAGTTGGACTAGTATACTTAATCCGTCTTCAAATACTGCACTAAATATATCTTATCCAACTTAAGAACCTACTTTATTCCTTCTGAACATAATTAATTAAGCATAATTTAAATAATATGCTACTTAACTGCAACTAATGATATAAAATAAGACCATAAACTACTTAATTTAAGCACATAACATAATGGAACATATTATATTAGCCTAATTGAGACTAGCCTATGCATTTAAAACTCTAAATACCGTAATTAAAAGAAAGGAATGAGAGGAAATCACACATACCTTCTTCGAGTGCAGCTGTGAATGAGATCTGGAGTGGAAAGCTTCCTCCAATTTGGACCCGCAGAGCTTGAAGAGAGCAAAAGAGGTCTGCTTCCTGTCACAATTCTACATTGTGACCTAAAACTAGAGAAGTGTCAATTTAGTCCCTTAAGTTTTTTAGTAGTATATTTAACTTTCAGTTGTTATGTTTTATCCCTAAGTTTGAGTTATTTCTTTTTGGTCCCCTGAGTCTAGAAATTGTAATTCAGAGGATGGGTATAAATACCCCATCTGGTTGTCTTCTTCAAAATTATCAGAAATATAACAAACATTTCCTTTTCTCTCTTCTCTCTCATTCTCCTTTCCCTTTCTTACGAAAATCAGTGGCAAAACCCTAGTTCTGTTACAAATGGTATCAGAGCCGGTTCCGACACCGGGAATCGACGTTTCACCGGGCATACAGAACATGTACGACGATATTCGAATGCTGAAGACTCAGCTAATCGTCATAGCTGAAGAGACGAACAAAAGATTCGATGAAAATGGCAGGAAATTCGAAGAAACTTGTAAGAAATTCGAGATTCTTGAGCAGAGACAGTTTGAGGAGAACCACGAGTTGAATCGAAAGCTGGAACTCCTCTTAGCCGGCATACATCAAAACAACTCTGGAGGGTCGACACCGGCGACACCAGCAACTACATAGGCAAACCTCATTATCGGCTCCATTCCGACCAACATGCAGTCGGTGACACCAGGGTTTGACATCGAACAAGTGTCAGGTAGCAAAACCCCTAACCCTATGTCTCATTCTTACACACCCTCGAGTGGTAGCTTAGGTAGAGGGTTTACGTTTCCCCCTGCACCGCTATTGACAAGTCCCCCAATTTTTAGAAACCCTAATTATTCATCATTACCCCCAATTTTAACTGGAACCATTATTCACACTCCGGAAGCCCCAAATAACCCAAGAACCCTAAAACCCAAAATCAATTTTCCTGAGTTTGACGGAGTGAACCCGAGAAGCTGGTTGAGAAAATGTGAAAAGTTTGTTGAACTATACAATATTCCAGACCTTGAGAAATTAAACTATGCAGTTGTGCATATTGGGGATAGGGTAGATTTATGGTTGGATGGTTACACTATGAATCTCAAGGAAACCATAACTTGGAGCAGGGTCTGTGTGGAAGTGTGTCGACAATTCGGGAACCTGAGACCTCAAGATGTGGTAGAGGAGTTCAACAAGCTTACACAAACTGGTACTGTCGATCACTATCAGAACAGATTTGATGAATTAATCAGCCACATGGCCATCCTAAACGCTTTACTTAATGAAACATACTATGTTGCTAGCTTCATTAGTGGTCTTAAGCCTGAAATCAAGCCAATAGTTAAGCTGACAAATCCTTCTACTGTATTGGATGCCTATGAAGTAGCCAAACTGTATGAAGAGTCCTTCAAGGCACTCACACCTTTTATACATACCAGATACCCTTCACAACCTACTCAAAAACCTATCACTCACAACCCTATAACCAGTACCTACTTAAAAAATCAAACCCCATATGTCCATAAACCAGCCAAGAACCATAATTTCCCTAAACTCACTTATCCTCAACAGAAACCACAAATTAAACCCTCCAATAAACCAAACAGCCTTCCTCCCCACTTAGAATCTCTGAGGGAACATGGGTTGTGTTACAAGTGTAAAGAAAGATATACCCCAGGTCACCAATGCAGAGCAAAAGGCTTACATGTTATGGAAGGGGTGGAAATTGAGGGTGAAGAAGGTCCGAATGAAAAGTTTGTGGATGTGGCTGAAACTTTAAAGGATGAGGCTGAAGAGCAACCTGAAGTATCCATGAATGCCTTGCCGGGATTAAGCTCATCCCAGGGTCAGGCTTCAACTATTAAGATCATTGGATATGTAAGTAAGATCTCTATGACTATCCTAATAGATAGTGGATCTACCCATTACTTTATTGACCCATTCATTGTCAAAAGTGTGAAGAAACCTATCCATCCTTTGACGAAGCCAATGAGAGTCAAAGTATCCAATGATCAAGAAATGGTTTGCCATTGGGAGAGTCCAACATTTGAATGGAAGATGCAAGAAGAACAATTCAATTTTAGACTCAGACTATTAAAAATGGGGGGTTGTGACATGATATTAGAAATGGATTGGATAGATCAAGTTGCCCAGTAATTTTACACACTAGACCTCCCAGTATCAGCTTCAGGTCTGAAGGAAGAATGATTACCATATGTGGGGAGAAAGATAGCTCGAGACCTTGAACTCTGAGAAGCTGAGGAGGATGTTAAAATATGGTACCTGTGAAATAGTGGTTGGATTATCCCTGGTACATACATAAAATGGAGTAAAAAAACACTTAAATTACACCTAGACATTGACCACTTCTACAACGATACCATCCAATCTTTCAAGAACCCACTAAATTACCACCTAAAAGGGACTGTGACCACCACATAAGCTTAATTCCAGGCTCCCAACCCTTTAATCTAAGACTCTACAGATACTCCTATGATCAAAAGAACACCATAGAATCTATTGTAGCTGATATGCTCAAAGTTGCCACTGTAGTACCAAGTCAATCATCCTATGCCTTGTTAGTCAAAACGAAGGACTCCACCTGGAGGTTATGTGTTGACTACAGGAAATTAAATAACATAACTGTTAAAAATAAATACCCAATACCCATGCTAGATGATTTACTAGATAAACTGTTTGGGGCCAAGGTATTTTCTAAAATTGACTTAAGGGCAGGCTACCACCAGGTAAGAATGCAGGAAGGTGATGAGCACGAAACTACCTTCAGGACTCATCATGGCCTCTGGGAATTCAAGGTGATTCCCTTTGGCCTAACAAATGCTCCTGCAACCTTTCAATCCCTGATGAATCAGGTGTTCAAAGAACAACTAAGAAGATTTATCTTAGTGTTCTTTGATGACATACTGATTTACAGTAAAAATATGGAGGACCATCTGACACACTTAAAAGTTGTCTTGAAGTTACTACCGAAGAACCAACTGTTTGTAAAGTTGAGTAAATGTGATTTTGGAACATCCCAAGTGGAGTACCTGGGACATGTTATAAATGACAAAGGGGTGAGTACTGATCCAGGGAAAGTGATTGCCATGATAGAGTGGAAATCTCCTCAGAATATCAAGAAGTTAAGAGGATTCTTGGGGCTGACAGGGTACTATAAGAAGTTTGTTATGAACTATGCACACATAAGCAAGCAACTGACAAACTTATTAAAGAAAGGGACATTTGTATTAGCCCTACCTGATTTCACTAAAAAAACTATAGTAGAAGTAGATGCTTGCAATACCGGCATTGGGGCTGTGTTGATGCAAAAAAAAAGACCCTTAGCCTATTTGAGTCAGACCTTGAGTAAGAAACACCATGGATTATCAACCTTTGAAAAAGAGTTGATAGCATTATTGCAAGCTGTGGACAAATGGAGACATTATTTACACCCAAATCACTTCATTATCAAAACTGACCACTTCAGTTTGAAATTCTTGCTCACTACAGCACAAGGGATTAGCTAAATTAATAGGGCTAAGTTTTGAGATCCAATACAGGAAGGGAGTGGAGAATGTGGTTGCTGATGCATTATTTAGGAGACTAGGTGATTCTTGAGAGGAAAACAAAGAAACAGAGGCTAGATTATGTGCAATAGTCACTCACATACAAGTCATGACTACCCTGGTTACCAATCCAGATGGTGAGCAGTTTATATCCCTAAAACAAAGGGTGCTGATATACAAATACAGATCTTGGGTAGGACAACATGGACCCTTGAGACACCAACTCATTCGAAACATACACAGTTCTGGTCTAGGGGGCATTCAGGAGCATGAGCTACCTATCAGAGATTGAAAGCAGTTTTGCATGATGGAGCAAGTCAAAAACTTAGTGCAGGCATGTGAAGTCTATCAAAGGTGTAAAGAGGAACATATAGCATACCCTAGATTGTTACAACCCTTGCCTATTCCAGAAAAGGACTGGGAACACATCTCCATGGATTTCATAGATGGGTTGCCTAAGTCCGAGGGAAATGATACTATACTAGTGGTTGTAGATAGGTACAGCAAATATGCACACTTCATCAGCCTTGCTCACCCTTTTACCCCGGCACAAGTATCCATGATCTTTCTTGACAACATTTACAAGCTATATGGCATGCCTAAGAGCATAGTATCCGACATGGACAAAATGTTTGTTAGCAACTTTTGGAAGGAATTGTTCAAGCTGATATAAGTTCAGTTATGTCACAGTTCAGCTTACCATCCTCAAACTGATGGTCAAACTGAGAGGCTTAATAAATGTCTAGAAAATTACTTGAGGTGCATGACCAGCCATAAACCTCAACACTGGTACAAATGGCTTTTACAAGCTGAGTTCTGGTATAACAGCAATTACCACACTTCCCTGAAAATGAGCCCTTTCAAAGTCTTGTATGGATATGATCCCCACACTGCTGACCTTTGAACTCATATCTCAGCCAAAAATAGAAATCGTAGACCAGATGCTCAAGAAAAGACAGTTAATGGCTAAGGTGTTGAAAGAAAACTTGATGAAGGCACAAAATATAATGAATGTCAATGCTGTCAGAAAGAGGACTGAAAGAGAATTCAATGTTGGGGATTGGGTTTTCCTAAAACTGCAACCTTATAGACAAACCTCTATAGCTCTAAGAAGAAGCCTCAAACTAGCTTCCAAGTACTATAGGCCTTACCAGATTGTCCAGAAAATTGGACATGTGGCCTATCAGTTGGCCCTACCAACCACTGCAAAGATACACCCAGTTTTTCACATTTCTCAACTCAAGAAAAGGGTAGGAGATCACATTACTACATCTGTGGATCCTCCCTTATGTTCACCTGAGGGACAACCATTAATTGAACCTGTAGCAGTGTTAGATCGGAGGATGATAAAAAAGGAAAACAAGGCTACAACTCAAATCTTGGTCCAGTGGGCTAATTTGCTGCCAGAAGAAGCAACTTGGGAAGACTATCAGTTCATCAAGTCATAGTTTCATGAAATTGCTGATTTTTGAAGACACCAAGCAAATTTTCATGGAGAGTGGAATGTCACAATTGTATATTATGACCTAAAACTAGAGAAGTGTCAATTTAGTCCCTTAAGTTTTTAGTAGTCTATTTAACTTTCAGTTGTTATGTTTTATCCCTAAGTTTGAGTTATTTATTTTTGGTCCCCAGAGTCTAGAAATTGTAATTCAGAGGATGGGTATAAATACCCCATCTGGTTGTCTTCTTCAAAATTATCAGAAATATAACAAACATTTCCTTTTCTCTCTTCTCTCTCCTTCTCATTTCCCTTTCTTACGAAAATCAGTAGCAGAACCCTAGTTCTGTTACACTTCCATTGCTATTTTCAGTAAGGATGACGAAAGGAGAGAGATGAAGTTAGGGGCGGCTAGGGTTTGACTTAGCTTAAGGCGAAATGAAAAATGGCTAGGGGTTCTGCCCTCTTCGTTTTTGTTTAAAGCGATGTGGGCCAGGTCTTGGTCCATTAATTAGACCCGACTCGGCCGAAAAAGAAAGAAATGACCCAAATTAAATAATTAAAAAGGAGTGGGGTAATGGAGACCAGATTTTGTAAATATGGCTATGAGTTAAATAATTATATAACCATTTATATTTCAATTATGGTCAAAATTGGCCGATTAAAACAATATGAGGCTAAAATCACAACACAAACCCAATTAAGGAATAAAAGTGAGATACTATTTGACACCATATTTAATTAATAAAATTTCTTTAACTTCACGGAGTAAAATATTTACTAACTTAATATAATTAATTTAGATAATTAGTTGAATAATCATTTTCTTTAATTAATAGAAATTGATATATATTCCTTAAAAATATGTAACAATATGCAAACGATATACAATAATATATTCGATAATATTTTGTCAAATAACGTGGAAATATGTTATCGAAATAATTTCGTACAATCATTTTCGCTTTATAAAATGCATATTTTTCTCCGTTCATAACTGAGGAACTCTAGATAATTAAATAGACATATTGGAGGGTAAAAAATAAGTGTCAACATCTATGACTCCACTATACCTGGAGAAGGAATCACCATGGACACACGTCTTTGGCGTTCCGTCTTCACAGCTTTCGAATATATCATACGCGGACATCTTTTCACTCTTGTGCCGCACCGGCAAGGTTCGCCCACTTAAGACCACTTGGAAAATCTTCGCAAGCACTTCGAGGACGAAGTTATGCTTGTACCATTCAAGGGCTCATGGCATGACATAAAATAGTGTGAAGCCTTCAAGTTCGAGTTGGAGCATTTAGTTAACACCGACCATAATTGGCCCGTGATACAATGCCACTTTTAGAAAAGCAGCCGGGAAATGCGCGATCGTAAGGACGACGACCCGCCATGACTTCGAGGAGAAGTCATCTTTTGGGTAGTTTAGGCGTCCCCTTTTGTAGCTTTCAATCAAAGGTATCCCTCCCACTTTTTGTAAACAAAACTGCGACCGACCTGATGCCCCAATGAGGAATACGTGGGAAGCCAATATTGGGCCTAGTCAGGGTAAGGTTCGGGTAGAAGAAATTAGGATATAATATCTATGTAACTCGAACTACGAAAGGGCCTGATTTCCCAAGGAGGGATACATATGCAGTCTATATAAGACTCGGCCCCTATATTATATAAATTATAATCTTCCCCATATTTATAGGATAATTTATGGTTCAACGACGGCGTGGTGGAAAATCAACCACAAACCTTCAAATCGAAACCCTAAAAACCAAAGTTGGCCAAAATGACTGAAATATCCCCGGAATGAAAAAAACAATCAAGAGTTCGCATAAAACACATGAGTCTACGTGCTTTATTTGCAACTTAGGTGTGAGATATGATGACCTGTGATGGATCTGTTCGAAAAGGCTAACAAGGGCTCCCGCAAAGCAACATGACTGAGATAGGATGACCTATGCATGCATCCAGATTTGGATTTGCCTGAGGGCTTCAAAGTGCCTAAATTCGAACTCTTCAATGGCACAGGAAACCCCAAAGATTATCCGAGAGCTTACTGCGACCAACTAGTCGGCGCCAAGGGAAATGAGGCACTGATAATGAGGCTTTTCAGCCGAAGTCTCACAGGTGAAGCATCGAAATAGTTCACAACACAAGATATTCGTCGCTGGGACTCATGGAAAGAAATGGCGAAGGCCTTCATGGATAAATTCCGATTCAATATGGAAAATGAGCATGACCGCTACTCTTTGGAGAAAATCCAACAAAAATCAACAGAAACCTATCAATAGCATGCAAGTAGGAGGATGGTTGAAGCTGCTCGAGTACAACCTCCAATAAATGAGGAAGAACTGGTTTCAACGTTTATCCGATCTCAGGATTTGGACTGCTATAACTGAATGCTGGCAATGGCTGGGAGGCCATTCGCTGATTTAGTCAGAATGGGATAGGCGATCGAATATGGCCTCAAAATTGTAAAGATCGTCAGTATTATCAACAAAGCTAGCGCATCAAGCTCCAAAGAAGAAGAAAGAGGACGTGGCAAACGCCTCTCACACCCCTAGTCCGATGAGTCATAGAAATGAAAGATCGCAATCATCCTTTGACATTTACCAATCTCATCTTCCGAGAAACTATATACCATTACCCTACAGCCCTGTGATAGTATATTATGCACGGACCAACTACCAAGCTCCTCAACCAAACTACCAAACACCTATACCCACTTACCAAGCCCCATCTCCAAATTATGACGTTCTCGCGCCCGCGTGTCAAGTGCCTCAAAACCAGCAAAAAACCACTATAATCAGCCGTCTTTGGCTACATACAATTTACTACACCCAAATATTGAGAAAAAGCCTCTTTGAATATTCACTCCACTTCCAGAAATGCGAACCAGTATGTTCGCCAAATTAAACGTCACCGGTCTCATCAAAACTGTGCCGCCAAAGCCTGCCAACCTAGGGAGTTGCATTTACAGACTCGACCAAACTTATGCTTACCATTTGGGGGGGATGGGCATACAATGGAATACTTCAGTAATCTAAAGCACAAGTTGCAATATTTGATTGACAAACGAAAGATCATTTTGGGGGCCACAACGCTGAATGTGAATACAAATCCCCTCCCAAATCATGACACTAATCACATCCACATGATCGAAAGAGAAGAAGATTATATATATACCAACTGCTAGCCCTAGAGAATATCAAAAACTTGGAGCGCACAGTCATCTCGCTCATGCTGGAAGAGCGGCCTAATTTCAAGGTACTGATCCCAGCTCTAAAGAAACCATTTATGATCCAGGTACCACAAGTAGTCATCCCGGCTCCCAGAAAGGAACTCACAGCCGTTGCTCAAGGGATGAAGAGATCAGGAAGTTGCAATACTCACGAAGAGTTGGCGCAAGAAGCGTCCCGCAAAGAAACCAATCAAAGAAGGTCCATCACTGATTTGGAGGCCGATGACTTTTGGCGCAAGATGCAGCTGAAAGATTACTCCATTGTAGAGCACTTACAAAAAACTACCAGCCATAATATCGGTTTTGTCACTGCTTTTAAGCTCTACACAACATCATCATGCCTTAGTAAAGGTGCTGGACGAAGTCCATATCCCAGCAGGGACAAGTAGTGAAACATTGGCCGACATAGTAGGCCATGTCATCGGAGCACATTAGATTTTATTCACCACTGATGAGTTACCGAATGAAGGAATAGCCCACAACATGGCCCTCTACATCACCATCAAATGTTGAGGTAATGTTATCTCCCGAGTACTTGTGACAATGGGGCTGGACTTAATATGTGCCCCGAATCAATATTGAAGCAGCTGGGCTACGACATTGGAAAATATGCTAGAGTCGTACCAATGTAAGAGCTTTTGATAGGGCACAACGTGACCCCATAGGTGAAGTGGACCTCAACATACAAATGGGGGCCGCTGAGTTCACCACTGAATTTCAGGTCATGGACATCAGTGCCAACTATAATCACCTATTGGGGAGACCATGGATATATATGGCCAGAGCGATGTCATCAGCCCTCCACCATTCATTGAAATTTGTCTAGGAATACCATGAGGTTATGATCCACGAAGCGAGTAGCATTCATAATTATCCAAATAACTCTATGCATGTAATAGCAGTAGTACCAACATATACCAATTTCCACGTAGTGGAACTTGTGGGATCCATCCAATGAGGGGACGATGAAGAAATCCTAATGTCATCGGTCTACAAGATGGTCGCCGCAACTATGTTCCAGAATGGATTTGAGCCCGGCAAATGCTTAGGATGAGAGCTCCAAGACATTCAAAAACTAGTGTCAATTTCGGGTAACGAGTACCGATTTGGCCTTGGGTACATAACAAGCTCCGAAGAAGCTTCTGATGCTGAACAGAAAAAGAGAGGCCCTCCACATATGAGATAACCTTTCTCGGGTTTGTACCGATCATATGCGGTCCGCAATCCTCTGAACAATAGCGGGGACCCAGAAAAAGGTTTAGGGATGTTGTTCTAGGAGGAATAGTATTTCCCTATACTAAAGGAATGCTTTGAAGTACCCACCATCCGTGACGCTGAACCAGATGAGTAGCTGACCAACTGGACCTCTACCTCACTATTGGCTCCTCTATAGAGACAAATTTTAAATTTATTTTCCAAAATTGGTGGAAATCGACTGAGGCCTGAGCATTCACCATTTATGTCTTTACTTTTCAATGTGTTGTTCAAAAAATGGAAATGACTCGACGTTGATCCGAATCAGGACCACAGTTTGTACTTTTTATCAAATTAATGAAAGCCTCAATTTATGGAAAAATATTTTCTTTCTTTCTTTATTTATATATAACATGTTTTTATACACGAACGATGTTTTGCCTTATTTTTTAGTATTAATATTAAAACAACTCATAATGTCATGACATGTCGCGAGATGAGCGAGTCGAGTGATATATATGAAAAAGAATACGAGGAGTACGATGAAGAAGCATAATTACTAGAAGAACTCACCGATGAGGAAGATTCGTATAAGAATAGGGAGATGCCTAATTTAGATGAAACGAAATCCATCAACCTCGTAGACGAGGAAACAACTAAGAAAATCAGGATAAGTGCGCACTTGGACGCACCCAGAAAGGAAGAGTTAATAAATATGTTAGGAGAGTACGTCGACGTATTCGTGTGGTACTACACGGATATGCCCGGAATGAGCACTGATATTGTAGCTCACAAGGTACCTATCAACGAGGGATTCACCGAAGTTAAACAGAAAATTCAACAGTTCAAGCCTAATCTCACCATAAGAATCAAGGATGAAGTCGAGAAGCAGATAAAGTTAGGGGTGGTGGAAGTAACTCCATATCCCACATGGTTGGCCAACATCGTGCCAGTGCCAGAAAAGGATGGAAAATCAGAATCTGTGTGGACTACTATGATCTCAACTGAGCTAGTCCCAATGAGAACTTTCCACTACCAAATATCCATATACCCATCGATAACTATGCGAAGCATGAATTACAATCATATGTGGATTGCTTCGTCGTTTACCATCAGATTTTTATGAGTGAAAAAGATGCTCAGAAAACAACATTCATCACTCCATGTGGAGTATATCATTACCGAGTAATGCCGTTCGGCATCAAGAATGTTGGCGCCACTTACATAAGGGAAATGGCAGCCATCTTCCATGACATGATACATAGAGAAATAGAGGTCTACATGGATGCCATCATAATTAAGTCGCGAGAAGGCTCTGACCACATCATACACCTATGGAAATTCTTCGACAGATTTCGCAAGTTCAATATGAAATTGAATCCAGCCAAGTGCGTATTTGGAGTGCCTGCCGAAAAATTATTGGGATTTATAGTCAGCCGCAGAGGCATAGAACTATATCCCACAAAAATCAAAGCCATACAAGAATACAAAAATCGGATTCTAGGAAGGCTGAATTATATTGGACGCTTTATAACCCGGTCTACGGTGATCGTGGAACCCATCTGCAAGCTACTAAAAAAGGATGCACCCACTAAGATGATGGATGAGTGCCAAAAAGCCTTCGACACCATCAAGCGATACCTCTCCAATCCTCCAGTCTTGGTACCTCCCAGATAAGGGAGCCCACTGTTGTTGTATTTATCGGTGTCAGATAATGCATTTGGATGCATATTGGCTCAACACGACAAGACGGGGGGAAAAGAACGAGCAATCTATTATCTCAGCAAAAAGTTCACCGCCTGCGAGTCAAGATACACTCTGGTGGAAAAGATATGTTGTGCTCTAACATAAATAGCGCAAAGGTTCAGGGATCGGAGCGGTTTTGGTTTCAGAAATGGGTCAACATTACCCAATGGCAGCCAAGATCAAATTATAATGCACAAACAACATGACAGAGTACAAAGCCTGCATTCTGGGCCTTCACATGGCCATCGACATGTATATTTAAGAACTCCTGGTAATTGGAGACTCAAATCTACTGATTCACTAGGTCCGATGAGAATGAGCCACCAAGAATGAGAAAATCTTGCCATATGTCAACCTCGCACAGAGATTGTGCAACAAATTCAGAAAAATTGAACTCAAGCACACACCGAGAGCTTAGAATGAGTTTGCCGATGCTCTCGCAACTATAGCGTCCATGATACAGCATCCAGAAAGTAGTCATATTGACCCGTTGGAGATCAACATCAGGGAAGAACATGCCTATTGTTCCCATGTGGAAGCCGAACCCAATGGTAAACCATGGTAAGCCAACATAAGCACTTACTTAGAAAATAGAGAGTATCCCAAAAACATCACAACCAATCAGAAGAGAACCATCAAAGGAATGGCCAATGGTTTCATCCTGAACAAAGGAGTACTCTACACGAGGACGCCCGATCTAAGGCTAATCAGATATATCGATGTCGCAGAGGCCACAAAATTACTCGAAGAGGTACATACTGGGACTTGTGGACCTTACATGAATGGGTTCTTCTTGGCCAAAAATATTTTAAGAGCAGGCTACTGAATGACCATAGTAACCGATTGTAGCTGATTCATCCAAAGATGCCATCAATACCAAATCACGGAGATCTGATCAATGTCCCTCCAAATGATCTTAATGTTATGAGCTTACCCTGGCCGTTCGTACCCTAGAGCTTGGACGTCATTGGGCTCATAGAGCCATCAGCATTCAACGAATATTGCTTTATCCTAGTCACCATAGACTACTTCACGAAGTGGGTCGAAGCTACTTCCCTCAAATTGGTGACAAAGAAAGTGGTAGCCGATTTTGTAAGGAACAATATCATATGCCAATTCGGCATCCCAGAGTCGATCATAACAGACAATGGAGCTAACTTGAACAACCATCTTATGAAAGACATCTATGAACAATTCCGTTTAAACCCATTGAAATTTGACCACATATAGACCGCAGATGAACAGAGCCATAGAGGCAACGAATAAGAACATCAAGAGGATATTAAGGAAAATCATCGACAACTATAAGTGTAGGCATGAATAGCTGCCCTACGTGTTTCTAGTAGACCGAATGACCACTCGGACTTCAACCGGAGCAACTCCATACTTGCTTGTCTATGGCACTGAAGTAGTGATACCAATCAAAGTAGAGATACCCTCGCTCTGAATCATATAAGAAGCAGAACTAGACAACGCAGAGTGGGTTCAAAAAATATATGAGCAATTAGCCCTGATCGATGAAAAAAGAATGGTTACCGTATGTCACGGGCAACTATATCAACAGAGGATGACACACGCCTTCAAAAATGGGTAAGATCCTGAATCTTTCAAATAGGATAACTTGTGCTCAAGTGTGTGTTTCCACACTAAGACGAGTACAAAAAGTTCGCACCCAACTGGTAAGGGCCCTACATGTTGCGCAAGGTACTGTTAGGAGGAGCTGTCATCCTCACAGAAATGGATGGCCAAGAATGGCCCAAAGCAATCAACTCAGATGCAATCAAGCAGTATTACGTGTGACGACACACTTCTCAATTTGTAATCACCCTTTGCTTGTAATAGTCATCTACTGGTAATCGCTTCTCTTTTGCTTGTAACCACATTTTCTTTTGCTTGTAATCACACTTTTTTGCTTGTAACTGTATTAGTAAAACAAAATCATTCCTTGTAATGAACTACGCGAGGACCTGATTCCCAAAAAGGGATACATAAGCATTTATTACAGACTCAGTCACATTATTATCCAAATCTATCATTCCTTATAACGAACTACGCGATGACCTGATTCCCAAAAGGGGATACGTAGGTGTCCATTACGAACTCAGTCACATTATTACATAAATCTATCATTCCTTGTAACAAACTACACAAGGACCTGATTCCTAAAGAAGGATACATAGGCATCTACTACGGACTAGGTCGCATTAGTATCGAAATCCATATTCTTTATCAAAATCCATGTAGAAAATATTTTCCTTTATTATTGTTGCGATTTTGACCCCGTTTTTGTCAGTTGTTGTTGCTATTCGTTGCATTACCCGAACCAGAATTTTGAGGCCTAAAATCATCTCCCGTGTTGGTGGAAATGAGGGCGATGCCGGTATTGTTGGTTGTCGTGGCTACTTGTTTCAATTTTTGGGGGTTTTTTTCAAGAATCAATCTCGACCGAGCCTCATAGAATGATGGTAACGGGTTATTTTGTTGAATGAACATGGCAACACCATCATATTGTTCATTCATACCCACAATTAATTGGAGAACTAACCTTTAATTCGTCACTGGTGCACTAATGTTAGATAGTTAGTCGGCAAGCATTTTTAACTCTTGACAATAGGCGGAGACGTTTGAAAAATCATCCATCTTGACATTGGTGAATTGATTTTCTAGATAAACCGCACGAGAAATCTTATTATCTTGAAAAATACTTTGTAAACGCTCCCATGCTTGTTGAGCCGTCGAATCCGGTTCCAATATGGTGTGTAAAAGATCGTTGGATATGGTGCCATAAATCCATTGAAGGACTATCGCATCCAAGCGAGACCACAAAGTCATATCAATGTTGGTGGACTTATCTTTTTCTGTGACCCCCGATTGAGGTTTTTGGAGGAAGAATATGGTCAATGACTTAGTATGCGCGACAATGAATTTTAAACAACTCCGCCCAAGAGGAATATTGCCTCTTTCCATCTTAAGTATCACATGAATGAAGTTCTTGATGTTGTTGACAGCAAAAACGGGATGAAATTTGTTTTGGTCAGCCATTTGTAGTCTAGAATGACGAAAAAGAAAAGGAGGAGGAGAATTGAGGAAGAACCCTTATTATCGTTTCAGCGATGGAGGATGCCAAAAATATGGTTGGGGTTATTGAAAATAGGGCTAGGGTTAAGGAGTTAATTATTGGCTCTTGATACCATGTGTCATCGGGAACATTGAGGGTCATCGTGTGCATGGGTATGTTGTTGTTATATATTCTTTGTAATATGAACTATGCAATGACCTGATTCCTAAAGAGGGATACATAGGCGCTCTTCGAGCTCGATCGCACCAAATAAAAAACAAAAGAAACCCCTAGAAAGCGTCAGAGACATCAAGGATTCGAAGAACCACCTCGCAGAAGATTAAACTAGGGAACTTTTTTAGGATCTCAAAAGTTCCACCAATAACCTAGCACAAAGAATCGGCTAGCCCAGATCCGCAAACTGGGTAGAATTTTTAGAAGATCTCAAAAATTCCACTGGAAACACTGGCACAAGAGTTAACCGGTATAAGATCCATAACTGGGGCAAAAGTTTTGAGAGGACTCAAAAATTATTTCAAACGCAACACAACACGAGTCGGTCGATCCAAACCTGCAACTGGGGCATAATTTTTTAGAGAAAATCAAAAATTCTTTCAAACGCAAAATAGCACGAGAGTTGGTCGATCCAAACCTACAACTGGGGAAATTTTTTGAGGAGGTCTAAAAAATTTCACTAAGACGAACAAAGAGCAGAAGTAGAGCGCCAATGACGGTTGAAGAAGCTCGCTCAAAACGAATATGTCATGACATTAAGTTAACAATATTTTAGATATATAAAATGTTTTAGTCAAAATTCTATTTTCTAAAATATTTTCCAATATTCTACTCAAAATATTTTTTTCTCTCTCATAATACCGGGACCAAAAAGAGGGGTCAAGACCGGAAAACAGAGAAGCAACACAGCGAGAGTCGGTAACATGGATCGGTCCTATATGAAACTAACAATCTTTCTGTGATTGTAGGACATCTAAAATGTCGTAAGAAGGACGACAAATTTTTCTACTAACTTGTTTGTTCGTTGAATTAAGCATGTACAACATAAAGACACTCCGACACCAAAAGACAACCGCCAGGCCCTGAGCATCACTGAAAGACAAAAAGGTAGAACCTGACCCTGAGAGTTCAGAAAAACAACGAAAGAAAAATAATCCAGTCCATGAGAACCTCATTAAAGAGTCAGGATGATGTAAATTTTGTTGAAAGGCCGCAGTCTTCATTCAAAGGTTAGAGTGATGTAATCCTAGTCAAAAGGTTACAATATTCACTCCGGAGTCAAGCTGATGTAATTCAGGTCAAAAAGACTACAGTATTCACTCAAAAGTTAGAATGATGTAAATTTGGTTAGAGAGTTGAAGCCTTCATTCCAAAAACCAGAGTGCTATAATTCTAGTTAAAAGGTTGTAGTCTTCACCCCAAAGTCCAAACGATGTAAATCCAGTCAAAAGTCACAATTTTTGTTCCCATTCACGCAAATTGTATGCCGAGAGGGTCATTTATACAAACTACATATGCTGAGAAGGCCATTCATACAAATTGTATGCTGAGAGGTCCATTCATAGAATCTGCATGTCGAGAGGGTCATTCATACAAATACTACCGAGAGGGTCATTCATACAAACTGCATGCCGAGAGGGACATTCATACAAATTGCATGCCGAAAGGGCCATTCATATAAACATTGTTGAGAGGGACATTCATACAAACTGTATGCCGAGAGGGGCATTCATACAAATTGCATGCCGAGAGGGCCATTCATACAAATGATGCCGAGAGGGTCATTCATACAAATTGTATCCCGATAGGACCATTCATAAAAACACTGCCAAGAGGGTCATTCATAAAAGTTACATGTCGAGAGGGCCATTGATACAAACACCATCAAGAGGGATATTCATACAAACTGCATGCCGAGAGGGTCATTCATATAAACTACATGCCGAGAGGGCCATTCATATAAATTGCATACCGGGAGGGCCATTCATACATGAGTCATATGATATTGCAAGTGACATCTACTCGAGTCAACACAGTTAACAGAGCCAAATTGTGTCTCAAATGACATCCGCTCAAAATAACCTCAATAGAGCCAGACGATATCGGAAGTGGCATTTGCTCAAATAGCAAAATCAATAGAGCCAGATGGTTCGGACGTGTCACCCACTCCGAATAGTCACCTAGGAGGGTATACCAATCAAAACCATACAAGTACGGTAAAATATAAACAATCAGGTCCTAGTGCATGGAAACAGGTTGAAGCTACCAGATGTGGAAAACAAGCAGACCAGACCCAGATGCGTGCGGAGAAAACGTGGACCATTGTCTGGGATAGCCAGTCAAAACAATGTGCAAATGAGAGTCAAGCTCTCTGCACTTGGACTTGAAGAAAATCACTCCACTCCACACTCGATCACAAAAATATGTTTTAGTTTAAAAAACCCGTGACCGGTCGGGCATACACCGAAAAGATCAAAAGGATTCTTATATAAAGGATACCCTTTTCGGGCCATTGAGTCGAACTACAAGTGATATGATTCTAAAAAATTGGGGATATGTAGGCCACTCAATCTCCCAAGATCAGTCATATTCCAAAAAAATCATTTCAGATTTTTTTTGGTTTGATACTTTTTTTTGGCTTTCTAGTAGTTTAATTGAGTCAACTACAAGTGGCATGGGTTCTCGTGCAACTTAAGATATGTAGGAAACTCAGAAACCAGGGTCCGACCACAATTTCCAAAAGTTACATAAAGATAAGAGGTATTTCCCTATTAGTCAGCTTAAAACTAGGTCAGCCAAATTTCACTGCTTAGGGTTGGTCTAGTCATCCCCAAACAACAAAGGGGCAATTGTTGACACCTAATTTTTACCCTCCAATAATTTTATTTAATTATTTAGAATTCTCGAGTCACAGACGGAGTGAAATACCCTTTTCATAATACGAATATGATTTTACAAAATTTTCCGAGAGTATTTTGTCATTTCATTTGACAAAATACCACTTGGTATACATATCCTAATCTTACATAATTTTGACCATTAGTCATAATTTTGGAATTTTAACTGACAATTATAAATGTAATTGTTTTAAAAGAATTCTCAAAATTGAAGGATTAGAGTTCCACTCCGTCAAAGTCAGAAAATTGTTTAATTAAATACGATAAGGGAATTACATCTCAATTTCAATCATGTTTTAAAATTAAAAGATGTTTACATGATTTTAATTTCCTAAATTCTAATTAGTGTCAAAATTTGGACTTAAAATGAAGCTTTTAATCCGATTAGGCTATTTACAAATTATCCGGTTATTTTTCTAATTTAAAATGTGACCACATTTGCAAAATATACTACCATTTGATTTAACTTGTGAAAAATACAACGGCTCCTTCCCTTTTTCATTTAAATGACCGAGCCAAAGGCCCAGGACTCGGCCCAGCAAGCACACTTAGGCGTCAAATAGTTGAAGCCCATCCGCATTTTCCCCATTTTCCCCTTTGGACGATGCCAACCCTAGGCATCATTGTCCTCACCTCGTCGAAAATGGCAAAATCGTGTGTACTATTTGCTTTGCACTAGTTTGGTTCGCCTGTTTTGGGCAAGAGCATTAAATGCTCTTGCCCTTATCTCGCATGAGGCACCAGTACGCCACCATACTCGCGTCTTCCTTACACGGTGAGGTTTACCCTCTCTTGTTTTCTCTACTATGAGTTTTTGATTTCTTGTCTCATTTAATTTTAAATTAGACGTTTTGATTGGTTGAGACCTTATTAGAGGGAATTTTCCCTCCAATTTTGTTCTCTCCCACATCGGTTGAATCCGGATTCCCTAGGGTTTTGGGGGTTCTTATAAATTAGACTCTTCCCCTCATTGTTCATGGTCGGCGATTTGAGTTTTGAGCTTTGTTTACTCACTATCTTAACCTAATCATCTAAATTTGAGATTTACTTCGGTTGATCTAAGGTTCCGATCCCTTTGGTGGAACCCTAAGTGCCGATTTAGGTCCTATTAGTCTAAATTTTTTCTTTTTTGTGTGGGTGTGGGTGTGATCAAGTAGAGGAAGTGAAGATACAAGCCTCAACTTCGATTCGGCTGCCACTATAAAAGGTAAACTTAATTCCTCTTTTAATTTTTTTTCTAAATTAGATTATGTAACATATTGTTATAGTGTTATGTGATTATTAAGCATGATTAGCTAGATTAATTGTTGTTTGTGATCAATAAGGTAACTGTTAGTTTAGTTAATTAAGTGTTTATCATGTTAGTTTAAAACTAGCTTAACCATATATGATCTACTGAAATCATACTTTAAGACTTGTGATTAAGTGTCCATTATTGGATTAGCATGTTGTGGTTAGCTATAATCACATGTTTGATGTTTGTTATTGTGATTTTCAACATGATCTGTTAGAAAGTATGTTTATTATGTTGATTTAAGATTGGTTAACTGTGTTTGGTTGTTTCGAACTAGGTATGTTTAAAGTATTGGTTGTTTGACCATGTATAAACTGGTTTGAGTAGATAACATGCTAATATACGTTTGGTTTAGTCTAATATAAGTTGATCAAGTTAACTGTTGTTCAAAATGATATTAGTCTTAAACTGGTTTTTGTTGACAAACTTGATATATGACTGTAACTTATTTCAATTAGTAGGTGTGTTGTTCATGTCAATATAGAATCTGTTAAGTTATGAATTGGTTGTTAAGGTCATGTTTGCTAGCCTTTAATAATCATATTTAGTGTGTTGTCAATACCTATCCTGACCTCTAAAATTGGTTTAAGCTTGAGGATAGGATAAAAGAGATGTTGTACTAGTATTTTCATGTTGTTTTAAAGTGCATTGATAACTGGGAACTATTAAGACTAATAGGTTTAGTTAGAAGCTGCCTAATGATCTAATTTAAAGCTTATTTAGCGATGTGTGGGTTGTCTGGGTAACTTAGTACATAGTTATGATTTGGGTTGTCATGTATAATCTATTTTAGGGTCCTGAGTTGATTAATGTGCTAATTTAAACGTGTGTCAACTAGCATACATAACTTGTGCAATTGCTATGAGGCTTAATTTGTCCATTTGAGTCATGTTTAGATTGAATAGGTTGTTTAGGCTGATGTAATGGCCTTTACATTAATTGAATCTTGATTTGAAGGTATGTTGGCCATTGATATCCTGACAATTGCCTAAAATGTATGTTGAAAACCTGTTGGATAGTTTAAGAGCATGTTTAAGTGTTCAGAAGTGTACTTGCTCCAGTAATTGTCCAAATGATGCTTGTTGGAACATGTAGCAGTAGGTAAAATAAACTAAAATATAGGTGGCAGTGGCATGTCTCTGTTCGTTTAGAACTTAGATAATAAAGGGGTAATAACTTAAAATGACGCAGGGTGGTTAAATGTCCTAAGTACGAATTTAAAATGAGGAGATAGGTCCCTATATTAGGTTAATTTTTAGTTTGGCTGTGTTTAATCCATTAATGTCTTGATAATCCATTTGTATGGTTTAGTTTGATATGTGTCAAACCTGTCATTTAGACTTAACATGTTGTCTAGTGAAGTGTGTTAAACTTGTTTGGTTGTGAAATGTGGATGTTGTTGGTAATGTACTTGTCTAAAATTCATTTTTAGCCTTAAGAGTATAATGAGACCTTGGAATCATCTGTAGCCCATACTGGAACAAGTTAGTATACACCATACATGCTGGTCTGACTGTTTGTTGGGCCTGGACCATAAATCTCATTTCTTGCCTTCTTGTCTTATGCCTATGAACTGTGACTTGGGTTAAGCCCACTTGATAAGTCATAGATACTTTCTAACTAGAAATTTTGTTTTTTCCTTTTGTTTGTCCCTCCATTGCATTACGGATGGGCCCTCACTAGGCCTATCCTCTCAGTCAGACGAGTTCACTGAGTATTTCACACATATCCGATTGGGCTGAGGCCCAATCAAATCTATTTTGGGTGAGATAAAAGCAAGGGAAGCTAATATTTGCATGAAGGTCCAACTATAGGTGAAAATAGCCAACTGATGCGCTTCGGTAGGCCCACCAGCCTGAACCCTCTCATTTTATTTCTTATTTTATATTATATGTATTGGCTGTAATATAACTATTTCGATAATATTGGAACTTTTACTTATGGTTACAAATCTAGGATAGGTGAATGATACGTGGATCATTTAGCTAGATCGCCAAATTAGATTTTCAAAACACTTTGTTTAAATCTGAAAATGGATTAAAAGGATCGTCTTCGACTAAAAAATGAACTGTCTTTGAATTTAAAACTGGAGAATAAAAGAACTGATTTCTAGGCTAAGTTTGAAATTGATTTTTTGGGCTTTAACTTCAGACCTTGAACTTTGAAAAAGCAGTCCAGATTTATTTGGATTGCCGGTATTGAGAAGGACCCGAATGGGCCTGAGTGACATAATATATGGACCATTGAGGATATTTAAATATTGGGCTGAAAGTTGATACATTTTAAATTTAGGTTACGGGCTAAGTCCAATTTGATTGATTTTGACTTTATAAATTATTTTGGACTTGAGTTTGGTTTAAGGGTTTTGGGCTAGTGGAATATGACTTAACCTTGGGAGTTATAGCATGCAAAAAGGGTCAAAAATTCATTTTGTATTAATTTTTCTTTCAAAATCCAATTTGTTATTTTTAAAGGAGCTATACCATTTTCCAAAACTTGAAAAGGATTTCAAAAGATGGCAGTGTGGAAATTTGTCAACATGGTTGGACTAAAGGTAGAGTTCTACTTAAACTCGCATTTGAGTGTTCTTAGTCCGAAAATAAATTGACTGGACTACCGATGTGCATATTATTTTGACGGAAGCTTAAAATCTTTGCTTTAAAATAATACTCTTAAGTTTGAATAAATGAAATGACAAGTTATTTTGCGGTTTTTTAAACCTTAAGCAATTTAAATCATTTTAAAGCATGCTATAGAATTCGTAGGTCAATCGTATTTTATTTATTTATTGCATTTTAGACAAATATTAGTGATTTAAGGACCATTTCTTATCCTAAAACTCTTTGGATCATGTGTATAATGGATGAGGACTCTCATGTGATGTAACAAAGAGTTCTTTTAATTTTAAATTTCATCAAGTAATTTTATTTTATTGTATTGTATTTTTAGATAAAAATTGGTGATTTAAGGATCATTCCTTGTCCTAAAATTCTTTGAATCATGTGTATAAGGGATGTGGACTCACATATGATACATTAAAGAGTTCATAATATGTTTAAATATCATCAAGTCATTTTATTTATAATTTTTAGATAAATATTGGTGATTTAAGGACTATTCCTTGTCCTAAAACTCTTTGGATCATATATATAATTGATGATGACTCTCACGTGACTTAAAAAAGAGTTCTTATAATGTTTAAATATTATCAAGTAATTTTATTTTATTTTATTTATTTATTGCATTTTTAGATAAAAATTGACCTTGATTTATATATAACAAACGATAGATTATAGACCATTTGATAAGTCTAGAATAGACGAACGGTTTATCCTCGACATATTGGTCTATAATGCCCGTCTGCACTAAGCTAGTATAGATAAACATGATTTATTAGTCGTGTGGTTCATAATTTACTCAGTACACTTAGCATTATTTCGATTGATTCACCATTGTTTGTTCCAACGGTAATCAATAAAAAAATATTTAAATTTATAAAGGTAACTTTTCACCCTTACCTATATAAATAAACTCTTTCATTGTTTATTTTCTTTCTCAAACTCCTCCATATTCTACATCAAACTTCTCCATCTTAAACCCCTAAAATGTCTCAATTATCCGAAACATCTCTATCACAAGATCCCGATATTTATTTCTGCGGTGAATACATTGTGTTGAAGACATCATGCACCCCAAAAAATCCAAGTCGCATATACTTTAATTATGCAGTTGGAACTGTGAGTTTCTAATTCTCAAAATATGCGCTTCATTTTGTTTCAGTAGAAAAACATCTAACTAATGGGTGTTTTGTTTAGGATTATGGTGCTGCAACTATTTCAGGTTTATTGAGCCACACCACAACACAACAGCAAATCTGCCAAAAAAATCTCAATTGAGTCTAGGACCTAGAAGTAGCCCAGGATGATCTGCTACACCAACATCTAAAAGTGTAGCCAAGTTTGAATTACTAACTTGACTCAGAGAATCTGAAGAGGACAGGGATTTGCTTAGGTCACTATTTGAAGAAGTTGAAGAACAGAGAGATCACTTGAAATGTATGTTGAGAGATACCGAGATAGAGAGTAGTGAACTAAAACAAAGGCTGATGGCGGTTGAAGAAAAAAAGAATGAACTAAGGAGGTTGTTGTATGGATTATTTGTGGTATTTGCTATTTGAAAATATGTAACAATTTGATTGAGTGCGATTGAGGCACCAACGTTTTGTGTGAACAAGTATGAACAATATGAAGCAACTTATATATATATATTAGTCCTCAACGTCTCTATTATGTTTGCATATAAATTTTCATTCATAGTCGATAACAGAATTCACAGTTGATAATCAATTATGATTGTAGCTTATAGATAAAAGGTGCTTAACATATTTAATCTTAAATATATTTGAACACATTCAAAATATTTAAGCACATCCAAATTTAAAAAGTCAACAAAGCACACTCAAAATATATGAAAATCTACAACTTGTAAAAACAGTCATATATGAAATCATTCAAAAATGTCACAATTCAAAAGCAAAAACAGTCAAAGTGTACTATTTGTTAAATCAGTCATAATTAGCAACTATTAGTGATTGTTTGTCATCCATCACCACACATCCATAAAATAAATTTACTAGTTTGTTACAACCCAAATACCAAATTAATTGTCTAAAGTAATCTGGGCGATAATGCCCTCCACAAGCTTTTCACTATCAACCTCAACTTCATTTGAAACAACCTTGCCATTAACTTGAGCAGGAACATCTGTTGTCTTCTCATCAGGAGCAGCTGTCATAATAACCTCTGGTACCTTCTCAACTTGAGCAACAAGTGCAATGTACCTTTGGTGCCTTCTCAACTTCAGCAACTGACATAGGGACGACCTTCTCAAGTTCAGCAGTAGGAACATCAACCTTCTCAACCTGAACTGCTAAACTACGGATGATGCCAAATTTTAACGCAAGTGCTTGCACTGCATTTTTTGAACATAATTAACAATAATACATATCGCATAAAACATAATTACAATAAAAAGAAATTTAAAATTTTCACTTTTCTCTTTGAGAGTCCTCTCTTTCTCCTTCTTCTTCACCTTCTCGCTCCTTATAAATTTTCCCCCTTCACGTAAGCGACAAGAGTATTCAAACACTTTTCCACACGCTACTTCAGTTTCTCCTACTCCAACTGTACTGATTGGCCCCCACTTAGTTCGGCATGATCCTAGATGTCCCAACACCAACATGTCCCTCATCATCATTTGCGACTGAATTATCACCAATATCTTCAGAATGAGTAACCTCCACATCAAAAGCCTCATCGGGCTCCTTCGCAAACCTACTAGGAGCCTTCAAGGCATGCTTTGATGAATGCAATTCAATCACGCCTTTCAATTTACGCTTCAAGTTATCTATGATGGGATCATTCTCCTCATCATCATATGGCAAGAAGTTTTTCATGTAATCCTGCTCCATCTCACACATTGTAGGGATGATGCAAGGGTGCACAACCTACAAATAAATAAAATATTAACATTTAGCTTCTATGTTTGCAAATAAATTGATAATACACTCCAAATTATATCTTTGAAGCTCCCGCTATCACCCTCACTAAATCGCTCCATTTTTGTGGTGTGCCACCTAAGAATTCTAGGAATATGCAAAGGAATCTCATATGATTTTCTAGCATTCCTTTAAAGTGAAGGGAAAAGTTTCATATACCCAGACCTGTAATCACACAAATCATCACTGAGATGTAAAAATAAATAACACACAGTCTATACTCTACTATTATAAAAAAAAAAGGGCAGCCCGATGCATTAAGTTCCCGCTATGCGCGAGGTCCGGGGAAGGGTCGGACCACAAGGGTTTATTGTACGCAACCTTACCTCATATTTCTGCAAGAGGTTGTTTCCACGGCTTGAACCCATGACCTCCTGGTCACATGACATCAACTTTACCAGTTACTCCAAGGCCCTTCTACTCCACTATTATCAGTGATTTATAATATTTACCATGAAAGACCATGGGAAGCCATAGAGAGCATATGCTACAGTCTTATTATCAGGATGCACTTTCTGGAGCCTTGGAATGTCTACCTTGTTCCTCAAGTAGTCCAATGTGAGATCAAATGATTTTTTTTTCCAAGGATATCTCTGGAAGAATTCCAAATCATCCACCATTTTAATGAAATCATGATCCACAACCTTGGCCACATAATTAGCAAGCAAAATTGTGTGCAAAAACCATACAAGAGAACATTTAAAATTTTGTTCTTTGTTTAATTTGGACCCTCTAATAGCCCCCCCCCCCCCCCCCCCCCAATAGCCTATTTATTGTCATCTTCCAGTTGCCTAACCTTTTTGCAGAAAATCGCCTCTTTCTTTAATGCCCTCTCCTCTCTTGATTGGCTGGGATAAGATCCATAACCCAAACTGGTGATCAAAACAAACTCCCTCAAGATAAAACACATAGGCTTGTCATTCACCAAGAACAGAATCTCATGCTTTTTTGTCTCAACGCTATGACGAAGAAGCAGATAATGGACCATATGTCCGTTGAATTTGATGAAGTGTTCAGAGACCTTTCTAAAGTGATCAAAACAAGAACGCTTGAATAATTTTTTGATCTTTCAACACTTGATTAAATTTCTCTAACAAGGTCATCCTGCTCCTAACAGAAAGTTTTGCTGGAAAAGTATCATAATCATCTAACCAATTAATCAAATCATACTTCTCCATATTGAATGTCTTTGCACAATATGGCAATGACAAAGGATCAACATCTTCATCGTCATCAGATTCCTTTGAGCCATCCTTTGAAACATAACTCTCACTCTCAACTCTATTTTCTTCATTACCAACCACACTATAATCATCATTCTGATCCATGGGGTCTGAGTAGGCCTCATTATCATATTCTACATTTCTTCTTCTTTTTTCATCTTGTCGTACTTCTTCGCCTCTTCTTTTTTTATCATTAGGATTGACACTAGAACGAGAAATATTTCAGGACGATTGACTATCTCCCTCCTCTTCCTCTACTTCTAACCATTCTTTATGATCTACGTACAGATAATAGAGTCATGATATAAAAACAACTTTCTTTCATATCGTTTGAGAAAATTTTGTCATTCAAGAATTAGTCAATTGACAGAATTTTTTTTCTTCAAATTTTTGTACATTGGTTAAGTGGCATGCGACATAATTTATTTGTAGGCGCACTTTCATATCCATAAATTATGAGATTTATTTAATCCATATATTTAACCCAAAGAAACTCGCTAAAATTGGAACCCCTAAAATGAAAACGTTAAAAAACTTCAACATCATAGAATTTTAATCATAAATACGCAATCGTAAGAACATTAGCGTTAAAACATTTTAACATTGTTTTTAAACTTATCACAATTCGGTCTTTTAAAATTGTAAATTTGTTTAATATGTCCAATTATGTGTTCTAGTTGAACGATTTTTTTAGATATGGAAGTCGAGTATATGAATTAAATAGGTCTTATATTTTCTGAGTGTGAAAGTAAACCCACAAACAACTAAGTAATTGAGCATGCCACTTAGTTTCTTTGGGTAAGTAAACCCAAAAACTCGATATATATATATATATATATACCAAACTTAGGCCGAGCATCTAAAGGGGATAACAGACAGAGAAGGAATCGGGATATAAGGTATTAAAAAATTAAAAGATAATTGAAATATGCAGAAAGTAAATAAAGATTAACTTACAATTCAAGGTTCAAGTTATGAAAATCATAAATCAAAGGTTCTGTAGAAATTTAAATCAAATTGGCAGTAGAACCGACCAAGTATTTAATGCAGGAATTTAAAGAATTTAAAAGCATGAATTATTTAAAATATTAGGAGGTAGTACCGTCCATAATCATATTCATTTAAAATAAATTGGAATTTACAAAGTATTTTATCAAGGAGATATACCTTGAGAATTTCTAAGGTATTTTGGATCATATGATATGAGTCATATGAACTGAATCATATGAGTATTTGAGGGGAATTTTAATCTAACCTAATGGAAATTTCTTTAGAGCTCTCACTTCTCTCTAGGATCTGAAGTTTAGAAAAAGAAATGTGAAAAGAAAAACTTATCTAACTAAGGGAGAGGGAGTCTCTTTTTATATGAGTTTTATATGGCATTTTCGTAATTAAAAAGGAATCTAACTATTCATCTAAGTGGATAATAACTATTCATCCGAGTGAAGAATGACTATTCATCCTTTTGACATTTTCTTGAATTATTGCTGGAATCTTTGTTTTTTTGAAAGTAGCTTTTTCGAGCACTTTCTTTTGTCGGAATTTTATCTGAACTCTACTCCGGGTATTTTGAATTCTTTTGGCAACTTTCTTCAGAATCTACTGTTGCAAAAAATCGGACTGTTTTCAATATCAATCTCTGGTTCTTCTTCTCCTGATGAAGAGCCTTGTTTTGATGAAGACGGTTCAAATTTCAGAATTATGGCTTGCATTTCTTCTGGATTTTTGGCTCATGCAAGCATTGAGGCCATCTGGGATTTTCGTGAAAGGAACTGGGTGTGCTCCGGTATTTGTAGTGCTGCCGGTGGTGTTGGTAGAGGCATCTGTACTGGAATGGGTTTTTGGGCATTTAACCATTCCTGGACTTTTTGTGGGGTGAGACTTGATGGTATTTTAAAGCTGTCCCACCACCTGATTTTGAATCTTCTTTGGATTGTTGGTATTTTATTGTCCGAATAATCTACGAACCATGTAAATACCCATGGTAAGTGGAATTTTGTGTGAAAAAGGTGTAGAGACACAAATCATTTTTCTTCCTCAGAGGGTTTATATTGGGATTTGAAGAGGCTGAAAGATTTAGTGACTTTTGGTTTTTGTATTTCTAGGGTGGATCCGAATTGCTACCACCATGAATTCCACCATGTTGGAAATTGTGATGGATCACATTAGGTATCAAAATGAAAAAGCCAAGTGTGGCTTTGGTTGATATTTTGAATAAGGAAGGAATTGAACCAAGCTTGTTGGTAATCCCAGTAATTAAAGGGAATATAAAAAAATGGTTCATTTTTGTGGGTATCTGGAAAATTTAGGAGTTGAGACAGATCATTCCCCCAATCAGTAGGAGCAATTACGCTAAGTATTTTGCAAATTGAATAAGAGGGATCTGAGTTATTTTTATGAAAATTAATTTTAATTGTCGCTGATCGTGATATTTCAAGGAAAGGTTGATAAAAATATGGGGTTTTTAAAATATCCATGATTTGTAGAACCATTTTTGTCCAAAATAATTTTATAGTGCTAAAAAAAGGTCTTTATTAAAATATCCTTTTTCAAGAGTCACAATATTTTGAAAAAACGGTTTTATGAAGAATTTAGGAGTAGGTTTTTTGGGGACTTGTGGTATCACAAGTTGGTTTTTTGAAAATTATTTTTGAGAAAGGGTTTTTGAAGACTCTTCTTTCTCAAGTTGGAGTTTTGAAAATTGTTTTTGAGAAAGGGTTTTTGAAGATTCTCCTTTCTCAATTTTTGTAAAATTTTGAGAGGTTTTTTCCTCTCCTGAGCTTTGAGCAACTTCTTGTTTGGAATTTAGAAATTGTATCAATGCCTGTTGTAATTCTGGGAATTTCTTCAGGAGTTGCAGAAGATTTTCGGCAGTTATCTCCTGTGCCTTGTGTTTTTCGCACAGATGCTGCGGCATCTTCATTTTCTTCTTTTACTACTGCTTCATACCACGTTAGGGGTTTTTTAGTGGGAGATTTGGCAGGGAATTTTTCTTTTTCTTTTTTTGTGGGGTTTTTGGGGGTCATGGAATTTATTTGTTGTTGTGGTGCAACAACATGTGTATTTATTGGTGGAGGTATCTCATCTTTATTCTTTTGGAGCAAGGCTCCACACATTGCGTGGATACAGTATTGCCCGGATTTCCGCATGTCCTTCCTGGATATTTTTTCCTTGTAGCCCAGACAGTGGGGCAAGGGGCAGTGATAGGACATTTCTGCGTTGTAGCCAGTATCAGAAATCTGTGGGTTTTTTCTCCTGTTTTTGAATAAACCACTGGTTAAAATATTTTTAAAGTAAAAAATGTCGGGATTCAATTTGCAGAAAATATCTTTTAATGCAATGGTTTTGATATTGTAAATTATACTTCAAAATTTTTGTATATGCAAAGGAATCAATTAATTTGATGGAACAAATATTTGGGTTTCCAGGGGACTTAGAACTCTGATCTAAAAAACTATTCATTAATTCGCCTAGATGACAAGAATACGTTTTAATCAGATTAAGGTCTCTAGCTTTTGATTTTGTTAGAAAAGGAAATTTTAGATTCTTATTATTGGAATCAAAAGAGATGAAATCATTATCTACCTTATAAGGAGTGATAATATTTATAAATGGTGTTCCTAAGATAACAGAGTTGTGAATGTGTTTTACTAAGACAAACGATGTTGCTATAGAAACTCTATTAATAATAACGGACGCACTGGTTTGGTAATTGATTTCTAGCTTTGTGTTATTAGCCACCGCTAGAGTTTTCTCGGTATTTTCATGAAATTTATTAGGCATTAGACCTATTTTTATGCAATTCAGATCAACACCAGTGTCAAAAAGAGCAATAGTAGTAATTCTAAAACTGCTTGAGAATTTAAGGGTTATCTGAACAAGGTATTTCTTGGACGTGATCTATCTTAGGACAACAAGGAATTCTTGTGGGACCTCTTCAAGAAAAGGGTTGTCAGGAGGTTCTTCTGGATTTTCAGAGTGAAGTTGTCGGACTCTGAACTGGATTCAGAATTATCCTGGGTTTTTGAAAGGATTGTTTTTAGTAGAAGAGAATCTTGTTCTTGTTTTTCTTGTAGAGCTTTGATCTCTACTTTGATTTGTTTCACCTCCATCTGGAGTTCTAGAACTGGGTTTCTTTGGATTCTTTCATCCTTTTATACCTTTTCAGGATTTTGGTCAAGTCGTAGGTTTTTTTGGAGGTATTTGGCAAAATCGTATTTTTGAAATCTTTTTTCTCGTCTGTAAAGGATTTGAGGAGTTTATTCAAATAATCTTTTTGATGTTCGACATCTATGTGTTGAACTATCTCTAACATGATTTCTTGATCCTTGGTTAAAACACAAACAAGTTTTCCCTTACCCTTATCAGAATAATAAGAAGAACTGGTTGTAAGCAATTCATCTATTTGAAGGGCTTTGTTGTCTTCAGAAGACAGATAAAAGTAGTTAGGTCTTGACTCGGCATTTGAATCGGAGGAATCAATGAGAAGATTGGAGATTTTTTGGGTGACTTCATCATCGAGTTTCAATTCTTGTAATTTTTTGTTCATTTTGCAGTATTTCGATGTATGACCCTTTTTGTGACATTTGTAACACATAATGTCTTTCTATTTGGAATCAGCTTTTTTGGTATTTGGATTTTTGGAATGATGAGTATTTTTGTAGGAGTTTTTGTAATACTCTTCGTTGGTCTTGCTGAAATCTCTCATTTTGTAACCTCTTGAAGTACTCTTAAGGGATTTATGAGTCGTGATACAGTTTCCTGTACAACTGGAAAAGGGTTTTGAGAACTTCGTATCAAACTGTTTGCAAAAGGTTCCAAGTTCGCACTTAGTTCTCTTTAGCTCCAGTTTGAGGTGTTTTTGTAATTTCAGGTCTTGGCATATTTTTAGACCTTCCTGTTGAGTTATACAGACAAGCTATCCGTATGTAAACTCACTGTAGGGTATAATCTGTTTACCACAATTCTCTTTGAGTTTGTTCCTAACCTTTTCTCCTAAAAGGGTAGGTAGTCCGGCCAAGAATTTCTCTTTCCAAAATGGCTGGTTGGAATCTTCCCTGAGCATAACTCTAGTTAAGAATGTATTTTTGTACCGTTGAAAATCATTGAGTTTCTTGCATTTGAGGTTGGAAAGTAACTCGACATTTTTGTCTTTCAAATGTGAAGAATCTCCTATGAAATTTAAAGAGATTGTGAGAATCAAGGTTTCTACGGCATCTTGGAGGGGTTCACCTTGATCATCAAGGATTGGTATTCCTTCTTCATCAGTTTTGATGGAATTGAGGATATCTTCCTTTTGTTGATAAGCGAGATAATTATCCCACCAACCTTTCAATTGACTAGAGAATCCTGCGATGAGCAGTTTTGCAATAGACTTCTCTTGCGTAGTATTCTGGGTTTTGTAGGCATTTGCAGCCATGGTCATTTGTTGAAGAAAACTGAGAATATTGTATTCGGTCATCCCATCTATGTTCCAATCAGAAATGGAAGAGGCATTGAAACGGGATTGAGCTAGGGGTTTGACTATTCCCAGATCTGGGACAGGAATAATCTGTAATTATTGTTGTTGTACCTGTTGTATTGATCTTTGCCAATCCATATGGTTAACGAAAGGTTTTTTTTTGAATTGTTTTGGAGTATCACTGTCGTCGGAGTCATGTGTTAGATTAGTGATTTTATTGGAAGATTGTGGAGTATCCGGAACAATGTGTTCTATGATAGTACTGTTGGATGTCCCAATTCTACTCAATTGATCCTGGATAGCCTGAATAAATTCAGACTTGTTTTGTTGGATATTCTTGACGCCATCTTTGGACACCTAAAAGGGTTTAAAGATAGGGCTTTGGCTTTTCAATTTCATATCCTTAGTCGTACCTGTGGAATCTATGGTGACTAAAGGGTTGTTTTTATGTATTTTTCTACCCTATCGAGTTGTTTTCCTAGAGTGTTCAAACTGATATTGGTGAAATTGTTTTGTGCGAGGATATTCTTGGTATTTGTTTTTTCATCCTCTGCAGGATTCTTAAGAGGAATAGCGTCTATAGGGCAACCATGAATATTAAGCTTGATACCTTGCAAAAGAGGGTGGTTGGACTGGATTTTCCTAGAATCAGCTAGGGTATCCCACTCCGGTGATTTGTTCCTAGTCGTAACGGGATTTATCGTACTAGAAAATGGATAATCAATGAAATTTTGGGAGGAATAATAATCGAACCAGTCAAAGAAAAGATGTTTATCCTATGTCCATTAACAAACTCGTAGAATTTTTTATGTATTTGCGTCCTAGTTTTTGAAGAACCAAATTCATTTTTCTAGGTTGTATTTTTCATAAAATCATTTTGTAGGAATTTTTTGTCTACTTCGAAATCTTTTTCTAAAACACCAATTTCGTTTACTACGTTCTCTGTAATCGAGGAAAAAGTTGGAGTAGTAGGTTCCTGGTCCTCTATCTTTTCTCTAACAGTGGAATTTTCATAAACGAGTCTCGGTATTTCGTTGGAGTAGTCTACATTTCGTAGATTGGGTAAATCTGACGTAGAATGTCTGAGTTTTGTTTTGTATGGAGTATTTATGACTGAGGGAATTTGTGAGATTCTTCCTAAGTCAAGAGTTTCTACGGAACTGGAATCATCGTATCTACTACTCGTAGATTTTCTATGGAACGATAGACTGACTCTACCATCCTGGTATTGGGTTATTTCTCTGAGACGGGTATTTGGTTGGGAAGTCTCTAGAGGTTCAGGTTTAGCAACACATTCTAAGATTCATTCATCTGGTAGGGTAATATCCTTCCATCTAATAGGTCTCGGTATAACGGTGTTAGATCTGGAAAGATTGAGTTGTAAAAGAAGGGTTTCGCCTTTCTTACTATGGTATCTGACTTTTGTAGCAAAAGATGAAGTCATAGCTTTGTAATGGATTCTATAAATTATAGCTATAGGAATTGATCCTTCAAGCATTTGGTAATTGTGAGTCTTGATTTGTAAGACAAGGAATTTTTGGATATTTTTGTCGTTTAAAGAAACTGAGAAATTTGGGTAACAGTCAAAAGATATTGGTCCTGTGCAGAGACTAGACTCAACAGAACTCAATAGAGAATCTTCAAAATTTGTGAATCTGACATCACGTAAAATAGCAAGGATTGATGTGTTTAATCCTTCCTTCGTGAGGGGTTTTATCCCTACTTGGACTAATCCAATATGGATATATTTGTAATTTCTTTCTCTGTGTCTCTTCAAGGAATTTTGAGAAAGTAATTCGATTGTTTCAAAAGGTTGAGATAATTGGATATATCTTTCCTCTGTTTTGATAGTGAAATCGGTTTTGAATAACTGGTATTTGGAATTTTTGTAAATCTGATCTCGATTTACTCTCGGTATTTCCCAATTATCAATAGATTTTTCAAAACCTTGTATCAAGATTTCTTCGGTGTTTATTATCTTCTTTGAATCCATGGAAGAAGATGAACCAAAATCAAAAGAAGTAGATCTATTGAGAAACTGATCCATGTTCTGGAACTCCCACAGAGCACCCAGACACTTCCTACAATCAAAGGCCTTCCCTAGGGTATAATTGTCTGCGTTCGTTGAGGACTTACCGACCCCGGACTATCCTAAGCACAAAACCTTGGAAGAACCCGAACCTCTAAAATGGAATCTCATCTGATCTTGACACTATTCTCTCTATCTCTACCATTTATGGCTCTGATACCACACTTAGGCCGATGATCTAAATGAGATAACAGATAGGGAAGGAATATGAATATAAGGTATTGAAAAATTAAAAGATAATTGAACTATGCAGAAAGTAAATAAAAATTAACTTACAATTTAAGGTTTCAGTTATGGAAACGATAAATCAAAGGCTCTGCATGAATTTAAATCTAATAGGCGGTAGAACCAGCCAAGTATTTAATGCAGGAATTTAAAGAATTTAAAAGCATGAATTATTTAAAAGATTAGGAGGTAGTATCGTCCATAATCATATTAATTTAAAATATTGGAATTTACAAAGTATTTTATCAAGGAGATATACCATGGGAATTTCTAAGGTATTTTGGATCATATGATATGAGTCATATGATATGAATCATATGAACTGAATCATATGGGTATTTGAGGGGAATTTTAATCTAACCTAAAGGGGAATTTCTTTAGAGCTCTCACTTCTCTCTAGGATCTAAAGTTTAGAAAGAGAAATGAGAAAAGAAAAGCTTATCTAACTAAGGGAGAGAGATTCTCCTTTTATAGGAGTTTTACATGGCATTTTCGTAATTAAGTGGAGAATAACTATTCATCTAGTGGAAAATAACTATTCATCCGAGTGGAGAATGACTATTCATCCTTTTGGCATTTTCTTGAATTATTGCTGAAATCTTTGCTTTTTTGAAAGTAGTTATTTCGAGCACTTTCTTTTGTCGAAATTTTGTCTGAACTCTACTCCGGGTATTTTGAATTCTTTTGGCAACTTTTTTCAGAATCCACTGTTGCAAAAAACCGGACTGTCTTCAATATCAATCTCTGATTCTTCTTCTCCTGATGAAGAGCCTTGTTTTGATGAAGACAGTTCAAAGTTCAGAATTATGGCTTGCATTTCTTCTGGATTTTTTGCTCCTGTAAGCATTGAAGCCATTTGGGATTTTCGTGAAACGAATTGGGTGTGCTCCGGTATTTGTAGTGGTGCCGGTGGTGTTGGTAGAGGCGCCTATACTGGAATGAGTTTTTGGGCATTTAACCATTCCTGGACTTTTTGTGTGGTGAGGCTTAATGGTATTTTAAAGATGTCCCCCCACCTGATTTTGAATCTTCTTTGGATTGTTGGTATTTTATTGTCCGAATAATCTACGAACCATGTAAATACTCATGGTAAGTGGAATTTTGTGTGAAAAAGATGTACTGGCACACATCATTTTTCTTCCTCAGAGGGTTTATATTGGGATTTGAAGAGGCTGAAAGATTTAGTGACTTTTGGTTTTTGTATTTCTAGGGTGGATCCGAATTGCTCCCACCATGAATTCCACCATGTTGGAAATTGTGATGGATCACATGAGGTATCAAAATGGAAAAGTCAAGTGTGGCTTTGGTCGATATTTTGAATAAGGAAGGAATTGAACCAAGCTTGTTGGTAATCCCAGTAATTAAAGGGAATATAAAAAAATGGTTCATTTTTGTGGGTATCTGAAAAATTTAGGAGTTGAGGCAGATCATTCCCCCAATCAGTAGGAGCAATTACACTATGTATTTTGCAAATTGAATAAGAGGGATCTGAGTTATTTTTATGAAAATTAATTTTAATTGTCGCTGATCGTGATATTTCAAGGTAGCTTGATAAAAATATGGGGGTTTTAAAATATCCCATGATTTGTAGAACCATTTTTGTCCAAAATAATTTTGTACTGCTAAAAAAGGGTCTTTATTAAAAAATTATTTTTCAAGAGTAACAATATTTTGAAAAAACGGTTTAGGAAGAATTTAGGAGCAGGTTTTTTGGGGACTTGTGGTACCACAAGTTAATTTTTTCAAAATTATTTTTGAGAAAGGGTTTTTGAAGACTCTTCTTTCTCAAGTTGGAGTTTTGAAAATTGTTTTTGAGAAAGGGTTTTTGAAGATTATCCTTTCTAGATTTTTGTAAAATTTTGAGAGGTTTTTTCCTCTCCTGAGCTTTGAGCAACTTCTTGTTTGGGATTTTGAAGTTGTATCAATGCCTGTTGTAATTCTGGGGATTTCGCTAGGAGTTGCAGCAGATTTTTGACAGTTATCTCTTGTGCTGGTGTTTTTTGCACTGATGCTGCGACATCTTCATTTTCTTCTTTTACCATTACTTCATACCAAGTCAGGGGTTTTTTAGTGTGAGATTTGGCAGAGAATTTTTCTTTTTCTTCTTTTGTGGGTTTTTTGGGGGCTATGGAATTGGTTTGTTGTTGTGGTGCAATAACAAATGTATTTATTGGTGGAGGTATCTCATCTTTTCTCTTTCGGAGCAAGGCTCCACACATTGCGTGGACACAATATTGCCCAAATTCCCGTATGCCTTTCCTGGATATTTTTTCCTTGTAGCCCAGACAGTGGGGCAAGGGGAAGTGATAGGACATTTCTGCGTTGTAGCCAGTATCATAAATCTGTGGGTTTTCTCTCATGTTTTTGAATAAACCACTGGTTAAAAGATTTTTAAAGTAAAAAATATCGGGGATCACTTTGCAGAAAATATTTTTTAATGCAATGTTTTGAAAATATTTTTGATATTGTAAATTATACTTCAAAATTTTTGTATATGCAAATGAATCAATTAATTTGATGGAACATATATTTGGGTTTCCAGGGGACTCAGAACTCTGATCTAAAAAACTATTCCTTAATTCGCCTAGATGACAAGAATAAGTTATAATCAGATTGAGGTCTCTAGCTTTTGGTTTTGTTAGAAAAGGGAAATTTAGATTCTTATTATTGGAATCAAAAAGATGAAATCATTATCTACCTTATAAGGAGTGATAAGATTTATAAATGGTATTTCTAAGATAACGGAGTTGTGAATGTGTTTTACTAAGACAAACGATGTTGCTATATAACTCCATTGATAATTACGGACGCCCTGGTTTGGTAATTGATTTCTAGCTTCGTGTAGCACCAGTGTCAAAAAGAGCAATAATAGTAATTCTAAAATTGCTTGAGAATTTAAGGGTTATCTGAACAAGGTATTTCTTGCACGTGATCTATCTTAGGACATCAAGGAATTCTTGTGGGACCTCTTCAAGAAAAGGGTTGTCAGGAGGTTCTTCTGAATTTGCAGAATCGGAATTGTTGGACTCCGAACTGGATTCAGAATTATCCTGGGTTTTTTAAAGGACTGTTTTTAGTAGAAGAGAGTCTTGCTCTTGTTTTTCTCGTAGAGCCTTGATCTATACTTTGATTTGTTTCACCTCCCACTGGAGTTCTAGAACTGGGGTTTCTTTTGATTCTTTCATCCTTTTACCCTTTTTCAGGATTTTGGTCAAGTCGTAGGTATTTTTGGAGGTATTTGGCAAAATCGTATTTCTAAAATCTTTTTTCTCGTCTGTAAAGGAATTGAGGAGTTTATTCAAATAATCTTTTTGATGTTCGACATCTATGTGTTGAACCATTTCTAACATGAATTCTTGATCCTTTGTTAAAACACAAACAAGTTTTCCCTTACCCTTATTAGAATAATCAGAAGAACTGGTTGTAAGCAATTCATCTATTTAAAGGGCTTTGTTGCCTTGAGAAGACAGAGAAAAATAGTCAAGTTCTTACTCTGCATTTGAATCGAAGGAATCAATGAGAAGATTGGATATTTTTTGGGTGACTTCGTCATCGAGTTTCAATTCTTGTAATTTTGTATTCATTTTGCAGTATTTCGATGTATGACCCTTTTTGTGACAGATCACGTCCAAGATATATCCAATTATCTCAACCTTTTGAAACAATCGAATTACTTTCTCATAATTCCTTGAAGGGACACAGAGAAAGAAATTACAAATATATCCATATTGGATTAGTCCAAGTAGGGATAAAACCCCTCACGAATGAATGATTAAACACCTCAATCCTTGCTATCTTACGTGATGCCAGATTCACAAATTTTGAAGATTCCCTATTGAGTTCTGTTGAGTCTAGTCTCTGCACAGGACTAATATATTTTGACTGTTACCCAAATTTCTCAGTTTCTTTAAATGACAAAAATATCCAAAAATCCCTTCTCTTACAAATCAAGACTCGCAATTACCAAATGCTTGAAGGATCGATTCCTGTAGCTATAATTTATAGAATCCATTACAAAGCTATGACTTCAGCTTTTGCTACAAAAGTCAGATACCATAGTAAGAAAGGCGAAACCCTTCTTTTACAATCCGATCTTTCCAGATCTAACACCGTTATACCGAGACCTATTAGATGGAAGGATATTACCCTACCAGATGAATGAATCTTAGAAGGTGTTGCTAAACCTGAACCTCTAGAGACTTCCCAACCAAATACTCATCTCAGAGTAATAACCCAATACCAGGATGGTAGAGTCAGTCTATCGTTCCATAGAAAATCTACGAGTAGTAGATACGATGATTTCAGTTCCGTAGAAACTCTTGACTTAGGAAGAATCTCACAAATTCCCTCAGTCATAAATACTCTATACAAAACAAAACCCAAACATTCTACATTAGATTTACCCAATCTACGAAATGTAGACTACTCCAACGAAATACCGAGACCCGTTTATGAAAATTCCACTGTTAGAGAAAAGATAGAGGACCAGGAACCTACTAGTCCAACTTTTTCCTCGATTACAGAGAACATAGTAAACGAAATTGGTGTTTTAGAAAAAGATTTCAAAGTAGACAAAAAGTTCCTACAAAATGATTTTTATGAAAAATACAACCTAGAAATATGAATTTGGTTCTTCAAAACCTTTTCAAAAACTAGGACGCAAATACAGGAAAAATTCTATGAGTTTGTTAATGAACATAGGATAAACATCCTTTTCTTTGACTGGTTCAATTATTATTCCTCCCAAAATTCCATTGATTATCCCTTTTCTAGTACGATAAATCCCGTTACGACTAGGAAAATCCTAGCTGATTCTAGGAAAGTCCGGTCCGGCCACATAAAAAACCGCCTCTTAGTCACCATAGGACCGACTAAGGATACAAAATTGAAAAACCCCTTTCAGGTGTCCAAAGATATTGTAAAAAACATCCAACAAAATAAGTCTATATTTATTCAGGTTATTCAAGACCATTTGGGTAGAATTGGAACTTCCAATAGTTCTAATATTGAAACCATTGTTTCAGATACCCCACAATCATCCAATAAAATCACAACTCTGACGAATGGTTCCAATAACGATGATACATTAGAACAATTCCAAAATACTACAAATTCCAAAAGGAGTGTTTCCAGATACAAGCATATAACATGCTACAAAGGCAGCAGAAAGGGTCACACTTCAAGATTCTGTAAAAGGAATAAAAAATTATAAAAACCAGGTTTGAATGAAGAAATAATCCAAAAAATCTCCGATCCTCTTATAAATTTCTCTAATTCAGACTCATCTGATTCAGGCTCTTCTGATTCAAGCTCCACTGATTCAACCACCATACCAAAATCTTACTATTTTTCTCTGTCTTCAGATGCTAAAAAACCCCTTCAAATAGATGAGTTAGTCACAACTAATTCATTCGAAAATCCTGATGATCATAAAAGAATACGCATATGTGTATTAACCAATGATCAAGAAAAAGAGAAAAATTTTAGCATAGAAATACCAGTACAAAAACTTCAAAAGGAGATTAAACAAGTAAAAACGGATATAAAAGAATTGAAAGAAAAACAAAAGCGAGATTCTTTATTAATAAAAGCAATCCTTTCAAAAACTACACCACAAAACTCCGATTCTCATAACTCGAAAGAATCCAATACAGAGAAAATCCCAAAAGGCTTTCTAAGTATATTGCGGCAAATCACGTCAAAAATATACCTAATAAAAATAACCCTTCAATTCTCAGGCAACTTTAGAATTCGGACTATTGCACTTTTTGACACTGGTGCTGATTTAAATCTGATAAAAATTGGTATAGAACCAGAAAAATTTAGAGAAAAAGTTCATGAGAAATTAGCAGCTGCTAACAGCACGAAAATCAAAATTGATTCCAAAACCAGTGCGTCAATAGAAAATAACGGAGTCTCTATAGAAACATCGTTTGTCTTAACAAATGACATACACAGTTCTGTCATCTTAGGAACACCGTTCATGAATCTTATCACCCCTTATAAGGTAGATAGTGATTTCGTATCTTTTAAATTCAATAAAAAGAATTTGAAATTCCGTTTCATAACAAAACCAAAAACAAGAAGTCTCAACCTAATGAGAGCTTGTTCAATACACGAAGATAGTCTAAATGCAAAAATCCAAGGAAAATCTTACCATCTACAAGAACTGAAAAAAGATTTTTCTTTTGAAAGGTTAAAAACTCAATCAGAATCACCTGATGTTAAAAACAATATTTCAAAACACCAAAATTCTTTTGAAACCGAATTATGTTCTGAGATTCCTAATGCCTTCTGGAGTAGAAAGCAACATATCGTAGATCTTCCTTACGAAAAGGATTTTGACGAAAAACAAATCCCAACAAAAGCAAGACCTATCCAAATGAATAGTGATCTTGAACAACACTGCAGAAAAGAAATTCAAGATCTTGAAAATTAAAAACTAATTTTCAAATCTAGATCTCCTTGGAGTTGTGCTGCGTTCTATGTAAGAAAAATTCCGAAATAGAAAGAGGAACTCCTAAATTAGTAATTAATTTCAAACCTTTAAATACTGCCCTAAAATGGATTAGATACCCAATTCCGAACAAAAAAGATTTACTACAGAAGTTACATTCTGCCTTGATATTTTCAAAATTTGATATGAAGTCCGATTTTTGGCAAATCCAAATTTCTGCAAAAGATCATTACAAAACCGCATGTACGGTCCCCTTTGGACAATACGAGTGGAATGTAATGCCCTTTGGTCTAAAAAATGCCCCTTCTGAATTCCAGCGAATCATGAATGACATCTTCAATGATTATTTCAAATTCTGCATTGTTTATATTGATGATGTCTTAATCTTCTCAAATTCTGTGGAGGAACATTTCAAACACCTCAAAACTTTCTTCTATGTTACAAAGAAAAATGGTTTGGTAGTTTCCAAATAAAAAATGAGCCTTTTTCAGACAAAAATTAGATTTCTAGGACATTATATATCTCAGGGGAAAATAACTCCTATAGAAAGGTCCTTAGAATTTGCTAATAAATTCCCTACTAAAATCCTTGATAAAACCCAATTGCCGAGATTCCTAGGAAGCCTAAACTATGTTTTAGATTTCTGTCATGAGATTAATAAAATGACGAAACTACTCCATGATAGACTTAAGAAAAGCCCTGCTCCATGGACTAGTAACCATACTGCTTGTGTCCAGAATATTAAAAAGAAAGTGCTAGAAATCCCGTGTCTTCATTTAACAGACCCTCAGCTACCTAAGGTGGTAGAAACAGACGCCTCTGACTTAGGTTATGGAGGGATCCTGAAACAAAATTCGGGGGGAGGGGGGAGAGTGTATAGTCCAGTATACTTCTGCCCACTGGAATGATACCAAGAAAAACTATTCCACTATTAAAAAAGAAATTTTGAGCATCGTCTTATGCATACAAAAATTTCAAAGTGATTTACTAAATCAAAATTTTTTACTCAGAATTGATTGCAAAAGTGCTAGAGAAGTTTTACAAAAAGATGTTCAAAACCTTGCATCAAAACAGATTTTTGCACGATGGCAAGCGATTCTTAGCATTTTTTATTTTGATATTGAATATATTAAAGGAGAAACGAATTCTATTCTAGATTTCCTAACCCGTGAATTCCTTCAAAACAGAGAGAAAACCCCAAAAAATCCTCCAAGAAATAATACCTAATCACTTCTCACTCCTTGAAAAATCTCCAAAACTACGAAGGCTAGATTCATAGACAGAAGATCATCCGCAAGGCAAACACACTCAAAATTTTATAAAATTAGAGAAAGAATTTCAAAAACCCTTTCTCAAAAACATTTTTCGAAAAATCTATTTTCAAAAACCATTTCTGGAAATTCAATTTTTAAAATCCCAACTTGTGATATCATAAGTCCCCAGAAAAATAGTTTATGAAACTTTCAATTAAAATATCCCATTTTTATTCAATTTAATTACTGCGATTACCAACAAACTTGGTTCAATTCCTTCTTTATTCAAAATACCAACCAAAGCCACACTTGGCTTTTTCATTTTGATACCTCATATGATCCATCACAATTTTCAACATGGTGGGAGCAATTCGGATCCACCCTAGAAATACAAAAACCCGAAGTCACTAAATCTTTCAGCCTTTTCAAATCCCAATATAAACCATCTGAGGAAGAAAAAAGATTTGTGCCACTACACCTTTTTCACACAAAATTTCACTTGCCATGGGTATTTACATGGTTCGTAGATTATTCAGACAATAAAATACCAACAATCCGAAGAAGATTCAAAATCAGGTGGTGGGACAGCTTTAAAATACAATCAAACGTCACCCCATAAAAAGTCCAGGAATGGTTAAATGCCCGAAAATCCATTCCATTACAGGCGCCTCTACCAACACCACCGGTACCACTACAAACACCGGAGCACACCCAATTCCTTTCACGAAAATCCCAGATGGCCTTAATGCTTGTAGGAGCAAAAGATCCAGAAGAAATGCAAGCCATAATTCTGAAATTTGCACCGTCTTCATCAAAACAAGACTCTTCATCAGGAGAAGAAGAACCAGAGATTGATATTGAAGACAATCCGATTTTTGGCAACAATGGATTCTAAAGAAAGTTGCCAAAAGAATTCAAAATACCCGAAGTAGAGTTCAGACAAAATTCGGACAAAAGAATGTGCTCGAAAAAACTACTTTAAAAAAAGCAAAGTTTCCAACAATAATTCAAGAAAATGCCAAAATGATGAATAGTCATTCTCCACTAGGATGAATAGTTATTCTCCACTTAGATGAATAATTAAATTCCTTTTTAATTACGAAAATGTCATGTAAAACTCTTATAAAATGAGATTTCCTCTCCCTTAGTTACATAAGCTTTTCTTTTCACATTTCTCTTTCTAAACTTCAGATCATAGAGTGAAGTGAGAGCTCTAAATAAATTTCCCTTTAGGTTAGATTAAAATTCCCCTCAAATACCCATATGATTCAATTCATATGATTCATATCATATGACTCATATCATATGATCCAAAATATCTTAGAAATTTCCAAGGTATATCTCCTTGATAAAATACTTGGTAAATTTCAATTTATTTTAAATGAATATGATTATGGATGGTACTACCTCCTAATCTTTTAAATAATTCATGCTTTTAAATTCTTTAAATTCCTGGATTAAATACTTGGCCGGTTCTACCGCCTATTTGATTTAAATTCGTGCAGAACATTTGATTTATGGTTTCCATAACTGGAACCTTAAATTGTAAGTTAATCTTTATTTACTTTCTGCATATTTCAATTGTCTTTTAATTTTTCAATACATTATATCCCGATTCCTTCACTGTCTGTTATCCCCTTTAGATCCTCGGCCTAAGTTTGATATATATATGACTTCTTTGGTTAATATAGACGAAAATAAGTGTAATTTTAATAAAAAGAAAAGACGTAATTTCACCTGTTTTAATATTGTTCTGGACTAAGCATATTTAATTTCGAAGTTCTAGTACGTTACTGCTGGTATAATAAAATATAATACAATAATTTTTATGGGACAACAAAAAGAAAAAGACTTTTTGCAATGAAGGAATACTTGGATGACGAATGACGAAATTTTCTCCTAATTTCTCTTTATCTTATCATCATAACAATAAAGGGAAATGAAAAAATTACCACTCCACGCCCGGTCTTCCAGGCATCCCCAAAGTCTTCAACTGTCATTCTACTATTACAACTCCTATAAAATCTCTTAACAAACCCCCCCACATTAACGCTCCCTTTCTCACTTGATTCTTGCATTTGCACACATCCCTAGGAAAGCCCTAATAAACTTGTATTATCTTCTTTATGGCTTCATCAACAATCAAAAAGGTTCACATGATTACCCAAATCATACGTCTCAAACAAGTCGTTAAGCGTTGGAAGAACCGGTCAGTCCTCTCTTACTCCTCATCCGATTCAGATGAACCCGGTTCGATCCGGAGCCGCACCCCTTCTGGTTCATTAGCGGTTTATATCGGTCATGAGCGCCGCCGGTTTGTGATCCCGACAAGGTTCTTGAACCTACCGGTTTTCATATCACTTCTTGATAAGGCTGAGGAAGAGTTTGGGTTTCAACTAAGTGGTGGATTGGTTTTGCCATGTCAAGTTGAGTTCTTTATGGAAATTTTGAAATTGCTTGATATGGATGAGCTGAGATATGGTGTTTTAGGGTTGGATGAGATTGTTATGGTGATTACTGATGTGGGTTTTGAGTCTTGTAAAGTAGCTGCTTCGAATGGGTTTGAACCGGCCGGTTCGGTTCATAATGCTAGGGTTTGAACCGGCCGGTTCGATTCGGTTCGGCTCTCGAGGAGGGAGATTTAGGTTTAGGTTTTAGGGGGTTTTATTTTTCCTTTGGCCTAGCCTTTTGATATATGTGGAGATTTTACTAGGAAGGTTTTATCTTTTGTTATTTTTCAACCATTTGTGAACCCAGAAATTTTGTTTTATGAAGGTTTGCTGGGTTCCAAAGAGACGTTGGTGAATTTATTCATCATATTATTGTTATTATTATGATGATGAAAAATAGTTTGAATTAATGAAATATTCTACTGTCATATTATTTATCTTTTTTTTTATTTTACACGTTTCTAAGAAATATTAATTAGAAAGGTTATTTGATCTATTTTATTTTTAATTATATCTAAATTATAATATCTCTTCATTAAATAATTAATTTATTTATATGTCATCTCCATTAATGATAAAATTCTTCTAAGGTTAAATGAAGAAAATATAATTAATTGTGTCTTCAACATCTAAAACAACAAATAATTTGAGATAACTAATTTTAATAACCACGACAAATAATTTGAGACGAATTGAGTATTAGAATTGACTTTGGAATTTGAAAAACATTAATGCACGTCTTTTTTGCTTAGTAGTTTAATACTGATTATGTTTTTTTTTCAGATTGTGTTATACAGGTTGGATTGTAATCCAAATTTGAAATGAATTATAGATTACTGAGCTGTTTCAGTCAAATGAAATGATGCTTAATTAGTTACATAATCATATTGTATCATCACCTAATGGTTAAATAGTTAATGAAATTTTCCTTATGGTAAAATAATCAATTTTATGAATTACTATATAAGTAATCATTATTTAGTAAATATTTTCGAGGGTGGTGTTTGTGCGTTTCGTAATTTTTATTCCTTGACATTATATTGGGTTGTCTTTCCAGGATTCTTGTTTTTGCTCACAGTTTTTGGGTGTTTGGTATGACAACATACCAATATTGTCATGTTTGATTGATAAAAAATTCAAATTAGGAAAACAATTTTTTCAAAAATGAGAAAAATGACTTTCTTAATAGAGGTAAGAAAAATAAGTTACATAAGTGACATTTTAAGTTCATTGTCTACTTCCCGCCCATCAAACGCCCTCAACCCCCACCATTTGACCTATCCACCCCCAAATCCCACTCCCCATTCCATCCCACCCCATAGTGTTTTGTGTATGCATTTATTGGGTTCGTAAATCAAATAGTAAGCATAGCGAAAGTTTAAAATTTCTTACCCAACAACAATCCTGGCATGACTTATACGATAATCATGTTGTATGTTCAAAACATGATAAAAGAAACTTACAGGTTTTTATACGCGGGATTCAACACTAGTATCCACGCGATTTGTTTCCTCAATTGCAAGATCTAACTCTAGTGTATTTCTTATTCATTAAACCAGTCTGGGATCTGATACCACTTTAGGCATTTATTGAGTTCGTAAATCAAATAGTAAGCACAACAGAAATTTAAAATTTCTTACCCAACAACAATCCTGGCATGACTTATACAATAATCATGTTGTATGTTCAAAACATAATAAAAGAAAACTTACAGGTTTTCGTCCGCGGGATACGACACTAAGGTATCCACGCGATTTGTTTCATCGATTGCAAGATGTAACTCCAGTGTATTTCCTATTCAAAAAGCTAGGAAATCTTATTTTAGGAACTGAGAAGTTATTTTCTGTAACCTATAATTATGGGGTACGTGTTATATATATAGGAGTTCAGGACAAAACCTAAACAGATATAAAATAGGAAAACCTAGGCCCATGTTAATGTTCAGTTGACCAGCCTAGCTGGTCCACTTCACACGCCCAAAGTGGAAGTCCAAGCTCCCATTTTAGGCTAGTAATTTCTGGCCCAATTGCTTCCCTGTATTTGTCCGAGTACCCATATAATATATCCAACACATTAAATTAAATACGAAATCCAATTCGACTTAATTAAATAATTTCTATCAAATAGAAATATTCCATAATTATTATAAATTAAATATCTCGATTTTCAATCGAATATTTAATATTTTTTTTCAATACACTCTTAGATCGAAGAAACAATCGCATATAGTGTGACCCTATAGGCCTTCACATATCGACATTAATCTAATTAAGGTCCATACGAAACTCATAGACTGCGTCATATGACGAACTCAATATGTGAAGTACGTTTACATGAATCCAACAAACTTAACCTTTATGCGGAACTATAAATTCCTTTCATTCGCGACATACTCGATTAAGCTTAGGATTTGCCAAGTGTCTATCCAAATGGCTTAATCACTTTATCTCACATTTATTAGTTGACAACTAGACCATATTCTAAATATATCTCTTAATCGGCCGTTGACTTTAGTCAACCTAATAACATTGAGAAGTTGAGTGCTCTCTCGAATTTTCAATCGAGGAATGAATCCTATTCTTGGCTCAACTACCACCTTGATTTACATCCTGATGCACCCAACACATGTTATATCTTTTCCAGAAGGAGTTTAAGCTTAGAACTTGGTCAAAGTACATCATTCTGTAAACAAGGTGCGTATTGACCTCAAGTCAAATGACCTTTATATTCCACATGCCGATAACACTATAGACATGTATAATAAATAGTTTATCGGCAGGGTACACCAATGCTTCTCCAAAGTGTCTATGTGTCCATCATGAGTAACCATTACTCGTAGCTGTGAGACATGCTACATTCTCCAAGAATGTAATGCAGACCACATGTCGACTTATAGCATATCATCGATATCCCATTCTCGATGATCATTAGTCGAGGCTATTTTGAGAGTTACGTTCTATCATTAATAACTCACTCTATTAATGACAACGTAAGCTCAAGGGATGCACATATATGAATAATTGCAAACAATCAAACAATAATTCAATAATTGCAAATTCCATAAATATTAATCTCATTAATAAAACGAATGTATTTAAGTACATTTTTGTCTCTAATGTAGATTGTCTCTAGGACATACATATTTTCAATCTCCCACTTTGCCTAGAGACAATCTCCAATGTATCTAATACCCATATTTTCGAAATGACCATTATGCTTATCAAAGCTTAATGGTTTAGTAAATGGGTCAGCTAGATTATCATCTGTGAGAATATAGTCTAGATCTATTTCTTTAGATTCCACCATCTCTCTGAGTATGTGGTATTTCCTCTATACATGCTTGTTTTTGTTTGTTTATCTTGGTTCCTTAGCTTGCGCAATCGCACCAATATTGTCACAATAAAACATTATTGGATGACTGTCACTTGAAATAACCCCTAGTTCTTTTAAGATCTCAGATATCGAGACAACTTCTTTACCAGCTTCCGATCCAGCAATGTACTCAGCTTCAGTCGTCGAATCAACAGTGGTTTCTTGCTTGGAACTTTTCCAACTTACTGCTCCACCATTAAAAATGAAGGCATATCCAGACTGTGACTTGAAGTCATCAAGATCTGTTTGGAAGCTAGCATTAGTGTACCCAATAGCGACTATCTTTTTTTGCCCACCATAAACTAAGAAATATTCTTTAGTTCGTCTAAGATACTTAAGAATATTCTTGACTACTTTCTAGTGTTCTTCCCCAGGATTCTGCTGGAATTGGCAAGTCATGCTAAGTGCAAAGGCCACATCTGGCCTAATGCAGGTCATGACATACATGATTGATCCTATAGCTGAAGCATATGGGATCCCCTTCATGCGTTCAAGTTCTGTAACAGTAGAAGAAATATCCTTCTTAGATAACTTGATGCCTTGACCCATAGGAAGACATCCCCTCTTGGAGTTTTCCATTGAGAAACGTCTTAGCACTTTGTATATGTATGTAGACAGTGACAACCCTAACAATCTATTAGGTCTATCTCTGTAGATCCTAATTTCAAGAATGTAGCAGGCTTCACCTAAGTCCATCATGAAGGTGTTGGACAACCATTCCTTCACTGATTGCACAAGGGACTTAATGTTTCCCATTATTAATATGTCATCTACATATATGATAATCAAAACAATACTCCCTTCCTTGCGTTTACTATAAACGCATGGATCCTCCTTGCTTATGACAAAGTCAGATGATTTGATAGCTTTGTCAAAGCAAATATTCCAACTCTTTGATGCTTGCTTAAGTCCATAAATGGACTTTTGTAGTTTGCATACTGCTTTGGGTTTTGACTTGGATGTAAAACCTTCAGGTTGTATCATATACACTTCCTCAATTAGATTTCCATTGAGGAAAGCGGTCTTAACATCCATTTGCCAAATCTCATAATCATAGTATGCAACTATTGCAACCAAAATTCGAATGGACTTAATCTTTGCAACTGACGAAAATGTTTCATCATAATCGACCCAGGCCACTGATTATAACCTTTTGCTACCAACCTAGCCTTATAGGTTTGCACCTTGCCAAATGCATCAATCTTATTCTTGAATACCCATTTGCATATAGGTCTAACCCAAGTTGGCAAATTAACCAAGTTCCAAACTTGATTTGCATACATTGAGTCCATTTCAGATTTCATGACTTCTTGTCATCTTTGCGAGTCAATGTCTAACATAGCCTCGCTATAGGTTGTAGGCTCATCATTATCAGGAATATCTATCTCATTTTGACTTTCAACAAGGATATTAAGTCTTTCAAGTTGACGATGAGTCCTAGTGGACCTACGGAGTTGGTTATTTTGCGTTTATGTGATTCTTGTATTCTGATCATGAGAAGGTTCTTGTGTGTTTCCACCACTATGAGAGTTTTCAGGAATATCATCTACATGTGTTTCTTGAATGGAAGGATGTACAACCATTGTATCATCTTCCATTGGTTGTGTATGAGAATCTTGCATTTCTGCATCAATCCTCACATCACTCCCACTGGCTGAAGGTTGTACTCTAAGTAACACACATTCACCAAATACTCCCATTGAATTCTTGTCTAGGTCATTCGACAAGGATTCAACCTTTATGTTGCTTTGTAGTTCTTGAATTTCTTCAAGTTCTATCTTATTGTAACTCTGTTTCTTGTAGACATAGTCTTCCTCAAGGAAAATTGCATTTATGGAAACAGTGACTTTATGTTCTCCAGGAAGATAGAAATAGTATCCTCTCGTTTCCTTAGGATATCCCACAAAGTAGCATTTCTCACTTTTAGATTCCAACTTGTCAGTAAGCATCTTCTTTACATATGCAGAGCAGCTCCATGCTCGCATATGTGTAAGAGCAAGCTTCTTGCCATGCCATATCTCATATGGCGTTTTCTCTACTGACTTTGAAGGAACTCTATTTAGAATATAGATTGAGTTTTGTAAAGCATTGGCCCAAAGGTATGTTGGAAGAGCTGAAAACTCATTATGGATCTGACCAAATCCAATAAGGTTCGATTTCTCCTTTCAGCAACGCCATTCATTTGTGGTGTTCTAGGAGGTGTCCATTCTGATTGGACTACATGAAGTTTCAAGTAATCTATAAATTCTCTACTCAATTATTCACCTCCTCGATTTGTTCGAAGAGTCTTGATACTCTTTTCAAGTTGTTTCTCTACTTCTAACTTATACTCCTTGAATTTCTCAAAGGCTTCGGACTTGTGCTTCATAAGATACACATATCCAAACCTTGTGAAATTGTCTGTAAAAGTTATGAAGTAAGGAAAACCTTTCTTAGCTTGAGTGAAAAACGGCCCACATACATCTGTATGGACCAACTCAAGTGCCTCTTTGGCTCGCACACCTTTCCTAGCAAGTGATTTATTGGTCATATTTCCTCTCAATCAAGATTCACAGTCGCCATAGGACTCCAAGTCAAATGGTTCCAGGTAGTCTAACTGTCTCAATCTTGCTATCATTGATTCATTGATATGACCAAGTCTACAGTGCCATAAGTAGGTGGGATTTCTTGGATTACTTATTTTAGCTCATTTGTTTTGCATATTGAGAATTTCACGATTACAATTGAGAATATATAAATCATTCACAAGCGGAGCATTGTCACAAACAATACCATTAAAAGATAGTATATAACTGCCATTAGCAATATATGAGGAAAAACCCTCAATGTCTAACATTGGAATGGAAATAATATTCCTCGTAATCGAGGGAACAAAATAACAATTATTAAGTTCTAATGTAAAACCCGAAGGTAAATCTAATCTATATGTTCCCACACGCTCAGCATCAACTCGTGCTCCATTTCCAACGCGTAGGTTCACCTCCCATGGTCTAACCTTTTTGTTGTCCATTAGGCCCTGCACATTATTACAAATGTGTGAGCCACAAGTTGTATCCAATACTCAACAGTGAGAGTTACTTATAGACATATTAATCTCATGACAAACATACCTTGTCTAGTAGGTCCAGGAGCACCTAGTGCCTTGTCTCCTCCTGGAGCGGTGCAATCCTTCTTCCAATGCCTCTTCTGCTTGCAGTTGAGGCATACGACCCTGACCAACCTAGACTTCTTCTGAACACCTCATTTAGGTTTCAAGACTGTGGGTTTGTCACCAGTCTTACCCTTATTCTTCTTGTTCTTACATTTAGGTTTGAACCTAGTATATGAGCCCACCATGAGCACAGTCTTCCCCTTTGAAGTAGATGATTCACAAGTCTTTAGCATCTTGTGAAGTTCTGGAAGATTCACCTTGGTTCCATTCATGTTGAAGTTCACAATGAAATTCTCAAATGAACCAAGAAGCGAATTCAAAATCAAGTTAACTGACACATTCTGAGGCAGCTTCTTTCCAATCGAAGTCAACATTTCTATCAATCCAATCATCTTCAGAACATGACCAGACACTTGACCCCCATCAATCATCCTACATTTGAAGAGGTCTCTCAACAGCTCATACTCCATAGTCTGAGACTGTGAATCATAAAGACTCATCCAATGTTTTAGCATCTCATAGGGGCCCATGTTCTCATGCTGCCTTTGTAACTCTACAGTCATGGAGGACAACATGACACACTATGCCGAGGTAGCATCATCCAAATGCTTTTGATAAGCAACCTTGTCAAACAAAGCATACTCAACAAACTTTTCATCAGGAACTTTTGGAACAACTATGTCTAACACATACTCAATTTTCTCTTGTCTTAGTACCAAACGCAAATTACGCAATCAGTCCGGATAATTAGCTCCAGTCAACTTATTAGTCTCAACCAAGCATTTCAATGACAGATTTGACATTTTAAATAATCTAAAGAAATAGACAGATTGAAATTGAAATCAAATATAATTTCTATGAACATATTCGTTAACTAATTAACATGGCCTTTAGTTTAATTAACTTCCATTATTTTAATATGTTATATGACCCCATGGAAGAATACGGATTCATATCAAATATGATCATAATGGGACAATAGCCAAGTTCATATTGTATCCACGTTTGCTATGGCTGATAACTTCAACAGTACAACCTGGTAGGTCTCTAAACCAATTACAAACAAATTGCAACTCTTGGTTTTACCAACTGTTCTAAACAATCGATCTGCGCCCTTAGATTATTCCGACGCTAGGGCGTCAAGACATAACTAAGTAAGTCAACCCCGTTACGCGACTGCAATCGTGCATCTAAGAAAGTTTGGTCTTGTAGAGCAAACGCTAGGGCATAAATACTCACAAAGGTTTCTCATTCACTACTGCAAACACATGCATCTATGAAGAGTCTGAGTCTGCGTAGACTTAGAGCAAACACTAGGGTATAAATACTCTTATAGCCGAAAAAGATTTTGCACTAATTCAATTATAACGGAAGACGCGTGGATTCCAAATCAGACTAATATAAATTGGGAAACATTTTATTCGGGGTTTTATCAAGATCCTTATTACATGTGCTAGATCAAATAGAGCACATATTTGGGCGCCGCCTACCCAAACATGATTTAATGGGGTCCGACAAATACTGGGCGCCGCCTACCCAGACATATATATGCAGGCTCTATACTAATTAATTAAATGACAATCAATTAAACAATTAGGAGAAACAATTTATTTATGCGTACATTATCAAATAATATGCTAAAATAACAATAATCGTGGGTTAATTACTTTATTTCAACTTAGAAAATATTTAAATTCCAAATTTAAAACTCAATTTTAGATTTTCGGAATTTTCTGCTCATCCAAACAGTCCCTTAATAATTCAGAAATTAAAATTTAATTTTCAGGGCTTTTTCTGCAATTTTCAGAATCTTAAAATAATTACAGATTCACCCAGGGACCAAATCTGCTTTTCAAAAATTTACGGATCTGTCCCATGGACCAAATCTGCTTTCCTGAAATTTACAGATTTACCCAGGGACTGAATCTGCTTTTCTAAAATTTACAGATTTTCCCCAAGGACCAAATCTGCTGATTTTAAAACCTTTTAAATTTTCAGAAAATTTCCAGGGACCAAATTACAATTCCAGAAAGTTCTAAAATTTTCAGATTTCCCCCAAGGACTAAATTGTAATTTCAAAAACTCTAATTTAATTTCAAATAGGTCCTTGAACTATTTCAAATTTTAAAAATCAATTCCAACCCCAAATCAAATTTGGGATTCGGATTTCGGGCCGAAATTGACGGAATTGAACACCACCGGTCGACGGCCCATGTCGGGCCGAATACACCTGTGGTTTCAATTCCCTGTTTGGTGACCCACAACGGCCGAAAATCAAGCCGCCGCCGGCTGTTTCCAAAACAGTCGGAGGTAGCCCTTTTCCAGTGGCTTTTGCCGTGTAACATCACCACTGTTATATTCCTCACGTCGAGACGATCACAGTGGTGGTATTACTTCACCATTTCGACACCTGAGGCGGCCGAAAACAGGCCCGCCGTCGGCGGCCTTTCCAGCGTCTACACCGCATCCCGTCACCTCTCAACACATTTATCGACCATCTTATAAAGTGGATTTTTCGATAATAGTGAAGACGGTAGTAGAACAACGTCGAATCGCCGAAAAAAACCCGCCGGAAGCCACTGCCGCGGCGAAACAGTGGATGTCGTAGACCAATTTTCCAGTTTCTACCCTCTTTTTTTTCAAAAATTAATTTAATAAATCGAAACAATTAATTTTCCCACGTAATCGTTATTATGCATTATCGTATAATCATTTAAACCAACCTGGACTCTGATACCACTGTAAGGAATTATTGGGTTTGTAAATCAAATAGTAAGCACATCAGAAGTTTAAAATTTTCTTACCCAACAACAATCCTGGCATGGCTTATACGATAATCTTGTTGTATGTTCAAAATATGATAAAAGAAAACTTACAGGTTTTTGTACGCGGGATTCAACACTAAGGTATCCACGCTATTTGTTTCCTTGATTGCAAGATTTAACTCTAGTGTATTTCCTATTCAAGAAAGCTAGGAAATCTTATTTTAGGAACTGAGAAGTTATTTCTGTAACCTCATAATATGTGGTATGTGTTGTATATATAGGAGTTCAGGACAAAACATAAACAGATATAAAACAGGAAAACCTGGGTCCATGTTAATGTTCAGTGGACCACCCACTTCACACGCCCAACCGGACAGCCCAAGCTCCCATTTTGGGCCAGTAATTTCTAGCTCAATTGTTTCCCTGTATTTGTCCGAGTACCCATATAATATATCCAACACATTTAATTAAATTCAAAATTCAATTTGACTTAATTAAATAATTTCTATCAAATAGAAATATTCCATAATTATTATTAATTAAATATCTCGATTCTCAATCGAATATTTAATACTTTCTCAATACACTCTTAGATCGAAGAAACAATCGCATATAGTGTGACCCTATATGCCTTCATATATCGACACGAATCCAATTAAGGTCCATACAGAACTTCTAGACTGCGATGTACGACAAACTCAATATATGAAGTACGTTTACATGAATCCAGCAAACATAACCTTTATGTGAGATGATAAATTTCTTTCATTCGCGACACACTCGATCAAGCTTAGGGTTTTCTATGTGTCTATCCAAATGGCTTGATCACTTTATCACATCTATATTAGTCGACAACTAGACCATATTCTAAATATGTCTCTTGCATTGGCCAATGACTTGGTCGACCTAATATCACTGAGAAGTTGAGTGCTCTCTCGAATATCCAATCGAGGAATGAATCCTATTCTTGGTTCAACTACCACCTTAGTTTACATCATAATGTACCCAACACAAGCCGCGTCTTATCCTATAAGGAGTTTAAGCTTAGGACAGGGTCAAAGTACATTACTTTGTAAACAAGGTGTGTATTGATCTCAAGTCAAAGGACCTTTATATTCCACACGCCGATAACACTATAGACATGTATAACAAATAATTTATCGGCATGGTATACTAATACTTCTCCAAAGTATTCATGTGTCCATCACGAGTAATCATTATTCGTAGCTGTGAGACATGCTACATTCTCCAAGAATGTGATGCCGACCACATGTCGACTTAGAGCATATTATCGATATCTCATTCTCGATTATCAATAGTTGAGGTTATTTTGAGAGTTACATTCTATCATTAATAACTCACTCTATTAATGACAACGTGAGCTCAATGAATACACATATATGAATAATTGCAAACAATCAAACAATAATTCAATAATTACAAATATCATTAATATTAATCTCATTAATAATGCGAATATGTTCAAATATATCTTTATCCCTAATATAAATTATCTCTAGAACATACATACTTTCAGTTACTACTTATTAATTAAGAACGGTCCAAAGTTACTTAAAGGCACCTACCTTATCAAGCCGCCCAATTAAGTACGACGTTGGAGAAGTGTATGCAAAGTTGCAATTAGTATAGCATAATTATAATAATGCAATCAATATGTCAAAATTTCTACCTTATCCTTTTAAGAGTACTTTGCACTCTAGTCGGAAAACTGAGTAAAAGTAAAAATAGACAAACCTGACAGCTAATGCCAAACCGCACTTGCAATTAAAAAGTAAAAATAAAAAAGAAGATATATATGTTTTCTTCTTGTACCAAAAAGTTACCACATGTATTGTTTCTTTTTTCAGTTGAAATTTCAGCAACAAGCTCAAATTTTTCATGAGATTCGATAAGGTTTGTCTGGTCATAATTATCTATTTGCTTTGTCATATTGTAGATTCAGAAGAGAAATGCTCTTCTGTACTTTACTTTGCTTTATTTCTACCATGGATTTAGAATGTACCAAATCTTAAGAAAATTTCATGCCTAATTGTTTTGCCTTATTTGTTCAAGAAAACTATATGATACAAGTGAGAAGAGTACATACCAAATTTGTGAGAAAGGGACAAGAAAAAGTTAGGCTTTCTTGAAAATTGCTCATCGTAGTAAGACTCTTTGTCACATATTTTATTTTTAGACATCCCGAATGGTGTGATGTAGACATCTTGTCCTAATGCAAGTATTAACATTTAATTTCACGGCTCGAACTCGTAATCAGTAGATGACACATGCGAGTCTGATTCCTTTTTATGACCCAAAAACTAGGGGTGGATGTATATCGGATAGGTTCGGTTCGGTTCGGTTTTGTATCAAAAAAATATGAACCGAATAAAATTCAATTTTTTAAAATAAAAACCGAATCAAACTTTAAAAAAAATTGATATATCGGTTTATATCCCCAAACGTATCAGTTTATATCATTTTTTTCGCATAAAATATAAAGTCCAAAATAAATAATTTAAAGTCCAAAAACATAAAGTCTACATCACATATATTCTTAAAACATGTAAAAAAAACTCCAAATTAAAGTTTACATCCCCACAAAATAAAAGTCCAACACTGAAATAAAATAAACGGGTCGGGGGATTTTTTTTTAAAAAAAATTGAATTTCCAACACTGAAATTAACATATACATCTACATTACCACGAAATTTCGACGTTGAAATGTATTGTATATCGTGAGATGTTTACTAAAGAAAAGGAAAAAATAGAAAATGATTGGGGGAAAATACAAATTGATTGGAAAAACGGACGTTTTCCTAAAATTTGGCGGCTTGGGTAAAACGGACATCCGAGCGCAGAGTTATGACCATTTAAAGTTGCACCAATTTACAACTACTTTCTCTCCTCAATGCTTCCGTAATATGTTAATTAAATTCATGCCGCATTCGACTTCCATAAAAGCTTCATAGATTGACTTTAATAGCTATAATTCAAGAGATAACAGTAGCCCAAAATAAAAAAAAAGATTAATTACATTTTATGTTCGGTTCATCAAAAATACAAAAGAATCGAACCGAATCATTTAATCCTGATTCGGTTCGGTTTTTCGTGAGCCAGTTTTTTTTAAAAAATCGAACCGAACCGAACCGCCGATTCCGTTTTTTCAGTTCAACGGGTTTTATACCCACTCCTATCAAAAACCTATAAAATCTTTTTGATAAAGGATGACATGAATGAGATTAGAATCAAGTTGTTTATTTGCTTTAATACCATATTAAAGTGTATGGCTTGCTAATGAGATGTCGTAATGGTTTGATTTTTGGAATGAAAAAAATGGTTTTAAAACATTTCAAAATAATTATACGTTTGAGGTTTCATTTCGCTTTGATAATACTATTTTGATTTTGATGAAAAGCAGGTTGCTGGCTGTTTTCAGTTTTTGTTGTTCCATTTAATTAATGGTATCTTGATTTGCTCTATTTAAAATAGCTGTAACTCCAAACAGCATGACTCATCATGCTTGTTAGAGAGGAATCTTCCATGCAATTATGATAGTAGGGAAGTAGTGCTCTTCAAGAATAATTTTTTCTTAAAAAAAGTTTGACATAATGTAAATTTCTCATATAAAGCTTGAAATGGTAATTTGAAAATTACAATAATAATTTATTATAATAAATTAAATTATACCAAATGTAAAGTATTTTATATTATTAATATACAATAATAGTAACATACTCAGTGTAATTTCATAAATAAAATATGGTAAAAGTTATGTGTATGCCGCTTTAGCCCTACCTTGTGAAAGTAAATAAGTTATTTTTCATAGACCCATTTTATATTATTAATATATATCAATTCTAAAAAGTGTGTGCACAACTTTTTGGAGTCTAATTCAAGTTTATTTTACTCAACTCCGAAGGGGAAGGATAATATTTTCGGATAATGCTCTTTTATTCTTAAATCGTCAAACTCTTTTTCGCTCCCGTTGCCTTTCTTATGCCATAGATTGGTACACAAAACCAAAAAAGGATTAAAAAAAAACTTCAATCCTGAAAAGAGAAGTGGAAAAGCATTTCTGTTTATATGAGCTGCTGAAAAACACATAAAACAAAGGAACATATCATTGGACAAAATAAATGATGTGATTTCGGTAATTTATTCTATTTATGATATAATTATAATTATGGTAAATATAAGATTTGTAGTCCTATTAAAATAGGGTTACCTTATAAGACTAGGAGAAAGAGAACTTTACTTCTATATAAGGAGGTCATTATGATGAATATAAAGTAGAAAGAATTCTCTCATTATTCATTTCTCTCTAAATTTCCGTCATTGTCTCGATTTTAACATGGTATCAGAGCCACGTTAAAAAGAACATCAAAACCCTAGAATAATGACAGGTGATGGTAAAGAAACCAGCGATAAAGTCAGAGGAGCAAAACCCAAAGAAAACAATCTCTCCCTATGATATTACGGCGAATGATAACCCTTGAGTTATGGGGACACAAGTCTAATTGAAGGCGAAAATTATGAAGAATGGGCTAAATCCATGAGGACAACCCTAAGAGCAAGAAAGAAGTTCGACTTCGTCGATGGTACAATAAAAAAACCTGATGAAGAGTCGCCGGACTTGCAAGATTGATGGACTATAAACTCATTGTTCGAATCGTGAATTCGCAACAACATATAACCGACGCTTCGCTCAATAATTACGCATAAATAAGAGGTGGAAGAATTATGGATGAGCATCCGAGAGCGGTTTGTCGTTATTAACGACCCTCAGATGCAACAACTAAAGGAGGAACTAGCGGAGTGCAAGCAAAATGAAAGGACCATAGTGGATTACTATGGAAAACTCACTAAGTTGTGGGAGTAATTGGCGAATTATGAATAGATCCCAACTTGTACGTGCGAAAAATGCATGTGCAATCAAGGAACGGTCCTGATGTAAGTAAGAAGGGGTGATGTTGTGTAAGTGGATCGGGTGTTGGTTATATTTGGGTTGACCGGAATATAGACACCAAAGTGGGGGTCTCGAGTTCTCAGTTTGACTAGACAATGGGGTGTTTGTTGGCTGTTTCGGGTGGAATTACAGAGAGTTGGGTTATGGCACTTTGTGGAATGGTTACGGGTGTGTTGAGGGTTGTAGTAATGGGCAGGGTTCGGTGGTTTGATAATGGCAAGGCCACGGAACAGACCTAAAACAGTGAGGTCCACGATTGGGGTGTTACGGCCGGACAATGTGGTGTTAGTGGCTGTTTTGGGTAGTTATATGGGGAATTGGGCCAAGGCATTTTATGGGGAAGTTCTAGACAGACTAAGGGTGATCTGGATGATCGGGGTTTGATGTATGGATAGTAGTAAGGTTACGGAACAGAACTGAACTGAACCAGTGAGGTTCCGATAAGGGTTGACATTATGGATTGTTTGGTGTTGTTGGGTTTGAACGAGGAGGTACACTTGGTTTTTGATGTTGGTGTTTATTGTGAGTGTTTATGAGGTATTTGTGGGAGGTAAGGGTGAGCAGTATTTGGCGGTATGGGCAAGGGTTGCACACGAGTTTCGAGTAACAACCTCGGATGAGTTTAGGATTGATTTGGTTTAGTGTTAGATCGGTCGGTATGGCTCAAGTGAAGTACGGTCGATATGGTAAGGATAATGACAAGGGGTTTTTAGTGCCCAAGTCAACACCTTGATGAGGGTGACCAATTTAACAAGGACTAAATCGAGGTTGCTAAGTACAAACCCGAATACTAACCAAGTAAGATTGGCCGGAAACCTTAAGATAAACCCAAAGGCTTGGGTTTGGTTGGGTCACACAGTCCCATGTCCACTCGCACCAAAGGGGGCTCCTTAAGCTTAGGTTTAGTTAAGTCACAAAGTCTTAACCAAACCTACACCGAAGGAAAACCTTAGTTTGGATTCAACTAAGTCATGCAGTCTTAGTTAAACTTACGCCAAGGAGTTTGGCTCACACAAGAACCAAAGGTACTCCCGGAGCACTAACTAAGAATATCAGTCCCGGATTGAAATACTTAGTGAAATGAGTAAAACTCAACTTTATGTCTTAATCAACAACTGAATATTTACAAGGTCCTAAGGGTCCTATTTATAGTAGAAAATGTACCATTCTAGAAGGCAAACTAAAGGACACAAACTATATGAAAATTTTGACCTAGTGGGAACAAATGGAAATGGGTTCGGGTTTGCTTGGTGACCAAGAGTGTTTCGACCAAACCAAGACAATGGGAAAGGTCTTGGCTTTTCTTGGGGACAAAGAATGAATCTTTCACACTCCCTTTGTGGATTCCAAGTAGAAGAGTGGATGGATTTGTCTTCTCAAGACTTCATCTTCTTGGAACTAGTTTAGAAGTTTCCATTCTTTGTACTTCCTTGATAAACCATTTTGGCCAACTTCTTCATCTCCCCTTGGACGATTTTGAAGACTTTAATGTAGCCAAATTCATGAACTAGTTGGTTCATGAATTGTCTTCTTGGAAGCCTTAGCTTCTAGATCATTCTTGTCCTTGCCACATTGTCCTTCTTACACTCTTCTAGGCCTTGTCAACTTGTAGGAATAACTATCGGCCTTGTCACCTTATTACATGGCTTATTAAATGTGTCCTAATGAAAACTAATTGCTAGCTAAGAACTACAGGAAAATAACAAGCTAAAAGAAATGCATGGTCTTCGGCCAAGACCTACATACAAAGGCCGAATAAAATTTTGCTTCCTAGATCTTCACGTGACAACTCCAACTCCATTCCATTTCCCATGCCATTTGAGACATATTAGTGTAGATTGGCGGACCATCATTGACACTATTAGCAAAACATCTCTCAGCTTAGTTTGAGAGTTTAAGTCAGCGGGCTTTCTTTCATCAGGTCCTAGAAGCCAAAATAGAAGAAGATTAAGTTCATCATTTCCTAATGGGATTGGATAAGGGAACATATGGAACAGTGAGATCGAACATACTAGCCCAGGAATTGTTGTCATCGTTGAACAAGGTCTACTCGAAATTGGTGCAATAAGAGCGTGTGAGAGGAATCATATGAAAAACAAAGATCAGGAGTGAAATCATGGCTTTTACCGTACAAGTTAGAAACCCTTACCAAGATCGAGATGAAGGGAAAAAATAATGGTGTATTCTGCACATATTGCAAGAGATTCGAACACGTTGTGGACGGATGTTTTCGACTCATTGATTATCTGAATTGGTGGCCGGGAAATAAAAAGGAGACAAAAAAATTAGAGGAAAATGACGAAGATAGCAATAACAACATAGGAGTCGACCAGGATCTGATCATGGTAAAGGAAACTATCGGGCTAAAGCCCTAGTTTCCAAAGAAGGAACTCAGACGGAGACAGGAATGGTGAACAAGTGGCACAAGACTTCACAATTTGAGAGATAAGATCTGAAAGGCTGTGATTCACATATTAAATTTCCAAAGAATAAACCCGAATGGGAAGATGGATAGTAAGATCGAAAACTCATTCTGGATCATAGACTCCGAAGCTACCAACCATGTGACAGGTAATCCAGAAGAACTGAGCATTACACGAGATATTCCTAAGTGTCCAGTTGGTCTTCAGGACAGAATTAGGTCAGTGGCTACAAAAGAAGGAACAACCAGGCCGAATGATGGGATATGGTTGAAGAATGTCCTTTATGTTTCAGATTTGACATGCAATTTAATTTCTATGTCACAGCTAGTTGATTAGTTAGATTGTGCTGTGAGATTTAATAGAATTATGTGTGCTATACTGGACTCCACCATGAGGAAGTTGATTGGAAAGGGTGAGCGTCAATGTGGACTTTACTATTTTTGGAATGTGTCATTGATACGGGCTATAAAGGTAGAGGCAGTTGATTGGTTCGATCGTTGGCACAAATGGTTGGGTAATCCTTCAGCACAAGTAACAGAGTCTATTACGGCATCAGATACTTTTGAGATGATTCATTACAATTTATGAGGACCATATAGAACTCATTCCTCTTGTGGTGCTTCGTATTTTTTTTACTATTGTGGATAATCATTCACGAGCTATATGGATCTTTCTCTTAGTTGATAGGAAACAAGTGTCTCAAACCTTGAAGAATTTCTTCGTCTTAGTAGATAGACAGTTTGGTAAGAAAGTGAAGATTGTTAGAAGTGATAACGAAACTGAGTTCACATGTATGAAGACTTACTTCTTCGAACATGGAATCATTTTCCAAACATCTTGCACATAGACACCACAGTAGAATGGAAGAATCAAAAGAAAGCACCATCACATTCTTAATGTGGCGCGAGCATTGAGATTTTAGGGTCATCTTCCGATCAAATTTTAGGAAGAATGTGTTTTGACTGCGGGGTAATTGATCAATAGAACGCCATCTTCGGTGTTGAATGTGAAAATCCCCTATGAAATTTTATACGGGGAAGTACCTAGGAATAATCATTTAAGGGTAATAGGGTCACTATGCTATGCATACACAAAAGAAAGAATGAGGAACAAGTTTGAGAGTCGGAGTCGTATTTGCGTCTTCTTGGGATACCTCTATGAAAAGAAAAGATTAATCTCAAGAGATGTTGACTTCTATGAGACTAAGCTCCCCTTTGCTATAGGATCGGGTAACTTGAGCGACAATATAGTAGTGATCCCGATGAAACGGAGGAAAAAAGAAATTAACACGACTTCGAAGAAAACACGACCGACAATATAGGTACGAATGAAACTCAGATGGATGAAGTACGAACACCAGATACCGAACCTACAGATCAGCCTATATTAGACCAGACAGATGTCGGTCTAGATAGAGAAAGCACGGAGGAAGTACAGACTGAAGGTAACCAGACTAAAAAAATACCTCCGGAAGAACATTTGGATCGAGTTAAATGTCATAAGCAAGAATCAACTCGATTGCGCAACTATGTCACAAAAATATTTCGAAAACAAAGTCCACCAACGGGCCCTCTCGATCCTCATCAACCCTCAGGTGCACCTTATCATTTAGCTAACTACATATCCTGTGATAATTTTTCCTTGCAATACCAAAAGTTTTTTACAACAATTATCACAGGAACCAAACAAAAAACCTTCTTGGGGATAATGAAAATAGCCATACAATAAGAGATCCAAGCATTGGAGGATAATGGAACATGCACATTAGAAATTTTGCCACCGAATAAGAAAGCACTCAAATGTAGATAGGTGTACAGAATTAAATACAACTGACGGCACAATCGAGCGTTATAAATCTCGTTTGGTCATCTTCAAAAATAATCAAGAGGAAGAAATTGACTACAACAAAACATTTGCTCTGGTTACTAAGGTAGTAACAGTTCGGACCTTCCTGGCTGTTGTGGCTGCGAGGAATTTGGAGTTGCATTAGATGGATGTGCATAATGCTTTCTTACACGATAAGCTTACCGAAGAAGTTTATATAAAATTTCCACCGGAATTCTGTGTTCCTGCTCCGGGGCAAGTATGTTGACTCCGAAAATCTTTGTATGATTGAAGCAAGCTCCAAGGTGTTGGTTTGCGAAATTTTCAAGTGCTTTGATGAAATATGGGTTCAAACAGTCGTACTCGGATTATTCTCTATTCACTATGCACTGAAAAGAGGTATGCAACTTAACGTCTTAGTCTATGTGGATGACTTGATTATCTCCGAAATGACCATTAAACGATTCAAAGACTATCTCCACAGTTGTTTTCACATAAAGGATTTAGGCCCTCTAAAGTATTTTCTGGGAGTTGAAGTTGCACGTGGACCAATCGGGTTATTTCTCTATCAACGAAAATAAGCCCTGGATATAATCTATGAGTCTGGATTATTGGGAGCTAAACCAATCAATACTCTCATGGAACAGAATCATGGTTTGGCATTGGCCGAAGGACCCACTTTGGGTGATCCAAAACCATACCGACGTTTGGTCGGTTGATTGATATACCTCAATTTTACGCGACCCGAGTTGTCATATTGTGTGCATGTTCTATCCTAATTCATGCAGCAATCGAAGGAAGCGCACTAGAATACGGCTATCTGTGTGGTGCGTTGCTTGAAGAAGAACCCGAGACAAGGCATATTGATAAGAAAATATTGTGATATCCAGTTGTATGGATGGTGTGATTCGGATTGGGTCGGATGTCTGTTTACTCGGAAACCACTTACATGTATTTGTTTATCTCCCTCGGGAATTCACTTGTGTTATGAAAAATCAAGAAGCATCATATTGTCTCTCGCTCGTCAGTAGAGTCTGAATACAAATCGGTGACAATGACCGTTTATGAATTGAAATGGCTAAAGGGTGTGAACACCTAATTTTTTACCAAACCTAAGGCATTACACTATATGTGTGTGTGTGTATATATATATATATATATGTGTGTGTGTGTGTGTGTGTATCTATATATGTATGTGTGTGTGTGTATATATATATATATATGTGTGTGTGTGTGTTTTCTTCTAATTCAGGTCTTAATAAATAAGTTAGTAATTTTTTGTTATATTTTATTTTGGACTACCTATTTAAATTTTCCATATTTTTATTAAGTTTAAAAATAGTTAGCTAATATTTTTAATCATTATGTTTTATTTATTTTTATTAAATAAAAATGAAAAAAGAAATAAAAAGGAAAAAGAAAAAAATAGTCAAAAAGTGAATCCCTAACATTTGTTACCCAATCTCCATCTTTGAAAAAATGCACCACAATCAATCTCTTATTTCACTCGTCAAAATATTTCTACACTCCCTCATTTTTCAAATTTTTATTGATATCCAGATTCACGACTTACGCCATATTATTCCTGGAGATAATTGTCTCGATCCCTCAGCACTATTACCAATAGCGGAATGTGTCTGAATGACCAATGTGTAAGAACAGAGCAACTGATATGTTGCAGGTTGCTCCCGCCAGGGTTCGAACCTATGTTGCAGGTCTTCAACTAGATTTTAAGTTCCCCTCCTTTGTCATCCAGCTATGCCCGGGGACATTATTTTTCATATTTTCACACTATACAATACACACTCTTTGCTCTTTTCCCTCGCTATAAATAAACACCAAACACCCAAAAGAAAGCTCAAAAACACAAAGATTCCCGTAGAAGCTCTCGTCTTTTCAAAGGCACATAGCTCTAGCCATTTCACATACAAAAAAACGAAGAAGTTATAAATTCACAACCCAACAGCAGTCATATACCACCATGAAACCATTATTTTTCGGTTGAGGTACTGTTTGAGGTTGCCGCTCGAGAATCTAGTTGATATTCAAGGCTCGTTGAGGATCTTTGAAGTTTGTTTCTGTTGGAAATTTGTCTTTGATGGGAGGTGCGTCCACCCATATTTAATGAATTAAACACTAGGGTTCATCATGTTGGAGGCTTTGTCTCTTCACACGTGCATAATCTACTAAGTGAGTAGATGACCGTAGGGCCAAGAATCGTCAAATTTCGTTGAGAAATGAAAGAGATATTGGTCCACGAAGTAAGGTGTTTGAGGCATGGAAATATGGTGTGGGACAAATCTACCACATCGGTGGGAAAAGAAAGAATTGCTCTCTTTATAAGTCTCAAAATTGGCTAAGGGTTTGGGACCCCAAGGGGTAACCCATGTATTTAAAGGAGGGAGGACCTAGATGTGCTTGGGTTCAAGGCTAATCCCACACGCGCGCCGCCGCCGCCCGCCCGTCCTGTCCGGGCTCGGGTCGTGGGCATCTTCTGATATTATCTCTTTGGACCCCAAAGTGTTTAATATTTACAGTTTAGTCCCTGAAGTTTCTGGAATGTTGAATTTGGGAGCGACGGTAGGCAGAAAGTTTCTGCCTACCGTTGGAGTTGATTTTTGGGGGCATTATTGTGCATTAACCAGGCATTACTTGGCTAAATTACACCCTTCTTCAATGGCCATAAACAACCATTACTTGGATGTTTAATTCCCTCATTCAATGGCCATTAACAACCATGTCTTGGAAGTTGAGAGGTTTCCACTTATGCTATATATTGATGTCTTTTGGCTCAATTGTGTGATACAAAATACATACAGCAAAATACAGAAAATAGAACACAAAACAGAAGAGACAGAAATATATACACAGAGACAAACAGAAGAGTAAAAAACAATCCAAAACGTGAGCAATAACGTTGGGACGAAAACAGAAAACTTTTCCTTCCTTTTCCATTTCTTCAGCAAGTCGATTCATTTTTGTTTTCTTCGTCAGAATCAACCTATTTGCTTTGTAGTGTTGTTTTATCTTGGGAGACTATTGCCCATTAACGTAAAAGCATATATACGGGGCAATCTTGTCTTAAGACAGAGTGCCATCACTCGACTCAGCACACAGTTGTAACAATCCAGATTTAGTGTTTCTTAATTTCAGGTTATCAAGATTCAAGACTCAACAACTTTTGTGGCAGTTCTGAATTTCGGCAATTCTGCACATTGGCCTACTTGTTTATCCTTTCGAACACTTGTAATATTTATTTACTTCCCGTACTGCTTTACAATATTCAACAGTTTTAAGACAAGATTTGTATTAGTGTTCGAAAGTTGTATGACCAAATCTGGATATGGTTGTGGTTTTCTGGTAGAAGAGAGTTGTGATTATGATGTTGAAGGTCAACGTGTTCATGGTGTCGCCGCTCCTGAGAGTGGTAGGAACAAGCGCCCATGAGAGGCTGAGGATGTCAATTGGGACAAGATGAGAAGGCTGAAGATATAGTTCTATCTTGTAGCAGAAGGCCTATATCTGTCCCAGACAAAGGATCCGAATTATGGTAAGGAGGAAATGGACACTCAGTCCAATAAAGTGACTGAAATGGGCTAGAATTCGAAATTGGGATAAGTAATTTTCTTTCATGGTAAAAAATAAGATTAAATGATGTCTGATTAAAAATGGCTTAAAGTAAGGAGGAATATGAAAATGTTTTTCGAAATAATTTATATTCCTTACGCTTTAAAATCAGAAGTTTAATCTCTTCTTCCTTCCCGTTTAAAGATTGGATTTTGTAAACGATTTAAAATATCTGTTCTTTTAAGTGTAATTATTAAAAGTGTGTAAAGTATGTTCGCACATACGAGGGAGAAAGATCCACTGACTGTGCGAAAACTGTTACCACTCTTAAGTAAGCGCTAAGAATTGTCTGGGCACCAATCATAAGGGAAGAAGACTAAAAGCTAAAGACGTTGAGCCTGTCACACTATTTGGCAGAAGATCCTTCATAGGATGATATTGGACACTTAGTTCATACAAAGCCTCCGGGCGACTAGAGTGGGGCCAAAATTCCTTTGATAGGATGATATTGGACACTAGTCATACAAAGCCTACGGGCGACTGGAGTGGGGCCAGAATTCATTTCATTGGAAAAGTAATGGACACCTAGTGTGGTGGGCCAGAGTTTCCAGGTCTTAAATGATCTGAAGGCCTAAAGAAAGGCAGAAAAGAAATTGGACACTCAGTCTGCCAAAGCAACTGGAGTGGGCCAGAGTATCCAGATCACATATGATCCGATTACGCCCTAACCACGGGCAAGAGGTTGTTCATGTGAAGCAACGCCACCTCTAAAGTAGAAGGGGTTGGAGAGGTTGTCCTCAATAGGACTTCAGGGGATGGGATCACTAAAAAAGGAGGTGATACATGTCTCAAAACTTGGTTAAGGGACGTTATTGGTCAAGCTGGTTTGAGACTAGTCCAACAGGTCTGTAATAACTAAGAATGGTACAGTATGTCTGTAGCTAAATGAATGATGTATTTGTAATCCGTGCATCTATGTCATCATAGATTAAGACACGTTAAATTGGAAGTCATTCAAAAGCTAACGAAGTTGAGATAGTTGCCTTCTATCGACATAAATCCTCAAAATAAATGTGAGGTAGGTGAAGAGGAAAAATCACCTTTCCAAATTCCTTCAAAGGAATAGCGAAAGAAGCACCGCTCCTCTAGAACTTAGTCACACCTACATGGGTGATTTGAAGTTTACACAAAATAGAGGGGAGAGACAAGTACTTTGTGACCTTCATTGATAATGGTACAACGTATTGTATCCTTTGTTTGTTGAAAAGCAAAGATGAAGTTGTTGAAGCGGATAAGCGCTACAAAGCAGAAGTTGAAAATCAACTAAGCCTACGGATTGAGGAATTCGTAGTGATAGAGGGGGAGAATGTGAAGCATCGTTTATTAAACGACTGCTCATTACTCACCTCAGTCTAACGGTGTTAGCCAAGCGCAAAGCCGTACACCCAAATTATGTGGGGTAAGGCGATCCTTACCGCTAATGCGATTCTCAACAGAAATGCGCATAAGGATAAGGATAACCCTCCGTGTGAAACATGAAAAGGATCTCACATATAAATGGTGTGATGTGGGGTGGCTTGGTAGAGGTTGGAATACCGAAATAGGTCAAGTTGGACCTAAGACAGTAAATTGCATATCTACTGGATCTGCAAATAACAGTAGTGCTTATCGCCTCTTGGCGTCAAAGAATGCTGAATTCTTTGAAGATAACTTTCCTTGAAAAGGAAAAAAGAGTAATTGCTCGAGGTTAACAAGAACCCGCGAGGGCCTGACTGTCCGGAACTAGACGTTCCATATCTACAGGACTCGGAAGTTGTTGTCTATCCGGAACTTAATATTCTAGATTTACAGAACTCAGGAATTCTAGATGTTGAACCGAGACGGAGCAAAGAGGGGACAAAGACTTATTCCAGGCCTTCTAGCTTGTATGGTTGAGGATGAACCATGGACAATTAACAAATAATTGTCATCTCCAAAAGCGCTGCTTTGGAAAGAAGCTAAAGAGAGAAATAGATTCCATCATATAGAACCATACTTGTGTAATGGTTGATCTTCATCCGGAAAAAGAACCTTTGAGTTGTAAAAATGGATACTCAAATGTGAGTACAGAGAAGATGGATCTAAGTATAAAGCCTCGGCTACTTATACATGTGCTTCCCTGTGAATAGCTTAACATCCAGGGTCATTGCAGTCTTACGTGGCATGGATGTTGAAACAACCTTTCTAACCGGAGAGTTGGAAGGGGAGGATCAGAGTTGGTTTGCTAGACTGTTGGGCTTCTTCCTGAACTTTCATTTTGGTCCCTGAAATGTTTACATTTTGGTCTTGGAAGTTTCAGATAAAATAGAAATAATGAATCTGACCACAGAAACATTGACTCTGAAGTTCGAAAGCCAACAGTTGGAAAACCAACAGTCTGAAAGTGGAAGTCATATTGAAACAAAGTCTCGATATGAAAGATATGTGTATCACATATGACATCTTAGGAATTGGATTTCTAAGACATCTAACGGACTGGTCTAAACTCCAAACTCAGTTGTGAGATAGTTGACAGTCTCATTGAAACCACCAATGGATATGAATCATATAACTGATTGAAATCATGGTGCACCCATATATAGGGAGCGATATGCTCAGGTCACATGTAGTTCAATGTATGTTACACACTACAACCGACCTGGTATCGGCCTCCAAAGCAGATCAGTTGAACTAAGGTTCACTGATGATTTTAATAAATGATCGGTAGAAGGCGTTAAGTCGGATATGACGATATCTGAAATATTCGCTTATCTACGGATTATAGTATTCTGGATATCCAGCGGTTCTGGGAGAACACGGTGATGCAAACTGAACATCAGATATGAAGAACACCAAAGCCACAAGTAAATGTGTATGGTGGGTCTTGGAAAAACCTCTAAGCAAACTTGCATCGGCCGATTCATGATGGAATCAGAGTTTATCGCTTTATACAAAGCATGAAAGAAGTTGAGTAACTTCACGACTCCTTAGAGGACATCCCTTATTGGGAGAAACTCGTGCCTTTAGCAGTTATACACTGTGGCTAGTCGGTCGGCTTTAGGAAGGACACGGATGACGGCATCTGGATATATCTGTCAGGATATGTCGGAGACATACGACCGTATGGCAGTTGATCATCACGGGTGTCACTTCCTTGATTACTAATCAAATGATATAGCGGACCTTTTTAACTAAGGGACTACCCGGAGATCAAGTGTTCTGTCTATCTAGGGGAATGGGCTTAAAACCCAAACAATACGAACCTTTGCGGTGGTAACCTAACCATACTGATTGGAGATCCCAAGAATTTGGTTTAATGGGAAAACTAAGCTGTAAAAATGTTCAATTAAGCGCTTCGGTGGAAGAAAGAGCACTTCAGATGATGATTTCTGTAGGGAACATAAATCCAAAGTTATTCCCGCGATAGACATTAAAGTGATACCTACATGGTGGGTAAAGGTTAAGCTTCCAAACCTTTAACGATCCTCAAACGGTTGAGGTTAAGGTTGTGCAAACTTTTAATGATTTCTAACACTTGTGAAGTGGGGTATAGCAGGATACCTTGTAGGAGATCACCTATTTAAGTGCGAGGACAGGCCGCCTCAAATGAACGCACTTAAGAATCCAAGTGTGTCCACGACCACAACGGACAAAACCATAAGAAGAAAACGAATAAGGAGAGTTATTGTGTTGGTATCATTGTCTTGGCTTACATTAAACACTGACGGTTCAAGACATCACGTTCACCGGAAGTAAGTAAGTCCGGTGGTATTCAACTAGGGAAGGTTCAAAGCAGAAGCTACCTCTCCTGATGCAATATCTTTTCGCTGAAAGATTGCTGAAAGTAGGCACCATGTGTTTTTTGGCGAAGCATCTCCATAGATGAAATAACATATGTTTATCATATTTAGGACCTACAACTCCCCCCGTCATTGGGTTAATTTGACCCTATACTTGGTCTGGGACACTATGTGAACCTTGTCCCGACTGAGAGCGCACTAGCGCACCCGACTTTGTAACATCGTATTTATCCCACCTAGCTTTGTGAAAGCCTTGTACATCTCTCAATAAACCTCCCGTCCTACCCAAACATTTTCCAATTTTAAATTTATAAACATTTTACAAATTTTACATCAAATTACTTGATTCTCTTGGTAATATGAGGCGTTCCAGTTTCAGTTTAAGCCTGAGACTCGGTCTGAGGTTGAGGTGCACTAGTGGTGTGTCATCTAGATTATCGTCTAAATTAAAGTCTGGTTCAGTTGCAGAATATATCTTATCATCTAATGGTATATCATTAAAAAATTTGTTTCATCTATATGAGTGTAATCAATCAAATCATCCTGACTAGGAATACGATGACTAGAAGAAGTACCCCACCCTTGTTACCCCAACTAGAAGAAGCACCCTTACCCTTAATGATACGTCTAAATCCTTCCATTTTAATTATGCAAATAAATAATTAAAGATAATGAAATTAAGTGCGATAATTAAAATAAATAACAATAATAATTTAAAGAAGGAACAAAGGTACCAAACGCCGACGTAACGTCGACGTGTAATCGAGGTTGAAAATTGAAACTTTGCTCGATGGATGATCTTCAAGCTAGTTGCCAACTTCAGTCCCAATTTTTTAACTTTGATACAATTATACAAATGAGCAAATAAAATAAAATTTTTAGTAGGCAATGTAGACTTGTAGAGAGATAGATTGAGAGATTGTAGGAAGATTTGTGAGATAAAATGAGGTATTTATAGTTGAGAAATTGGGTTAAAGTGTAAATATACTAACTTAGGGGTTAAAATAAATATTAATGGGGTAGGGGGGTTTATGGGGTGGGGGCCAAAAATAGTTGTTGGAACCGTTGCACAACAACTAAAATCTAAATTTGGTCGTTGTTGCAACGGTTAGTTTTGCAAAGGGGGAGGGTGGATCGGGATCGGGACAGAGTCGTGGCGAGGTCGGGGCGGGTCTGGGGCAGGTCGAAGCAGGACGGGCCCGGGCGGGACATATCCCAGGTCATATCCCAGTTTCGAGTCCCGACACCGTAATTTTTTTAGGGGGATCGGGACGGGGTCGCGGCCGGGCCGACCCAGCCCACTAGCCACCCTTACTTTTAATTCATTTTTACTCAGCGAAGTTCTAAACAATTAAATAAAAGTTCTAAATAACTATTATCCACTCTAACATAGATTATACTAAGGCTATCCAATGGGCCGGGTCGGCCCGATCCCGATATCCGCCTCGCCACGCCCCGATCCCTCTTAAAACAATAATAAATGGTGTCGGGTTTTGAACTCGAGATGGGACCAGGGCTCGTCCCGTCTGTCCCGATCCCGATCTGACCCGCCCCCATCTCGACCCCGCCCCCCGGCCAGACCCTCCGGTCCCCTTTGCAAAAATAGTTATTGCACAACGATCATTTTCGATTTTAGCCGTTGTGCAACTGTTATTACGGCTAAAATGCCCCCCACCCCACCCCATAAACCGCCTTTACCCCCTTAATATTTATTTTTAACCCCTAAGTTAGTATATTTACACTTTAACCCTATTTTCAACTATAAATACTTTATTTTTGTCTTCATTTTTTCACAAATCTTCCTACCATCTCTCTAATCTAATCTCTCTATATATGTCTCTACAACTCTACATTGCCTACTAAATTTTATATTTTATTTGCTAATTTATATCAAAGTTCAAAAATTGGGAGTGAAGTTGGCAACTAGCTTGAGGATCATCCATCGAGTAAAGTTTCAATTTTCAACCTCGATTACACGTCGACGTTACGTCGGTGTTTGGTACCTTCGTTCATTCTTTAAATTATTATTGTTACTTATTTTAATTATTGCACTTCATTTTATTTATTTCAATTATTTATTTGCATAATTATAATGAAATGCCTTGGACGTATGATTAAAGGTAAGGGTACTTCTTCTAGTAGGGGTAACAAGGGTAAGAGTACTTCTTCTAGTTATCATATTCTTTGTCCCGATGATTTGATTGATTTCACTCATATAGATGAAACTGCATTTTTAATGATATACCATTAGCTAATGAGGTATATTCTGCATCTGAATCAGACTTTAATTTTGACGATAATGTAGATGACATACCCACTAGTGCACCTCAACCTCATGCTCAGACTGAGTCTCAGTCTCAAACTAAAACTGAATTGCCTCTTATTCCCCCTAGTATGAGTCGAGGCTCCAAACAACGATAATTAAAATCACATGCATGGTATTTTTTTATAGGGACAAAGAGAATCAAGTAGTTAGATGTAAAATTTCTTAAAATATTTATAAATTTAAAACCGAAAAAAGTCAAGATGGGAGGGGAGGTTTATTAAGACATGTACAAGGTGAGCACACAACTAGGTGGAATCAATACCAGGCTGAAGCATCGGATGTGCCAATGCCCTCTGAGTCAGGACAAAGTTCACATAGTGTCTCCGACTAAGTACATGGTCGAATTAACCCGACGACGGGGAGGATTATAGGTCCTAAATATGATAAACACAAAAATAGGGAAAATATAGCAAAATTAGTTGCGGTGGAGGGTTTGTATTTCCTTCCTCTCCTGGTTTTATTCATTACGTTAGAGAAATATATATTCATGTTTTTAACGGTTTTTCTAGATCAATGTTAGAAGAGAAGTTTTAAAATTTGCACATGAATATCAACAATATTTACGTTATGCATTATATCATTTTCCTGGCAAAGTATCTATCACTTCTTATATAGGTCGTAGTACTAACGTCAATAATTATTTAACTGTAACATGTCACTGGATATATGATAATTGGTCTATGCAAAAACGTATTTTAGCATATAGATATATTGATGATAGGTACACTGAAAATTTTATTGCACAAAATATTCATGAAGTTTGCGATTATTATGGTATAATTGACAAAATAATGATTGTTACGTTAGATAATGCTTCTTCTAATAATTATGATGTGAGACTTTTAAAAGTTCGATTAACTCCATCTTTTCCTGATTATTTTTTCATATAAAATGTGTGTGTCATATTTATAACTTAGTTGTAAAGGATGGTCTATCACTTTTTGAAGACATTCTTAATAAAGTATAATTTGCTATAAACTTTATTTTTAAATGTGATAAAATACAAAGACGCACACAGTATAAAAACACTTGTCACGATTGTGAATTACCTTATAGAAAAATTCCTGAAGAAGTAGCGACTAGGTGGAATTCTCTATATGAACAACTACTTGTTGCTTACGATTATAGAAGACCTATAACTTTATTATTTAACACCCATAATAAAAATCCAAGAGATATGCTTGTAGATAATGATTGGAATTTTTTTTTAGAACTTATTGGATTTTTAGAGAAATTGTTTCAAGCTACTAAAGAATTTTCTGGTATTTATTATCCTACTATTTCATCTATGTTATTTTATATAGCTCTAATATTTTTGTTACTTAATGAATAAATGGAAAACAAACATAGGCATCTATTTCAAAAATGTTTATAAAATTAAAAAAAATATTTTTTTCCTATTCCCACCATTTTTATTATTGGTGTTGAATTAAATCCGACTATTAAAGTAGACAGTTGTAAAACACTTGTTGAAACAATTTATGATTGTATAGCTGTACTTCCAAGCCCAAATGAAGAACCAACTCACGAACCAACTAAAGAAGAAGTTACGTCTAACATACACACTGAATGCAAAAAAAGTATATATATGTATTACCAACAACAAAGTGCAAATAATCAACCGGCTTCTATTCCATCTTCTTCTACTTCGCTGCAACCTTATAAAAATGTGGTTTCTGCTGCTAGTATTCAAGGTCTTAGAAATAAAATATTTAGTGTTTCAACTTCTTCACAAGTTAGTGAATTTAATGTTTATGTTTTGCAGGGTGTTGTACCGTACGAATCAATTGTCAATGAAGATGGACGTGAAGACTTGCTGAGATACTAGAGGAGAATGCGAAGACATTTCTGACACTATCAAAGATGACTCGAGATGTGTTGAACATTCAAGCGTCATCAAGAGCGTCTGAAAGCGCTTTTTCTGCTGGAAGATTTCAAATTGGAGAGCACAAACACTCATTAGCGGAAAATACCTTGGAGATTGCAGTTCTATTAGAGATTGGATTCGAGCGGAGCGTAGAAGGGGCGGTCAACCAGAGATCAACGAAGAAGACGACTACAATTATAACGAAATCATGTCCGAGGAAACAGGAAGCGACGTCGAACAATTTGACCAACAACTTTCAATTCAAACTGAAGATCCTCAAGACATTGTGAAGAAATTAAAAAAAAGTTTGGTGAACTATGTAATTTTTTAAATTGCAATTTTACTATGTGATTTGCAACTTTTAAACAACGAAACAAAGTTGCAATTTTGAAATTGTATTGCAAAAAATCATATTTCTATTAAATAATATAAGAGGCACAAAAACAGTCTTGAGATGTTTTTATTACACCATCTTGTTCAATTATTGAAGTGTTTAATTTTTTTTAAAAAATTAAGTGTTTTAAAAAAATCCCCCTACCGACCCGCCCCACCCCCAAAAACCCGTCCTGCCTGGACTGGTCCTGGCCCGCTAATCCCGTCGGAGCCTGCGTCCCGATCCCCCCCATCCCGTCGGGACCCACCCCTCCTGGAGTGGTCCTAACCCGCCCCGGCCCACTGGCCACCCTCTATATTATACTAGAGCTAGTACTTATAGGGTGGGTTTGCTTTGAGGGACGAGGAGTTATCCCAATACAATATTTGGGATTAAATTTATTTAGTTTTTTTATTTGGATTATAAGCTAATATTAAGTGTTCTTGAAAATAATTAATATTGATTAGAGTATAATTTATTAGAGAGATATTTATAATTAGATTGTAATCATATATACATATTTTACTTATGATTTCTTAAGGGGCGTGCACAAGTGAAATGTGACAATTAATATGAATGGAGAGAATTATTTTATATAATATTTTGAACTATGGAAACTTCTAAGTATTCGTTAGTGTGTGTCCCCCTGTGAATGCATTTAAAATCAATTAATGGAAGTAAAACCAAGTTGATTAATATTTAGAACATAAGCGAATCAAGAAAGGATCCGCAGTTACATCCCGTGATTTACTGGTAGTAATGCTGAGGGACCGAGACTATTATTTTCAGGTCTGGCGTAAGTCGGGAAGCTGGATATAAAAAAAAGGATCTGCAGTAATGTACGACCCATGAACGTGGAGATGCTTCGCCAACAAACCATTAAAAGGTGTAATATAGGGTGTGTTCGGTATGGAGGAAAACATTCAAGGTGTAATATAGGGTGTGCTCGGTATGGAGGAAAACATTCAGAAACATGTTTTCCAATTTTTTTATGTTCGTCTGGTTAAAATTTTTGGAAAATATTCTTTTTAAAAAAACAAGTTTCTCATAAATGAGAAAATGACTTCCCTAATTAAAGTAGAAAAAATAAGTCTCCAAGTGACATTCAACCAACTACCCACCACCAATCAACACACACCCCTCTACATCACCCCACCCGCACCACCCTCCGAAATTTTTTAATTTCTTAAAAATGTTTTAAAAAGTTTATCTTTGGTTTTCTACCAAGAAAAATTATTTTTATTAAAAAGAGTTTTAATTCTTTTTTGTTTGTACACCACCCACCAATCTAACCCCCCCCCTTCCCATGTCCTGCACCCCCTACCCCTCCCGAACTTTCTAGTTCATATGTTTTATTTTATTTTTATAATTTTTTTATAAAAATAAAAAAATTATGTGGTTAAATTTGGTGTGTGGGGGATTTGGTTGGGTGATCGGTAGGGTGGGTGTTTGGGGTGGGTGGTGGGTGGTGGGGTGTGGGATGGTGGGTTTGGATGGACTTGGGTGAGTATTTTTCCAAAAATATTTTCTACTAATTAACCGAACATGAGAAATTAAGTAAGAAATTCACTTATTTTTTACTAACCAAACGAATATAAAAAAATAAGTAGAAATTCACGTGTTTTTTAAGAATTCATTTTCCAAAAAAAACATTTTCAGTAAAAAATATTTTCCTCCGTACCGAACACACTCATAGAGTTGACTACACCCATTTTAAAATTTAAAATTTAAAATAGATGATTAGTAACAGTTTGTCCACATGGCACACGGCTTAATGAGAAGAGTTTGGCAACTTTATCTAGAAGAAATGACAACAAATAAAGAGCTGTTTCTCTCATTAGGGGAATAGTTTTTCTTTTTTTCTCTACTAAATATAGGGTTAAAAGTTCAAATACGACCCTAAAACTTTGTGTAACTATTCAAATTTGTCTTTTGTCAATAATTGTTGAAGTCAAATATATCCTTGTTATTATAAGATTGGTCCAAATATATCTATGTTCACTTACACAAAAGCTTTCCAACACATGAGATTTTTTCACAAGAGAAAAGGGTCAAGTTTTTTCCTTAAACTATGCGAAACGGACCCAATTTGCCCTTTGAACCGTTAAAAGTATTCCTTCCTTTTTAATTTATCCGATCTAGTTTGACTCGCCATGTATTTTAAGAAAAAAATAATTTTAAAAATGTGTAGTTTTAAAGATGTATCTTATTTATACTCTAACATATTTGTGGTTATAAAAATTTCTTATTAAAATGTGGTGTTCTGTTTTAACAAACTAATAAAGAAACAACGTCATATAAGATAAAATAGGGTGAGTAATTCATACCATTCATCTTGAAAAGAATGACAAAGTTTAAAACCTTATAAAATCACTTCTTTTAATTAAGAGAAGGAAGCTAGAGATGAATATAACTAAGGTGCATAGCATAATAATAATAATTTAAAAAAGGGTAAGCTGCTGCTTCCTCTGTCCTAACTTGTCTTTGTGTTCTTTTATTAATACAAATTTTGAAAAAGAAAAAAAATTAGAGATATATCAAAGTTTTTGGAGACACCCAAAAAAAGAAAATAAAAAGGAAAGAAAGAAAGCACGTTAATCAAATTGAGTTGAAATTTTATTATATTTGAAAGTAACTTTAGATGATGAGGCAGCCAAAATCGAATGTGAACAATATATCAGGTGCTACTTACTTATTAATCTCTTCAGTTAAACGAGTCCTTTGCTTAGGTTTTTTATTTTGTTTTTGGTAAACTTTCTTAATTAATTTTCTGGATGACCATATGAACTCTGATATTTACTTTTGTCCTTTACAGTACACCTAAAGTTGAATTACAGTACGAATCATGTAGTAGTAGATTTTCCACTGAAGTATGTCAAAAAGCATTCATTGATGGAAAAACAAAGGCAAAAGACAGAAAAGTGATGGGTCATCATCAGGAGGGGTGACTGGTCGAATATAGATACTCTATAAAATATTCAGCTGCATCTGCTTTTACCTTTTACGGTGCATTTTTTTATCCTTTGAATTAAAAATTAATGTGCATACTCTTTTTCCATTTCTTGAACTTATTATTTGTAAAAGTAATGGTTTGAACTTTCAAGTTGGGAAAATTATATTGTACCACAAGCAACAAAAATGGTACTGAGTATGCCTAAACAGGATTTCGATACATGGATCTCTCGATTCCAGAAATTAAATAAGAGGCTCAAATCATTTCTTTTTGAAAAGATGATATAATTTGCCCATTTATTATACAAAAATGATTAATTTTACTTTCGTTATACCTTTGGTATAAAAATACCTTCGACGTTGTACAATTGGCTCAGATATACCCGTCAATCGCTAAGGCTACCCCCCTAATCCTATGTGGACAAACATTTTTGTGAGGTGAAACGCAGGGGCGGAGCTAGGTGGGGTTGAGGGGGTCATCTGAAAGCTGTTCGGCAGAAAATTACACCATATATATAACGTTAAAATTATTTTTGATGTATATATAGTAGATGTTGAACCCCTTTGCCTTCTTCATGTATTTACTTTTTCATATTTTAAACCTCTTTAATAAAAATTCTGGCTCCGCTGCTGAACTGAAACCATGTGGCCTGCTGCCTCAAACTAAGGCTGGCCAGTGGACCGGGTCGCCACGGTCCTGACCCGACCCCGCCCGATCCCCCCTAAAAAAAATTGGCACGGGACTCGAACCCGGGACGGGACCTGGGCTCGTCCCGCCGGGCCCATCCCGCCCCGATCCCGCCCGCCCCCTCCCCTTTGCAAAAAATGGTTGTTGCACAACGACTATTTTATATTTTGGTTGTTGTGCAACGACCATTTTTGGCCTCCCCCTACCCCCTTAATATTTATTTTTAACCCCTAAGTTAATATATTTACACTTTAACCTAATTTTCCAACTATAAATACCTCATTTTCTCTTCATCTTTCTCACAAATCTTCCTACAATCTCTCTAATATTTCAATCTACCTCTCTACAAGTCTACATTGCCTACTAAATATTCTAGTATATATTATCCTACTATTTCAATTATGTTATTTTATGCAGCTCTAATATTTTTGTTACTTAGTGAATATATGGAAAACTTATCTTATAAGGCACCTATTAAAAATGTTTATCAAATTGAATTTTTTTCCTATTCCCACTATTTATATTATTGGTGTTGTATTAAATCAGACTATTAAAATAGACAGTTGTAAAACACTTATTGAAACTATTTATGATTGTATAGCAGTACTTCCACCTCCAAATCCAAAAAATTCAAATGAACAACCACATAAGGAACCAACTAAAGAAGAAGTTTTGTCTAGCATACATGATGAATGCAAAAAAGTATATACGCATTACCAACAAGAAAGTGCTAGCAACCAACCGGCTTTCATACCATCTTCTTCTTCTTCAATACAACCTCAAAAAAGAGATGTTGTTTCTGCGGCCAGTATTGAAAACCTTAGACATAGAATGTTTAGTGGTACCACTACTACTCAAGTTAGCGAGTTTGATGTTTTTGTTTTGCAGGGTGTTGTACCGTACCAAGCAGTTCTCAATGAAGAAGGACGTGAAGACTTGTTGAAATACTAGAGGGAGAATGAGAAGACATTTCCGACACTATCAAAGATGACCCTAGATGTGTTGAACATTCAAGCGTCTGAAAGCGCTTTTTCTGCCGGGAGATTTCAAATAGGAGAGCACAGACACTCATTAGCGGGGAGATAGCTTGGAGATTGCAGTTTTATTCAGATATTGGATACGAGCGGAGCGTAAAATATACGGTCAACCGGAGATCAACGAAGATGACGACGAAAAATACAACTAAATCTTATCTGACGGAGGTGGAAGCGACGTCGATCAATTTGACCAACAAATTCCAATTCCAACCGAAGAACCACAAGACATTGTGAAGAAACTAGAAAAGGTGTTTATAAATATGTGATTTTTTTAATTGCAATTTTACTATGTTATTTGCAACTTTCAACACCACAAAGTTGCAATTTTGAAATTGTATTACAAAAAAATCATATTTCTATTAAATAATATAAGACGCATAAAAACAGCCTTGGAATATTTTTATTACACTATCTTGTTCAATTATTGAGGTTTTTATATATGTTATTTTTTAAAATTAAGTGCAAAAAAAAATCGGAAAACCCGATCCCGACCCGTCCCCCGCCGATAAGACCGGTCCCCTTTTCCGACGGGATCAAGAACGAGACGAGACATCGAAGGACCGGTCCCGCCCTCCCCTAGTCCCGTCGGGACACCCCTCGCCCCGAACCCGGCCCACTGGCCACCCCTACCTCAAACTATTGTTGATACTTTCATCCTCTTATTTTCACAAACTTAAGACCAACATTGGGGTTTTTTTGTTTTAATTTGCAATTGGGTTGGACGGGACTTGGGTCGGGTATGAGGCCTTTTTAAGCAGTGGGTTGGGTCTTTAATTCGGAATGTGTCACGTGTTAATTCTGTAAAAGTAAGGATATATTTAAAACTTTAGTTGACGGTAGGGGTATATATAACCAAAAAGTATAACGGAGGACAAAATTTAATAATAAAACAAAATAGAGGGATATATTCAACCCTTTCCCGTAGATTTTATACCAGAAATCTATTATCTTGCTCTCCTTCTCTTTGGTGATGGTAAACTTGTTGGAAATTTGCCTTTGGCGGGAGTTGCGACCGACCAACTTTAACGGCTTAAACACTAGTGTAACGTATGTTGGAGAATCCGGTTCTTCACACATGCATGATCTACTAAGTACGTAGATAACCGTAGGGCCAAGAATCGTCAAATTTCATTGAGAAATGAAAGAGATATTGGTTCACGAAGTAAGGTGTTTGAAGCATGGAAAGTGTGGTATTGTGTGTAATTCTCCCTCATCGGTAGAGGAAGAAAGAATTGTTGTGTATATAAGATTCGAAATTGGTTTGGGGTTTGGGACCCCAAGGGGTATCCCATGTGTTTAAAGGAGGGAGGACCTAGATGTGCTTCGGTTCGAGGAAAGACCACACGCGCGCCGCCGCCGCCCGCCTGTCCTGTCCGGCCCGGTTCCGGTTCCGAGTTCCGGTTCTCGGGTTCACGGTCACGGGTCACGGCCGTGGGCGTGGGTCTTTCGATATTATCTTTTTGGGCCGAAAACTTTGCCGGAAGTACGTTTGATCCCGAAGTTTCAGATATACGATTTGGACCGAGAATTCTTTCGGATGTGCGTTTGGTCCCCGAAGTTTCAAGATGTACGAGTTTGGTCCCCGAAGTTTTCGAAAGTTGGAATTTCGACGGTCAAATCGAAACGTCCAAGCTCTCAATTCAGCCATTTATTTTGGCTGAATTACTCCTCCTATAATGGCCAAATCCGTTGGTCTTTCACCATTTATGTTGGTGACTTTACTACCTCCATAATGGCCATTATTTGGCTATTATGGAGGCAGTTTGAAGCCCCCTCCATCACCTATATAAACACCCCCTTACACCATTGTTGAGCACTAAGACATATGCACGAAAATACATAAACAGATGCAGCAAAACAGTGCACGAAAATACACAACCAAAATAGTTTTCTTCCTACAACTTCCAAGCATCATTTCGTTACTCAATATTCTTCACGGTAGCTCTTGAGTTTCCTTTGCTCAAGGGTTCCATTGCTGTTTTATCTTGGGAGACAAATTGTCCAGGACGTATAAAGGATACATACGGGGCAATATTGTCTTAAGGACAGAGTGCTACACTCGACTCAGCAAAAACCAATTTATATTTTTCCGTCTTCTATAAAACTGGAATTTCCAGTTTTTACTTGTGTAACTATTGTAATTTTCAGATTCCATGTTGAATTATTGAATCTTTGTTTATCCTTTCGAATACTTGTAATAGTTAAATACTTCCCGTACTGCTTTATAAAGTACCATAGAGCAAATCTCCCAACAACTTAAGACAATATTTGTATTGTATTACTATTAGTGTTCGAAAGATGTCGGTCAAAAGTTATGTGACCAAATCTGGATATGGCAATGGTTTTCTGGTAGAAGAGAGTGATGATGATGAACGTGTTCATGGTGTCACCGCTACCAAGACTGGTGGAAACAAGCGCTCTCGAGAGCCTGAGGATGTCAACTGGGACAAGAGGAGAAGAGTGAATATGTTATTCTATCTTGTAGCAGAAGGCCTATATCTGTCCCAGACAAAAGATCCGAATAATGGTGAGAAGAAAATGGACACTCAGTCTGATGAAGTGACTGAAGTGAGCCAGAATCCGAAATTGGGATAAGTATTTTTCTTACTTGTCAAGAATAAGGATTAAATGATAAGTATTTTTCTTACTTGTCAAGAATAAAGATTAAATTATGTCTGATTAAAAATGGATTAAAGTAAGGAGGAATATGAAAATAATTTATATTCCTTATGCTTTAACAAATCAGAAGTTTAATCTCATCTTCTTTTCCGTTTAAAGATTGGATTTTGTAAACGACTTAAGAAGATCCGTTCTTTTAAGTGTAATTATTAAAGTGTGTAAAGTATGTCGCACATACAATGGAGAAAGATCCACTAACTGTGCGAAAACTCTTACCACTCTTAAGTAAGCGCCAAGAATTATCGGGCACCAATCATAACGGAAGAAGACTAAAAGCTAAAGACGTTGAGCCTGTCATACTATTTGGCAGAAGATCCTTCATAGGATGATATTGGACACTTAGTCATAAAAAGCCTCCGGGCGACTGGAGTGGGCCAAAATTCCTTTGATATGATGATATTGGACACTCAGTCATATAAAGCCTCCGGCGGCGGAGTGGTGCGAATTCATTTCATAGGAAAAGTAATGGACACCTAGTAAGGTGGGCCGAGTTTCCGGGTCCTAAATGATCGAAGGCCTAAATAAAGGCAAGTAAAGAAATTGGACACTCGACCGCCAAAGCAACTAGAGTGGACCCGAGTATCGAGATCACATATGATCCGGTTACGCCCTAACCACGGGCAAAAGGTTGTTCATGTGAAGCAATGCCACCTCTAAAATCAAAGGGGTGGAGAGGTTGTCCTCAATAGGACTTCAAGGAATGAGATCACTCTAAAAGAGGTGATACATGTTCCTAACTTGGTTAAAGGACGTTGTTGGTCAAATCGATTTGAGACTAGTCCAACAGTCCGTAATAACTAAGAATGGTACAAAGTATGTCCGTAGCCAAATGAATGATATATTTGTAATCCGTGCATCTATGACATCATAGATTAAGACACGTTAAATAGCAAGTCATTCAAAAGCTAACGATGTTGAGATTGTTGCCTACTCTTTGTCGACATAAACCCTCAAAATGAATGTGAGGTAGACGAAGAGGCAAAATCACCTTTCCAAATTCCGTCAAGGGAATAGCGAAAGAAGCACCGCTCCTCTAGAACTTAGTCACACCTACTGGGGGTGATTTGAAGTTTATACAAAATAGAGGGGGAGACAAGTACGTTGTGATCTTCATTGATGATGGTACAACGTATGGAATCCTTTGTTTATTGAAAAGCAAAGATGAAGTTGTTGAAGCCTACAAAGCAGAAGTTGAAAATCAACTAAGCCTACGGATTGAGAAATTCGTAGTGATAGAGGGGGAGAATGTGAAGCATCGTTCATTAAACGACTGCTCATTACTCAGCTCAGTCTAACGGTGTTAGCCAAGCGCTAAGTCGTACGCTCAAATTATGTGGGCCACGTCGATCCTTACCGCTAATGCGATTCTCAAAAGAACTCCGCATAAGGATAAGGATAATGATAACTCTCCGTGTGAGACATGGAAATGATCTCACATACAAAAGTTGTGATGTGGGATGGCATGGTAGAAGTTGGACTACCGAGACAGGTCAAGTTCGACCTAAGACTGTAGATTGCATATCCACTGGATCTGTAAATAACAGTAGTGTTGATCGCCTCTTGGCATCAAAGAATGCTGAATTCTTAAAAGATAACTTTCCTTGGAAAAGGAAAAAGGAGTAACTGATCAAGGTTAACAAGAACCCGCGAGGGCTCGATTTGTCCGGAACTAGACGTTCCGTATCTACGAGACTCGAAAGTTGCTTTGGCTATCCGGAACTTAATACTCCGGATCTACGAACTCGGGGATTCTAGATGTTGAACCGAGACGGAGCAAAGAAGGGGACAAAGACTTGTTCGAGTCCTTCTAGCTTGTATGGTTAATAATGAACCATGAACAATTAACAAATAATTGTCATCTCCAAAAGCGCCGCTTTGGAAAGAAGCTAAAGAGAGAAATAGATTCCATATATAGAACCATACTCGTGTAATAGTTAATCTTCCTCCGGAAAAGAACCTTTGGGTTGTAAAAAGTGCTCCCCTGTGAGTAGCTTCACATCCGGGGCCATTGTAATCTTACATGGCATGGGTGTTGAAACGACCTTCCAACTGGAGAGTTGGAAGAAGAGGATCGAATTGGTTTCTTTGAACTGTTGGGCTTCTTCCGAACTTTCATTTTGGTCCCCGAAATGTTAACATTTTGGTCCCGAAAGTCTCGGATAAAACGAAATAATGAATCGATCACGAAACATTGACTCGAAGTTAGAAAGCCAACAGTTGGAAAACCAACGGTCTTAGAGTGAAAATCATATTGAAACAAAGTCTCGATATGAAAGATATGAGTATCACGAGATGACATCTTAGGAATTGGATTTCTAAGACATCTAACGGATCGGTCGATAGTTGACGAGTCTCGTTGAAGCCACCAATGGATATGAATCATAGAACCGATTGAAATCATGGTGCACCCATAGACAAAGAGCGATATACTCGGGTCACGTGTAGTTCAATGTATTGTACACACTACAACCGACACGGTATCGTCCAACAAACAGATCGGTTGAACTAAGGTTCACCGATGATCTTAATACATGATCAATAGAAGGCGTTAAGTCGGATATGACGATATACGAATTATTCGCTTATCTACGGATTATAGTAATCTGGATGTCCAGCGGTTACGAGAGAACACGGTGATGCAAAGCGGACATCGATCCGAAGAACACCAAAGCCACAAGTAAATGTGTATGGTGGTTCTTGGAAAATCCTCTAAGAAAACTTGCATCCGCCGATTCATGATGGAATCGGAGTTTATCGCTTTATACAAAGCATGAAAGAAGTTGAGTAACTTCACGGATCCTTAGAGGACGTCCCTTATTGGGAGAAACCCGTGCCTTCAGCAGTTCTTACTTGTGGCTAGCCGGTCGGCTTTAGGAAGGACACGGATGACGGCGTCTCGAACATATCTCGTCGGGATCCGTCGGAGACATAAGACCGTATGGCAATTGATCATCACGGGTGTCACTTCCTTGTTTACAAACTAAGGGACTACCCAGAGATCAAGTGTTCTGCCTGTCTAGGGGAATGGGCTTAAAACCCAAAATATACGAACCAATACAGTGGAAACCCAACCTTACGAACTGGAGATCCCGGTAATTTGGTTCAATGGGAAAACTAAGTTGTAAAGGTTCAGTTGATCGCTTCGGTCGAAGCATGAGCACTTCGGATAGTGATTTCGAAAAGAAACACCAAATCCAAAAGTTTGTTCCCGCGATAGACGTTAAGTGCTATCGCAGTATGGGTAAAGGTTAAGTTTTCAAAACTCGTAATGATCCTCAACGGTTGAGGTTAGGTCTTTGGGAAACTTTTAATGGTTCCTAACACTTGTGAAGTGGGGTATAGCGGGATACCTTGTAGGAGACCACCTATTTAAGTGCGAGGACGGGCCGCCTCAAATTGAACGCACTTAAGAATCCAAGACGTTGTCCATGGCCAAAACGGACAAAACATTACGAAGAAGAGAGTAAGGGAATTTGTTGTGTTGGTACCGTTGTCTTGGCTTACACTAAACAACGACGGTTCAAGACATCACGTTCACCGCGCGTAAGTAAGTCCGATGGTATTCAACTATGGAAGGTTCAAAGCCGAGGCTACCTCTCCTTATGCAACATCGGTCCATTTGAAATATTGCTTTGGAAATGAAAAGACACCATGTGAGTGCGCCAAAATCTCTTTCAAGAGGGGATTGTTGGGAATTTGCCTTTGGCGGGAGTTGCGACCGACCAACTTTAACGGCTTAAACACTAGTGTAACGTATGTTGGAGAATCCGGTTCTTCACACATGCATGATCTACTAAGTACGTAGATAACCGTAGGGCCAAGAATCGTCAAATTTCATTGAGAAATGAAAGAGATATTGGTTCACGAAGTAAGGTGTTTGAAGCATGGAAAGTGTGGTATTGTGTGTAATTCTCCCTCATCGGTAGAGGAAGAAAGAATTGTTGTGTATATAAGATTCGAAATTGGTTTGGGGTTTGGGACCCCAAGGGGTATCCCATGTGTTTAAAGGAGGGAGGACCTAGATGTGCTTCGGTTCGAGGAAAGACCACACGCGCGCCGCCGCCGCCCGCCCGTCTGTCGGTCCGGTTCGGTTCCGAGTTCGGGTTCTCGGGTTCACGGTCACGGGTCACGGGTCACGGGGCGTGGGCCGTGGGTCTTACGATATTATCTTTTTGGGCGAGAAAACTTTGCCGAAGTACAGTTTGATCCCGAAGTTTCGGATATACGATTTGGACCGAATTCTTTCGGATGTGCGGTTTGGTCCCCGAAGTTTCAAGATGTACGAGTTTGGTCCCCGAAGTTTTCGAAAGTTGGAATTTCGACGGTCAAATCGAAACGTCCAAGCTCTCAATTCAGCCATTTATTTTGGCTGAATTACTCCTCCTATAATGGCCAAATCCGTTGGTCTTTCACCATTTATGTTGGTGACTTTACTACCTCCATAATGGCCATTATTTGGCTATTATGGAGGCAGTTTGAAGCCCCCTCCATCACCTATATAAACACCCCCTTACACCATTGTTGAGCACCAAGACATATGCACGAAAATACATAAACAGATGCAGCAAAACAGTGCACGAAAATACACAACCAAAATAGTTTTCTTCCTACAACTTCCAAGCATCATTTCGTTACTCAATATTCTTCACGGTAGCTCTTGAGTTTCCTTTGCTCAAGGGTTCCATTCTGTTTTATCTTGGGAGACAAATTGTCCGGGACGTATAAAGGATACATACGGGGCAATATTGTCTTAAGGGAGTGCTACACTCGACTCGGCAAAAACCAATTTATATTTTTCCGTCTTCTATAAAACTGGAATTTCCAGTTTTTACTTGTGTAACTATTGTAATTTTCAGATTCCATGTTGAATTATTGAATCTTTGTTTATCCTTTCGAATACTTGTAATAGTTAAATACTTCCCGTACTGCTTTATAAAGTACCATAGAGCAAATCTCCCAACAAAACTTCACGCTTTTGGTCTCTAAATAATTGGAAATTTCTGATTTTGTATTGAAAGAGCCAAACATGAAGGAAAATTCAAAATTTTCTCCCTCTATAAAATTACGCTTACCCGATCTAACTACTCGTTACTGCTTATTTATGTACTGAGTTTCCTAAAGTGTTTTTTTCCCGTTTATAACCACATCTCCACCATTTTCCCTCTATGGGTGTGTTTGGTATGATAGAAAAATACTTTTCACTTATTTTCTAGTGTTTGGTAAGTAAGCAAAAAAGTTATTATTCCAAGAACATTAATATATAAATTATAGCAAAACGCTAATGGGGTGAGATATGGTGAGGAATGAGGGTTTAGGTGTGGCGATGGGTAGATGATCTCAAGGAGCGAGGGTTGAGGGCGTTGGGTAGATAGACAGGAGACAATGAACTTGGAGTTTCACTTGTGGAACTTGTTTTTCCTACAAGTTATTTTCCTATTTTTAAACAACTTATTTTTCTAGAGAAAATGTTTTAGAAAACATTCTGAACAATCAAATATAAAAATATCTAAAAGATATTATTTAAAGAATGTTTTCCTCCGCACCAAACACACTCTCTAGTCCCTCAATTATCAGCCATGGGACATGTGACAAATAATTTTATACAATTTTCGGACGGATTAAGTTTATTGTACTGTATGAAACCATTTATGATTTAACTATGGCAAGAAACAGAACTAAATGAAAGGCTGCTAAGTATGCAAAAACTGTAACTGTGTATACAATTAGTGGGTATTGAACCCTAACATTGAGAAGAAGAGATGAAGAATAAGAGTAGAGACATAAATTTTTAGATTTCGTATTATTCTGATTACTTCAAAATGAGCATAATACAAGCTTGTATACACAGTATCTAATTACCTAACATTAACCAACTTAACACTGTGCTAACCGTAATTAGGACTCCTAACAGTAAACATGTAAAGACTATTTTACCCTTAGATTAAGTAATACATTTTCCTACATTTCCCCTCCAGCTAGAAATTGAAAAGATATTGAACAATCCTAGCTTGGAACATAGATATTCACGTTGAACTACGTTTAGACCCTTTGTCAAAATATCAACAGGTTGATCACTTGTTGGAATGTATTCTATTGAAACCAAGCCTTGAATTAACTTCTTCCTTATGGAGTGACAACCAACTTCTATGTGCTTAGTCCTTCATGATAGACAGGATTGACTGTTATTTGAAGTGCAGTCTTACTGTCACTGTATACTTTGATTGGAAGATTTGATTTCATTCCTATCTCACCCAGTAATCCCAGAAGCAATATTAGTTCAGTAACAGTATTTTCCAAAATTCTATACTTAGCTTCAACAAAGCTCTTTGATACTGTGGATTGTTTTTTTGATTTTCAAGTTATGAGGGACTGTCCAAACTTACCTAGATATTCAGACACATATTTTCTAGTCAATGGACAAACAACTCATTCTGCATCACAATAGGTTGTGATAGTGTCTTCATTTTTGCTTGAGAGTAGAATTCCTTGACCTAGTTGAGCCTTAACATATCTTACAATTCTAATAGCAGCCTCTTTCTTAGGTCTTTGTAAGAATTGAGTTAGATTCTGCACATTAAATGATATTTGGTATGGTTATAGTCAAATATAAAAGTTTTCCTATCAACCTTTGGTAAGACTTTTGATCTTGTAGTTATTCATTGTCAAATTGATGGATTGACTAGTCCCAATGTATTCATCATATTACTTAGAAGTTAATTTCACATTGTAATCCAGTGGTGTAATTGCAGACTTTGCAGCACCTAGTCCTATCTCGGAAATGATTTCTAATGCATATTTTCTTTGATGATTAGAATCCCTTGTCTAGACCTGGCAATTTCAATTCCCAGAAGAACTTAATTTTCACCTAAGTCTTTCATTTTGAAAGCACTCTGAAGAGTTATTTTTGTGTCTTGAATAAGCTTCAAGTTGTCCCCAGTAATTAGCACACCATCAACATAAATCAAAATAATAGTGATGCCTTCAGTAGACTTCTTGAAGAAAAGAGAATGATCAAATTTACTCTATTGAAACTTATCTTTCACAAGAGCCTCGGTTAGCTTGGCGTTCCATTTCCTAGGAACATGTTTCAATCCATATAAGAATTTGATCAGTCTATACACTTTGTTCTCCCCCTAACTAGCAAATCCTTAGGGAAGATTCATATATATTTCATCATATAAGCCACCTTGTAAAAAGGCACTAAATACATCCATTTGATGGATGTGCCACTGATTTGTAGCAGCTAGTGATAAAATATTTCTGATTGTTTTCATCTTTACCACATGTGAAAAAATATCTTGATAATCTATTCCCTCTTTTTGACTGAATTTTTTGCTACTAACCTAGCTTTGAACCTCTCAATTTCCCATGTGGATTTGTACTTGACCTTGTATATCCATTTGCAACTTATTGAAGTATTTCCAGTAGGTAAGGAAACCACCTGCCATGTATTGTTGTTCTGAAGCGCTTCTATTTCACTCTTCATTGCTTCTATTCATCTAGGATCTTTTGAGTCTTCTGAATATGAACTAGGTTCAGTAATAGATGAGAAATCAAAAATAAGTTATTGGTACTTAGGAGATAGTTGATCGTATGAGATATAATTTGACAAACAGTAAGGTGTACTGTGAATGGTAGTGGGGGACACAAAATCTTTCATCCAAATAGGAGATTTCTTACCCCTAGTTGATGTTCTTGAAGGTTAAAATTGAGTAATTATAGGTACTAGATGTGTTATAGACTCATCAGGTATAATTGGAACCTGAGAGTGAGGTTGTGAAGGATCTTGATTTTGAACTTGTGGAGGTTCAAGATCAGGATTGTCCTGCAAATCTTGATGATTGTTTTCTGGAGGGGTAGACACAGAAGTTGAAGGAGATTGATTACTATCCATATCTTGAAGTTGTGACATTAACTTATGAAGTTTTGTAGCAGGAAATAAGAGTTGATCCTTAAAGAATGTATGTTTAAAACGGAAGATGTTTTCTCTAAACAGCACATCTCTATTCACAAAAAACTTTGGATGCTATATCATAAAGAAGATAACTTTTCTGAGTAGCTACATATCCCATGTGAATTGCCATTCTTGATCTAGACAGTAGCTTATCCTGCTCTTGTATAGTCTTACCATAGCATAAGCATCTCAATACTCTTAGATGACCTAAAGATGGTTTCTTGTCATAGAGTAGTTCATAAGGAGACATATCCTTTAGAACTGAACTTGGCATCCTATTTATCAAATAAGCTTCAGCTAACACACAATATCCACAAAACTTGATAGGAATCCCTGCTTGAAACCTGATAGCCCTAGTCAGTTCTAATATATGTCTATTCTTTCTCTCGACAACTCCATTTTGCTGAGGGGTGTAAGTACAAGACCTTTTATGAATTATACCTATACTTTTGAATAGCTCATCACACACATAATTAATAAATTCACTTACATTATTTGTCCTAATGACTTTAATAGACTTGGCAAACTGATTCTGAATAAGCAACCAGAAATGCTGAATCACGACAAACACATCTAACTTTAGCTTCAGCAAGAAAATCCATGTCATTCTAGTATAATCATTAACAACTATAAGAAAATATCTATTTCCATCAATAGTTGGAACCTTATATGGTCCTCAAATATCTATATGAACCAATTGAAAGCATTGAAAAGATTTTATATATTTATTAGTAAAAGGTTTATTTGCACAAGGGAACACAGTACATTTGCTCAAACATTCAACTATAAGATCTTGTTTTGAAGTTATCAACCTACTGAGTACAGAAGATGAAACATGGCCAAACCTCTTATGCCAGAGTTCTACATTTTTAGTAACAAACTCTTTTTGTTTTGAACTGATGTTCAGTGATACTTCTCCTTTGTCATGTGTTGTTAATCCATTTAGTATGTAAAGCACATCTTTCTCTCTACCTATAGCTTTCACCTTGCCAGTGTAGAGATATGGAAAAGGCAAAAATCGGGACAAAACCAAACTAAACATTACAGTTATTTTGTGATTTTTGATACTGAAAGAAGATTATACTTGAACTATGGTATATGAAGAATAGTAGATATACTCTCCATTTGAATACATTACTGCTCCCAGTATGAGAAACAAATGTAACATCACCATTTGGTAGAAATACCTTTTTTGGATTTTTTTGGCTTAACCACAGTTTTGCTATTTAATAAATTCACATCAGAAATCATGTGATTGGTTGCTCTCGTGTCAACTATCCATTTTAACAACTAATTATATACGAATAAAGTACAGTTGTTACCTATAGTATTCTCAGTTGTAACATTACCAGCATAAGTTTTGTCACATTCTTGATTCAAAAACTGCATAGTCTTGTCATAGTGTTCTTTAGTATATGAGCAACCCTGGATGTTTGCACTTATTTCTTAACTTGATACTGATACATGACCTGCTGAATTCATATTATGACTCTGCAACATGTGAGCAAATTCATAACCCTGACCATAACCTGATACTTGATTAGTTGAGTCTACTATTACATTGTATACAACACTTCTGTTGCTAGGTACCCAAGGACCTCCATTCTCTTGTATTTGAAATTAGTGAGAAATACCCTACAATCTTGTAGCAATTCTCCTTATAAGTATGCCCATTTAACTTGCTAAACCCACACTGTAGGTTGAAGTCTTTCTTAAACCTTTGATTTTCACTGTACTGATTTTGAACTTGAACTAGCACTTGCTCTAGAGTACATAGCTACATCATATTGTGAATAACTTGGATTTGGACCCAGTATTCCTGATGTTGCAGTAATAGATCTTTGCCTTTCATCACTAATAACTATAGAATAAGCTTGATTTACTGTTGGAACGGGACTTATAAGAAGGATTTGGCTTCTAGATTGTCCATATGACTCATTCAGTCCATGAGGAATTGAAACAACTTTAATTTTTGCAAATGTGCAACATAATCTTTTGATTTTGGGCAATCACAAGGAGGAGCTGGAATTAGGGCATCAAATTCTTCCCACATAGTCTTCAATTTTGAAAAATATAAGGATACAGCCATAGTTCCTTGGCTAAAGGTAGAAATTTCTTTATGAATATTGTAAGATCTTGAACTATCTATCTTGGTAAACCCCTCTTGAAGATCATCCAAACAACTTGGGCACTCGTGTTATACATAATTCCACCAAGAAGACTACTAGACACTAAGTTCATCCCCCAAGGCAGCACAATAACATTCACCCTTTCCCAACGATCCTCCATTGTATATGGGGACATATCTTTAGCGCAAGATCCATCTAGCATTCCTAACTTATTATGAACTAACAATGCAATTCTCATAGACATGTACCAGATAGAGTAATTTTCGATACTTGAAAGTTGGAATGATATGATTTGCATCCCACTCACATCAACAGGGGAGAGGGGAAATGGATTATTGTAGTCAATTTCACCTGCATGTCCAGCAAAATTGCATTGATTCTCAGTTCCTGAAGCCAATGAATTATTGACAATATTTTCAGACACCTTTGATCAATTTTCAAGAAAAGAAGTAGAAGAAAAATTGCACACAAATTGCGCAAACAATCAAAATTTTCGGAAGAGTAATCATTATAGATCGAACAAAATTGAATCGAGATTGGGCTAGGAATAATAGTTCAATAGCTCTGATACCATGTAATTGTGCATACATTCAGTGTGTATTGAACCCTAATATTGAGAAGAAGAAGAAGAGTAGAGAGAAATTCCTAGAATTTGTATTATTCTCATTACGTCAAAATGAGCAGAATACAAGCTTATATACACAGTAGCTAATTACCTAATATTAACTAACTTAATACTGTGCTAACTATAATTAGGACTCCTAACAATAAGAAGGTAAAGACAATTTTATCCCTTAGATTAAGTAACACTTTTTTCGATAAAAATCGTACTGGTTTGATAAAGAAGGACAAATATGTTCCATCAAAACTAAATAATAGTTGGGGTAATGAGATGACATGTCACGTGATATTCATTTCACAAAATATCAATCTACATAAGATTAGGAGTCCACTTAAGATAACAGATGAGGGGTATATTTGAGTCACTTGAGTAATGTTGAGGGTATATTTGTACCAAAAATATAACATAGCATAAAATTGATCCTTTTCGCATAGTAAAGGATCACATTTGATCCTTTTTCCTTTCTATTTACTATAGTATCTTTGAGGATTTGATGGGTGATAAGTCCAGAATAACAATATCGACCTCGTAAAAATAATTTATAACATGATTAACGACCTCTATTACACAGTATACAACATGTTGGTAGGGACAATAACTAGACTACAAAAGTGTATATGCAGCAAAAAGAAGTTGGGGAAGTTTTTTGCTCTGACAGTCTGACTAGTGAATTAGTGAGTGAATATACACTACTAGTATATTATGATAACGGTCTACTCAGACGACTCAATTAATACTAGTCATATTTAGGAGTTGACATTAGCTCAAGTCCAAATCACTTGCCTAACCCGCCCAAGGTTTGATGAGTTTGGATAATAGTGATTTTGAAAGTGGGCTAATTTGGGCTAGTTCAAGTTAACCCATCAGATGTCAGCAACCCAAGTGAACCCATGATGATGCCCAAACTTGATCTATGAAAATGCTCAATTTTAACCATTAGAGCTTAATCTAGATTAAGATTTTTGCCTATAAATAATTATTTAAGTATTTCATTTATTATTATGCTTGTCACTTATAATTATTAGTAGAGTCTGCAATTTCAACCTATATTTATAAAATCAGCCCATTCAACTCATATTTTAATGAGTTGAATAAATATGGGCTTCCGTCTATTTTTAACCCATATAAACGAATATGGGTAAATTATGTGCATCCATATAGAAACTCACTTTTGTAATACGCAAAATCAGGCGGTGTGTTTGGTATGACGGATAATATTTTTCATATTTTTTCCTGTTCAGTTGCACTAAATATCTTTAAAAAATATTTTTCTTAAAATAGAAGAAATTGTTTTCCTTAAAAATTTGAGGAAAAATATTTCCTGGAACAATAAAAATACACCAATGCACTCCAACCACCCACCACACTATCCACCCACACCATTTTCCCTATGCCCCCTAGTTTGCCTACTCTACCCACCCCTATCTCCCTACCACCCCTACCCACCTTTACCCACTATCAGAACATAAAGAACAGAGGCGGCATTTTGGATGTCCAATTGACGTAAAGTCCAACAATATGTTGCAGCTAAGGAGAGAATGATATGAATTATCGCTGGTTTGACAACTGGAGTGAATGTCTCTGAATAGTCATGACCTTCGAGTCGATGGTACCCTTTTACAACAAGATGAATTTTGTAATGCTTGATGCCCCAGATGAATTTCTTTTAATGCGAAAAGAGGAATTACATGGAACCAAAGACCAAGTATCATTACGAAGAAAAGCATCCATCTCAGAGGCCGTGGTTGCTCGCCACTCTTTAAACTTATTTGCCTTAGTGAAACACGTAGGCTCAACCATGAGAGAAGTGCTAGCAGTGACCAAACTTGTAGAAGGAGGCATGAGATAAAGTTGCATTGGATGAATTCGAGTGGTAGAAATAGAGGACTTTGGGACGGCAAAGATGGCAGTGGTGCTAGTTGATAAGCACTAAAGTCAACAACGAGGGGCAAAAGGGACGAAGAGGAACTGGTGGACTATTGTGGAGAGCCAACATGAGAAGTATTCGATGAATACGGGGCTGATTGTTATTAGAAGGAGCAGTAGGATGACTATTATTAGGACCGTGAAGAATATTTCATAAAAAGAAGGTGTGTGATGGTGGGCGAAGAAGAGAGTTACCAGTATGATGAACAAGAAGACCATGACCATTGCCGACATGAACTTGATCTTGGCCCTTATACTCCTCAACTTGATGAAAAGAGGTGAGGTCAGGAGCCATATGGTGTATGGCGCCTGTATCTGGAACCCATTGTTGTGAATGTGGTGAAGGGGATTGATAGAAGACATGGGTCGTGGGATTCATGGAGTGATTGTAGCATTGAAAGCAAATAGAGGCAGTGTGATTAGTCCCGTTGCATATTTGACACCTAGATAGTGTATCTTGAGATTGCCAAGGCTGGGAGGAAAATTTTTTGGACTGCTGATTTCATCCGCCCCTACTACCATGACCACGAAATGACCTGCCACCATGTCCTCTGTTTATATTGGAAGAGCGATCAGATGTCGAACTACATTGGCTAATATTGGCTGAAAGGGACTATTGGGAATCAAATTGTGGCGGGGAAGAAAGTGAGAGGGTGGAGATGGAGGATCCGTTGATAAACTCATGGTTTAAAAGCAGACTATGAAGTTTGAAAAAAGTAACTAGCTCAGGTCGGACTGAAAGGGTGGTAACAATTTCTTTAAACTCAAATCGCAGACCCACTCATGTTCCTCCTTGATAGGGTGCAAGGTCTTCTGTTATCAAGTCTAAACAAGCTTTCTTTGTTCGCACCTTTGAGTCTCTGTTACAGAAGACTCCACAAAGTAGAAAATGCCTCGGATATTCCATTAACGGTTACCTAGCCCAGGAAAGGAAAAGAAAGGGCAATCTGCTAGAGGCACCTTCCTATTCCTTGCCGCAACGTATCCCAGGTCGTGTGAATTCCCCAGCGGCGAATTCAAAACTAAATACATTTCCAATAATGAAATAAATAAAGAAAAAATTAATAATAATAAAAAAATTCACTTTATTTCGACTATGAACAATCATAGGAATAGAAGAAATGGGTTCAGACCAAGTGACAGAATCGATCGCCTTCTTAGTTAACTGCGGAACCCGCCCTTTAGCCATCTATCTTTAGATACAATTGAGAGGTTATCACTGAGCATTCCTAGTCACACGGGAAAAGAGGTCAAATGGCAAGGCCATACGCCCGTTTGGCTCCGTCTGGAAGGCATAAGAGGTGTCCAGCAGCAACCAATTCATCCGAGAGTAGCTTTGCTTTATGCAAATATTGAGTAATTGTAAGATAATTTTGTTTCAAGTTTTAAACTTGCATATGGAGATTGAGAATTCGAATGTTAGAAGGAGACGATACAGAAGCTATGAGGGCATCCCAAACTTCTTTCAAAGTATTCAATCCAATGGCTATTGGTGGTTTTTCTTCTGATAGGGATGAAAGAAGGAGACTGATGATCAATTGATCTTGTTGAATCCAAAGAGCGTAGGCAGAGTTCGGTTTGGAGGTTGCAGGGTCGTCACTAGTAAGTTGGGATGGCGGACATGGGTAAGTTCCATCAACATAACCGTAAAGATTTTGACCCCGAAGAAAGGACAATAATTGTGTGCGCCAGAACAAATAGTTTGTGATTGTTAGTTTAATCGAGATGAAGTGATGATCGTGGAAAGTGTTGTGGGTGAAGAAGAAAAAGATGAATCAGAAATAGAGAAGGTGTTCGAGTTCATCATGGCTCTGATACCATATCAGAACATAAAGAACAGAGGCTTGAAACAAAAACAAAGACTTCACAAACTATTTTTCTTTCCTTGTTATCTTTGTACAAGCATGAACATATATATATATATATACACGTGAGATGCAACTAGAGATTGGGACTTAGGAATGGTAGTTACATTAGAATACAACAGAAGAATTACTATCCTAGTTTATCCTTTTTCCTTGAATTTCTCAAGTGAACTTCACGTAGTTGGATATGCTTCAATACCCACCTACTCCCAACTTACCCCATCTACCCCCACTCCGCTCTACCACCTACTCCCCTACCCCCACTTGTCCTACCCCCATCCTCAAATTTCTATTACATATTTTTCTTACTTTTTTTAAAAAAAAAATAATCCCTTACCCTTCTCCCACCCTCCCTCCCCCCACCCCCACCCCCACTTATCCTATCCCCATCCTCAAATTTCTATTTCATATTTTTTTACTTCTATAAACATTTATAAATAATATAAAAAAATTCTTAACCCCCCCCCCTCCCACTCCAATCCCGAGCTTTTTACTTTATATGTTTTATTTTATTTTTATAAAAATTTTATAATAAATGAGGAAGTTTCTCTTCCCCATCAAGAGAAGGTAAAGTAATAACTAAATCTTATCTATCTTGAAAGTTGCACTAAAAGAAAATAAGAGAAATTTTAAATATAGCACAACGCATAACAGGAAGAGAAAACAATTGTCAAATCCTATTCACAATTACAAAAAATAAAGCAACACCAGATAAAAAAAACTATTCGTATTTAAAAAATAAATATATGTAAAAATTAAATATCATACAAAACAAAACAATATCATAGAATGTAAGTTTGAAATTTGTAAAAGTAATGGGTCAAGTTGGGCAAGTTGGGTTATGACCCATCATTTAGCGCATCTTAACCCGCCCATCTTAGTCCAAACAAGCTTTGGTATATTGACTCATCTATTAGTTCAACCCATTTTAACTCGCCCAACTTCTGCCTAAACGACTCATCTGCCACCCCTAGTCATATTCAGGGAGTCACATATCGCGATCCAAGTCCATGATATCATTTGTTTTAACCCAACAAATCTCACAAATTTGTCTTTTGGGTTAAGCATTCATGGAACCTAAAAGCTTGCACATCATGTGAATTTTTGTTGTGCCATATAAAAACCTTCACTTTTCTGTTACATTTCAATGTGAGATTCGCCTAAGGTGTAGCATGCATCCACTCTTCTTAAGCTAGTTAATCTAAAAGTTCATCAGTCCTTCACTTTGACCCACCCTCCATCTTAGGCGTCACACACATTTTATAGATATGCAAATGTAATATCGGATATTAGATATATAATAATATACATACTATTTTTTCAAAAGCAAAATAACAATAATAAAAATGGCAAACTTTTTTGAAATTATGGTAGACGTTGTTTTCCATCCGTGGAACGGATACGTCCACGTGATATAATGCTTGATGTGCTATGAAAAAGGTTAGGAGTTATAGAATGGTTCAGTACTAGACTTTGGTTGGGCTATCAGACTTTAAATGGTACCATGAGTGCTCTCCCGCCCTCTACCGCTAGTCTCAAATTAATTAATGTGTAGAGTTTAGGTGTAGGCACTAAACCGATATACTAGATCAGTTTAGTCAAGTTCTATCTTTACTTTACTCATTAAATTTGAATCGAACTGAACCAATGCTCGACTTGTTCAACTTGCCCGGGCATTACTTGTTCAAAACTGACACTCTACCAAGCTAACCTTGGACACATTTATTCTATGGCGGCATGTATCTACCATCAAGGCCTCAAAGGGGAGCAATGAGTTTGGAGAGAAAAAGTTCGGACGTGTGACACGACGCAGAGGGAGAAATCATGGCGGTAATTCAACATTATATCTAGATTGAATAAAGCATGAAGTCAAATTGATTTATCATGACTAGCATGTCACACTTCAGAAATATATTATTTTCATCTTTTTCGTTTGTAGCTTTAGAATCCTAATGATCTGATATGATTTGTGAGTAATCTAATAGAACGACTAGGTTGAGTACAATATAAAATCATATCGGTCTGTGATAACTTGCATGTCACAGTTTTAAAACATATTCTTTTTCCTCTCCCGTGTTTGGAGCTTTGAGTTTATATCTTGTTTTTAGGTTTAATTGATTTTGGTATATCGTTTAATGTATCATAGTTATTATACACTAGTTTTGGTATGTTGGGTGGAAAAAATTTGAAGAACATAATTCTTCAATTAGGAAGCTTAAATTCTAAGTTGACGGTTTGAGTATTAACTATTCGTATTTAAATCTTTAGTTCAAACACTAATTTAACGATTTTGCTTGAAGAATCACAAAGCTCCACTATTGGCCTTAAAAAGTGTTGATATAGTGGATCTTCTTGATTTGGCGTTGTTTGAGTCAATTAGTAATTGGGGATTGTTTGTATTGGTATTTCGCAGCTTTATTTTGAAATTGAGATCATTTTGAAATTCTGCCTACAGAAAAACCATTTTCATCCACGTCCCCCTCCCTTCTAATGTTCTAATCCTCCATATGAACCAGTACCCAGAGTAGTTCCTTCTAATGTTCTAATCCTCCATATGAACCAGTACCCAGAGTAGTTCCATGGTGCTCATGAATAAGAAAAGAGCTCATGAATTACACAAGGTTTACCCACAACTAAGATTAATGGGAGTGTATCACGCTGTCATATGAGAATTGCCGAAAGGCTAAGCACCCTCTTCACTATACCAAAAAGAGCAGCAGGCAGCTCAAGATACCACTTCTTGCAAAGTAAACAGCAAAATTGAGTTTTTCACCATTAACTGTGGACTAAATATCCAATACTTAATGTCATAAATAATTTGTCCTACAAAAAAAATATTAATATATCTGACCCCTTTCTCTTGAACGCTGGTACCTCACATTTATAGGTTAAGAAATCAACTATCTAAGCTAGGCAGATTTCAACTTAGCAGATGTGGACGCCAGATGTGAAAGGGTTCTGTGTCCAACAAATAGTAAGAAGACTCCTAAGAATCCAAGCGCTTTCAGTGTTGTGAACAAATTCAACTGCACGCAGAGAAAAAAAATAGATATGTAGAGTCAGCAAGGAAAAGTATTTGTCTAACAAATAAATCTACATGCGGAATTTGAGCCTTTCACGGATTTATAAGGGCAGCTGAACAGCCTGCAGTTTTTTCCCCCGGCAGGTCATTTACGATTTCATTGTCAATTGAAAAAAGTTAAGCTGAAGTGTAGGCAATGGATCCTTATTCAAGTTTTCTATCTCTGCGGGTGCTTAAAAAGACTGATCTACCTGTTAATGTTTTATCAAGACACTAGATATAGAAGGCTGTCAGAAATCATAACTAGGGGAGAATCAGGACTAACTAGATGAAGAGAATTATGGACGTCAAACAAAAAGATCACTTCACCATTCAAACTGCCCGGTACTAGTGTTGAAAATGATTAGCTACAGTGAAGAGCTCAACGCTTCCTATAGCTACAATTTTAATAATCTAATGTGGCAGTTATGATAAGGGAATTGTTGTCACCAATGTCAGTGGGAGCAAAAGAAACACACATGATATTTGTAGTTCTCCTTTGATAAATGCCCTGAATCTTGTATCAAAACAATTGAAGTGGAATGAAGTTTAAGGGAAATCCTCAGATTCAGTTAATCCTATTAGCAATTAAAAGGGACATTTTCTAAGACCCTGTTGAATTCCAATAACTAATTAGTATGATTTATGAGCATTTGTAACTTGTAACGCATCCTCTGCAGAACAGAATGACCAATACTCCTCACTCCTCAGTTACCAGTAAATTTGGTTCAAGCAATGGGAGAGAAAAAGAAAGGGACAGGGAGTCTAGTTCCTTCTTATATAACCCCCACCACCCCCACCCACAAACAAATGTTTTGCTAAAACTAGAAAGAGAGTAAAAGAAACTATGCCTAACAGACGTTTTTAATCTCCTAAGCCATTACTCCTACACACCCACTCAACCAAAAGTGAAGTCGCTTTTGAAGAAAAGAGCATATTAATGACATACAGATAGAAAAAGGAAACCAAAGGACAAACCTTCAACCAGAACAGAAGATAAAGTGATAGAACAGCTGCGATGGCAAGGTGGAAAAGAATGGCAGATGTTGCAGGTGCTGATGATGTTGGGAAGTTCTTCAGGTTCACACCCAGCCTCAAAAGCTTCAAAAAGACATGAAAGCATGATAAATTAACCACAACAAAAGCATTTCAGGCAAGGGAGTGGTTGTTAAGCTCCACATCCAGGACAAGTTAAAGCAACAAACTGAAATAGAACCCAATCATACAGCTATTTTCTCTTATTTTTCCTTCTCTTTAACGGTGGTGTCAAGGCAAGATTGTGTGCACCACTAATCCACCGGGTACATCAGTATAAGTACCGGGTAACTCTACCTACCAAGCTTAGACAAATGGGAGGAAATTCCCTTTCTTTGTCTATATTGGAATTTGATCCCACAGCTATTATCTCTTCTTTTTATATATTGTTTCCTTTTTTAAAGTGCAGGAAGGGGAGGGACATTGCTATTCATTACATTTAACTTAATAAAAAAGAAAGTCAAGCATAGTGTAGAGAAAATCCTACCCCAACCAAAAATCCAATGAACGGCAAAAGAACAAGGGCCAGAAATGCATAAGAAAGGTTCGTAGGAGGTTTTTTCTCTGGAGCCCTGAATATGTGAGCTATTTCTGCCTTGGGCCCAAATCTTAAGGAAGGGTCAACAGCCTGAGGAGGTGGGCGAGCTGCCTTCTCTGGAGGCTCTGGCAAATCTAATTCAACAGAACCCAAGGGTTGGAAGAACGAGTTCTCCTGGAGGAAACAAAATGATCAGCTCAAGATACAATAAGATGTTTCAAATCCAATATCTAAATTTCTTTACTGCATGTTTCTTTTCAAAACTTGACCAAAAATACGGCACTATATGCAGCTTTAATGAAGTTAGAATCCATACATACCATTACAGCATCTCCGACAGTAAGTTGAATATCATATCTACCCGATAGATAGAAAAACTTTTCAACAAGTCCAAGGAAATCCTACAAGACAGAATGCCAATTAAGTATTCAGTATTGAAGTTAGAGGCAACTTCACACGTTTCTTCTTAGAATTGGAGTTTGTGCTGAACTCACAAAACACGTCCACATTATGTTAAGCGGGAGCAACAGAGTACAGAAAGATTTCAAAAACTTAACTAGTATTATTTCAAATTGTATTCCAGAATTCCCCACCACAAAGATATGCTCCACCTTGCTCTCATGTCTCAACTTGAGGAAAGCCTGCAGAACATCTCATAAGTCACCAAGTGGATAATAAAGAGTGCAAGTTATTGAACACAAAAATCAGGATCCCAACCTGGTGTGGCTTCAAAGCATGCCCAAGAGGAGAAGTTAATTGAAATGACAACCGTAGCTTTTGAAGATGGTTTGCTGATAAAGAGATGGAGTTCTCCCCAGCCAAATCAAGCCTGTATGAAACGCACCAAGAAAAAGATAAACTATCAAAGTTCATATTATATGTAGAATCAAAATGTGGTGAAAAACCATCATGCAAAACTAGACAAATTGGTGCACCCATTAACATGTATAAGCTGTAAATACACACTCAATGCTTGTGCCACATTAACTTGGTAGTATAGTAGGCATAGAGTTGTCATATGACATCAAATAAGTAAGAAACTTCAGCTTCTCATAGAAAAATATTAGTGCAAGGTAACTAACAAAATAATACTGAAATGATATTCTGATAACGATGAGAGGTAGCTAGATAGAAATATCATGGAAAATTGAGAAAACTATAAAGTAGCCAATATCTAACTAATATAGGTCTGAGTTCACCTTTTAAGTCATTGTTAAACATAAGTTATAAAAATCCATTAAGGGTATAACAGGAACGAGACAGATATAGACACCAAAACAAAAACCAGCCCTCTAGCATGTCACCACTTTATATGTAGTAAAAGAAAACATTCAATCTAGCTACTAAAACAGCATATCGTACACTTCCCATTCATTCTACTACCAAGTAGGCTGGGGTTCGAGTCCTAGGAATGAAGTCACCTTTGGTAGAGGCGGTTTACCCCCAAAGCGGGACTTCCCAGCAAAAATCCGGGTTTGTTGGGGTCCCAAAGTGGCTACCGGACACCAGGTGGTAAATCAGAAAAAGAAAACCAAGTAGGCACAGTATATTCATTATTTAACTGACACAAATGAAGGCTCATAAAATTTTAATGCATACAATTTCTGTGTAAACAATAGAAGACTATTTAACATGGCTAGTCAAAGAAATTAGAACACTAATTCCAGTGCCTTGTGCCTTGTAAAGTACGAGAATAAAGATGAGATGCACTCTCCAGGTATTCAAGCTAAGAAAAGTTCAATGAAAGAGAAGATAGAAAGGTAGTGCCAATTTAGCATCAATCTTCGCCAGATTTACTGGCATACTATTACCTGTACTCCAGTGCATTTTCCCAAATTTTTATCTCAGCAAAGACGTCTTTACAAAGTATAACTAGGTTAAACTACAAACACGTAAAATTTCAAGTCAAATCAGCAAGCACTATGAGCATTCTTGCAAACTGGCTTGTTACATGACTCGTGTAACTTTTTTTAATTAAAGAACTTAGTTCTGCAATCAACCATAGGCAGACAATGTCAAAATTGATCAGTGATAAAGAAACTCTGATTATTAAAACCTCTTCAAGAAGTCCTTAAATAACAGTTTGGTAAATTGATTTACAGCTTCTGTAAACTCTACTTTCATAAGCCTTGTGAGCCTCTACCCGTTGTCAGAAGTAAATTAAAGGCAACTATGTACAGGAAGTAGAAGTGAATAAAAAGTCAACTGTAGTAAAAAAATTACAAAAGAAATACTATAAATAATAGTTTTAAGAACAAGAGGAAAAGAAAAAAAAATGTGTGTCTATGTTCCTTAATTTGAATTGGCAATATTCACCTACCTGAAACAGAAATAAATTCACTAATGACAATGATTATAAATAACTAATACATGAAGAAAATGGTCAAAAGAGCAGCCAATCACTAAAAAGGAAACCTCTTCAAAATGGATATCACGAAGGAGATGAGACTGATAAGAAAAGAAAAATACTTTTTACGAGTTTCAACATTCCCAAGATCACTGTCGAGAACAGAAATCTCTGCATTATCAACTTTAATAACTCCTGTAACGTATATGGGTACTTTTGTTCTTCCTCCAGTGGCATAGATCATTTTATGCTCTGAATCATGAAGAACAATCTACAAGATCATCAAGAGGAAAGGATCGTAAATTGGTCAAATGAAGATCGACGTTGAAAGCAAATTTTGATAAGGAAAGAGAAGATGGCATACCTCAAAAGTGAAAATGTAACTGCCAACATCAATGTCTTTGGGCAAAGCATCCAAGTAATGCACGGCATTTTTATGGTCAAATTTGAGATCCTGTATCATGGGGGCAGACAAATATTCACAAAGTAAATAGTAAGCAGAGATGCTAAAACTACTTTCAAAGAAATTATTAACGGATATATCTGATGCACTAGCACCTGATCAATAACAGAGGAATCCTTTGAACCAGAGCTGAAAATCTGCCTGAGTTTGATTGTCAGAGAAGGTGCAGCAGCCCCCAAAATAGTGTTTACATTTACCTAATTGGATCAAAGATAACAGTCCATCAATTTCAGATATGCTGGAGAAACTCGTTAGACCACCACGATAACCAGATACGTGATACAAGAAAGAATGCATCAGGTTTCTCCTCAGAATAATAACTGTTAAAAAAAAGGCACACATGAATCACGCTAAAGCATTACAACTAGGCACAAAGCAGGTTGTGTGCTTTGCCTAGCTTATACAGCGATTGGGTGATGGCACCGAGGCAATGGCGTGTGTGTATTAGCAAAAACCAGTCAACCAACTGTTTTTTTTGTATAACATTTAGATTAATTTAAAAAGATACGTGAGCTCTGTTTCGAAAAGGTGGTACTACACAGCAAAAAACTAGTTAATATATCTGACTAGAGTCTCAAAGACTTTATAGTCTAAACCCGAAAACTGAGGAATATAAGGAAAGCAATTATGAAAGAGATATAGGGTAATTTAGAATTCAAGAGAATTATATCAATAACATCACACCTTAAGCTGGTCCTTTCTAGTCAATGAAAGCACACTGGTCGGAAGTGATAAAATCAATGGAATGGAGACCCTGCATTTCAAGAAATGCTTGATATATAAGTAAAGAAATGGTGCTGGCCTGCTTGCAGCATTGATGCTACATCTGAACTCTACCAGCAAAAATCCAAAAACACAATATTTACAGAAACATAGCAAATGCATAAAAATCAGAAAAAGGGAAAATAAAGTATATTTGCAACCACACCTATTGTTTTCTAAGGAGGCCAATGCTTCAATTTGATAATACAAGTCCTTCACATTTCCAGGAACTCCAACACCAAGGAGAAACCTCGCCAAACCTAGAATTTTCTCACCTGGAAGCTGCACATCATAAAGGAAAGTATTATCAAGAATGATTGTCATAAAATTAGAGAAAGAAAATGACATGCACTACACGACATACATTTAAATTTTCAGCAGACACTGCGGCAAAAGCTGTAATCCCACGCACGACAGCTGATGAAGCTGAGAGGGGACCCTGATGTCCATGAGCATCAACAAGTTTTTCATCAAAGTAATATGCTCCATCATCTATATTATGATATGACAACATTATTATCATGGACATTCATTTATTAGAACAAGGGAACTTCTGGAATTTCTGTTATAAACTGTCACCCCCACTAGCTCACAGAAAGAAAAAAGAAGAAGAAGAGGTATATACCATATTTCTCCAGACCATCAAGAAGCTTCGATATATCATTTTTCACCATGCTAATCTGCCAATGCAGAGTAAATATGAGGTTGAATACAAATACAAAAGATATTACACAGAATTACGTGATGCTTCATGCACCAAACTGCCCTTTTTATTCACGTAAGAATATAAAAATAGGTCAAGAGCTAGGATTATATGCAAGTAGGAAGATACTTGCCTCAGGTCAACAACCAAATCCATTGAAATAAAGTGTAGAGAGGTGCAATCGATAACTGAAATGTTCAGGGCAATCATAATCCTAAAGCCTTGATCCACTGATTTACGGAAGCATTACATCATTAATGAGACATCAATTAATTGGTAGTTACACTAATAATCTCATCACGAAGCGTAGTCTACACAACACAATTGTGTCAATCTTGGTATATAGCAAACTTTGGTGTCAATTCTTCATGGAAATGATACTCTACTCCCTTAATATTTCTTGTTATGTCAGTGTCACCTTGCATGTATACGGGAAAGCAACAAGTGCAATGCGTGATGTAATAGTATAGACAGATACTCTTCAAAAAAAGAGATGATTTACTATTCTATCGTTAGCGTATTCTTCTATTTTTACTATTGTTGTTTCTTTCACTTTGACTATCTGTACTATTTCTGTTGTCATTACTTTTCTTTCCTTAGTTATTTTCATCACATCCTTTTTACTCATGTATTTCTCAAACCTTTTTTTGAAAATCACTTTTGTTGAGCGGAGGGTCTTTCAGAAACAGCCTATCTACCCCGCAAAGGTAGGGGTAAGGACTGCGTACACCCCCACCCACCCACCCCCACACCCACTTGTGGGATCACACTGGGTATGTTGTTGTTGTTCCTACTTGTCTAATTAGTCCAGCAAGGATATTGATCACCTTTTATTAAATTGCAATTTTGCACCACAACTGCAGACTGGTTTTCTCTTTGTTCTTTGGGAAGCTTTAAAGATTGGCCTGAAAAGTAAAAGGAGGCAACTTGGAGGACAACCATTAACTCATTTTTTGACTTATGTAGGATGAAAGAAATAGGATCTCGTTTCATATGAGCTAGACTGACATGAGGAATGTCAACAAGATGGCCAGTGTACTTGCAACATAGAGAATCTCAATAAAAAGAATCCCATATAGCCACATTTTGAAGGAAAACCACCAAGAGGTGATTGAATTAATCTGACGGCTCTTCATAAAAATAAAAGCTAGAGCACATTTATAGCACACTTGTGGGTAGCAAAACAAGACCATCTTATGAGTTATGATGATGGAAGCATGAATTAAACTCCTCGAGGATGATACAGGACAAATTTTACTCACCAAAGACTGATCAATCTCAGAAGAAGCTAATGAAATGACACCAGCCAGGCTCTCAAGTGCAATTCCTGTAAAAAGTGATTTATCAGGAAAATGTCAAGTAAACACTGTAATGATTATTTTGAATTAGGTTTCTCTTCAAAAAGTTATCCAAAACCTGAACAATTTTGTGTGGTTTTAGAAAAACAGTTTTTGTTTTCGGAATACTTTTCTGAGTGCTTTTGAATAACCAACAGCTACTTTTGTTGTTCCCAGAAACATAAACTTCGGGAATCTTAAAACAAGACTAACCAAATCAGACATCTATCTGCCACAAGCATTAACCAAAAATTGTATTTCCAAAAAATATATCCAGAAATGCTGCCTAAGTACTTAAGAACCTTAAAATAGTTGTACTACAGAGACTTCGCTTTTTTCTGATATAGGATATAACTATTATCTACTTAAGATAATAATTACCTGCAGCATAAGTGCTAGACTCGGGATTGTTGGAGCTATAGCGCCACCTTCCATCACTTTGGCTAAGAGCCTGTCAAGAATCCAAATGTCATGTCGAACACCTCATAAAATAAAATGAGTCAAAACTCCAGTAGTAGTGCAAATGCTAAATGTCAAACATAAAATGAAACCTTTATGGCGCGGAAAACTGAATCAGCACTTTCAAGATGTACATCCACGTCAGAATTTAGGCCCTACAAAGGGAACATGGCATGTGAGAAATAGAGAAATTCCTCCTGACTAAACACAATGTCCTTGTGAAGCACGCAGAATACACAAGCAGATCATGAGATCTACAGATGTTATCAATTTCGAGCAGAAAGAACGGCTATATTTAGATGCTTCTGCTTTTCAATTTCCATTTTCTTTTTTCTTTCATTGAAGGATTTGAAGTGATGGAACCATTAATGAATCAGGATATCAGCTCTAATAGATACAGTAGAAAAGAAAACAAGAGGCATTTTCCCATGCATTACCTTGATAAGAACCAAACTTCCAACTGAGTAGTAGTAGTCAAGAAGTGAGCTGGCACTTTTCACAGCATCCTTAAGTCTTGGGACTATGCCCTTGAGAAAGAGAAAGCGAGAGAAAAGTGAAAACAATGCATTTAAACTGGTTTTCAATCAGTATATCGGAACAGTTCATCAAGCTCAAACATACTGCAAAGGTCTTCTTCTTAAGCTCGCAGTTCAATAAACCATTAACTCTTAATGCCTGGAACAGATCTTTCAATGCTGAAGGAGATGACAGAGTGTCCACCACCGACGCACATGTAGCAGCCCTTAGGTCAGGCTGTTTTTCAATTCCAAGAACCTCAAATGTCCTTAAGGCCTCATATGTTTCTTCTAGACTGGAGCGGTAAAATAAGCAATGTATTAGACATACATCATTTACGTTTCAAGAACACAATGTTATTGCCAGCCATGACATTGTATAATGTGAACCGAAACAGAAGAATTTTGCCTTGAACGAAAGCCAATCAAATATTTTTTTAATAGGTGAATGATGTTAACACAGATAGTCGAATGCACATACAATATGTTCAATCTCCTACTAACTCTGAAAACAGCTTATTCCTGAAGTAGCCAAATATAATTTCCCTTTCCCACTTATTTCTTGCTATGGAACAGTTTGCAGGAAGATTTTTCAAAGGAGTAATCAGAGCAAATTTACAAACTGCTATTCTGCTAATAACAAAACAATTCCTCCAAGGCTAACTACGGAGTATTACTTTATGTTACGCTTAAATAATGCTTAGCAAACAAGGAAAAAGTTAGATAGACTACACATAGTTAAAGCTCATTGTCCATTAACACTATCCTGTACATACAGAACAGATATAGTTCATAATTATGGAACTCTTCTGTGATCCTAACACAATCTAGTAATTTTCATGTTCTCCTGATAGACTGAAAAATTAAACCGACCAACCCCACCCCCCACCCCCCCACCCACAAACACACACAAAAAAGGCAGAATAAAGCAGCAACAACATTATCCCAAAAATCCCTATTGCAATTGAATGGTAATGCTGGCAAAAGTATATTTGTTCTAGATCCGTCTCAAGTCTACGAGACATCAATGAACCTGACCCAAATATTACAACTATACTATCATTGTTCAATTGTGTAATTAACAATTACGAGTTTACATCATTCTGCACGGATTAAAGGACTAGACTCAAGTGAGCTACCATGAAAGCCCCAAAATATGATTTCAACATAGGTCTGGCAAAATGGTTAAAAAAAAGAAGTAACCATCCAATCCGACCCATGAAATATGGATTGGATAACCGACTATTTAAAAGTGGATCAAATATGGATATTATCCATATTATCCAATAAAAATGGATATCCATATGGCTAGTATGCTTGTTATTTTTCATGAGTTCTTGCTTTCTGCAAGTCTAAGCTTATTTTGGCTTTTAGCTTATGTTCTCACCTGACTATTCCTGAAGCCATGGATAATACAAATATCGATATTATCCATCAATTAACCCATTTTCTTAGCCCAATTGTCTTAGTGATGGATGTATTGACGCGACATATCCAAGGTGAGGTGTCATGGTGTATGTTATTTGCAGATGACATAGTTTTGATTGACGTGACTCGTGGCGGAGTTAACGCTAAGCTGGAGGTTTGGAGGTAAATCCAAGAGTCTAAAGGGTTCAGGTTGAGCCGGACCAAGACTGAATACGTGGAGTGCAAGTTCAGTGACGTAATGCATGAAGCTGGTGTGGAAGTGAGGCTTGACACACATGTCGTCCAGAAGAGGGGGAGTTTCAAGTATCTTTGGTCTATTATAAAAGGAAATGAGGAGATTGACGAGGATGACACATCGTATTGGTGTAGGGTGGATGAAATAGAGACTCGTGTCCGGAGTCTTGCGTGATAAGAAGGTGCCACCGAAACTTAAAGGCAAGTTCTACCGAGTAATGATTAGACCAACTATGTCAATGGGGCAGAATCTTGGGCAGTTAAGAACACTCGCATTTAGAAGCGAAGGTGAGGAAATGAGGATGTTACGGTGGATGTAGGGGCATACGAGGAGAGATAGAATTAGGAATGAAGAGATCCAGGACAGGTGGGAGTGACCTCGGTGGAGGACAAGATGCAGAAAATGAGGCTAAGATGGTTTGGACATGGAAAGAGGAGATGTGTGGATGCCCTAGTGCGGAGATGTGAGAAGCTAGCTATGGATGGCTTCAGGAGAGGCAGAGGTAGGCTGAAGAAGTATTGGGATGAGGTGATTAGACATGACATGGCATAGTTACAGCTCACCGAGGACATTAGCTTAGATAAGAGGGTGTCGAGGGCACATATTAGGATAGAAGGTTAGTAGGTAGTAGGATGTTGTGTCGTTTATCCTTCCTTACTAGTATTCGTAGTATTTCTGTTGTAGTTCTTGTCCTTTGATTTTTACTATTATGTGATTTGATGTTCGTTGCCCTTTTTCGAAATGTTTTGTCTTACTTTCTATAGTTTGCTCTCGTTATTTCCTTTTTGACATGCTTTCTCTTGAGCGGAAGGTCTATCGGAAACATCTCTGCCTCTCATAGCAGAGGTAAGGTCTCTGTACACTCTACATTTCTCAGACCCCACTTGTGGGATTACATTGGATATGTTGTTGTTGTTGTTATTAAATATGGGTGGGAAAATATTTTATCCGTTTTTGTTTAATCCAATTGGAAACAACTTCTCTACCTCCCAAGGTAGGATAAGTTCTGCGTATACTCTACCCTCCCCAAACCCCACTTTATGAAATTTCAATGGGTATGTGGTTATTTTGTTTAATCATTTTTCAACCCGCCCATATAAGATCCGACCCGCCCATTCACCACTCCTATTTCAACATATACAAGAACATCAATTCACATGAATAAAGCGAATTAAACTCTTCCTATGTAAGATTTTCCATCATTAATACCAAAAAAATTGTCAATTCATATAGCTAACTCCAACTAATTTGAAATTAAGCCATAAACTGATTAATTAATTGATCGATCTAGATAAACAAGGGTTTAAGTAAGGGTTTAACCAAACCTCGATCCATGAGTAGGATTAAACAACTCCAATGCAGCAGATCGGTGAGAATCGGAGATCGGTTTGAATATAACAGCGTCACCACAGATCAATACGGACAATACTAGTACCAAAAATTCTAGAACTTTCGCCATTCCTGTAAAACGAAAAATGAAATAAAAAATAAGATAAAATTGTTAGGATATAAACTATATATGATGTATTTAAATGGAAGTGAAATTAAGGAGATCTTTGATAGTTTACTCGTAATAGGGAGAGGAACTTGCGAGTCTTCGATACAGTCAGACCAATGGGAGGAGTGTGAATAATATGCAGAAATATTTTTGGGCTTATTTTCCAAATATGCCCACAGTGTTTTATCTTATTGACCAACATGTCCTCTCTCGAGTCGCTCGTTAATAAACAAAGGATGTGCTTAGTAGTGGTTTGGCCATGAAAATTAACTAGTTTTTTATTAGAATTTTAAAGTTGGAGTTGTGTTTAGTTATAGTTTTTATAAATATTTTTTATTGTTTAAATGTATTGAAAGTAAAAAAAATAAAAAATAAAATAGATATTTTTCAAGTTTAGAACTTTCATAACCACAATGTTAATTTTCAAATTAAATGAAAAAAATTTAAAAATGAAAACCTAAAGGTCAAACGGGTCCTTAATAAAGTGGGAATATGGTTTGTCCTATGATTTTTAATGGGCATTTGGACACAAAAATATAATGTTTCAAAAATTGAATTCAGCTATATTTAAATATGCATTTAAAATTGTTAGCAGTATATCTATATAGGGCGTATTGAAGTGGAAGTGAAATCAAGGAGATTTTTGAGAGTTTACTAGTAATAGGCAGAGAAACTTTGCGAGTCTGCGATACAGTGAGACCAATGCGAAGAGTGAATAATATGCAGAAATATTTTTGAGATTATATTCCAAATATGCCCATCGTGTTTTATCTTATTGCCACTATTTAAATTTTTTTGAAGAAAAAATAAAAACATTTATATATATAAACAAGAGTTAAATATTGCACTAGTATGTTATTGCTTACCTTCACGTTAAGGGGATGACCCGTGTAGCTAGGGCTATCAATGGATCAAAGGTGGATCGGGAACCGCCTCCACCCGCCAATCATCCATCCACCATCCGACTCATCCATCACTCTATTTTTTCTTCATCTACGGGTGAATCGGGTAGATCGGGTGCTTCGCGGGTAAAAATTATAGCATAATCAATCAATCAATCACCTAAAATCATCCTTGGTAAAACGAAAAAAAAAACTACATTAAATAAATATCATCATACTGTTTTTACAAGTCGTGTCTATGCTCCAAACATGCAACCAAAAAAGCGGAAAGGAGCCAAAAACCAATAATAATCTGAAGTAACTAAAGTTTAAAGGACGAATTACATGTCACTTCTAATAATACTAATAATTGAGTTTCTAATTAGCGACAATCTTAATAGACTAAAACATTAAAATCCATCAGGTCTTTCATCTTCATATCACATCCTCTAAGATCTATTCATTTTCTAAATCACATATCCATGAGCTAGAATTTAGTTGTACATTAAAAAAAAATTATAAACGGGTGGATGGATGAGTCGGGTGGTGGGTTGGATGTATGTCCACCCGAATCCGACGCGATCCGTCACCCGATTAAAATCCATGTTTTGTCGGATTTTCGTCCATATAATCAGATCGGGTGAATCGAATATCCATCGGGTCATGGTGAACCTATGTGTAGATCTGTAAACAAGAGATGGCCTTTCTCTTCCTTCTTTTTTCTCCTTTTAAAAATCGGTTAGTTAAACACCTAGCAAACTAGAAGAGTTAACCAGCTTTTCTTGTGGAATCTACAATCCTTTTTTATAAGGTGTATCAATATTATTCAATTGGTAGGAAGAGATTAAAACGTCTCAGACATTCAATTAACAATTGTAGCTTAAATCAAAATGGTCAAGAAATTAAGTTGATGGTTATCGCTGTGGCAATGGGGTGTGTTATGAATCAACACACACAGAATTCAATCGGATGTGAAAGAGAAAGGGAAAAGAAGGCTTTTGGACTTTTGAGTCTTCGTATGGATTGCCGACCCAGGCCCAAGTTCCTTTTGTTTCGGTCAAGACAAGTCAAGCCCAAATTAAAGATTCTTCACATTATTCATCACAACCCTTCAAAGTTTGACAAAATCATCCAAACAATTTTACATAACCAAAAAGGACACAATAGAACATTTTATTCCAGTTGTTACATAGTAAAGGAATATATTTGTTATAGTCTAACCGATAGGAATTAGACAAAAATTGTATAGGATTATGTATTTGTTTATTATTTTCTTTCATTAGATATGTGCTCTTTCTATAGTATAAATAGAAGAATTTTTTTCCAAATATTTACGGTTTCATTGCTTCTTTCATGATATCAGAGCTACGATAAAATCAAACCTTCTTGTTCATTCGAATATACATAATCAGTAGCAATGACAGAAGAACACACTAGAAATGTCCCAGTGGTTCAAACCACTACTAATCAAGTTTCAATCTATTCAAACCACTCATATTTTCCTCATTCTTTAGATTCACCGGGGTATGGCTCTTGTCAACACTCTTTTTGATGGAAAAGGATCATACTCATAGCCTTGTCAATCAAGAACAAGGTAGGATTTATTTCAGGAGCTCATGTTGCACCTGATTCTGCTTCAAATGACTATCAACTATGGAGCAGGTACAATGATATGGTCACTTCATGGTTGCTTAACTCACTTTCCAGAGAAATTGCAGAAAGTGTGATCTATTCTAGATCTGCTAAGGAATTATGGACCAGCTTGGAACATAGGTTTGGTCAATCCAAGGGAACTAAGTTCCATCACCTACAAAAACAACTAAGTCGATTAGTTCAAGACACTTCTAGTATTGCAAGTTATTTCACCAAGCTAAAAAGGCTTTGGGATGAATTGGAATCACTAAATGCATATATCAATTGCAACCGTATTTGTATATGTGAAGGAAAAGATAAACTGCAAAAATCACTAGAAGATGAGAAGCTTATTCAGTTTCTTATGGGTTTAAATGATGTTTATTCTCAAGTTAGAGGAAATATTTTAATGTTAAATCCTCTTCCTAATATCAACCATGCTTACTCTTTACTCTTGCAAGATGTGTTGGTACTCTATTATACTTTATAAAGCAGTACGGTAAGTAAATAACTATTACAAGTATTCGAAAGGATAAACAAATATTCAATATTCAGAAATTGAATCTTGTTGAACAAATAGGCCAATCTCCAAAACTGCCGCAAGCTTGTTGTGTCTTGAATCTTGATAACCTGAAATCAAGAAACAACTAAATCTGAATGGTTACAACGTTGTGTGTTGAGTCGAGTGATAGCCCTCTGTCCTTAAGACAAGATTGCCCCGTATATATGCTTTTACGTTAGCGGGCAATAGTCTCCCAAAATAAAACAACACTTTAATCTCAACGCTACAAAGCCAATAGGTTGAGCCTGGCGAAGAAAACAAATATGAATCGACTTGCTGAAGATATGGAATAGGAAGGAAGAGTTTCTCTTTTCTCTTCTCTTTTGTCTCTGTGTATATAGAGTGTCTCTGTAGTGTATATCTTGTGTATATGTGAGGGTTTGGTCACTGTTTTGCACACAATTTTACTCACTGTTTTGTGCTATTTTCGTGACTGTTTTTCAGTCTGTTTTTGGTGTTTTTCCAGTGTGTTTTCAGTCATCTGTGCCATCACGAATTGAGCCAACAACAGCTCAATATATAGCATGGAGGAGGGGCTGTCCAACTGCCAAAAACATGGCTGTTAATGGCCATTAGGAGGGCATTAAAACAGCCAAGTAATGGTTGTTAATGGCCATTGAAAGAGGTTGCCCAACTGCCCAAGAATGGGTTGTTAATGGAGGAGTTAATCAGCCAAGATTGGTTGATTAATGCCTAAAAAAACAGTTCCAACGGAGGCAGAACCAACTTTCCAGAAACTCTGGGAACCAAACTGTAAATATTGAAAATTCAAGGACCAAACTGTACATATGAAAGAATTCAGGTCCAAACTGTACATATGAAACTTCAGGGATCAAACTGTACATCTGGCAGAGTTCTCTGGTCCAAAAAGATAATATCAGAAAGTCCCCGCAGCCCGCAGCCTGCGGCCGCGCGCGTGTGGGCTTAGCCATGAACCCAAGCACATCTAGGTCTTCCCTCCTTTAAACACATGGGATACCCCTTGTGGTCCCAAACCCTTAAACCAAGTAGAGACTTATATAGAGAGCAATTCTTCATATTCCCACCGATGTGGTAGATTTGTCTCACACCACATTTTCATGTCTCAAACACCTTACTTCGTGGACCAATATCTCTTTCATTTCTCAACGAAATTTGACGATTCTTGGCCCTACGGTCATCTACTCGCTTCGTAGATCATGCATGTGTAAAGAGACAAAGCCTCCAATATGCGGAACACTAGTGTTTAATTCATCAAAGATGGGTGGACGCATCTCCCCGCCAAAGGCAAATTTCCAACAAGATGAGAATCAAATGAAAGTTTATGTAAATCCCTTGATTCCATATGATTCTGCTTCTTTTATGGTGAACAATCAGGGATAGAATTGTTACAAGAATCAGAGACAATCACAAAAGTCTCATGTCTAATTTCAAAGACAAACAGGCTATCCTCAAATAACTGGAAATAATTTTCAACAAGGGTCAAATTCTTCTTACAAAGGAAAGAAGTTTAAATATAATCCTAATGTTAGTTGTTCATAGTGTAAGAAGACAGGTCATACTGCAGATGATTGTTACAAGCTAATAGAATTTCGTGAAGACTTCCAGTTTACAAAAAGAAAGAATTTTCAAGATCAAATCAGAGGAAATGGAGTAACAACAACTGAAGAACCTGAGAAATTCAATAGGAACATGATGGATTTGAACTATATAAATCAACATTTGAGCAAGGATCAGATCTCAAATATTGTTCAAGTGATGAAACAAGCAAAAATAGCAGAGCCATATAATGGTGGAAATTCAGAGACCAATGCAAATGTTGTTGCCGGTACTATATCTAAGTATCTTAATACTTGTTTCTCAATTTTTAATTCCAGCTTCTGGATCATAGATTCAGGAGCCTCTGAGCATCTGTGTTTTGATGCAAAGGCTTTCCTATCCATGTCTATCCTTAATAAACCTCTAAGTATTAGTCTACCCAACTCTCATAGAATATATGTCACTCATGTTGGGGAAATCAATATTTTTCCTAATCTTATTCTAAAGAATTTTCTGCATGTTTCAAGTTTTACGTACAATCTTTTATCTGTGCACAGATCCTGTTCTCAATTCAACAGTACAATATTTTTCACTTCTCTTGCTTGTATGATGCAGGGCCCTTCAATGAAGACGGCACAAGCTTTTGATGAAGCAAGAGAAGGATTGTTCCTACTCAAGCCTAATAGTGATAGGACTACTCTAGTTTCTGAAGAAAGTATTTCTTTTCCAGTTTTTAAAGCTCATTGTAGTGTTGTTTCTGTTCCAGTTTCTTTAAGTTTCACTAAATGTGCTTGTGCTATTTCCAATGTAAAGCTCTGGCATATAAGTCTATGGCATTTGCCCTTTTCATCAATGAAGAATATCAGTTTTATTCCTTCTCCTTCAAATCCTGATTGTTTTTGTGAAATCTGTCCTTTGGCTAGACAATCAAGGCTTCCTTTTCATACGAGTACTATTTCCATTAAGTCTATTTTCAACTTAATACATATAGATACTTGGGATCCCTACAAAGTACCAACACACAACAATTACGGATATTTTCTTACAATTGTGGATGATTTTAGTAGGACAACTTGAACATTTTTATTAAGTAACAAAGGCAATGCTTTTTCAGTCTTACAATGTTTTATACAAATGGTAGAAAGACAATTCAGAGCCAAAGTGAAGGTTATAAAGGTCAGATAATGTCTTGGAATTGGGCAGAAGTGCTGCAGCTTCTACTTGGCTTAATTCATAGGGTATTATTCATCAAACATCATGTGTGGGTACTCCTCAACAAAATGGAGTTGTTGAAAGAAAATATAGGCATCTTCTTGAGATAGCAAGGGCTTTGTTATTTCAATCTAAGGTCCCTATTTGCTTATTGGGGTGAATGCATCTTGACTTCTACTTTCCTGATTAACAGGATGTCATCAATGGTTTTACATAGAAAGACCCATTATGAGGTATTATTTAAATAGAATTCATCCTATCAAATGTTGAAATGTTTTGGTTGTCTTTCATATGCTTCAACTTTACCACATAATAGAGGAAAATTTGAATCAAGGGCTAAGTCTAGTGTTTTCTTAGGCTATCCTAGTAACAAAAAAGGATATAAGTTTTTGGATTGAGCACTAAGAATATATTTATTTATAGCCATGTTCATTTTTATGAGCATATCTTTCCTTTTGCCTCAGATATTCAATTCAATCAGTCACTTTTCTTCTCTGAAAATCAATCATCTTCTGTTTCTTGATCCTACTAAGTATCCTTCCTACACTTCACATTCTGATCCTTTGATTCCTCCAGCTGATATTCCACCTAATGAACCTGAACCTTCCAATCCAAATTCTACACCTATCACTCCTGATTCATCCCCTAACCATAACTCCAACTCTCAAGAGTCATCCATGACCCCAAACCTCTCACCTTCATCTAGCAACATTTCTGAACCTCAATCTACACAACATACCTGTTAACTCACTCCTCCTACCCAAACCCCCTGTTGTGCAAATAGAAGATCAGACATAGTCAACAAAGGTACTCTACCATCTTATCTCCATGATAATTTCTGCAACAAGATTTGCTTGACTGACATCATTTTCTTATTTTCTACTCCTATCACACCTCCAACTCTTTCTATCAAAGTGCTATCAGTTCCGAATCAGAAGATTTTTCACTCTATCTCCATCATTACAAAACCTACTAGTTTCTATCAAGCTTCTCTTCATTCATATTGGAAGAAATCTATGGATGTTGAATTACAGGCTTTACAGGATAACCATACATAGGATGTGGTTGCCTTACCAGTGGGAAGAAATGCTTTGCCTTGTAAGTGGATTTACTAGGTAAAACAACATTCAGATGACATAATTGAAAGGCTTAAGGCCAAATTAGTAATCAGAGGAGATATACAAATAGAGGACATAGATCACAATGAGACTTTTTCTCCAGTGATAAAAATGACCACTATAATATGCCTCATTGCCAATGCAGTAAAGAAAGGATGGGAAATCTCTCAATTTGATGTTAACAATTTATTATTGCATGGTGATTTGCAAGAAGAAGCCTATATGAAATTTCCTCCTGGATTCACTGATCTTGTTTGTAAACTAAGAAAGTCATTATATAGTTTAAAACAAGCGTCAAGGCAGTCGTATGTCAAGCCTGCAGGGGGCTTAAGTTTCAAAGGTTTTACTCCTTCACTAAATGATTATTCTTTATTTTTTTTAAGACATCAAGAGGTTACACCATTATTGTGGCAGTATATGTAGATGATATACTTATCACAAGTAATCATCCTACTGAAATTGACAATCTTAAGAAGTTTCTTAATAAAGAATTCAAAATCAAAGATCTTGGAGCACTTCATTATTTTTTGGGCATGGAAATCATTAGGGAAAAGAAGGGTATTAAAATTAGCCAAAGGAAAATATACCTTGGATTTTCTCAGAGCTCATTTGCCTCATGCCTCATCAAAGCTCACTACACATTCATGAGAATTACTTTCAGATGCTACGTTATATCGGCATTTGATAGGAAAAAATGAATTATTTAACTCATACTCGACCTGATTTATCATGTTCTTACCTTGAGTCAGTACATGCAGCAGCCATGTTCGGGAATTCATATTCAGAGCTAAGTCCCAAGGAGGCAGGTTGGAATGTACGGGCGTAGGTTAGCGTCTCGTCCTACGAATGATATGTGTCCGACACTTTGGTTGTTCTATTTTGTGCAAAATCAGTCAGAATTTAGCATTTCGGCGTGTACAATCTTTGTTTTATTTCTTCTTTCACTTTTTTCTTCTACTGAAGGCTGCAATAGTAACTTCGAGTCAAATTAATTTCCATAAGATGATTGTTACCTTTTATTTCTTCTTAATTTCCATAAGATGATTGACAAGCAGAGTTCTCAAAGTTTGTGCTTTGATTCTGCAACATGACATGCATTCTCTCCTCGAGAGTCTTGTCAATAACATCATAGGAGAAAGTTATATATATTCTGCCTAGGCTGATACTATGAGCATAGCTTCCCTTCTTCATTGGTTTCAGTCACACAAAGTTTATCAAGTTAGAAACCATTACAGGACCGCTCATAATGATTGCGCAACTGCAAATCATGAGGGGGAACTGAGAACCATGAAGTCTGAGACTTTTGTACCAGTGGCTAAATTGGTTATGATGTATGAATGAGATTTTTTTACCCTCTGAAGTAGGACAACGCGAAAACTTTTAAAACATAATCCAAACACCATGTAGATAACCAGAGTATAAAAACAACTTACAAATGCCAAAGCAAATCTGCTTATACATGTGACAATATATCAAACACATAAAATAAGTAACAGGACAAATTAAAAACAAATAAAGTGATCCTTCCCAGTTGAGTTCTGTGATAGATCTGCAGATTCGGTATTTAGTTTAAATATGAAATTTAACGCACTTCACACAATTATAATACTCTACTGGGATCGACTCATCCTTGATCTGGGGAAAACAGATTCTAAATACTTGATCACTGCTGCATTTGATGATGCCTGAGGATAGCTTAGTAGTACTTCCTTCAAACGTTCATTACAGCTACATTTCTCGAGCTGTTCAATGATCATGCTCTCAAGTTTTGGAGAATGGGCAAGGATGACTCTTATTTAAGTAGATTTCAGTACTTGATCCCTTGAGCTTCCTTAACCTCACCGTTCGAATCGTTCTCATAGCTTAATTCACATGGTTTTGTCTCATCAACCTGAAGAAAAAGACTCATATGGTCCACCTTTCCCGAAAGATGTATTCTCCTTCCATTTCAACTTATGTGGCAGCATAGTTCGTCTGGACACGAAGCGTAAAAAAAGAAACATTAAAAACTTATGGTCCTAAATATATCATGAAATTTAATGATTATGTCACTAAGGGCAAGATGAAAAGTTTTTCAAAACACTCATTACATTTTTTAAGGAGAGCACTATGATACTTGCAATTTTGACTAATAAGCAACTCTTTTTGGCTTTCATCTTAGGTATCAAATTAAACTTGATCTGGCTTTTTGTCAACTGCCTTCGAAAAGGATACCATCAGTCTTTACTGTACTGCAATTGCAATATACTCCCTCCGTCCCAAAAAGATTGGCCTAGTTTTACTTGACACGAAGTTTAAGAAATAATGGAAGATTTTTGAAATGTGTGGTCCAAAACAGGCCTTAGATATTTGTGTGGCTTTAAATCATTTCATAAAGTTAAATTGTTTCTAAATATAAAAAGGTGTCAATCTTTTTGGGACAAACTAATAAGGAAAGTAGGCCAATCTTTTTGGGACGGAGGGAGTATATATATATATATCAGATAGCGAGAGATCACTCAGAACACTAATTGCAGCCGTAAATGAGTACCTATCCCTTACGGGAATCGAACCCGTGTCTTCGACATGAAAAGACAATGTCCTAACCACTGGACGAAAGGGACCAAAAAGCCATTCTTCATATATCTCAGCTCCGAGAATAGAAGTGGTTCATTTTCTTTCTATACGTAATTCAAGATTTCGTTTGTGTACATGTTGGCGATTTCTGATGTGAATTCGGCGGGTCGTCCCCCCTTCCTACGGGTTCCCCCACCGACCAGTGACGCACCAACCACGCCCCTTCTCTTTATATATATGTGTGTGCGCGCACGCGTGTGTTGGTTTGTCTGTAAATACTTGTGATTACCTCCTATATGGCATGGCAACAAAATATGATATCACATAATTCCGGCACCAGAACACTCAACTTCCGGCCATAGTTACTTTTTGGTAGGCTCTTGTCTAGTTAGATGATTATATAGGGACAACAAAGAAAAGATAACTGATTCTATCAGGTAATTTTGTTAAATTAAATGACCATTTAAGGAATTACTGTGCACTCGATGTCTTGTAAATATATGTGAACATCATCTTTTTCAGAGTTTTACTTGATGTATTACTTCACATCTTCCCAACTGATTTAGTTCACGAGACATAACTGATTTATTTCAAGGGACAATAATGATTAAAATGTCGTGAATACAATACAGACAATAACAATTTTGATTCAGCTTCAATCTTAAACACTGGTTATAGAAATAAGAAAATTTATACACTGCTGTAAAGTAAAGAGATGCACAAGAACCGTCCTTAAAGCAAATACTCAGAATGTATACCCACTCAGACTCTCTTTTGTTCAATTATAAAAGAATTATGAACAAAATCTAATTTGACAAATCGATAGGATTACTAGAAAAAGTAAAGTGAAAAAGACTGGGAAACTCTAAAAATTCAATTATGAAATCACTTCACTTGACCAGTAAGTCGCAATACGCACTTGAATAAGTCTTAAGTGTACTTGATTTCTGCATTTGGTGATGCTCGATGATAGTTTATCAGCTCCTTCAAAAGTTCATTACTTTCCTCGATCTGTTCAATGACCATCCTCGCAAGTTTAGGAGGATGGGCAAGGATGACTTTTATTAAGTACATTTCAGTAGTTGTCCCCTTGAACTTCCCTAACCTCACTGTTCGAATCATATCCAAAGCTTCACTCACATCGTTTTCCATCTTCGACAAGTAATCAAATAGTTCTGTTGTGTGACGCACTGTCTCATCAACCTAACAGAAAGAATCATAGTGTACCGAGTTAGTTAACATTATAAGATACATATATACATAGAATTGTACGTGCCGAAGTCAAAAAAAAAAATTAAGAATGTTCAAAATTCAATATAATATGTACAACAGAAATGTACCTACAAGTCAAAAATTTCAATAAGCATGTTCAAGATTTAATATAATATGTATAAAATGTACTGCCTCCATAGTTTCTGACACACTTTTCTTTTTCATTTATTCCAAAATGTAGGAAAGATTTAACTTCAAACTAAATATTTTACCGTTATAAATGAAATATTAATTTATATTCATATAAGTATTTATGACTTGTTTTCGACCAAGGTTTAAAAAATCTTAACAACATACCCTTATTGGCCATTGCACAGTATAATTAATTAACTGACGTCGCTTTCGTACCTTGACAACTTCATCTATGTCAATTTCATAAAGCTTTGGAGAATTCCGAAGTAGACAAAGCGCATAAGAAATACGTTTAACAGAAATCTTTAAGTCATAAATTTTCAGGCTTTGCAAGTTTAGTACCCCATCAAGCTTGTGGACCGACCCAAGTTCTGAAAAAGCAATAAAAACATCCAAAATTTAGTTACTATTACAAATTTAAATACTACGAAATCAAAAACAAATGGCATTGATACAATATTCTCACCTTTAGGGATGATACAGTATTCTCACCTTTAGGGATGAACCATCCAAGCAGAGGTGTTTAATCCGAACAAGCAACACTGAATCTTATCGAATCACATGAGAACCATCTGAGTGGTATCTTTAAGCATAGAATACGAAACACAGGACGAACACTTGACAACCCAGGAGGCATCACCAACTCATAGGCTACCTCACCAATACGCTGAACAACCTGGAATGGCCAAAATATCTAGGGATCAACCTGCCCCTCTGAAAGAAATAATCCCCTTGATTATTTTCATTAATAGAAAGGCTATATATACAAGTTACATATTTCCATAATAGGAGAATCATATTCCTATTCTACTCCTAAAACCTTATTCTACTTGGATACTAAATATACAATTATGGTAAGTGTACAAGTCTAATTAAGGTAACATTTACACTACAATATTACATCAATATACACACCGAATATACCGCCCTGCCCGTGATGGGCCAATCCCGAGATGGGCTGGTCTGCTCGTGACATTCCTAAAGGACACGTGATATACACTATGTATACCAAGTGTATATCACGGATATATACCTTGTTTAACACCCTCCCGCAGTCATAGCGGGCGGTCTTCGAACGCTGAGACTGTCCCTAAAATCTTCAAAAAGGACCGCGGGAAGACCCTTTGTAAAGATGTCTGCAATTTGATATCTAACGGGACATGGCATACGCGAACTTGACCACGAGCAACCTTTTTCACGGACAAAATGAATGTCCATTTCGATATGCTTAGTGCGTTGGTGCTGAACCGGATTACCAGAAAGGTAGATGACACTAATATTATCGCAATAAACCAAGGTTGCCTTCTGAATGGGACAATGAAGCTCTAAAAGCAAATTATGTAACCAACATGATTCCGAGACCACATTAGCTACCCCTAGATATTCAGCCTCGGCACTTGAGCTGGATAGAGTCGACTGACGCTTTGCAGACCAGGAGACCAGGTTGTTGCCAAGAAACATACAATAGCCTGACGTAGACTATATATACAAGTTACATATTTCCATAATAGGAGAATCATATTCTTATTCTACTCCTAAAACCTTATTCTACTTGGATACTAAATATACAATTATGGTAAGTGTACAAGTCTAATTAAGGTAACATTTACACTACAATATTACATCAATATACACACCTAATGTATTTCCCTGCACGTGATGGGCTGATGGGCCAATCCCGAGATGGGCTGGTCTGCCCGTGACATTCCTAAAGGACCCGTGATATACACTATGTATACCAAGTGTATATCACGAGAATATACCTTGTTTAAAACCCTCTTTCCAAACTCCTCACACCCTTTATGGACGAAACTTTCAACAGAACCAGCTCACCAACATGAACTCTAAGTCACGAACCTTCTAATCTGCATAACTCATTTGCCTACTCTGAGCCGCAAGAAATCCCTCCTGGAACAACTTGACCTTGTCCAATGAATTAGACCACAAGTCTGTACTCCAGGGATTAACCTCAAATGCATCGAGCCGACCAACGGGAGAACGACATCTCCTTGACTCAAACAGTGCTATCTCAATTCTTGAATGGTAACTGTTATTATTGTAAGCAAACTCAACCAAAGACAAGAACTGATTCTAATGACCATCAAGGTAAATCACACAGGCCCACAACATATCCTCAAGGACCTGAATAGTCCGCTCGGACTGACCAATTGTCTGAAGGTCAAATGATGTGCTAAGCTATACCCGAGTGCCCAACTCCTTCTGCAAGGATCCTCATAAATGGATTATAAACGGCGAGCCTCTATTCGAAATGATATAAATGGCCACTCCATAAAATCAACCATCTCTCGAATGGAAATCATGACCAACCCCTCTAAATTACAATTAGTAGATCTGAACCGATACATAATGAGCCGACTTCATCAAACAACCTACACTTACCCAAGTAGCACTAAACTTTCCCAAATCATGTGGACATCTTACCACAAGGCCTATAACCATTCGCTTATTCACTTTTCCCATCGAATCTCGTCAAATCTTTCTTTTATTTCGCCCAATAGTTTGATCCTCACACATCTTATTCGATTTCACTTAATCTACCTGATTTGATACAACCTTAACTCTGAACACAATATGTGGATAATATAATTGTCATGAATACTCGCCACGATACTTTAGCCGAATCTCAACCCGCTAACAATCATGCACCAGTACAATAACCTCATTCTAATAATCTTTCATCCATACCCTCCAAGTTGCCCTTAACACCAATAATCCGTAAAATATGATGTCATACACCAAGAGCCTCAATCATGACTCCCTTTGGCAGAAAGATTTTGTGCTCGTACTGAATCAATTCTAAGCATCACTGTCAAGATCCGACCCTACCCAGGCCGATTGCGCAGATTTCAACTCTATTAACTCCGTCTTAACAAGCTGAAACTCCTGAGTCACCACCCATTGTTCGAATCCTCTTAATATTTCTATGTCATCCCACGCACTTCATCCTAGTTGACTATCTTATCGTGTCAACTTGTAAGAATCAACCTATCACTCCAAAAACTTATCAGATATATTTGTACCTCCTCCAAAACATCACCAATTAACCAGATGGACCATTAGAACATTATGTTTAGCTACCATCAACAAAAATAGTTTCAAACCTTCTTGTAAACTCCAATAACACTCTGTAAATACGTTGTACCTATACTTCGAACCAAAAACTCATAAATCCTCCAGAAGTGGGTTACTAGAGTAACCATAAATCACTCTCGGTAATATGACCATATGCCACTCGGCTTTAAATGAAAGGATTTGATCCGGTAAAAATGCACCATTCCCTAAATATCATCAACAATCATCCGAACTATTTCTGAACCTTTATAAAATAGAAGGTAAGCCTTTCATAATTCTGCGGTGACCTATTCTGATTTGTTGTTCTTGAATACCCAACCTTGTGTTGTCGCTCCCAACTTTAAAACTGAAGTTTTCCCAAATCATCAACCAAGTACTAATGAACTATACCTTATGACTTTAAATCTTTAGGGAATATGATCACATCGAACTCTCTTCCTTATACTTTCAATAAACTCATTCATCAACTCAACACTCCAACATAAGTCCTATGGCCCCATACTTTACCATTCATAACCATAAAATCTCTGAGTATAATACCTTATTACACCTTTAACCAATCCAAGAGTATCAAACCTTACAATCCATGTGCCTTACCATGAACAAATACTCTTACGTCATTCGCATTTGACATACTCAACCACACTATCTAACCATCAACACCTTGACACAGTCTACTACCACAGACATAGTCTCACCTCGAAAATATGACTCCAACTCTCCAGCCATAGATACTTCTTCATATCAACCAACTCTAGTTCGTCCACTCAAGGATGCCATGAAATTACCCATCTTGGTACTGCACAAGTTACCTCCTCCAATCATCAATCGCAAAGTCCTGATGGCCCTTGCCATACACCAAGTGATATTAGCCGTAGATTTATTCCTCAACCACTCTTATCACTATCTCACCCCATCTGAAAGATGTAATACAATGTCACCAAGACCTGTACATGTTTCAGGTAGTTACGCTCCTTCAAATTCACATCTTACGAAAATTAATCCTCTGAAGCCAATAGGGAGATGCCTTTCGCTTAATTATTTACCTACCATATTCCATTCAAAACACTTCTATGATTATCAATCGAAATCACTAAAATCCACTTGTGGGATGAATCAAAGTATCGCACATCTTTAAAAATAGCTACTCCAATCAGGGTAATAATAGTAAACCACAATTTGGAGCATCTGAAAGTTTTCCTTATCTCACTCGAACCTTTAACTGGGCACTTGTCTAAACCAGCCGCAACCATACATACCATTTTTCACGAAGCCTTTTACCCGAAGTACCAACTAAACCTGATCATACAAACAAAGTTGATTATTGCCGCCGTAATACTTCAAACCACCGCCAAACTAGTCCATAAACGGTAGGGTGATCCCCACTCATGCACATGAAATCTTACCGATGTCCTCAAATAAATCGTAATAGTTTCTTTGAAAATTCCTTAATAATGCATCATCCTTCCATCTTGATTCATGCGTCTACCAACTTAGTATAAGCACTTGAAAGTCCCTTGGTGAGTTCACTGCTTCTTGTCTAAGCTAACCTTCAATTAATCGCTTGAAGGATACTTCGTAACTTGAATTGGTTACCATCCACTAATACTCGTAGAAATTTGTCGAGCCTAAGAAACACATACAATACACACATTCTTCTCCCAACTTAGGGGTAGTAACCGATAATTCTGTAGGTAGCTAAATCTGCACAGTCATCTACCCCTAGAATCATCCCATTAGTCAGTTACCGATTCCCACCAAAAGCTTACGACGCGGTCGACCTTATCGATCAAATCATGTTCCTATAGCCTCCCCTTCATAGACAGAGTAGTCTCAAACAAAATTAATAAGCTCAGATTTCAGCAACGATTTCTTATCACCACATACCGAAATATCAAGCGGACCTGCAACCACAGACATAACTAAAATACTACACTCGATTATTCCCACAAGCTTCAATCTCCCATAGCAACTTTTTGCCGGACAAGCACATCCACCACTTGTGCTCGTCATATAACTGAAACTGATCCATTCAAATTCCTTCTATTACATCTCTGATTTGTCAAGTAGCCGAAGAAACTTCACGCGCCCTTCAATACAAAGTCCTACCCCTTATAACTTATCCCAAAAAGGTCATCCATCATGCTTACGTGTCTTCCAAACTTCTCTTTATAGCCTCATCAACTATTTCTTTTGTTCAAACAACTGATTTATCCAGGTTTTCCTTTTGTCTTCAGAATATTAGTACATGTCTCATTTTATTGCATCTCGAGAATCTTTATGTTATGATGAAACCTCTTAGGCATAGTCTTCAAAGTCACAATGCTTATCACAAAGTTATTTCGCTAATCGCACCATTTAGAATCGTCCAATCTCCTCCCATCAATTGTTATACCATTAATTCTCTTCATCGACTTCCAATCCCCTAATTGCTGAAACTTATCTATCATGCATTTGTTTGCACCATCACTCTAATTTCACAGGAACACAACCAAACTAAGAGTCTGAATCATAAATCCACCCAACTGAAATTCAAACCATAGATGTAATCTGAATCTGGTCACGCGTCTTCATCACGGTGACACATCTCTTACCGTACCACGCGATATCACATCTAACCGCTCATGTACGAATCTGAGAACGTATCGTCACCATTAGTGTGAGATTGAAACAAAGAAGTTTAGACCTTAAACCGAATCACATACTCACGATGAGGATTGAAAGAATGGAATTTTTCCTAAGTGTCTCATAGCCTCTCGAAGATAAGCACAAACGTCTCCGTACTGATCCATAATACTTTACTAGACATTGTTCTTATACTTGTGAGACCAGTGAACCTAACGCTCTAATACCAATTTGTCACGATCCAAAATCACAGAGTCGTGATGGAACCAACCCCAAGGATCAGTAAGCTAACCACAATCATTCGATTCAAATTAAATAGAGAAATACAGTGCAAAAATTATTAAGTAAATCAATTTAAGTCTTAAAAAGTCTCATAGTATAAATAATACAAAAATATTACAAACTCCCAAGTATGGTGTCACTTGTACAAGAACTATCTAAGAATTACAGGTTCGGAATACAATCCCTAAGTACATAATTATCCAAAAATGAGAAGACATAATTAAGAAATAAGGAAGAAGTATCCGGTGCCACAGATTTGCCATGTAGCTCACCCCAAATCCTTCGAAATAGCTCCAGCTCCATAACAGCTGGATAGTCTCGAACTCCACTAGAACTAGAAATAGGCCCTGCACATGAAAAGATGCAGCAAGTGTAGCGTGAGTATAAAAAACAATGGGTACTCAGCAACATCATTGACCGACCCTATCTTAAACAGAGACGAGGGTTGACCTACTGATTATTACTTCCATACTAACCGCCATCAGTTTGCTACAATAACACAATCTTCAAATCCACTCAAACCAAGAGTCTAATCCTAGGTTATAACATCTAGTTCTTCAACCCTAATAAGGTATTCACGAGTCATATCAATCGAGTCTAACCAATCCAAGATTTAAGCCTAAGCGTAAGAACCTCTAACTGTTTAGGAACATCACAAATAGTCAAGTAGCATAGCAAAATGAGCAATTACACAGTTTAGGCATTCAAGCAACAAGGAATGGATGAATTATATGCAATGCAAGGCCTTCGTTTCTCTTCACCGGCATACACATGTTCGAACATGAACAAATAGTGGCCCATGAGGGACTTGTGAGGTCCATATACCACTCACGCTCACACACAATACCTAAGTATAATCATACAACAGGCTCACACAATACATGTTCTATTCATACAACTCCTATACTCGTCTATAGTCACACAGGTTCATACTTTGTGAGGCATAAACATTATATGCACATCAATAAGAAGCAAATGTAGGCCACACAGGTTCTAACTCTGTCATATGTTCAATAAAGACTCGATCTTTAGTTTCTTTTCCAATTAAAATAGTATAAAGGGAATGATGAGGGCACACAATCACATAGCACATAGACATATGATAATGACACGGAAAGTACAAGTTTCATACCCCAACACGGATCCAAAGGATCGTACTATACTATCAGCTAGTGCCCAAAGTATGACATTCTTCTAAGTAATTGAAAACACAAATACCCATACATGTCACCGGTACCCAATACGAGTGCTTGACACTTCACAACTATCAGGACCCTCTTATTATCACTATTACACATTCTTAATCAGTTTATTAGGAGTCCAAATATCACCACACATCCTTTCCCCTTCGTAAAGTCTCCGAAAGATGCAAATCTAGTCAAATTCAGATTATACATCAACAAATGATGCTAATGATACCTACATTGCAATATAAAATATTACGAACCCAAAAGGTTACCCAAAATAGGATTCTGAACCAAAAAGGGTAAAATGAAAATTTTCTTCCAAAATTAGTTTACCCATCATCTATTGAGTCTAAGTATCAACTATCAACTCAATCCACCATCAATCCATGATTATTAGATAAAAACTCTATTTCCAATTTAGGGTTCATAAACCCAATTTTCAACTTTAAATAATGATTTCTAGGATGGAAGTACATATTAATCCATGAAATAATCATAAGAAGAGGGTTAGATTCTTACCCAAGGATGTATCTTGCAAAATCTCCCAAAATTCTCTAAAGTCGAGCGCCAAAAAGACATTTTAGTGAATTAGGATCAAATCCCGATTTGGGGTTTTAAAATCTTCCCATACGTCAATTACTCTTCGCGAACGCGATGCCTTTTCGCGAACGCGACGCCTTCTCGCGAATGCAAGAGATGACCCGGCCCAAAGCTACACAAACGTGGCCAGACTATCGCGATCACGATGGTTAGTCAACTTGGCCCATATCCATTTCTACCCTATGCGAAAGCGGGCCCATGCTCATGAACACGAGACCCTGATTCACCTAAGCTTCGTGAACGCAATACCTTCTTCGCGGACACAAAGAAGGACACCAAAACCAGAAAATCATGAAAATCTAGTTCTTCCCACTTTCACCTCGAAACCCCGAGACTCATTCGGAACCTCCCGGATACAAACCAAATATGCAACTTAGCTATAAAACATGCTACGAACTCACTCGCGCACTCAAAATCGTCATACAAGGTCATCTTAACAAAAAGTTTGATAAAAACCCCTATGAAATCTCATAAAGCCTAGAATCTCAACTCAACGCCTGAAATACTCCCGAGTGCCTCGAAAACCGAACCAAAACTCGATTATACCATATTCGACATTCCGGACTTGATGGAATCGACGAAATTTTGAAAAAAACACAAATGCCCTCAATGTTGACTTTAGTCAACTAAAGCTTATTTCCTAAACTTAAAGACTTTCCTATATTCACAATCTTACCCAAAACTCTCTCAAAACACCCAAGACCCATTTCAACAGTCTACCTAAGTCATAAATTATGTTTCAGAGCTGATGGAACCATCGGAATTTAATTTCGGACGCATTTACTCAAACACCAACTCCTAGTCAAACTCCCCAAACATAACACTTCCAAAACTCAAGCTTAGATTTTCTTCCATCATTTTCATTCGATTGTCTCGGGAATCACGCCGTCCATCTCCGCACATCAAAATCATCATAAGAGGCTAGGGAAAAAGGGTGTTTTCGGGAAAATATGCAAAATAGTCAAAACGACTGAACGGTCGTTACAGTCACTCAACTTAAGTAAATTACCTAGTAAAGTCATTTATCTTTTTTTCTTGTTCCTCATATGGTCATCTAAATCTATACATATGCCTTACAAAATAATAATGGCTAAAAGTTACTTTAAAATTGAAAAATAAATAGTCCCTTAAGTTTGGACTTTGAGTTAAAACATCCCTTATTTTTTAACACAGAACAATAATAGTCCTCCAATTATTGTTCACTAATTTACTTCATAAGTTAGATTGTTTTGGTCCTATAGTTAAGTCCATAATATATATATATATATATATATATATATATATATATATATATATATATATATATAAAAGAAAAACCATAATATTTAAAAGAAAAAGAAATGAAGAGTTAACACGCAGAGAGTAAAATAGGTACTAAAACATTATAAATGGGATATGGGGAGGAACAACAATTGTTCGAAACCGGGAGAGATATTTAATTTTTTAAGCAGGGTTGCAGCCTGCAGGGGAAACTAATTTTCACCCAAATAACATTACATGATTGACAATAATAATATTTGAAAACTTTAAAAAAATTAGTACTCAATGATGATATATAATCTCCTTATTTTATGTGATGTTGGATGATTTATGTTATTATCATGATGTCCTTCAATATGCACCTATATTTTTTTTTTACGAAAACCCTTAAAAATCTTTACATATGATTATTTTTCTGTTAGGACCTAGCTTTTTAATTTGAAGGAATTCATCGTTTTCCTTATTAATTATGAATTTACTGGCGATAATTTCTAGCGTAGAAGAAACTAACAACTAATTTAAACTATTTTACCAAAATAAAGATTACTCATAAAATGAATAAATAGAGCACATTAATTTATTGTTGAACTCCTATGTTTCCAAACAAGTGGAGTACATATAAGCTATTTGATATTCTTTTTTAGTATTGATAAAATGAATTTTAAATTTCATTTCTAAAGTTCTGTCATAATTGCTTGTGTGTTCCGTTATTTTTAATACCACGATTAGAGTTGAACTAAATTTGTAATATTTTGTATAGTTAAAAGATTGTTAGTGTTTTATGTTAAAGAATAAGGACTATTTTAATTGAAAATTCAAATTTAAGGGACTACTTTACCTTTTTTCTTTTACTAGTCTCTCTAAACGTGCGTTGCACGTTTAATTCATGTTATATAATAAATTTCGTATTAGAAATTTAAATTTTAACCATATGCATGTTTCAAGAATTATTGTATAAATTAGCGATATATGGACAAATATCACCAAACTGAAGTAATACACCGTTTCTACTTTCTTTTGCTCAAACTTGGAAGTAGGTTGTTTATCGGTCAGTGTTGTATGTCATTGGTTCGGTTTATCATTACTGATTTATAGATATGCTAAATCAATAATCGATTTAATCGGTAAGAAAATGTCTTCTAGGGGTCATTGACCAACTTGTTCCCCTAGATATTTTCCCTTTCATTTCTTGTTTTCATTTGTGAATACGCTTTCTTCAATCATGGTAACCTCTATGTCTAAATTAATCATCTTCGACTTTCACATTAGCGTGCATGCTTTACCACAACAAACAACTAATGCAAAACCACAATCGTTAAGCATCGACCTGGACTAAGCTTCTTTTTTATTTACTTTCAGTTTAGTTGAGGTTGTATCAAGAAACTTAGTACTACTAAATGGATGGTACATAACGTTTCACTTGCCTTTTGTTGGAGAGACAACAATATAACTATTCACTGGATAGAAAATCTCAGGTATGTTTGAAGCATAAATTTGTTTAATTATAACTACCTCCAATGTATTATAGTCAAGCTGAGAAAAGTTATGAAAGGAAATGCGAATTTGGAATAGGGTTTCTAATTCTAAATCACTTTTACATAATAAGGGATAAAAAAAATAATTTTAACAGGATTTCATTGGATTATTGGTTTAACCGTTAAGTAAACTTGAAGAACTGATAACCAGGCTGATAGACCAATATAGTACAAAATTGTTTGGACACCATTAAATAAAAAGCCCAATAACTCGTGATCGATAAACCTAATAATTTTTTCTCGGTTCGGTTTAGCGGTTAAATCGAAATTTACACACTATTTGTAAGAGGCAAAATATGTTTTTTTTCTTTAAAAAAACTGAATTAAACTGAAATAATACAATATTTGTACTTTCTTTTGTTCAAGGGAGTAGAAAACTATTTCTCCATTCTTAGTTTTTCGTTGAATCAACTAACAAATACTAATCACTATGGTAATTAATTGAATGTAATTCTCAAGTTAGCATGTATATATAGTTTTTCCTAAATTATGAGAATAAACTAAAGAGAAGAGAATTTCAGTTGGAGTTTTATTTTGAAGAGTTCGTGTTGGTAATATATTAAGGAGGTATGCCGCCATGTGTAAGGCGTACACCCAAAATGAAGGGGGTGAAAGCATGGAAGAGCATTGTGTGTATCTTATTATTGATGGTGCATATGATTCTTTCGGTTTTACCATTTTGAGGAGAGGTATGTGAGCACAAAAATTGAAACACCATGTCGTGGTCGGCACAAAATTTAAAATTTATAAAAGGGAAGGCTGTCAAACTCACGGCCGTTATCACATTGAAACGTTTTGATGATCTTCTCAAATTGGGTTTTAACATATGCTTGAAATTCAAGAAAAATTGTGTAAACTTGAGACTTATATTTTAGAGGATAAACCCAAAGAAAGTGGGAGAAATCATTAAAAAACACCAAATAATATTTGTGAGTCAGTTTGCTAATAATGGGAGATGTCCATAAATCCGCATGAATAATATCAAAAGGAGAAAACGTTACACTTAATGAAGATTGAAAAGGAAGTCTAACATGCTTTCCTAGATAACAAGAGTAGCAAACGTGGGTAAATATCTCTTTATTACATTGAATAAAATTCTGACTTCTAAGAAAATTAAACATTGGTGCTCCCGGGTGCCCAAGTCTACTGTGCCAAGTTGGTGGAGAGACTGCAGCTATAGAGGTTTGTGGATTGACACTTGCAGCGGAATTGGATGAGAAAGGATATAGGTCCCCCACACTATTGCATCTCGTAAGAGTTATCCCCGTACGTAGGTCCTTCATAGAAAAACCAAAAGGGTCAAACTCAATAGATAAGTTTTTAATGATGTTAGGAGCATATAGGATATTTTTAGGGTGGGTGAGGTGGTTGTGTTTGAGTGGTGTCGTGGCCCTGAATTGGAATGTGATTGTCATTGCCAACCAAAATAAATTAAGGATTGTTCAAATTAAATAAGTGAGGGAGTTTAACAGAGTCGCGAGTGAGGTGGGATGTGGCACCTGTATCCATATACCATGCATCGTCGGGCTGCTGGAGATTCGTAGTGATGTAAGCCCGACTCAGTTCGGTAGGGGTCATGGGACCGAAGGCATTGCTATTGGGCTGTGGAGAAGTGGGCCTGGTGTTCTTGGCCCGTGTAGCATTGGCCTAGGATGCTCGATTATTGGCGTTGCCCGGTGTGCTGGGCCGGGAGTGTGGGATACGGGCAAGGTGGCAAGGCCCCAGTTCCAGGGGTTGTGGGTCACGACCATGGGCCACGAAATTGGGTTGACCTATTGGGTCGGCTGTGTCTATCCGCTGGAGTTGGATTTTCCGCCATGACCTTTTCCTTTGCCGCCGCCTCGATTTCCGTGATTATGGCCCCTTCCGCCTCCTCGACCACCACGTTGAGGCTGGTGGTCTGTGGGATGCGGAGGATTGGCGGAAGTATTGGAGGTTGGCGGTACGTCAACCGCCAAAGCCTGTTGAGTGTGCTCGTCATGTTTGGCTCGTCTGGTCTCCTCCAACAACAATTGTGAACGGACCTTGTTGAAGCTAGGGAAAGGATCAGCCTTCGGCAAACTATTGATAAGTTGTAAAACCATCTTTGTTTCAGAAATCGGAGTGCCAACATTAGACAATTGATCGACAACCAATTTTAGTTGTTTACAATAGTCTGACATATTGACAAAGTTCTCAAGAAGAGTGTTGTTGAATTGTTCCTCCAGGTAAACGGCATGTGTATGTTTGTTGTCTTGAAAGATTTCCTCTAGCCGTGTCCATAATTCGTGAGCCGAGGCACCTGTTTTCATAATAGTATGAAGCAAATCCTTGGATAACGATAACATCAAGCCGCTTCCACGTCGGATTGTCACCGTCGGGTGGACGAGGGGTTGTGGCATCGATGTGATCAAGGACGTTGTAAGCACAAGCATGTATTTGAAATAATTCGACCCACGATTAGTATTGTCCATCCTCTTGATCAAGAACTAAAGGGATAAAGTTTTTTATGTTCGTTACGGCAAAAGTCAAATGGAATGTATTGGGAGGGGGGAGGATGTGTGACGCCGTGTGTGGAGGAGGAGTCGACGGTAGAAGCCATGATGATGGGTTGTCGGCGGTCGGCAGCGTGAGAAGAGAGGCGCCGAAATTAGGGTTAGAGAGGCCGAAATTAGGGTAAAGATGAGGCTAGGGTTTGACTTCTGATACTATGTAGAATAGTGTAATTCTCCTTGTTTGGAATCTTCTCATTAATATAATATATATATATATATATATATATATATATATATATATATGTTTATAATTGTAATCCTAATCGTATGAGAATATTGACTTTACATAATTACACTAAAATAATAATTATAAAATATATAGAGAATATTTACATACATTCTCTATCAGTATCATCTCTGATAAAAGGTAATCATAAAAAGTTTCAGTAATTCAATTCATTATGCAAAATAGGAAGTTAGTGCATTGAAAAATAGAACATACTTGGTAGGAGAAAAGCAGGAGATTGAGATTTGAGAGTTACCCTCTGCTTTGTCTTTTTCTTATTCTTAATTACACAGAGTTTCCTTGATCTAAGAACAATGACCGTTTGTTCCTTTTTGAACGGATGCGTTGCTTCTCTTTATGTCGATTATGTTTTCTTTTTAGTTTTATTTTTTAAGTTTTTATTTATTAATTAAATAGTAGGGTATTTAGGTTGACGTGAGGGGTATTATTGTAATTCAACTTTTAAGTTAGGGATTTTATGTTTTTAATAGAATATAGATATAGATATTTAAAGCGATTCCTAGCCATTGTTACTTTGTAAGACAAATGTACAAATATGAATGACCATATGAGGAATAAGATAAATAATTTTACTAGGTAATTTGAATAAGTTGAGTGACCATTCGAGGGATTGACTGCCATATAAGCCCTATTGGCTATTATTATCAAGAGGGAACCGAAAGATCTTAAAAAGAGACAAGTCTCCAGGAGGAATGTAATAAGTGTTATCCTAAAACTCAAAAGCACAATTCGCACAATTACCTCTATTTTTGGGTGGCCTTTAATTTTTGTCCCTTAAATTGGTGGTCTTAAATTTTTTTCCTTTATATAAAAAAAATGATCGAAAGTACCCATGAGGTTCTAGGTTCGTCCAATAGAGCAAAAAAAAAAAAGATTTCTGCAAGACAAGATTTCATAGCAAACTATGTCTATTCGGGCAAAAGTTATGTCTTAAGGCGTAACTCAAAAATATTTATATCTTAAGGCATAACTTTTGCCTTATGCCTTGAGGGATAACTTAGAACTACAAAATAACCTTAAGACGTAACTTTGTGAAACCTTTTCCTTGCAAAATTTTTTTTTTTTACTGAGCTGAGGTTCGAATCCAGAATTAAGGCATAACATTTGTGTTAAGAAATAACTTTTGCGAAACTTATGTATTGCAAAAATAAATTTTTTTTACGGACCTAGAATTCGAACCTGAATCTCTGGTTTTGTAAACGCGCGAATAAAGATATTTTGGCCCATAAATTTTTATTAAATGAGAAGCATAGACAAAAATTGAAGACCACCTATTTGAGGGGCAAAAATTAAAGACTAGTCCATATGAAGGGAATCTGCGCAAAAAAATGAAACTCAAATATGCAACATTTGTGCCTAAGTACATAATACTAGTATTTTGAATATAACCGGTGAGCCTTAGCCTTTTACCATTTGCCAACATAGAACACATTTTGAATCTTCATACTTATAGAAGCATGACATGCATATTAAGGAATATGCTTTAGTAACAAAGGTCCTTGACCTTTGGTACTTTTGAGTAAAGACAATTATAGCATCCAGTGTGTGCAAGTCATTCTTCTATCGACATATGCAAAAAGATTTAATTACGAAAGGACAAGGGGAAGATAGGATCAAATAATTAAGTGATAAACAAGAAAAATTATTTATTTAGAAGATGCAATTTTCACAAAGATTGACAAGAAAGAGCTCATTTTTGCTTTTTGATGAAGGTAGTCACTAAGATTTTTGTTATCTGTTATTTTTGTTAATCACGAAATGTTCAGTAAGTGGACCTTGAGTAGACTATTGAAGTGATGATCACATAATCATAAATCAAAACAAAACTTGGTACGTCAAACCCTTTATTTTTTTCCAAAGAAAAGAATGGATAAAGCACCAATAGTAATTGACAGACCTAGTGAGTTGTGTTTGGTGCACATCAATGATTCTGCAGGAAACAGAAAAAACATGGGGGAAAGGGGGTGTAGTTGGCAAGTACAGAGAGCAAAATGGACTCTTCGTTTTCTGCAATCTTGAGAAGTGGGAGTATGGTAAGTAGAATTTTAGTCCTATTTATTCTAGCTTCTGATGTGAAGGGAACCAAATTTGGCCTTCCACATACTATGCCAAGATAAATTAATGGGACAGCTTAAAAGATAGCACTTGCAGCAAGCTATGCACGTTGCCGTGCAGCTAGGAAAATGCGATCATGGAAACCTATCATCATCTGATTGAGAATCCATTCTGGGTAGAGAGCCAACTGAGTAGCATAAAACCATAGTTATTGAAGAAAACTGTCACACTTTTAGTTGCTCCATCATATTCATAATAAATCAGAATTTCGCCCTTCGGGTTTAAGTCTTTGTTCCATTTCTTCTTTCACGTTTCTTCTTATATTGAAGGGAACAATATTAACTTTCAGTCGAATTACGATGGTTGTCATCTTTTTATCTTCTTCAAGGTATCCATAGACATTTGAAGCGAACCATGTTGGCTCTGCCTGACTTCACATGTTCTGGCTAAACTTCAGTTATTTTTCCTTCTGCTTTTTTGGTAATTTTTCATGACGGTGTCTTGGAGATGCATCTCTAGTTCTCCACTTGTCTAGATATATCGAGTGAAGTAGCTTCAATTCAATTACCTCATCGTGAGTGAAGGATGTGATCTTAGCTACAGTCTATGTGTATGCTTTGTTTCCATCTTGAACATTCAATTATCTCATTGTGAGTGACCTTATGCTTTGTTTCCATCTTGAACATTCAATTATCTCATTGTGAGTGAAGGATGTGATCTTAGCTACAATCTATGTGTATGCTTTGTTTCCATTTTGCACAATCAATTATCTCATTGTGAGTGAAGGATGTGATCTTAGCTACAGTCTATGTGTATGCTTTGTTTCCATCTTGATCTTAGCTACAGTCTATGTTTATGCTTTGTTTCCATCTTGAACATTCAATTACCTCATTGTGAGTGAAGGATGTGATCTTAGCTACATTCTATGTGTATGCTTTGTTTCCATCTTGAACATTCAATTATCTCATTGTGAGTGACCTTAGCTACAGTCTGTGTATGCTTTGTTTCCATCTTGAACATTCATTTATCTCATTGTGAGTGAAGGATGTGATCTTAGCTACAGTTTATGTGTATGCTTTGTTTCCATCTTGAACATTCAATTATCTCATTGTGAGTGACCTTAGCTACAGTCTATGTGTATGCTTTGTTTCCATCTTGAACATTCAATTATCTCATTGTGAGTGAAGGATGTGATCTTAGCTACAGTCTATGTGTATGCTTTGTTTCCATCTTGAACATTCAATTATCTCATTGTGAGTGACCTTAGCTACAGTCTATGTGTATGCTTTGTTTCCATCTTGAACATTCAATTATCTCATTGTGAGTGAAGGATGTGATTTTAGCTACAGTCTATGTGTATGCTTTGTTTTCATCTTGAACATTCAATTATCTCATTGTGAGTGAAGGATGTGATCTTAGCTACAGTCTATGTGTATGCTTTGTTTCCATCTTGAACATTCAATTACCTCATTGTGAGTGAAGGATGTGATCTTAGCTACAGTCTATGTGTATGCTTTGTTTCCATCTTGAACATTCAATTACCTCATTGTGAGTGAAGGATGTGATCTTAGCTACAGTCTATGGGTATGCTTTGTTTCCATCTTGAACATTCAATTACCTCATTGTGAGTGAAGGATGTGATCTTAGCTACAGTCTATGTGTATGCTTTGTTTCCATCTTGCACAATCAATTACCTCATTGTGAGTGAAGGATGTGATCTTAGCAACAATCTATGTGTATGCTTTGTTTCCATCTTGAACATTCAATTAGCGCAATACCAGCAATGAAAGCTTGGCTCTAGAAAGAAAGAAAGGAGTGACCTTTTAAAGCTTTCAATAAAGCCTTCTTAGCTGTGGAAGCAGCAACCGGTCTGTTGGAAAATTCCTACATAAGTTGTCGGATCCTCAAAAAAAAGCTTTTCTGGGGACGCGCTGTTCAAATGGTAAAGAAGATGTTCTTGTTCTTCCATTCCCCAAACCCACTTCAGCTTTCAAGTCGTGGTTTGAAGATGATGATTTGAAGATTCATTCGACAGAGAAGGGTGTCTGGAGTCCAGCGGCTCTCTAAGACTTCGATGTACTAGTACCTACCACCCCCTTTCTTTAATAATATAAGGTAAGCTTTGAAAAGATGTTCATTGTTCAATATCTCGGCTGCTCAAGAAGTTTGACTAGTTTTTGGCGAGTTCGATCAAGAGGGACAAAAGAATGAGCCGGCGACTCATAGGCAGTAGCTTGGTTAAGGAAGCGCGTCTATCGATATTCAAAATAAAATATCCGAAAATCCGTAGTTCAATAACGCCAACGCCGTGAGAGGTCTTCTTTGAAGGCTAGAAGCATCCTCGGGTCATTGAGGATGGTTGAATAGAAGATGCCCACGAAAAAGCATTTTTTTAGAGGAAGATAAAAAAATGCGGATTTTTTGAGTTTTAGAAGGTTTAAATAAGTGTCTGTAGACACTAAATCCCCCACAATCAATCCACAAGGCTTCAGGAGACTGGAGCAACCTTTTGCTGAAAAGAGAAGGTACGTAGGCAGCTCTCCTAAAAAAGAGGAACCATCAGGTTTTATTATTTCCAATATCTCTTATTCATATCTATATCTATTCTTTTGAATCAAAGTAGGTCACGACTGTTGTATTTTAGTCGGTCCCGGTTCTCAAACCTACTACTATACGAACAGTCTTATATATATTTTGGGAACTAAAAGAGTGGCAACTACTTTCTTCCTCCGACTTCTTTAGCCACTTCCACATCTGTCGTATTCAGGAAGTATAGAAGCAGCCTCCAGATTAGACGTATAAGAAACAGTCTATGTGTATGCTTTGTTTCCATCTTGAACATTCAATTATCTCATTGTGAAATTACCTCATTGTGAGTGAAGGATGTGATCTTAGCTACATTCTATGTGTATGCTTTGTTTCCATCTTGAACATTCAATTATCTCATTGTGAAATTACCTCATTGTGAGTGAAGGATGTGATCTTAGCTACAGTCTATGTGTATGCTTTGTTTCCATCTTGAACATTCAATTATCTCATTGTGAGTGAAGGATGTGATCTTAGCCACCGTCTATGTGCATGCTTTGTTTCCATCTTGAACTGAGGTCTGTCATTACAAAGAGATGAGGGTAAAAATACATTTCAAGTATTACTTTTTTAAAAATTTCCTACCTGAACTATTAGGTTTGAGAGTTTCCTACCTAAATTATCACCAACTAGTTAGCAAAACACACCTAAGCTATCATTTGTTTACTTTTCCTACCTGATAGTTGAGGTAGGAAACTAAAAAAAAAAGTGATACTTGAAGTATGTTTTTGACCAACTCTTTGAAGAAAAAAGTACCTTTATCTGTTTCTCATGAACATAAAGAACTTCCTCTAGCATGTCAAGCTGCGTTTTCCAAATTGTCGTGGAAGAAGAGTTCACAGCACTTCATATAAATATACTCGTCCCTTCTTTCATCCCTCCAACTCCAAGTTACAAATAGAAACGGAAAATGAGAACCTTTTGTCGCTATTTAACTCGAGAGGACTTCAGAGTCTCATTAACTTGTATGTAGATAGTAAATCTGGATTGTATCAAACATTGAAGGATGATCATCTAATGATTGCCACGATTTTGCAAAATTTAAATGAGAGACCAAAACATCAAGCCAAAGTTCATATACCACTTGAGAGACGATCATATAGTCAATGTTGAAGGCCACCAAGAATGATATTTCAAAGGGTATCTTCAAAATTAAAATAAAGTAGTTCGCAACAGAAATTGACAAGCTGAGGAGAGGGTACACCTACGAGAATTTAATTGAAACACATCTAAATCAACACAATAAGGGTACCTAGGAAGAATTTACTTGTCCTCCTTCCAATATTATTACAGAGCTGTAAAAGCTTCATGGCACAAACTTTGTGCGAGGCCTCTTCCACTCATCGTCATGCAAATGCTGTCAGTAATTATCATAGTGTTAATACTCATGAAAACTAATCTTCGATATCATGGGCAAAATCAGGATAACTAGTCTCTTCTCACACAACCCCACAATATATTAACAAGAGCAGTGATAACATGTTCAATACAGGAAATGCAGCAAAGAAAGTCTTTAGGCCACATTGACACAAAATACCACCAATGTTGTCAAAGGCGCGCTTAAGACCTGAAGCGAGGCTCAAAACATGTTGAGCGCTTCGCCTCGCTTAATGTGCGCTTCAGTGTGGTCGTCAAGATTCTAAGAAATATTTTTTCCTTGCCAATGTGCTTTCTTGAAGAGGCGACGCTAAACAATTAATGTTTCACTTTATTGTTATTTTTTTCCAATTTTTTTGTCCATATATTAGTTATTCATGCTTATAATTATTACTCTTGGACTAAACATATATATTTGTATTTTTTCTCCATTGCGCCTTTTTTCATTAAAGCCCACGCTTTATTTGCGCTTTGCACTTAAAGCATCAACGGACCTGAGAGCTTTTTTTGCGCTTTTCGCTTTTGATAACATTGAATACCACTTAGACTTTTAAAAGAGCATTTCAATGTTACTGAAAACCTGTAACAAAGTTGACATGAGATCTCAAATATAGGATATGCAGGACTCAAACTCAGAGAAGGCTCTTCAATTATATGATGCAGCTGATACTACTAAGAAAATGTAAAGAGAGGACAAGGTTCCCTTAAGGAGGCAACTCGTGACAAATTAACAATATTGCCTACTGAATTCCAATATTGAGAACAGATAAGCACAAAAATATAAATATCACACGGAAGCTAAACTCCCAAAACAATTTCTGGTTACCCCCAATAAAAATCAAGCACCACGAATGGGAAAAAAGCAAAGTGGCTACTCCATCCATACAGCTTCAGAAATCCAATTTTGACAGCACACATGTCAATTTCAATCAGCTACGTCCTCAATCGCACATTAATTGGGGTCAGTTATGTGAGCTCTCTATCAGCATTTCACTATATTCAAATCCATTCTATTAAGGTATCCTTCGTGGAATTATTTTTTTGAAAATTTGCAAATATATTTTTTTCCATAAAAACCTGTTTCTCTTAACTTTCTTCAATAAGGTAATCTAAAAATACTAAATCTGTTTTCCTTCAAAAGAAGTGGTTTACAGGTGTAATTCAAAGAAAAACTCCTCCACTCACAAAACATTCATAAATCTCCAAAAGTTGCAATTAGCCAAAGGTGTTTTCCTTTTTCCTCACAAACTTTTTCTCCAAAACATCTTTATCAAATAAAATTTCAAAAGTTGTCCAAAGGCTCCTAAATAATTTTTCCAAGGTAAATTCAGGATTCTGTAAAACCAGAAGTTCTCCAAATTCGAGGACTTATCTCTACACGGAGTTATGGACACAAATCTTTAACACGACAAAAACTCCTGACAAACACCAAACATAAAGTAACAAAAAATGTTATGTCAATGACACCAAAAGGATATTAAATGAATGGAATTGGGATATAATGAAATATAATAAGATATAGTCATTTTGAGGTTCCCTCAGAGAGCATGTAAGGGAACCACTAGTTCTATCATCATGACATCAACTATGGATTTGAATCTAAGAGAATTCAAGAGAATGTTCGCCATCCTAAAATTCTTGTCTGTTTCTAAGTGATAAGGAAATATATCCACAATTAAACATCAAACTTGATTTGGATATTGCCCACATGGATCATTTGCTTATATTGTGTTATTTTTTTGCTATGTCAGTATTGATTCCACGAGATTGAAGTCTTTTGTGACAATTTTTCCCTCTATCTAATTTTAGATTTATCGCATCCCATGTTATCACTTTCAACCATCATATTGTCGCAACATCTATAATGGAAACACAACGTATTTTAGGCTGCATATGCAACCGGTACTAGGTTGAGATAACTTTTGGTGTCAAAAAGGATTTTCAGAAGAAGAAGATGTCGCAACATCTATAATGGAAACACAACGTATTTTAGGCTGCATATGCAACCGGTACTAGGTTGAGATAACTTTTGGTGTCAAAAAGGATTTTCAGAAGAAGAAGACTGGTAGTGGTAGAAGTATTTTGCTTTTAAGGTTCTGAAAAGTCTACAAACCTATCCATAAAAGGGCATTTTCTTTTTATAACAACTACACCAATTACTACGCCTCAGTCTCAAACACGTTTAGGTGTTATATGAATCCCTACTTCATTTAAGATCATATCATATCACCATCATACTAAATAGAATAAAGTGAAAATAAGTACAAGTATAATACTATAATAATAATAATAGAAGTTCTCTAACAAGTCTAATCCTATTCTCAACTAGTATTTATCACCTACAAGGATTGCTTTTCCATTGTCCTATCTTTAGCTAAGTCTGCATGGATACCAAGCATTTCTAGGTTTTTGAGACTTTGAGGGGTGGGCGTTCGAAACTTCGGTTCGATTTTAAAGAATTTCGGTCCGGTTCTTTGGTATTCGATTTTTCGAGTGTATATACAGAATACCAAACTGTAATTGTTGGTTCGGGTTTTCCTTGTTCTGTTCGGTTCCTCGCTATATGCCACAAAAGCAGAAACCAGAAAAACAGATAAAAATAAAAAGTAACCCAAAAACATCTATTTTTTATCTTTCCGATGCTACTGCAATAATGTTTTAATTTCAAGAAATATCCAGAAAAATCTTAAGCAAATAAGACCCAAAAGAGGTGATAATTTTGGAAAAGCCTTCAACTTACATGATTGAGTGGAAACAAGTAAAAAAAAAAAAAAAAAAAGAGGGAATGAAGAAGACAAGCCAACAGATCAATGCATTAAGCCAGAGAGAAGAGAATGAAGATTGAAATTGTTGATTACTTGATTGGATGGAGAAAATGGACGTTGAAAATGACTACAGTATATATATATACACACACACATACATACATACATACATAACAATAGTTTGATTTTTTGGTTAACTGAAATACAGAAACCTTAAAATCAAAAACCAAACTTTAAAAAAACCAATACCAAACAGTCGAAGAATCGAAACCGAAGATCCGAATTAATGCATTTTGGTCCGGTTTTTCGGTTTTTCAGATTTTATGCCCACCCTACTTCTATGGGATTTAGGTCTACCCCGTCCGTAACACTTTCACTTACCAAAGTTTCACACCTAGGGACCGCTGCATCTGTAGGTCGACGCAAAATATATCCAAACCATCTTACGCAACATTCTCGCATTTTATCCTCAATGCGTGCTACTTGCACCAAATATTAAAAAAAAAACTTTTGTTTCGTCATTGTATTTTGGTATAAAAACTCTCCATAATTTAAAGTTTTATGTATATAAACTCTCTCAGTTTTTGTGTCCCGTTGTATATCAAAGTAGCATACCTTTGAATGTAGTAGTTTTCATGACATATGACTAAAGAATTTATTTATAAACTGAGAAATCCCGAGGGTCAATGTCGCATGGTTCGAAACTTGGTAGAAATGGTCGTGCCCCACTACACTTCTCCACTTAAATACTAGGCCTTTGCCGGCGGCAAGGTTCGAACCCATGACGTGTGTCTAACCCATACATCACATGTTGCGCTTTAACACTAGAACAAAGCTCTAGGGGCCATGCGGCCAAAATAATTTCAAGAAATAAAATATAAATACAATGATATTCCTGTTATTTACAGTCATTAAATAAAACTAGTATTAATTCATTTTACTTGTGGAATTATCAGTTCACCTAAATTAGAAACCAAATATAAAAAGAAATTAAGCTCATCAGATTTGGTTTCAAATAGTAATTTGTTGTTTGGTTTCATAGAAAAATTATCAACTTCAGGTAACAAAAGCCTCTTCTCATGCCAAATTCATCAAACAAAACCAACGAGATGAATAGAAACATCAAGAAAATTTTCAATTTAAAAGGCCAATATTTGCTAGGAATCACAATGTGGTAACCTTTCAACAACACACACTTTGTTTTTACTTTGTTTTTTCTATTCTTTTACATAGCAAATTACATAAATCTTGTCTCCTTTGGTCATCTTCATAGTCAAAGACAGAAGAAAAAACACCTGCAATTATCTGAATTCATTACAGACATCCTTTTGAGAACAGGAGAAGTCGTCCCCACCAATTTGAGGGCCGAATTGAGATAACAGAGAAGAAAGAGGGGTATATTCATTGACCTCTTTGTATGCCTTCTTTTCCCCTCCTTAACCCTCTTATAGGCCCCCATTAAAACTTGACCCAGTAGATTCAGAAACAGAATTTTTTTCTAGACACCACATAAACTCCAAAAAGAAGAGAACTTGAGAAAATGAGTATGGTTGAATGAAGAACTCAAGGCAGATGGTACTTGATTTTCTAACCCAAGAAGGGTTGAAATTGAAAGAAACTTTGACCAAATATTATGCCATTTCTCCCTAACTGCAGATAATTTTTCAAAAAAATTCCGAAAAGAAACAGAAGGAGATTAACGAGAAGTTGCACTTAGTGAAGTTATGGAAGTTTGAAAACCCAGTCATGAGAGCACTTTTGGACGCCATTTTCACAAAGAAACAAATTCAGAAAAGATTGGATGATATTCAAAATATTGCTTTAAGATTGTCGGAAAAATATGAATGAAGACACAAAAAATGAAAGCTAGAAGCACCTTAAATAACACTTTCCTAAAAGTGGTATTTGCTCCTTCTCCTTCCCGAGATTGCTATGGATTTTATGCAAATAGTTTTAGTGGATAAAATAAGACTTAAATTTCTACACTAAGCAAATAATGAGGAATTTCTTCTTAGGAAACCAAGAATATTTCTGATTTTTAAGTGCGAGAATTTTGAAGAAGAAAGAGCCTTTTAGAAGGAGTAAGAGAGAATAATTAATAATAGATGCAAGAATTTCGAGGTTGGTTATTTTCTCAAAGTAGACGACAATTTATAGGGAAGAAAAAAACCAACTTAAGATTAAAGGATGCACCCCTTTCATCTTAAGACACAACTTGTCATTAAAAAAATATTGCATTTATTACTTATATTTAAGCAAAATTCTAACCGACATTAGTTCAAGGAGAAAAGGCCCAAAATTTTCCCTCATCTTTGGGTTTAAAAACAAAATCACCCTTATTCTTTAACAAGGAGCACTAATAGTTCTCCTTGTTTGCTAAATTGGTGCATTTTTAGTATCTCTACTAACCAACAGTTAACTTTTAACAGAAAAGAGTAGCTCGTGTGTTCTCACTGTAACTCTTTTCTGTATCTTTTATCCCCACAGAAATTCCAGCTCACAATTTAACTAAATACAAATCTCATATCATTTTCTCAATCTTCTCTCAAATATTTACGAAATTTCCCATTCTTGGCTGCCAAGAACCATTGGAAATATTATCAAACAACAATAAAAAAGATCATACATTTGACATAAACGGGAAAAAACATAAACACATCAATTATACATAATGAAAGAACTTCATATTAACCAAGAGTAATTATGACTCAAAAACAACTCCGATGCCCACGCACCAAGATAAATGCACAAAAAGTGAATTAGCAAAGTTGATTTTGTTCTGCAAAGCAGACAACAATTTATAGGGCAGAAAAAAACAACTTAAGACTCAAGACACAACTCTCATTCAAAAAATATTTTCTTTATTATTTATATTCAAATAAACTTGCTTTGTTTTTGCTTTATCTTGAGCCAAGGGTCTATCGGAAACCTCTCTGCCTCCCACAAGGCAGGGGTAAGGTCCGGGTACACTCTACCATCCCCAGACCCCACTTGTGGGATTACACCGGGTATGTTGTTGTATTTATATTTAAATAAAATTCTAACAGTCACTAGTTCAAGTGATGAACAAAGATAATAAGCAAAAACCCTAAAGTAAAATATCACTTCCAATCTAAAATCGACGTAATCAAAGCATAATGAGACTTTCAGATTAACCAAGAGTAAATTAGGGCTAAAAATCAGATCCGCTGCATACGCACCCCGATAAATGCACATAAAATCGAAATCGGAGAGGACTTAGGAATTCTTTTGACGATTCCCTTATAAACCAAGTAAAATATCACTTCCAATCAAAAATCGACAGAATCAAAGCATAACATCAAACAACATACATTTGACATAAACGAAAAAACACACACAAATACATCAGATTATATATAATGAGATTTCAGAGTAACTAAGAGTAAATTAGGGCTAAAAAGCAGATCCGCTGCGTACGCACCACGATAAATGCACATAAAATCGAAATCGGAGGGACTTACGAACTCTTTGACGATTCCTTTGTAAACCAAGACAGGGATAGCGATGCCGAAGATACCTACAATCGCCAGATTGCGTCGACTCCAACGAAAGTTGTGTTCCAGATTCTCCCTCGCGGCTCCCCATTCCTCGATCCATTTGTTCTTGTTATACTCCATTCCCCCACCCATCTTCGCTTCACTTCTGGGCTCTGGCTGTGTGAGATTATACACTGTAATTTACCCTTCACAGACCACGATGTGTGATTTCAGTTGTTATTGTTGTTGTTATATATAATAACTGCTACTTCCATTTCACTCTATCTCTACGGAAATGACAATAATGTCCTCAGTATCTCGTTGTTATCGCGTCATTGGGATGAACTGACCAAAATGGTCCTTAATGTATGGGAGTTGGAGCATTTTGGTCCCTACTATATATCCACTTTATAGATATAGTCCTTAATATATACAGAAAAGTAACCTGTTTGGTTTGGAGCCCTAAATCTGATTTTGGTAAAAAAAAGAAAAAAAAGTTATATTCTATTTTGATATTAAATACTTAAGTCAAAGATGATCTTTTATTTTGGGATTAGGACAAAAATTCCTAATATAAAGCTTTTTGATTAATATAATTTCATGATTCAAATATATTTGTTTGTTTGTGGATTTAGTTTTGATTGACCCGGTGATTCAATCTGCATCACTATACACTTCAATAATCGTGGAATGTTTGTTATAATGAAAAGCAAAATTTTCAATTTGTTTCAAATATCTCAAAACATTGCTCCTCCGCCAAAGGATACTTAAGAAAAAAAAGAGCACTAAATCAGAGGAACACTTAGTTTAACAAGCAGCAAATCGCTCAATTGGTGTTAATGAATTTAAAATTTTCAACCACAATAAAATAAATTTCTAAGGACTAAATCCAGTGACGCTTTTATGGAGAAAAAGACAGAGTGTTGATTTATAAAAAAGGAACGGGGAACTATGCCATCTCTTTCTGTTCACTTTTGTAAGTGTAAGTGGTGATTATCCGGGTGAAGGGATGAACTTGGATAGGGACGTCTTGCTTAGATTGCATTTGATTTGCCTTAATTCTGAATAGCAAAAGATTGAGCTTTTTCTCATCTTTAATGACTTAAATACATGGCCCCGCATGTCGAAAACATCACTTCTTCGCACATCCCTAATCTACTAAATGAGTAGATGATATTAGTGTCAAGTATCATCAAATTTCGTTGAGGAATGAAAGATATATTGATGCACAAAGTAAGATGTTTGAGACACAAATAGATGGATTGGTTTGACCAAATAATAGAACTCCCACATCGGTTGAATATGGAAGGATTGAGGACTATATTAACTATAGTTTTGAGTAAGGGTTTGGGACCCCAAGGGGTGACCCAAGTTTTAAGAAGGGGGAGGACCTAGGTGAGCTTGAGTTCGGAGATAAGCCCCACGCGCGCGCCGCCCCGTTCGGGTCCGGGTCACGGGCCGTGGGCTTTCTTTCAGAATTCTTTTTTGGTCCCCGAAATGTTTTTTATTTATACTTTGGTCCCTGAAGATTTCAGAAACATTGCAACGGCTCTATCTTCTCCAAACGGCACCAGCCAACGGATCTGACTTCAATAGTCAGAATCCATCCTCTTCTTCATCTATAAATTGAACATTATTGTTCAGTTCAAACACAAGAAATAAAATCCTCTCATCTCTTTGCAATCAGTTCAATATTCTTTTTCTTCTCCAGAATCAACATTACTAGCTTTGTATTGTTGGTTGTTGTTATTTTATCTTGGAAGACTATTGTCCAATACCGTAAAAGCATCTATACGGGGCAATTTTATCTTAAATAAAGAGAGTCGTCTCTCGACTCGGCTTTTCCTTCTTGATAGCCTTTCTGATACACTTTTACCTACAGTTTATGACAAAATTATATTTCTAAGTGTTCGAAAGATGTTCAAAGCGAACGGCCAGAAAAGTTTCTGGGTACTAATTTCAAGAGATGGCAACAAAAGATGATGTTCTATCTTACTACGTTAAACCTGTCACGCTTTCTGACAGAAGATCCTCCTTCTGGTGGGGATGCAATAGACACTCAGTCTAACACAACGACTGAAGTGGGCGAAGATATCCAGGTCACAAATGCCCTGAAGTTAACACCGGATGCCTGGAATCATAGTGATTTCATGTGCAAAAACTACATTCTGAACGGTCTATCAAATACATTCTATACTGTGTATTGCACCGTGAAGACGGCAAATGAGTTGTGGGAAAAACTCGAGAAATGTACGGTGCACAAGATGCGGGAACTAAGAAATTCATCGTTGGAAAGTTTTTGAAATTTCAAATGATGGATGGTAAATCAGTGATGTCCAAAATCCAGGAGTTTCAAATGATTCTTCATCATCTGGATTTGGAAGGAATGAAGCCAAATGAGCAATTTCTGGTTGCGTCTTTGATTGAGAAATTGCCTCCCTCGTGGAACGAGTTCATGAGTTATCTCAAATTAAAGACAAAAGAAATAGGGTTTGAAGACTTTATCATCAAACTGCAAATACATGAGGACAATAAAAAAAGGCTATATCTAATGGAAAGCAGTCAATGAAGGCAAAAGCGGATCTGGTTGATTCGAAGGGAAACACTAACAAAAAGCGCAAGTTTCAGGGAGACGGCAAAAGCCCACCGATGGAGAGGTTCAAAGGAAACTGCTATCACTGTAGAAAGCCTGGCCATGTGATCAAAGAGTGCCGCAAATTGAAGCGAGAGCAGAAGGAAAAGGCCAAGAACAAAGGTAAGGCCAAGGCTAACGTTGTACAAGACGAGGGTGGTCCTTCGAACCTTGACGACATAATTGAGGATTTTTTGCCTGTAGTGCTGGAGTCAAATCTAGTGAAGAATCCAAGGCAATGGTGGATAGACATGGGTGCAACCCGTCACATCTGCTCTAACAAGAGTGCATTCTCTTCTTACGCCCCAATCACGGGAAAAAAAATGTTCATGTGCAACGACGCTACCTCTGAAGTGCAAGGGGTTGGAAAGGTTGTCCTCGAAATGACTTCAGGCAAAGAGCTTACTCTGAAGGAAGTGATGCATGTCCCTGACATACGCAAGAACTTGGTTTCAGGGCCACTGTTGGTCAAGGCTGCTTTAGACTGGTTTTTAAGTCCAATAAATTTATAATAACTAAAAATGGTATATTTGTAGGAAGGGGCTTCGCGTGTGACGGCCTCTTCAAAATAAATACTATGTTTGTAATTCGTTCATTTAATGAAATAAAGCATTCTACCTACTTGCTTGAATCCTCTAATTTATGACATCATAGATTAGGACACGTTAACTACAAATCCATTCAAAAGTTAGTAAAGTTAGAATTGTTGCATTTCTTCGACATAAAACCTTAACGTGAATGTGAGGTGTGCGTAGAGGCAAAATTAACCAAATCATCTTTCCATTCAGTCGAAAGAAACACCACTCCTCTATAACTTATTCACACCGGCATATGTGATTTAAAGTTTATGCAAACTAGAAGGGGGACAAGTACTTTGTGACTTTTATTGATAGTACAAGGTATTATTAAGTTTACTTGTTGAAAAGTAAAGATGAAACGTTTGAAGCATTTAAACGTTAAAAATCAGAAGTTGAAAATCAACTAAACCTACGGATTAAGGCAATTCATAGTGATAGAATGGGAGAATACGTAGCACCGTTTGAAGAATACTGTGCTCAATTCGGCATTGTTCATCAAACGACTTCTCCTTACTCGCCTCAGTCTAACAGTATTATCGAGCAAAAAAATGTACGTTAAAGGAAATGATGAATGCTTTACTTATCAATTTCGATTTAGCTCAAAACATGCGAGGCGAAGCAATTCTTACCGCTAATACAATTCTCAATAGAGTTCCACATAAGTGTAAGGATAAAACTCCATATGAATCATGAAAAGGAAAGAAACTCACTTACAAATATTTGAAAGTGTGTGCCTGTTTGGCAAAGGTCGAAATACCTAAACCAAAACAGGTCAAAATTGGACCTAAGACTGTAGATTGTTTATTCATCGGATATGCAAATAACAGTAGTGTTTATCGCTTCTTAGTGTATAAGTCGGAGATACCTGATATCCATGAGGGTACGATCATGGAATCAAGGAATGTTGAATTCTTTGAATAGATCTTTCCTCGATTTCGCGCAAATGAAGTTATGAACAAAATACTCAAAATCAACAAGACCCAGGAGTTTCTGATTATCCGGAACTAGACGTTCCAGATCTATAGGACTCAAAAGTTACTGACCATCCGGAACTTAATGTTCCAGATCTACAGAACTTAGGGGTTCCAGAGGTTGAACCAAGACGGAGCAAAAGGGCCAAAAAGGACCAAACCTTTGGTTCCGATTTTCTAACCTATATGATTGAAAATGAACCGAGGACAATTAAGAAAGCATTGTCAACTCCAGAAGCACCGCTTTGGAAAGAAGCTATAGAAAGCGAAATTGGTCCCATCATGCAAAACCATACTTGGGAAATGGTTGATCTTCCTCCGGGAAGCAAACCTTTGGGTTGTAAGTGGATACTCAAAATAAAGTACAGAGCAGATGGAACGATTGACAAGTATAAGGCCAGATAAGTAGTCAAAGGCTACAGACAAAAGGAAGGCCTCGATTACTTCGACACATACTCCCATGTGTTTAGATTAACATCCATAAAGGTATTTATAGCCATTGCAACTGTATATGACCTTGAGATACATCAAATGGATGTTAAGACAGCTTTTCTAAAAGGAGAGTTGGAAGAGAAAATATACATGGAACAACCGGATGAGTATATAGTTCCAGGACAAGAAAATAAAGTATGTCGACTTGTTAAGTCTCTATACGGACTCAAATAAGCCCTGAAATAATGGCATGAAAAGTTTGATAATACTTTATTATCAAAAGGTTTCTCCATAAATGAATATGATAAATGTATCTATATCAAAGGAAACTCTGACTCATTTGTCATGATATGTCTTTACGTAGATGACATGCTCATCACCAGAAGTAGTCTAAACTTGATCCTGGAAACCAAGAATATGTTGAAACAGTGTTTCGACATGAAAGATATGGGTATTGCAGATGTAATCTTAGGAATTAAGATTTCTAAGACATCTGACGGGCTGGTCTTATCTCAATCTCATTACATTGAAGATGTTTTGAGGAAATTTGATGTATTTGACCAATGGATACGAATCACATAATTGATAAGAATCGTGGTGCACCCGTATCCCAAGAGCGATATGTGCAGGTCATTGGCAGTTTAATGTATATTACAAATTGCACCCGACCCGATATCGCTTATCCAGTCAATAAGTTGGCTAGGTTTACTCGTAAACCTGGAATTGATCACTGAAAGACGTTAAATCGGATACTACGATATCTAAAATATTCATTGACTTACGGACTACATTATTCTAGATATCCAGCCGTATTGGAAGGATACAGTGTTACAAACTGGATATCGGACATAAAAAATACCAAATCCACTAGTGGGTATGTTTTTACAATTGGTGGTGGGGCTGTGTCTTGAAAATCCTCTAAGCAAACATGCATCGCCCGATCCACGATGGAATTAGAGTTTATTACTTTGGATAAAGCAAGAGAAGAAGCGGAATGAATTCACGACTTCTTAGAGGATATCCCTTGTTGGGATAAACCTGTACCTTCAGTGATGATTCACTGTGATAGCCAATCGACTTTAGGAAGGGCACGGAATAGTATGTACAACGGCAAGTCCAGACATATTCGTCGGAGACATAAGATCGTTAGGCAGTTGATCACTACGTGTATCATTTCCATTGATTACGTCAAATCAAATGATAACATAGCAGATCTATTAACTAAGGCCTACCTAAAGATCAAATTTTCTGCATGTGTTATGGGAATGGGCTTAAAACCCAAACAATAAGAATCTTTATAGTAGTAACCCATCCTTACTGACTGAAGATCCCAAGAATTTTGGTTCAACGGGAAAACTAAATTGTAGAGGTTCAGTTTTAGCGCTTCACTGGAAGTAAGAGCACTTCGGATTATTATTCTTATAATTCCAAGGTTGTTCTCGCGATAGACATTAAGTGCTACCTGCATAAATGTAAAAGATAAGTTTCTAAAACTTTTAATGATTTCTAACACTTGCGAGTGAAGTATAGCAGGATACCTTATAGGAGATCACCTATTTAAGTGCGAAGACAGGTCGCTTCAAATGTACGCACTTAAGAATCCAAGAGTTTTCCATGGCCACAAAGGACAAAACTATAAGAAGAAATGAATAAGGGGAGTTATTGTGTTGATATTATTATCTTGGTTTATACTAAACACTGACGGTTCAAGACATCACGTTCACCGCGCAATAGGTAAATCTGATAGTAATCGACTAAGGAAGGTTCAAAGCCGAAAGCTACCTTTCCTGATACAATATCTTTCCGCTGCAAGATTGCTGAACTTTGGCACCTCGGGTGCACCAATTATCTTTCAAGAGGGGATTGTTGGAAATTTAACTATATGGAATTGAGTTTTTCTCATCTTTAATGACTTAAATACATGGGCCCCGCATATCAAAAACATCACTTCTTCGCACATCCCTAATCTACTAAATGAGTAGATGATATTAATGCCAAGTATCGTCAAATTTCGTTGAGGAATGAAAGAGATATTGATGCACAAAGTAAGGTGTTTGAGACACAAATAGATGGATTGGTTTGGCCAAATAATAGAACTCCAACATCGTTTGAATATGGAAGGATTGCGGACTATATTAACTATAGTTTTGAGTAAGGGTTTGGGACCCCAAGGGGTGACCTAAGTTTTAAGAAGGGGGGACCTAGGTGAGCTTGGGTTCGGGGCTAAGCCCCACGTGCGGGTCGCCGCCGCTCGGCCCGTCCGGGTCTCGGGTCACGGGTCACAGGTCTTGGGCCATGGTCTTTCTTTCAGAATTCTCTTTTGGTCCCTGAAATGTTTTTTATTTATACTTTGGTCCCTGAAGATTTCGGAAACGTTACAACGGCTCTATCTTCTCCAAATGGTGCCAGCCAACGAATCTGACTTCAACAGTCAGAATCCGCCCTCTTCTTCATTTATAAATTGAACATTACTGTTCAGTTCAAACACATGAAATAAAATCCTCTCCTCTCTTTGCAATCAGTTCAATATTATTTTTCTTCTCCAGAATCAACATTACTAGCTTTGTATTGTTGGTTGTTGTTGTTTTATCTTGGAAGACTATTGTCCAATACCATAAAAGCATCTATACGGGGCAATTTTGTCTTAAAGAAAGAGAGTCATCTCTCGACTCAGCTTTTCCTTCTTGATAACCTTTCTGATACACTTTTACCTACATAATTGTCCCATTTTCAATAGTTAAAAGGTAAATTTGGTCCTTTTCCCATAAAAGTAAATACTACACAAAATAATGTATGCCTTCTTTGCTTCAATTGAAGAGTGTTGGACTAATTTTACATTTCTGAAACTAATAAAAGTGGTTATGAAATATATTAGCAAAATTCGGTATCACTGCTTATATGGCTTTAGAAGACAAACAAAATAGGAGGCACATGAAAGAGCTTGTTCAAAATCAAACTATGTGTTAAGAGTCCCATATTAGATATGGAATGAAAACATGAACTCCTTATATGGACTTGGATAATCCTCATCCTACAAACTAGCTTTTAGATATGGTGCCATAAATCCATTGTTTTACGATAGCGTCAAGACGACGCAATGTCGAGTCTGCAACATCTGAAGGACGAGGAATAGAGTCGTCAATGTGGTCAAGCACGTTATACGCGCAAACATGAATATGAAATAATTCAACCCACGATGAATACTGTCTATCTTCTTGATAAAAAATAATGGGGATGAAATTCTTGATATTTGTAACGGCGAACGCCGGATGGAAAGAAGATGTGGATGAGGGATTAGACATGGTAGCCAGAAAATTGGATAGAAAACTAAGGGGGGAAAACAAATCACCATTGTGGCCGATGGTAGGAGGCTGCTAGAAGAGAAGAGAAAATAGGGTTTTTAGGTGTGTCAGGGTTTGACTTTGATACCATGTAAAGAATAGATCTTGGGCCTAACTCAACCCCAAAAGCTAGCTTGTAGGGTGAGGATTGTCCAAGTCCATGTTCCCATTCCATATCTGATGTGGGACTCTTAACACTCCCCCGCACGCCTAGACCTTGTTAACTGAAGCGTGGATAATATAATTTGTGGGGCCAACAATCGGTGAACAAAGAATTGGAATGTGATTGGCTCTGATATCGTGTAAAGAATAGATATTGGGCCTAACTCAACCCCAAAAGCTAGTTCGTAGAGTGAGGATTGTCCAAGTTCATATAAGGAGTCCATGTTCTCATTCCATATCCGATGTGGGACTCTTAACACTATGTACAGAGCCAATGACATCCAAAGTAATGTTGAAGGCTAAAGCAAAGAACACGAAGTCGGAGTTGTAGCGGCGGTGTCCAGGTTCGCCAAGGAATGGGGCACATGGACAACGAAGAAGGCGAAAGTAATAACTCACTACGGATTCATTCCCCTTGTTATCATCCTCGGTATAATCTGAACCAATTGAAATTACAGTTTTAGCCCTTTTCAATGTTCTCGGTGATCTTATACAGGATTTTGGGTTATTTATTAGTCGATTTGACTCTTATTAGCAGTTAATTTTAGGGTCTTGTTGTTGCTTTTATGTGTAACATAGTTATTAGCAGTCTCTACCTTATTATTTTTTCTCATTTTGTCTATGTTTATTATCTAATAATTATATTTTATCTTTTACCATCCAAACAAGGTGTTAGTGGCTGCGATACGAATGAATTACCTCTTTAATGTGATTTTCGCGATGATCAATTTTCTACTGTTATGCATTTATTTTGCGCAAGTTGAAGGTGTTTTCCTTCATATGATCTGTTAAGTCAATGTTGTTTTTTTATATTTGTGTTGCTATAATTTTTCCTTTGTGCTATGTTTTTTTACATGTTTATTAATGTCTGTTGTCTGCTGATGAGTTGTCTTCTAACTGGATGATCTTCATGTTGATAAGCTTTCTACTGTTATATGTTTACTTTGGGCAAGCTGAAGTTGTTTTCCTTCTTATGATCTGTTATGTATCAGTCAATTTGTCTTTTTGTATTTGAGTTGTTGTAATATTTCTTTTTTGTTATTCTCTAACAGATGTTATTTTTAGCTCGGTTTTCACGGGGTTGGCTATGACTATGAACCTATTGATTTGAATTAGTAGGTGGAAATTACATGGTGTCTCCTCATAAATATCAGGTTCGGCTTATACAAAAAATTATTTTTTTAGCATATTATGTATGTTGGCATTTTGAATGCTTTTACTTTGATGAACTAGTAAAAAGATTAGTCAATGTATACCTTGTCATGTGATAAGCTATGTTGCTTGGACTCCCCAAAAATGATGTCACACGTGTTGGATCCTCCAAAAATTGCACTATTTTTTTAGGATCCGACATGCACTCATCACCATTTTGAAGAGTCTGGGGTGATTAGAAGGATATGGGGGTTGTTTTCTTTCTAAAGCTTTTGGAGAACTTGAATTCTAGTATTAAGTTCGGTAAGATTCCTGAAATTCCGGACATGCTGCCTACTTGGTGAATCATGCAATAGTTTGTTTGCCTTGTTCATGATACTTTATCAGATACTAATGAGGACTCTCTTTGGGAATTCATCATCTATTAGAATGTGAGGAAGAGATAGTATATAAGTATGTTTAGACATTCAATTTTTTGTCCTGAAAAATGGCTTTGGAAAATTTTCAGACTATTGAACTGAGCGATAAAGTTTGATAATCTTGTTTCATTGAATCTATATCATTTTGGTTTATTTGAGAGGTTTTACTATATCTTAGTTGGATCTGTGTGGTGATGGTAAAATGGATTTATATGGTCAATATACACATAATTTACACTATTAGCTATTAGCTCTGTTGACTAGAACACAAGTCAGTATCACCTGTTAGACAACACTACACAGTTTAGTACTCTCAGCTTCCAGAATCTAATCCTTGGTTGTAAATTTTTGAATTTTGTGCCAGCTTGGGTGTTTAGTGGAACCTTGAGATATAACTAATGGAATTCTTAGAGTATCTCCTTTACTTGTTGAAAGAATCATTGACATCAGTAGCTAGTATGTGTGGCAGCTTAAAATTCTGTTTGAAGGTTATGTACAGTAGGAACATGAAGCTTTATGCTGCTAAGCATTGAGTTTTTTTGTCAGCTTGGGTGTTCTGTCGATATCTACTCGTTTTTATGCATGCAAGTATTTTTATTGGAACATTAATATATAACTAATGGAATGCTTAGAGTATCTCCATTACCTGCTAAAATAATCATTGACATCAATAGCTAGTATGAGGGGCAGCTAAAAATCTATGTTTGAAGGCTAAGTACAATGGTTATATGGTGCTTTATGCTGCTAAGACATGAAAGTTTAGCAATAAGAGTGTTTTAGGTCTTCAATGTACATATGCCTTTAAAGTAAATAGAAGATTACACTTCAGATTTTCTTTATAAAGACCCTATGAGATAGGCTATGGTCTCAAGCTAAAACCAGAATTAGTAGGAGTTCTGCCAACTTGCAGAAGCCACTCTTTTAACATCTTTTTCAGTGATTGTAAAGGACAACCTTCATGCTCCCAAAAGTGGTAGAGATGTGCTTCTTGAATCACGGGTTCAACAGTGTGTAATGTGTGTTTTCTTAGCTTGATCTGCTTTTTCTCGTTGTTTAAATTTATTTGTGGTCCTTGTCTCTGATGGAAGATCCATGATTCAAGACTATGAAGAAGTTAGGTCTTTAGCTATTGGTATTCTATTAAGTTCCTCAAATCATTCTAGTAGAGGCAGATCCTGCTGCCGGGAGTGATCCGGTACTCTTCCTCCCTTTCTTTGAGTATTCAGAAGCTTTCATTGACTTTTCCAGAGAGTTCCTAACACATCATTCATCTGTCGTTTCTCTGGGTACTCGGATCATATCGTGTTGTTAGTGTGCTTTGATCTCCTACACATTTAGGACTGAAAGCATTTTCACACCTCTTGTGGAACTAGTTTCATGGTGAATTTTGGTTTTGCTATTAGAATACTAGTAACGTTTATGTAGGTTTATTTACTGATCTGAAATTTAGCACTTGTATTCTTATTGATTCTTGAGGTGATGTCAATGAAATCTTTGTACTGAATTAGCACTTCTTAGATCAAGCCATCAATGTTTCGTCCCGACAGAAGTACACTGTCGTCTGTTGAATCGACCACCTAGACTATGTTTTGTGTGCAAGCTTGGTTATCGAGTTATTCGCCTAAGATGTGGCAAGCCCTATCATATATATTTTGTGGGACACTTGGACATAAACAATTGATCATTCGTTGAATAATTATATAAAAATAATTTTCTTTTGTTATAAATAAATTGTTGAATTTGCCTGTCCTAAGAGAAGATTTTGATTTAGTGTCAAATGAGTTTAAAAAATATTTTACGTCATATATTCAAACCTATAGTGTGACATTCTTGTATTATCTTTTATTCTCATTCTATAAATTCTTTGCTGCCCCAATACAGGTGTTTCGTTTCCTTAAAGTCTGGTTCCAGATTAAAATGAAAACCAGAAAGTAATATTTGTGGGCTTTTTATAATAGAAAATAAACAAGGAGGTTGTGTTGTGAATGTTGCGACAAAAAGAGATTGCTTTGGACAAGAGGAACCTTTCATTTTTTACTTACATCTTTTTATAGATACTTAATTTCTTCTTCCTTCAAGCAATTCTGAGAAATATCTCGCAGATCAAATAAATAATCTAACGAATTATTTTTGGTAGATAAAAACGTGTCTCTGGGAATAATTTTTGCGATATAAATATTCAGAAAACTTATATGTTGATGCAATATAGAGAATTGGTTGTCATTACTCCGATCTTATTATTTTTTCGGTCGAAAATGATTATTTTAAAATTAAACTAAGTATAACTATTTACATCAGCTAGTTCTTTTAGACTCTAGATCTCGATATCCACCATCTATCTAGTTTGGCATGCCTCGCGGAAAACAACTACCACTAGACGGGGAAGCTATTAGGTCTTTCTAGCAATTCAATTTAATTTGTATTTTTTCACCTAGTCATAATAACAATGATGCCCAAATGTTATCTTGAATACAAGGAAAAAGAAAAGGATGTGATGGGGTTTCCTCCACTCCCTGACCCTTGTAATACATTAGCACACAGTCACCTTCCTTGAATAGCTAGCCAAAGTATAAATTGGTGTCTTGGCACCAAACTTGGCTCTCATATACAGTAATATTTCTTCGGTACACCTTTTGAAATTGTGGGAGAAAGGATACACTATAAGAAAGTATAGAATTAGCAACAAAGCTTTAGCAACAAATAAATATATTGTTGCTAAAAACCGTAAATGGCAACACAAAAGATACGTTTGCGAAAACTTTTTGCATCGGAGGTTATTGCAACGGTATGCAATATTTTTTGTTGTTGCGACAAGTACCTTTGACAGCAACATCCAACATATGACAACAAAAAATGTTGTTGGCAAATGTCTTTCTTCTTGTATTGATAAATGATACAATCCGAATTGGCACACGTGCTAAGGATACACTCATAGATGATATCAAGATAAGAAAATATTTCAAGAGGTCAAGAATTAAGGAAAGAATCCATTTGAAGATGTTGATTTCTGGATTGACCAGTTGGTCAGTGCGGTCACGAAGACGTAGCTGCAGGCAGAAGCGTGATCGTGGAGATATGTGCACCCTGCACGGTTACGAAAGACGCTCAAGAGCACGATCGTGTGACACTAGGCGCGATTGAGGACGGTGTCCGGGCAAGATTTGCAGTTCTTCTATGGGGCGTTTTGGCTATATTAGTTGATAGCCTAGACCTAGTTCATTTAAGGGAGACTTGGATGAATTGGTGCTCCCGAAGAGCCTTTATTTAGCTTGATGCATTTATGCCTTATGGTTTATTAGATTATCTTAAATTCTCTAGTACAACCTCTCTTGAATTTCACGGATGTTGGTAATTCTTGTATGAATTCTCTTCTTCCTCAGATTGATCTTCTAGTTGAGTATAATCTAATTACTATTATTATTATTATTATTTATTTATTTATTTAGTCCGATGATGATATAATATGAATTTAAACAAAGAAGTGAGGATTCATATAATAAATTTTAATTTATTTTTTGAGGCGTATTGGAATTATAATGAGCCTATAGACTCGAGGTATCGTGAAAACCAATCCAAAATTAACTTTCAAAGCATTTTAATATTAGCATTATATTGAATGATTATCTTATTTTAATATATTTCTACCTATTCCTTTATAAAGAAAGAACCAGCAAACAAAAATTTGAAAAAGATGGAGTCTTTCTTCTAATGAATTAGACAAAAAGTTAACGTAAAGCAAGCAAAAGAAGTAAACAAAAGTTTTATTTGTCAACTTAATCTCATTTATTACCCCCTACAAAATCCCTTAATATCTCTTGATTCCAATTAATTTCTGATTCATCACCCATTATTCACTTTTTTCTCTCATGACTCTCCCACATTCACTCATGACTCCCTTTTGCTTCGTACTTCAATCCAACTTCTCAATTTAATCCATCTTACTCATAATGAAACAATACAAGTGCCAAGGTAAAATACACCCATACACAAACATACATATACTAGTTATTTACAATAATGATGTTTGAACAACTTGTCGGTTAATTTTATCTGATATCGATTCATTCTATTCATTAAAATTTAAATAAATGAGAAAAATGTCCCCTAGAGTTTATTTGTTTTTATTGGAACTTATGCTCTAGTCTTTAAAATTTGCACCCACTTCATTGTAAAAAAAGATATTGTTATTTCCACGTCAATTATCTTAAGATTTTTTATTAGTCAATGATGGAGGTTAGGGATCGTTTGCCTAGCGGGATAAAGAATTACAATCTCGGAATAAGTTATTGGATCATATTTGATATAATTTTTTATTTTTCGGTAGTTATCCCGAGATATTTTATACTCCACAATACTCTATGTGGAATAACAATATTGAGATTACTGATAAAACAACACATACATAATTGTCCTATAAAAAAAACTTCAAGTTTTAAAGAAAGATCAGGTTAAAACTAAAAGTAAAAGCTTACCCTAGTTTATTCAATTTAAATCAAACACATATTTTATATTATATCGTAGTATATATCTCATTTTTTATGAAATGACAAAACATTACCAGTAAAAGTATATTTATTATATAATTCCAGCATTATTTAATCTTCATATTGTAAAGCCCAATCAAATAGCGTTGTTTGGTTTAAGGAATTATGTGGGTTATCTGTATTGGTTAAAATATGGAATTGATAACTGGGCAAATCAGGAGGCGACACGCGGTAATTGAGGCTCGATCAGGCCCGACTTAGCAAAGGCGGCAATGGACACAATGCTAGAACATGCCTGATGTGTCTATCCCTATCCATTGAAAATTTGGGATAACGACACATGCCCACCTAGCTCCGGAGTGGAGAGTTCGGGAGCGCATCAACGATCGGTCAGGACAAGCTCGATTCATAACCATGCCCGAAGATTTGTTACGTGTTACATACCCACTATTGCTCCCAAACACACACCAAACGTATGTGGTAGCTAACTAATATAATAACTTGAAAGTCGGTATTGTACCTATAGAGACCTATGATCAACGATTATGTTAGACTTTACTATTACCATCAATTAAACAAGTATTTTCCAACAAAGGTTATTTTTGTTTATAAACTACTGTATTTATTTCTAATCAATACTTGAAGCAAGGGTTGAGACTATTCAATAATTAACACACGGAGATGGAAGATTCGAGAGTTATAGCATAGCTAGTACTCATGTTGCGTATTCATTTGAATTAATGTACTTACTTTATCGAGTTACCGATTAACCTGGTTGATATTATGATTAAGAATTTTTTGAGTTCTTAATCGCCTGTCTATATTACTTTTTACGCCTATATGTCTATGACAATTAACAAAAATGCATTTATGCTCCTATAAGTTAATCAAGAAAGATGAGCTAGGTATATGTCTATTCTAGACGCAAATTTGCTTCCCGGTGCCCACAGTTGAGATCTTACGCTACTTAACCTTATTGCAATCTTAAACCCCCTCTGTCGAGTTCAATCTAAGATTTATAGATGTATCCTACTTGCAAAGCATTAAAATAATAAAGCTCAAGGTTAAATAAATAACTCATACGGTAAATCGTGCAAACGTCAACTCAAATTCATACGACAACAATTATAACCCCAAAACAAGGGAAGTTAACCGCTCATGTTCATTACAACCGTCTTACAAATGTTAAAAATCATAAACAAGACTACAGATGAATAGATAGAAGACCGATGATTTGTGGCTTCAATAATGCTCCAATGTGTATTTTCTGCTCAAGAATGTCTTAATCCCTTCAAAAATGAGGTTTGGGGGTTATTTATAGGCTTAGGAAAAGACTTAGACGAGCTTTCCTAGCCCAACTTGGACTTAATAAAAATCTGAATTCGGGCATCATTTATCACGACGCGGCGCCCAATGCAGTAACTTTGGTCGCGATGGACGTCGCGTTGCACTGGATACTTGGCTTCATGTCGTGTCCAATTTTTGCACCTCCCTTGATTGGTCATCGTGACGCATCACCCCTTGTGATGAATTTCCCACGATGGGCAATGTGTCGCACTGAACTTCTAAGTGCTTGACATTTAACAAATTTCTTGAACTCTTCTTCAAGTAGTCGCGCCCCATTGTCCAGCGCACTAAATTTCCTCACGATGAGCAGTGCGACGCATTGAAGCTTTAATCTTCAACACTTAGCCGATTTTCATCTATATTTCTCCAAAATGGTGCTTTTTTCATCACGAAGTACATATGTTAGTCTTTTAAGCCCAAATTAGTCAAATACTTCATAATCAACATAAGTTAGGTGTATTTAGTACCATCTAATATCAAAACGAGGTAGAAATGCGAGTAAAGTAATGCGTAAAGACGTATAAATACACCTAACATCACCCACATACATAACGACTACAACGTGCAGATACTGATAATTATAAGTAATTGTATATACAGAAGACGTTACTTATGATTAGATTAAAAATATCCATTCCCGTGATCACTTGTATCCCATCTATTTTTCACGCTCTCAGTTATAACCCAAGCTCTCAAGGTATTGCTTTTGTGGTGATGTTCCCACACAATTACGCTGGAGGAAGTATTTCATGACATGTTATTCTTACTTATTATTGCGATTGTATTCATTAGCAGGTCATACACTACTTCACACCCCCGTTCGAAAAGAAGATAGTTGCGTCTGAGTTAAACTTAGATATAAAAGTCTTCTTTTATTTCTCGTCGGTGAAGTAAGACCAAGCTGATGAGCTTATTATCCTAGATCACAACAAGTTAACAAGACCCCTTTTTACGATAGCCACATAGGGACGAAAAATGAAAAGAGAGGGATGAGTTTCTCTCGCTTTTGGCATAACGAGCTTCCAGTGGGAGGCTCGCACGACTGGTTTTTAGCTCAGTGGTAGAGCGAGTCCTGAAAATTGTGTTGTTGTGCCAGAACTGTGACGACTCTCAACCACATGGATAATTCAATATTTAGCATCAAGAACATATTATTTGGTTATTATAATCTGCATGCTCTTGAACTTTGAGTATAAATTTAATTATTATTTTAAGTCACTAATTCAGGGGTAAACATTATCCTGATATAAAATTTTAAAATTAAATTTATCCCTCATTTAGTTGGAGATATTAGTTAAAATCAATATTATTTTTTTAATAAAATATTGACATAACTTATCCCATATAAAAAGTGAAATGGATCGTTATAATCCTGATTATAATTCGGGATAAGCTGATTTTGAACCAAACGATCACCTGTATTCGAATCCCAGTGGTAAAATTGTAAAAAAGCATTTATTAATTCTTTCTGATTTAGTTTAGCAATAAAATGTTGTATTACTAATTACTCAATATTAAATTCAGCTGAGAGTTCTTCATCTTTGCCCTCTGTGTATCTCACTTCCCTAGGAGAACAAAGATATTGCAGTCTAGTCTTTAATCTGTATGTAGATGCGTGCATATACATACATATTCAGCTAGGTATATTTTCTTCCAATACAACTCCAAGGAATTTAGCCAACCATTGATTTTGGATGATGCTGGCTTAGATCTCTTTGTTTGTGATTTGGGTATCCCCTTTTATCTCTCTTTTTTAAGGTTTATGCATATGCATGCTTTTTATTTCTTTGTATCTGTCTGTGCAAATTTATAGATGTTTCTGTGTGTGGGAATGCATGTGGATCTGGATAAGTTTTGTGATAGATTCATTTATGTAAATGGGTTTTAATCTGTGTCATCTGTGCATTTTTCTAGAAAATTAATATTAAGAGGAATGAGTTTTGAAAAGAAGTAAATTTACTGATTTGAGTCATTTCCTCAATCAAAAGAAAATTAGTGGTCTAAAGTGGATTTTCCTTCTCTCTATTTCTTTCCACTTCCCTTGTGATTCAGCCAATTTTCTTTTTATTTGGGAAAGTGGTTGTACTTTGAATGCATATAACGCGTGGAAAATTAGGGTTTGTTTTCAATTTAGGGTTCCATAAAAGTAGGTGGTTATTAATGGAATCTTGAGTTTGCAGTCACTTAATTCCTATGTTGCTTTGACTCTTCGAAAATGCCGCTGGGTACGTAACTATTTTTGGAGGATCTGACACATATGCGATAATATTTTTAGAGAGTCCGAACAACATAGCTTAATTGGTTTTTTTATGTTGTGAATTTATATAACTGAACACAACTAGTTTTTTACTAAGGCATAGTTGTTGTTCTTTTGCTTTGTTTTTAAGGTGCTCGACTATTGCGCGTGCAGCAGTGTGATGGCATTCATTTGTACTGATAAAAACAGACTGGTAAATACAGCGGTATGTAGTTATTCTGCTCAGAATCTATGGAAAACCCCTTTATTCCATTGGTAGCCATCTGCTAGTTTTTTTTCCTGACATCTGAACTAGTTGTTGAACAACAAAATATTCAATTAGTTCAGTTGCTTGGACCAAAATGGACCAAGTGAATGTAGAACTATTAGTACCATACAACGAGAAAAAGTTCTCACCTAGTTTGGTTTTTTTATCAGTATGTTCTCACCTAGATTAGTTGCATACACCAAATGCGACCTAGTATATCTAGAATTATTGGCCTATTCCCTCCGCCTGCATATAACTTATTTTTATGTCTTATCCGGGATTTACGTCTATAACAATTATTTTTTTCACTTTTTGTCGAAAGGAGCTGCAGATTAGTACTCTTAAGCAAAAGGTATGAACAAAAATGGGAACCTGAAATAGCTAAGCTAGCACATTGAAACCTTGTGTTGTGTGGTTGTTGAACCTAAGTCCTGTAAAGCCACTGTAATCAAACTAGTATGCCACTCTGGATATTTCTTGAAACTACAAAAGGCACTTTTACTTGGGGATGTAACTTGTCCATTTACATCTGGTAGGTGTTTAGCGGGATCGGGATGTTAAACCCCCTATCTGTAACCACTGAAAGAATAAAGTGATGTATAGATGATCCACATCTATCAAAAGAGATGGAAGAAAAAAAAAACTTATTGACTTGCTCTGGCTCATGTCTATACATTTCCATGTCCTAAAATTTTGGTTTTGCATAAGATAATCTTTCCTCAATTTAGCAATTTGAAACATCTTGCTATAGTAAGGATAGGTACTTCATTTCTTCTATCTCCCCAATGAGGCAAATTTTCTCAGAGCGCCACATTTGGAAGAAATTCCAACTTTTACTTAAAAAGTGAGTTTTTTTACAATATTCAAGAATTTCTTGAATATTAGAATTCCGTTATCGCTTTTGTTATTATTCAGCAATTTAAAGCAGGACGATTAGTGTTGTATGACATGCTTGGATGTTAGCTACATTGTTTGTTAATAGAATTATTTGCAGGTTCCGTGAAGTTGAGGCTACCATATATGGTCAGATTGTTTTCTTTTGAGGTCCTTTCTCTTATCAGTTTTGAAAAATTGGGTTGAACAATAACGTGGTATTAGTCAAGTTGTTCCCTTCTTTTTATGAAGAAGTAAGCAACCATAACTACCTTGTTAGTCATTGCTTTTTTACTTATGCTGTTGGACAAGTGATTGGTTGTTGGATCCAATGAAGTATATTTAAGAATTGCAAACAGATTGTTGTTAGAGTGCTTTAACTTTGAATAGCCTGTCAATTGTATCACTAATACTTTCCTACTTCCAAAATTATTGGGGAATCGGAATGTATGTAAAATGATTCAACGATATATCCAAAATTTCGATTTTATAAGTTATGCGAAAAGGAAAGAATTTACCAATTGCATAACAATCCGTTGTTGTTTGTAGCACGTGAGACCACCTCTTGCGAACAATCGTAGTACGATCCCACCACCCTTTCCCCTTACCATGACTGCCAGGGATTGCGTATCCATCGATTCGGGTCGCCTTTAAATAATGTTCGTGTTCTTGAAGTGAAGTATTTTATATATTTCCCCTTTAAGTATGTCACTTGAAGAGTTAATTGATGTCAAAGTTTATTCTTTTTCAAACTCATTTTTATACTTCCCACAACCTAAAAATTAAATAGAAATATTGTTTTCATTTTTTTCCAATTAATATTAAACGTTTTCTTTTGTTTACTTTCCATGTGAATTACTATATTGAACATGACATTCTGTTCAGTATTATCTTTTTGCTAACTTAGATCAATTATATTTCCTAATTACCCGTCAAAAAACAAACCCTAACATCAAAAACTCATCTCTTGAAATGCAAGGATTTCCAAAGCAGAGAGACGCTCTTTCATTGCTCTAAAACTGACACATTTTACCCCTATATTAAGTAGTCTCCTTGCTATTTCTCCCTTGCATCCGGCATCTTTCATGCGTTGCTTGACTAATATTTTGAGATCCTTACTTTGGTCAACGTATTCATCTATTCGTCTGTCAAATTAGTTGTCAATCTCCATTTCCTCAATTTCGTCCGTGAGGAGTTGGAATAGTATGACCCAATAGGCGACGATATCACGTATATGACTTGCGGCTTAAGGAAGTAAAAGGACACAAAAGAAAGTAATGTTAGAGAGGAAGAAAATAAATAAGTCCTTTACAATAAAGGCGTCTTAATATAATTAGTGGCGTAAAGCTAAAAATTAATTAAAGGCCTCAAGTATATACCATCAAAAAATTTAATGGTCTTTTTTTCTTTTTTCGTACTTGTTGGTTTAGTGTATTATTCTTAATAGACATAAAGTGTTTTACTTCACATAGTAATATTATTATTTATAATAGTAAGGATCAAGTCAAGTTAATAAGATATTAGTCATGTGTTTTCAATGCATCATCTTGGATTGTATTGTAAAAACTTTATTTGTTAATATGAAGATTTGGGTAGTTTAGTTTAATGTTTTAAAATATTTCTGTTAAAAAGTAGGTAGTTTTTCTTTCTTTCTTTTTTACAATTTTTATTTTACTTTTTCCACAATCTTCAACATTGGTTTAAAGAGAAATTAAAATCAGAAAATTCATTATTAAAAATTTTTGGGGCCTAAAAAAAGGTTTTACTAGCCTCACCCTTTAGTCGCCCCTACGTTTCAAGAATAAAGACAACTTGCGCCTCTTTACTTAAAAAAAAAAGACAACTTGTATCTCTTAGGAGATGTAGAATTTAGAAATTTCTTCGTCATAAAAGCAAATGTTGGCAGAAACTCCTTTCTGGTTATTTCATGATTCCAAAGGTCCTTGGTAATTAGAATTTTAACCATGTGCAATTTTGACGTCGATGCAAGTGGTAATGATGCTGTTAGAGACATACTCCACCTTAAGTGATTATAGTTCCTAATGCATCCTACCCAGGGTTTGTTAGGAAGATCTGTTTAATGAACTTAGTTTTTGACATTATTGTAAGGGAAAATTCTTGATAGATTATCTACTTTGCTTTGCCTTGCCTTGCTTGTGATTATGCTTTGTCTTGAGCCGAGGGTCTCCCGGAAACAGCCGCTCTACCTACCAAGGTGGAGGTAAGGTCTGCGTACACTCTACCCTTCCCAGATTTCACTGGGTATGTTGTTGTTGTTGTTGTTTATTAAGAAGAACCTTAGACTCTAGATTTTGGCGGAGTTGTTTTAGGTCTGCTGTTTGAGACCCAAGATAAAGGTTACCAATGGTGCAGGGTTAGTGAACAGAACTCAGATTCAATTGGTTGATGAACTTATCTGCTTAAGATTAATGACCAACAAAAAACTCCTAAAACAGCAGCTTTAGCCATTTCTTAAGATTAAAAGAACAGCTTCGTGGGAATCTATCTACTGACTGTCAAGTAGTCCCTGGTGGTGGGTGATTCTTGTACACCAGTACGCTCAAGTAGTTTTACTAACTTTTCAATGTGAACTGGCCGCTGTCTGGATTTATTTGCACTCGTGAAGACTTAGGAAGTGCTTTGTTTGGGTATATTTCATGTAAAATTTCTTGTTCGTTCAATATTAATGGTATTCTTAAGTTTCTGATAAAAATATAGCACTCCTTAGTTGTAGTTCAAACTATTTACCTTTGCTGCTTTATGAATGGTTTCATTCCCCAGAACATCAGCTTCCTTTCATGGTTATCATGTCATTAGTTGAGCTGTTTCAAAATTTATTTTTTCTTGCCACAGATCTCTTCTGTGGCCTCTCGTAGCCTATCTGGTCTGTTGGGGAACTTGATAGATATGCCTTCTATATTCACTCTGATTCATCTTCTTGTAGAACATTCAGTTATTAATGATATTTGGTTTTGTTGTCCTGCCATTGGTTTTATCTTGTATTCGTTAGGTGATTTTAAGGCACTTTCATCATAGACAAGAATGCCTGTACTTTGGATGCCCAAAGAGTTAAAATAGATTTTTTTTGAAAGGTTTTTTTTTGTATATTCCGAGTCTAATAATCTTAGATTTCAAGACCCCTCACATGTTTAACTGGATCTTCTTGTTTATAAATTTACTCCTTGTACTAGATGGAGATGTTTCAATTGTTACCACACTGGCGTTTTCAATTTGATTTATAATTGCTCTCTATCATTAATTCATGTTAACTCATGATGACTTGGTTGGAGAACTCACTTCCAGCCTTTATTTCACCAATCCAAACAGGGATTCCTGTCTTTGCAGTAACTGGCATAAATTAGCCCTTTTTAGATGTGCGGAACCTTTGGTTAAATAGGATAAAAGAGGTGTTCCTTTTCTGTCCTATGCTGTTCACTGTTCCAGGAGTTCTATTGTCGAATAAATTGTGTTTTCTTTCTTTGGACAGTTCTGTTCACTGTTCCAAGAGTTCTAATGTCGAATAAATTGTGTTTCCTTTCCTTGGACAGTTCTATTCAATTTAGATTTGGTTGGATGGAGCGAGATTTTCTGGACCTCGAGACTCCTGGAAAAAAAGATCATAATTTTATTAATGGTTCTTCAGTTTCTAGTCACCGAGATAATATGAAGCATGAGCCAAAAGATTCTGCACGCCCTGGTGTCATTGGGACTTCTAATCCGAATCCTATAGATGTTACTTCTTCAGTAGAACGAGAAGAACACAACACAGATGACGAGGATAACCACAGTGAAGATGCTCAAAAACAGTTGGTGCTTTACGATCCTGCTGCAGTTGGTGCTGGCGAAATTGAACTTGTCCCTGATCCTGTTGATTCTCAAACGCGACGAAACTCCTTTCCTAATTATGCATCTAGGATTTTGCCATCTGTAGGGACATTTACTGTGCAGTGCGCTAACTGCTTTAAATGGAGGCTTATACCTACGAAGGAGAAATATGAAGAGATAAGAGAACACATATTGGAACAGCCATTCTTTTGTGAAACAGCTCGTGTGTGGCGTGCTGAAGTATCATGTGATGATCCACCTGATCTTACTCAAGATGGAAGTAGGCTCTGGGCTATTGATAAGCCTAATATTGCTCAGCCCCCTCCTGGGTGGGAACGTCTTTTAAGAATCCGAGGTGAAGGAGGCACCAGGTTTGCTGATGTGTACGTTTTTTGCGCTCCTTCACTCCTCCTTTTGCCATTAGTAGGTTTTAAAGTGCATATCAGTGTTGTCAAAGGCGCGCTTAAACCCTGAAGCGAGGTTCAGAAAATGTTGAGCTCTTTGCCTAAGCTTCAATGTCATCATCAAGGCTCTAAGGCATACTTTTCCTGGCTAGTGAACATATCCTAAAGAGGCGGCACTACATAATTGATTTCACTTTATCATATATTTTTTATTTCAATTTCTTTGTCCATATATTTGTTATTCATGTTCATAATTATTACTCTTGGACTACACGTACTTTTTTTATTTTTTCTCCATTTGCGCCTTTCTTCATTAAAGCCCACGTTTATTTGCACTTAAAGCCCCAACAGACCTTAGAGCTTTATTGTGGTTTTCACCTTTGATAACACCGGTACATATATGATTCTTCCCTTTTAAACTAGGACAACACTGCCCAATTAACATTTTTTTGGTCATGATTTACAGGTATTATGTTGCTCCATCTGGCAAGCGACTTCGTTCCACGGTTGAAGTTCAAAAGTAAAATACAAATTTGGAATCTGTATTTTCTTCTCATATCCTTCATGGTTTTGATCAGTGCTTTCTCTTCTTAGGTACTTGCAGGAACACCCAGAGTATGTAACACAAGGTGTAAGTATGTCCCAATTTTCGTTTCAGATCCCAAGACCTCTGCAGGAAAACTATGTTAAGAAGCGGCCTTATCGTCCAGCACTTGCACATGAGGAAAATGATCCTGGTAAGCCAGGACCTTTTGAACCTCTTCTTCCTCTGTATACATGGTTCATTTAGCATGCTTATGTTAAAAACTTCTAGCATTTGTGATGAATTGATTTGATTAAAGCTAGTAATTGGGAAATAAGGAAGTATTGCTGCTGTCCTGTCTCTTTCACTCTCTCGGCCAAAGGACATACCCTCGACATCTTTGAATTTTACTGATTTTTACACCGTGATCAAGTGAATGATGGTCTCGTGTGTGTGTGTTTTGTTTTTCTTTTTGGGACAAAGTGAATGTTGATTTGGTTTTCTAGAATACCAGGTTTTCATGGCTCCCTCCCCCCCCCCCCCCCCCCCCCCCCCCCCACCCCCAAAAAAAAAAAAAAGAACCCCACCTCCCAAAGTAAAGATGGAGTCTCTGCTATAGGTGAACAATGAAAGAATTGCTCTTTAAGTTATGAAGAGTCACCGGAAGCTTGTCTTAGGGATAATAAATCTTCTGAACATACACGTTATAACTGAATCATTATGTGGTTTTTTTGTCCTTAAGCATTCAGCACTCTTAGCTATAACCACTTGATTGATCGATTTTCCTTCACTAGCCTCTATCTATTATAGGTATTTATAACTAATCACCTCATGGATTGAGAACCATGCTGTGAAGTTATAAGTTCATAGGCATAGATCAGCTGGTGTTGGTTGGCGTGATATCAAATTTATATCTTTGCTCCTGACTAGTTATTCATCTGGTTGTCCATCACCATAGTCTAATTATTGCCTGAGCTTGGCAGTATTATTTACAAAAGGAGCAGACTTTGTACTCATCACTGATTGAAGTACATTTGTAACTATGGCAGTTAATCGCATAGCATGGATTGATCAAGATGGCGATACAGATTTACGGCTTGGTATGCCAGGGCTGTCTGCTGCACCGTGTGACAAGACCCCTCTTTTTGAACCTGTGAGCCAATTGTTAAAAAAAAAACGGACTCCCTCTAAACGAACGAGCAATGCTGATGCAGGGTGGAAGTCAAGTTAGAAGTCTACTTTTATTTGTATATGATCTGGTGAAATCTCTCTGAATTCCTATTATGTAAAGCTGACATTAAGCAACCTGCACATGGACTTGTACCTATGGAAATGTTAAGGAAGTATGGCTTTGACCAAGCTTGCTTTTTTTTTTTTGAACTTCCCCGACCGAAATTAGGTAAATATAAAGAGCTACTGTTCTTAGGTTTAGTTGAAATGTTTTCTTCTGTTAAGATAAAAACTAATGGTTATTTTCGAAATGTGACTGGCTGGTTTTTTCATGTTGAGATGTGTGTTGTTTAGAAATGTTCAGTTGCACCACTTATATCTGTTGTTTGATACCATGTTTGACGCCCCATAATATTTTAACAATCTTACAATGGTCCACCCCAATTGTGGTAGTACTTAAAAGATGCAAAGATAAAGAACCTAAGTCTTGATGGTTCATGCAGATGAAAGAAGCAACAAAAGAAAAGACTATGAGCCCTTGTTGGTAAAAAGTAGTTGATAAGTATCAAGTGCTGAAAAAACTCAAACTTTGATGGTGAAATATCTCCTTTTATTCGGACTAAACCGAGCTTTCGATGCCAAAAATGGTGAAATAACTCAAAAATCCTAAAATCTGTCCAATTTATACTGCCAGGCTATCTTTATTGCGAACACGGCATACAGTAAAACCTCTATAAATTGATACTCGATAAATTAATAAATTGTCTAAGATAATATTTTTCTCCGGTCCCGTCTTGGGCCAGTTGATAAACTAACAAATTTTGATAAGATAATATATTTTCAAAAAACCCCTATGTAAATATAGGGTCCCATTAATATCATAAATTAATAATTATATAAACTTACACAAACATAACTAAGACAATTTACTAAAATATGATTCTAGTGTTGTTTGTTTTTTCTTAAAATTGAAGTCTAGTCGGAGCTCATCTCTAACTTTTCTTATTGCATCCAAAATTTCCGGTGTTGTGTTCTCAAATTGCACCAAAAAATTGTGAAGAGTTCTAGACGCGATAAGTGCTTCCTTACGCGTAACTGGTTCCAAAGGTACTGCATCGTCTCCAACTTCATCATTTGTATCATTTTCAAGGATAGTAGCCACAATTTCTTCTAAGCTCTGGACTTCTGAACATGTATCATTTTCACCCGGGTAGTCCAATAGGCTATTGACATCCATTTTATTGCGATAGCCGAAATCATTAATCATGACCTCAAGTTCATGAATGTCGTTTTCACAAGTGGGTTTATCTAAATTCCTTGAGACTTCATCACATGAACGAATTTTGCAGTGTCAAAAATAATTTGCTATTGTCTCTTGCTGAACATTAACTGTCCAAGCAGAGAATGCATGATTGATAGCATCCAAAACATTAATCTTACCTGGATCAAATTGTCCCAACTCGTAGCCTTCTAAAATCCCACGGTAAAATCTCCTACGATAGTGCATCTTGAAAGCTCTTATTATTCCATCATCACAATGTTGATTTTTTTATGTCATGTTGGGTGGCAAGAAGAACAACTCAACATTCTGTAACCCTTCAATATTTTTTCGATGTGTTGGACAATTATCTAGCACAAGCAAAAAATTTCTACAATGCATTTTTTTTATCAAACCAACGGATATATTCATCAAAAAGCACACTTGTCATCCAAGCTCTTTTGTTGGCACGGTAATGACAATTCAAGCTATTCATGTTGACATTCTTGAAGCAACGTGGCTTTGCATTTCTCAAGTCAATGTGACATTCTTGAAGCAACGTGGCACCGTGTCGTAGCTTGAATTTCTCAAGCCAACCTTGAGAAAATTGGTGCTCAAAATCTTGTTGAGGGTATACAAGTTTCATTGTATCTCTGGCCTTCTCCAAAATTAGCTCTCCGGTCATATTTACAAGATCTTGGTACTGGAGAAACCACTCATAAACAACCTTCTCCATATCTGAAAATTTTGCTGGTTTGTGCCGCTTGATATCCTTCCTCTTTCTAGGTTGGCTGAAAGATACTCGGCTGATCGTTTGAGTGTGTTTGAGATTGTACCTTGACTAACTTTCAAATGAAACTTTTCTTCAAGCCACAACTGCAAATCTTTTTGAGTGCATGTCGAATGATCTCTCTTGTACTCACATAATTCTTTGCGTATTTGATCCGTCATTGTTGATTTCGTGACACCTTTTAGATAAGGAGCCATTGTTGGGTGTGGTTTCAAGAAATTTTCTATCTTGTTTATATAGTATTTTCTGTCACCATCATACATTGAATGTTTTTAATAAAAATACAATGAATAATACTTAATTATTAAGAAACAATGAACATTATTTATTAGTTTTCATTAATATTATGTACAATGAATCTATGTAATTCAATTACGTAATATGATACATGATTTTTTCTAAGATACAATGCTTTTTGATGTAATCAAAATTTAACTTCAATAAATTACAAAACTTTCTTTAAATTAATAAATATTAATTTATCGGTTAATTAATATCTCTATAAAATAATAAAATATCATGGTCCCAACAATATTAATTTATAGAGGTTTTATTGTACCTCTCGCGGCCGTGTAAAGTAGTCAAGCAAGGCCTTCATTGTTAGCGCGACCTCGGTGCTCGTGACGCCCAATGACCCAATCCTGCGCAATTGCGACCCAGTGCTTCACGATCGCGAAGCACTGTAGTTGAACTAGAGAAAAAAATAATCAGCACAATCGATTATGTGATTTTCTTGCTAAAACTTACCTGAGCCCTCTTGGTCCTAACTTGAACCATCCCAACAAGTCTAAAAAATACTATATGGACTAGGAAAAGTCTAATTGAGGAACGAGATTCAAATACTAAAAAAAGAATGGTCCGTATGTTAACATCACATTTTTTTTCGAAATGAGAAGGAACACATCAAAAGATGATGCAGTAACTTTAACTAGCAGCACCAACTATAAATAAATCAAACTGACGCCTTCACAAAAAATAGACTCCGAACTAACCTCACCCCCACCTATTATCAAAAAAAATTCTACGTGCTTGGATCATGAAAAAAAATCAGGCCAGCACGTGAGGGGGCATATTGAGAATATAATCAAATATTAAAAATGTGTTATATCTAAAAACTTAAGCTTAAACTGTTAGATATAACACACTTTTAATATTTGATTATATTCTCAATAAAAACTTAAGCTTAAACTGTTAGATATAACACACTTTTAATATTTGATTATATTCTCAACAAGCATGACTAAATGCAAAGTATATTTCGTACATAAATAATATAATACTGAGTGGTTGCCATTGTGGTGTATGTATTGGATGTGATACGTAGAGATATACAGAGAAGATTCTAGAGAGGGTGAAATAATAGAGCAGATGTTTGAATTCACATCACACATTTTATCATCCTTAAACTTAATTAGTCGTAGGCAGGTTTTTACGTACTATTTTTTTTAATTGAGACACACTAACGTGACCTAATCTTTTGTGCCAAAATAGCGGGTCATCGTCAAGAACACTTAGGCAAGTTATTTCATTTTATCATTTTCAATAGTAGTAATACATGTTTTATAAGTAAATGTTATTATGCCTTTTGTCTCTTAGCATAGTTGTGCCAAATTTATCATTTAAAATATTGCATGCTTCAGATGTGAATTATACCTGATTATCTCTACCATATATAATTGTGAGATGTTTAGCAAGTTATGCTTTAAACCATTTACATAGTACACATTATTAATAGTATGGGAGAGTGACTTAGCAATATTATATACTTCACAATTGTTTAACCTTTATTATCATTTTTAAAAGCCACACTAGCGAGACGAAATTAGACTCGTCTCCGGTCATGTGCCTTGAGCAATCATTGTTCAGATACCACAACAGATTGCTCTTTTTCACCTTAGCCTGCAAAACAGATCACTTTTTAATTTTAGGAACCTAAACTTTGGATCTCTTCTTCTAGTAGTGGAATAAGAAACATCTTTTCTAACTGTAAAGAATGAATCTTGGGTCTAACTCAACCTCAAAAGCTAGCTTGTAGGGTAATGAATGTCCAAATCCATATAAGGAGTCCATGTTCTCATTCCATATCCGATGTGGGACTCTTAATACACCCCGCACGCCCAGACCTTGTTAACTGGAGCGTGGATAATATAATTTGGGGGCCCAACATCGGTGAACAAAGAATTGGAATGAGTCTGGCTCTGATACCATGTAAAGAATGAATCTTGAGCCTAACTCAACTCCAAAAACTAACTTGTAGGGTGAGGATTGTCCAAGTCCATATAAGGAGTCCATGTTCTCATTCCATATCCGATGTGGAACTCTTAACACTAACACACTTCATCTTAACATGCTTACCATTTCCTCAAAGGCATTAACCTAGCCATGCACTCATGTTATAGTGGACACTTTTACCACAATGAGTGCAAAGCTTATATTTAGGTAAAACTAAATATTTTCTTTTAATATCCATCCAAGAGGAGGTTGTTTGTATCGTAGATCATTTTGGGACTTGTTTGAGGGGTTCAGGTGGATTTCGGAAGTAAAAACCCATTTTTGACAACATCGATTTTTCTTTTGGTACTGGTGCAATCCTTCGCGTTTGCGAGGGCAAAATCGCGATCGCGAAGGAGGGAGAGTTTGATTAGTACGGTCGTGAGACCTTGACTATAATCGCGTAGGGTCCACATCAGGTTGCTCATTGCGATCTCATGAGACCTTATCGCGCTCACGAAAGCAATAGTGTCAGGTATTTAAATATGAATTTTGGAGCTCGGCTTGGTGCAATTCTCAAGGAGAATTTCTTCATTTGAGTTTGGGTAAGCCTTCTAATCTTGGATTTGATTATTATACTTGATTATCCATGAAATTTAGGTATTCTATTCAGTTTTGGAAGTGTATAAATTGAATTCTAACCCTAGGCTTAAGAGACTTTAAAAGGGTGATTTGGATGTCAATTGGATGGTGGATTGATGCAATATTATAAAATTGAAACTCCTAGGGTATGGGTAAATTTGAATTCCGTTTCGGGTGATCGGGTTTGACTTTTATTGACTTTGACCCAGACCACATATTAAATTATGAGAATCGATCCCTTAGCACTGTTTAACATTATTATTCTTTTGGCTAGTGTTGAGCCGTATACATGTTTGGACATAGTAACGCCTGTCAAAAAGGGTTGAAACTTCTCCTTGAATGAGGTAAGTTAAGATTTGATCTTGATAAGAAACTTTTCCTCAACATATGTGTAACTGAGTCTTAAATGTGGGAGATAGCGTATATATGTTATGACGAACTTATATATGTCTATCAGGTGTAAAAGTGGGATATACTTGAAACACTAAATTTTAGCCTCGTATCCTATATGTGTGTTTGGATGAACTGAGCATAATATCTATAACATGTGATGAATTTTGACAAGTTATATGTTGGAAAAGTATGTTCTAACTCGGTATCTATTGAAATATTATTTTTTAGAATTCATATGCCTTATATTGTGTTGTTTCTTTATTTGCTCCTTATATGTGATATGTAGTTGTTGTGGAGCTAAGAAATGAAGACTGAGGATTGTGTGAGTCTGATGTTGTGATGTTCTGAGGAGCTAGTGAGTCCGATGTTAAAATTACTATGTGGACCAAGTGAGTTCGAGTTGATACACATTTGTGGGGATATCGAGCTGGATTGAGAAAGTAACGTGTGAGGATCATAGAGTCTATAAGATCATACAAATGATTATATGCTCGTGTGGATATGAACTTGTCTCTCACTTGGTACCTCTTTTGCAATGTGCATGCTGGTTGTGAAAACAATTGGCCAAATGAGTTGAAAAGTGAAATTATGTGATAAAGATCTTATCTTTACTACCTTTCTTGACTATCTCATTGATTTAACTCATTATCTTTATATGAATCTGTTTATTTGGTTGACTTGAACTGAGATAAATTTTTAATTATCGATACTGTCAAGTAAATGCTTCAAATACTGCTACTTCCCCCTTTCTTTTATATTTCCTTATGAATTGCACATGTTATGGTAAGTTATGATTTTAAAAGTAACTCTCGCCACTATCCTATTGAAAGCAATCAATAAGATTTATCAGATATACGTTGACGTTCCTACTCATACTACACTCGTTGTACTCGCATACATGTTTGAATCTCAAATTTAGCACAGATCGTGAGTGAGTTTTTGCGTTGCGTATCCAACTTTTTGTTGAGATAACTGCCTTCTTTTGCAATGTCCATGCCGTTAGCTTATTGTTGTTTCTTATCTAGTAGAACTTTGTTTTTGTTAATTAATTCTCTCAGTTATTGTAGTAAAAAATCAAAACAAGTTGTTGTATTTTTTTCTGTTTTTAGCCATTTTCAGTAGTGTTGACTTAGTTGCTGATTTTTAGGAGTTTGTTGATCGTGGAATCATGTGCAAAGTAATTGCTTAAATCTAAGCTCTACTTGTTACGTTTTTATGTATTTGAATATCATTTCAATTCAATGAAAACATATCTTTCCAGCAACAAATATTATTTCTCTCATAAAATAACATATAAAGTACATATTAAAATTTTGAGAATATTACATATAAAAATTCTAATTTCATTTATTATCGGCAGATTATATACTAGGTTCATTTTTTGTTATTGCCTTTATTTCTATTTTAGCTTAAAAACTCCAACAAAAGTGGTATCAGATCTCTCTTCTCAAGGGACTTGTAATTGAGGGAAAAAAATCTTTTTATGCTTTTATGAATTCAGAAACTCCTTTCACCGCACTAGCACTGATCTCTGAGGTTGAGGAGGAGTACGAAGTTCCTCCCTTGCCTGTAAATCCAACCATGGCACAGATAAAAAATCACAAGGAGAAGAAAAAAATCAATGGTTATACTTATAGCGACGTTATTTGATGCAGTCTCATCTGAAATCTTTGTCAGAAATGAAATCAGCGTTTGAGGTCTGGAATTTCCTAAAGAAAGAATATTAAGGAGATGAACATATCAAAGGAATGTGTGTTCTGAACTTAATAAGAGAATTTGAACTTCAAAAAATGAAGGATTCATAGACACTCAAAGAATATTCAGACAGATTACTCAATATTGCCAACAATGTAAGGTTACTTGACTCTGAATTTCCTAATTCTAAACTGGTACAAAAAATTCTTGTAATAGTCCCTGAAAGATTTGAAACAATCATTTCATCGCTGGAAAATTCTAAGGATCTATCAAAAATTTGTTTGGCAAGAACTATTGAATTCTTTGTAGGCACCAACAGAGAAGGAAAAGTCTGAAGGGTTTGTCGTGGGTGCACTACCTGCAAAAGTTCAGTCAAACCACGGAGACAAAGAAAAGAAAAAAATGAAACAAGAAGGAAACTCAAGTGCTGATTCTCCTAGGTTCAATAGAGGAACAAAACATAATTTTCCTCCTTACAAGAATTGTGGAAAGAAGGGTCATCCATCGTGCAAATATCGAAGAAGACCAGATCAACACTGTGAAAAATGTCAGAAGATGGGACATCATTAAAAGAGTTGCAAGAACAACATTCAACTAAACAATGATGCACATGTAGCTAATCAGAAAGATAAGGAGCAACTCTTTGTAGCAACCTATTTTGCAACTAGTAACTCAAGTGACAAGTGGCTTATTGATAGTGTCTGCACAAATCACATGACAATTTATCGTAATTTCTTCAAGGAGTTGGATAGTTCAATAATTACCAAATTACTAGTTGGCAATGAAAAATATATTCCCACTGAAGGCAAAGATACTGTCAAAATTAGAGTCTCTTCAGGTACAAAACTAATCAAAGACGTGTTTTTTGTACCAAATATAGGTCATAGTCTGTTAAGTGTTGGCCAACTGTTTGAGAATGGTTTAAAACTTCTCTTTGAAATCAATTATTCCCAAATCAAGAATGCAGAAGATAAAAACCTATTCAAAGTAATGATGAAGCGAAGGAGCTTTGCATTGGATCTTTTAGAGCATGAGTAAAAAGCTTATTCTGCAACTAATATCAATGTAGAAGTTTGGCACAAAAAGCTCGAACATCTCAACCATGTTGTTGTAATGAACCTATAAAAGAAAGATCTGGTTCAAGGGTTGCCTAACCTTAAAGCTAAAATACCAGATTGCAAAACTTATCGATTTGGCAAGCAAGCAAGGATTACTTTCAGGAAAACAATCTAGAGAGCTACTGAAAAACTAAATTTTATTAACACAAATCTGGATCGTCCTCACAGAACTTTGTCACTCAAAGGGAGTAATTATTACATAGTTTTCATTGATAACTATATGAAAATGTGATGGATTTACTTTCTCAGGTTCAAATCAGAAATTGTCGCTATTTTCTTGAAATTCAAGTAGTGAATCGAAACTCAAAGTGGTTGTAAGATTCAACCTTTAAGGTCTTACAATGGCAAGGAGTACACATCTGATCAATTTAATATATTATATGAAGAAGAAGGAATTGAACACTAACTCACTCCTCTATATACTCCACAACAAAATGGAGTTAGTGAGAGAGAATCGTACCATAATGGAGATGGCTAGATGATTGTTGTATGAGAAGTGTTTGCCAAAATAATACTGGGCAGAAGCTTCACATACTTCAGTCTTTCTACTCAACAGACTTCCAACAAAAGCATTAGAAGGAAAGTCACCATTTGAAGTCTGGTATGTTATAAACCTTCTTTAAAAAATCTCAAAGTGTTTGGATGTTTGTTCTTTACTTATGTGCCACGAACTAAAACATATAAGCTGTATAAAAAGGCGAAAGCTGAAATATTTGTAGGTTACAACATTGTTTCTAAGGCTTACGGAGTTTTCCAACCTCATACAAGAAAAATTCTGATAAGTAGAGATATGCATTTCATATAGGATGAACAATGGAACTGGAAAGAAGCACAATCAATATTAATTCCAGATCAAAGTACAATCCTACAACTGAAATAAGATGAATTGGTGGATGATGTCCCAGTAAGAGGCACAAGATCTCTCTCTTTGATATCTATCGGAGATGTAATATAGTTGTTCTTGAGCTGACAAATTTCGGGAAAGCACAAAAAGATCCTAAATGGAGAGTTGCAATGAAGGAAGAATTCATCATGATTGAGAAGAATCAAACCTGAAAACTCATGAAAGGCCCGAAGGCATGAAAGTCATAGGAGTGAAGTGAATTTTTAAAACTAAGTTCAATGCATATAGCTCTATCAACGAGCACAAAGCCAGATTGTCGTAAAAAGGGTATGCTCAAATTTTTTGATATTTATTTTTCTAATACATTTGCTCATGTTACTAGATTAGAAACTATAAGATTATTGTTGGATATAGCTACACAAAAGGGTTGGAAAGTGTTTTAGTTGAACATTAAATCTGCATTCTTGAATGACTTTCTTGAGGAGAAAATTTATGTTGAGCAACCTGAGGAATTTGTTGTCAAATGACATGAAGATAAAGTGTATAGAAAGCTTTGTATAGACTAAAGCAGGTGCCCACAGCTTGGTACTGAAAGTATATTTATGTCCTAGAGACAATCTGTATTAGGACAAATGTACTTTATACACATTCATATTATTATTAATGGAGATTAATATTTTAGCATTTGCAATTATTGAATTATTATTTGATTATTTGTAATTATTCATTAATGTGCATCCCTTGAGCTTACGTTGTCATTAATAGAGTGAGATATTAATGATAGAGTGTAACTCTTAAAATAACTTCGACTAATGATCATCGAGAATGGGATATCGATGATATGTGATAAGTCGACATGTGGTCTGCATCACATCCTTAGAGGATGTAGTATGTCTCACCTGCTACGAGTAATGGTTACTCGTGATGGACACATGGATACTTTGGAAGTATTGGTATACCCTGCTGATATACTGTTTGTTATACTTGTCTAAAGTATGATCAGCATGTGGGAGATAAAAGTCCTTAAACTTGAGGTCAATACGCACCTTGTCTAACAAAGTAATGTACTTTGATCCCGTCCTAAGCTCAAATGCCTTATAGGTTGAGATACGGCTTGTATTGGGTACATTACGATGTAGATTGAAGGTGGTAGTTGAGCCAAGATTAGGATTCATTCCTCGAATGTATATTCGAGAGAACACTCAGATTCTCAGTGATATTAGGTTGACTAAGTCGTTGGTCAACGCAATAGACATATTTAGAATATGGTCTGGTCGTCAGCTAATATAGATGCGATACAATGATTAAGCCATTTGGATAGACACTTGACAAATCCTAAGCTTGATCGGGTGTGTCGTGAATGAAAGGATTTTATCTTACCACATAAAGGTTAAGTTTACTGGATTTGCGTAAACGTACTTCACATATTGAGTTCGTCTTCCGACGCCGTCTAGGAGTTCCGTGTAGACTTAATTTGATTAATGTCGATATGAGAAGGCATGTAGGGTCACACTATGTCGATTGTCCGTTTCGATCTAAGGATGTATTGAGAGAGTAACTAAAATGTTCGATTTGGAATCGAGACATTTAAATGAATAATGATTATTTTAATTAAGTCAAAATTGGATTTTGGATTTAATTAAAAATGCACGAAAAATAAAGTCGAGCGCCGCGGCTCCTCTGCCTCGATTTTTGGGCCAAGCCCAAGGTCAAACCCTAATCCGGTTTTGACATATTTTACAACTATAAATAGAGGCACTCACCTCATTATTCAACACACAATTTCTGAAAACATTTTAAGCCTTAGAGACTTAGAATCATATACTCTCGAACCTCTGACGGATTTTCTAGCTTTCCGAAAGAGAAGTACATTGAAGCTTGGAGCTTGCAATCGGAAGGGCAACCGCGTGTGCACCGTATAGTAGATAAATATTCCAGATAATAATAACTTGTAAGTAAATGTTTTATGTTACAGGTTCCATTGTTGTATAACCATACCAGAATTATTGTTGGGGTAAGTAAGAAACAAAAACTTTTAAACTTCCGCTGTGCCTTACTTATGTGTTTTGAACCCAACAAAATCCTACAGTGGTATCAAGAGCTCAGATTGGTTCAATGGTTATATAACAATTGAATATAATAATAATATGGGTTAAACATAAAATTGGATTAATAAAATTTTTGGGATAGCTTCCGTACTCGTATCAAATTTATTATTTTTATGATATTATGTTACTTAAATATTGCTTGCGCTTTGATTTTTGTTAATTATTACTTGGTTCATCTAATTTGGGGATAGTCGGGTGTCATCACTGATTACATATTGCAACAAAAATAATTTTACAACTTTAATGTTATAGCAGATACTTGATTACTTTAATGTGATCAAATTAATAATTCTATCACATTAGGGGTCGTTTGATAGCTAGTAAAAACACATCTTATTCATGTATTAATTTCTTGCATAACTTGTACGATATTTGGTAGCTAGTTAGGAGATAAGTCATTCAAGTATAAAGTAATATGTTTGATTTGAAATTTTAAAATCCGCATAACTAATACATGTATAAGTTATGAGGGAATTTGTGTATTATTTTATGCATGGTAGAAGATGAAATAACGAATATTTGTATAGCTAATACATGAATAAAAAGTTAAAATGACAATATTACCCTTATCGCTCCCACTTAAATATTTTTCTTTTCTAAACAAATAATTTTAATATAATATTTTATTATAATAGTTTAATATTTTGTAAGAAAACATATAATATTTTAATTTTAAATATAAATAAATATTTTAATTTTAAAAAGTATATAATATTTATTAACTTTTAATAATGACAAACCAACATCCAAACAAATAATTTATGCATAACTAATACCTGCATAAATAACCCCTGCACAAATAAACCCTGTATAACTAATATCGTACATTACTAATACCTGCATAATCCTAACCTGCCACCAAATAACCCCTTATTGTAGTAGATAGACCATCTCCCCTCTACATTTTTCCTGGTAAAGTTTCTCAATGAGGCAACTAGTAACATATTATTTGATGTATACTTTTTCTTTTTTTTTTCTTTTCAATGTGTAATCATTTTCTTCTTACTGGATTTTGTTACATAATTTTTCCTACTTAGGTATTAACAAGACACATTAGTTATTAATAGATACTTAAAGGGAAAAATATGTATACATTGAATTGTGCATGTCCATGTTACCATGTAGCACTCTGGGCATCCTATTCTATGAAGCTCAAGGGAAAGCTTTGAGAAAATTCATAGGGAAAGCTTACTGAAAAAAACTTTTTTCCTATAAATAGGGGGTTAACCACACTCATGTTGTACAACAATCAAAAGCAATAAAATCTCTCTCTAAACCATTTTCTCTTGCAGAAAAGAGTATATTTACACAACTATACACTCTGGATATATCAAGCCTCGTGGTACTATCAAAGGAACAAGAGAATTTTGGATTAGTCTCGCGGCAATCACCATACTTCTATTGCCTTAATAACTATGCTAGAGCAAACCAGCCTTAGCGATATGAGCTCCCAACCTAGACTGGACCATGCAATATCAGCTCTGTTTACATCAAGGGATCATTAAATATACCAAGATCCCATGAAGAGCTGGCTCGCTTACTGTACCGTGGTGTATACAAGGAAAAACTTTGATGGCACAACTTCCACCATGCTCGAGCAACAAATTTCCTAGAAGCTATATTCGTTAAGTTTCCAGCTTCTAAAGAATTGTTAACAACTTTAGCCAGCTATAATTACACATCCCCCGCGTCTGAACTGCTACAATCTTGGTTTTGAAGGACACTACCTCCAAAATCTCCATCCAAGCTCATTTGTTGAACTTCTTGTGGAGAAAGAATCTTGATGCAGCGGACACAGCTCACGAATTCCCTGTAAGACATCAAATGACAGTATAGCATACCTAAGTCAGAGGACATACGCTTTTTGTACAGACAATGCAAGTAGTGAAAATGTGACAGAAGCATATAGTTTATCGACTTACTCCCAAGGGTCATCACCAACCAGGAGAACGTCGTTCTCGTGATCAACATACACAAGCTTCCATCCTATTCTTTGTCTGTCCTCCAGTTGTCCCTCTATGCCAAATCTACGAGCCAAATCTAGTTTAAGTTCCTCATAACCTGAGTAACGTGCGATATCAATTGATCTTCCCACCGCACCACGCTTGTACACCTTTGAGAGAAAAGATGCAAAAAGAAAAAGGTTACAACTCTCTAAGAAACAACGAGAAGTGTTTCATTAAACCACTTTATGAGGTTACCAACCTTGGTATATGTCCGCAAACGAGGCAGTTGAGGTGGTGGCTCCCATCCACCTCTATCCATGAAGTTACCATCATTGATAGTAGAATCAATCAAATTAAAGGTCATATACTCGGAAGCCATTGAGGCCAAGAGTTCAGGCTGTGCTTCCTTGGGGTTCTCATAGCTGGAGAGCATGCCTCCTGATGAGAGATTCTCTGAGAAATCCTTCCTTGACCCCACTGAGCTTTTTGTGATCAAAGGATCAGGCATCATAGGCGGCAGTCCTAACTGATTTTCCATATTTGCTCCAAAAGCTACATTGTTTCTCGGGTCACCCTGAACTTCTCCATCTGGACTATCTCTGAATATCAATGGCTGAGAACTACAAGATAATGGGTCTGTATTCTGCTGTAATTGAACATCATTTTGGGAAAGGCAAGCTGAAGTTGCTGAAGACGAACTATCCAAATAATCAAATTGGAGTCCTGAAGTGTTAAGAGTTTGAGGTGCCAAAAACCCATGGTTCTTGTTCTTGGAGACGTTTACTGAAGGTTTAACATCAGATTTTTGCTGCAACTCTTTAACCAGGTTGTTATTAGCAGATATAACTTCTAACCCGCTTGAATTTAAAAGGGGTCCAGAACAGTGGGTTGTTTCATCCCGTGCACCTGTGCTTCCATGGATTCGACCATTCATATTTGGTTGAACTGCATTTTGACAGTTGTTAGTGGACACCGAGGTGGACCAAGACGGGATATCATCAATTACCACAGACTGTCCTGCACCTGCAGTTCCTGTTAAATTACTTCCATTTGTGGAAAGCTGGTAAGTCGTTTGGGGTAGAGAGTAGCTAGCTGGTCCAGATAGGTCTGATAGGTTTCCAGATTGCTGCTGCTGAAGCTTTGGTTGCTGAGTTGGCTGGACAAACCAAAGATTGGACGACTGACTATTTATTCTTGTCATTTGCTGCTGAACAACTTGCGAGTGAGAAAGTGAAGTCGACGTGGTTTGAGATGCATCCAACATTTGGCTTGTTGCAAGTGACCTGGAAAAGTTCTGTGATACATCCAAGAGCTGCTTCTGGTGATCCTGGATTGGCCCAACTTGCGAAGGTTGCTGTAATGCAGATTGTTGTGCTAGAAGTGATTTTTGTTGTTGATGTTTCTGTAGAAGTTGAAACTGTGCTTGGTTATCAGAGAAATGCTGCTGTTGGTTAACTTGATCTGGGGGCTGGGATGGCATGAAACTTTGCTGCTGAGTTTGACTCAAAATCTGTTGTTGTGGATGTTGCTGCGGCAGGCTCTGAGGGTGGTTTCTCTGCAGCTGGTTCTGAATTGATTGTTGTGGTCGAAGAACATTCTGAGATTGCACAAGACTCTGCGCTTGGAGATGTGCGTGAACTTGAGTGGTAGGCAGTGATTGATTAGTTGGATTTTGTCTCGGTTGCTGACTGACATCAGATAACTGTTGTTGGGATTGCATAATGGAGTCCAACGGGTTCAGTGTTGCTGCTGGTAACTTCTGGAGCTGGTCAAGCTGTTGGTTTGGCCTATGGGTATTAAACTGCAAGTTGTGCTGCTGCTGAAATTGAGGTGCTGCCAAACCTAGCTGGCGTGATAGGTCTGCTCCAGCAAAGTTTTGTAAACCAGAACCAGATAGGGAATTCAAATAGTTGGGCAGCATCGGATTAGCCAGAGAAGGGTTTTTTTGCATGTTCATCCATTGGACTAAGCTAAGACCGGGCATACCTTGAGGATCAATCATGCCAAAATCATCACCAAGCCATGGCATCGTCCTCTTACACATCCCATCAAGATCAGAATATTCACTATCTGCAAGAAATAATTTTCTACCGCGTAAGAATTTAGTAGTTAGCACACGCCAATGATTGTTGAGTTGAAAGCATCCTTTTAGCATATGTATCTTTTCATATTACACGTCAACATTCTTTTTGTTACAAAAAGACGGTTCTCCTTTCCTTTAAATTTTCAGTCTTTTTCAGTACAAATATCATCTACTCATAACCAGGTTAATCCTTAGTAGGTCCACCTTCTTGTAAGTGGTAAAAACACTTTGATAAAACTTTCTCAGAGGAAACCTTCATAAACAGACATTTCCACATATGGCAGGAAACAAGAGGTAGAGTCTCAACATTCTTTTTTTTTGCTAAGGTAGGCAGAGTCTCAACATCAACTATTATGAAATCGAATTCTCATAAAAGAAAAAATGGTGCAACTACCTGGCATTCCAGGTTGCCTTGAATGCTTGGAGTTGAAGAATGGACTAGAACAAATCAAAAAGGGTGCTGTTATGGGTTCAATCTCCCAAATAGAGACTCGGTTGATCCTCTCTCCAGCAGTTGACTCATCCCAACCAACCTAATCAAGATTGTGAATGTGTGTCAGTTGAATAAATTCCAGAAGCAAAGAGGTAATTAGAGAGCAACCACTCCACTTTTTCAACCTGCAAATTCCGCCACTGAGAGTTCTTCCACCTCACTGGATCCAGATCACTAATGCCAGTAATTGTGCCCATATACCTTCTAGTTCCTGATTCTTCTGTCTCAAACATCATGCGAAACCGCATGCCAAAAGATACTTGACTGCTATAAGTTGCTTTGTAGTACTTTGCTAAAGGAATTACAAATTCAGAAGGACCAGCCCTGTTCATATAGAGGTTAGACTGTAAATATCAATATCAGTAAGGACTAAACATTCGAAGCTCTTTAGTCTATTGATGCATAGACCTAAACAAAAACATCCACTGACCTTGGGTTATAAAACACGGTGAACGGACTGTTGTTTGCAGCTGCATGTGCTGCTGCTGCTAGGATACCAATATGCATGCTATCACTTGACAATACTGATGACGATAAGTTAGTAGGCTGCCTGTTTGCCTTTCTAACTCCTAGTAGAAACTGGTGCTTTTCATCCCTATTGTCAAAGTTTAAAGAGTGTCAAGTAAGACTGAAAACAAATGACCGACCAAAGAAGAGAATCGAACAAATAGTAGGTTCTTTTGAAACCTAAACACCCTTTATGTTTTACCACAGAATGTACTTAGCTTTCCGTTAGTCTATGTATTATATTTTTGAGTCTTTGACTACAATTACAGTTGTCATACCTAATAAACAAGACCGAGTCACCTGCAAAAAGCCTTTTTCCACTCACGACTAGGCTCCACCCTGTTGTTAGCAAGTGTCGTTTGGGTTGCCCTGAATGATGAGAGATGAGTGAGAAACTGGAAAGATGCATAATTGTCATTCAGCTGTGCTCAAGCTCATGAACCTACCTCGATAAACGTGTCGAAAGGTCCATATGTTATCATGCAAGTCTCTAGCCACAAGTTCTTGAGCAGGTGGTTGCAGCGAGTAATCCTGATTAGAAACAAGTAGCGTGTCGCACATAAGATATAGAAACAACTAGAAACTCTTAAGTAGAAACTTTTACAAGATCTTACCAGAGGAGGGAATATTTTCTCAGCTGCACGCCGAGGCACAGAGAAACCTCCATGAGTGCTTGTATCACTTGCGGTCAAGGTTTTGCAAAAAAATTCTGATTGTGGTTTATTCGCTTTCATAGACAAATCTGACCTCAATAATGCCTCCTTGTCAAACTGCACGCAAAAAGGCTCACACGAGTTATAAATTCAACTAGAGCCACACTCATTCCCCAAAAAAGGAGAGAAGAAACACCAAACTGAAACCAAAAAGAGAAAAGGACTACTGAAGATATCAAGAGCCATACTGAAGGAACTGGTTGCAGTGTCATTTGGGCATACACTTCATCTGTTTCCGGATCAGCCTAATAACACAAAACACAATCATTTTCGTAAAACAGCAAATACATTAACGCGGAACAGTTTTTATAAAGACAAGTCAATTCTGAACTTCACATACATGCAGGGTAACATTGTGCAGAAGACAAATTAACTTTGACGGAAGGTTTGGATAGTTCGGAATTTGGGCTTCCACATCTTTCTTGATTGACGCAGCAACCTGAAAATATACATGCATTAGTAAACAACGAATAATCAGGAGAAGTTGGCTCTATGGATTGAGAACAAATCTTTACACAACTACTGGCAGCCAAATTACACAATACGGTAAATATTAAGCAGGTCTACCATACTGGGTCATGTTAGCAAAGATGTATATAGAACTAAACGCAACCTGTAAACAAGAGGGTAAAAGAGGTAAATGAAAGACCTGTTCACTGTGGCCTTGAGGGAAGTAGACAACGTGGGTCCCAGCGACCGGTAAGTTCACCAGAGGCCCGGCGCAAGCTTGCCATAGCTCTGGATTCATGCTCTTCTTCTCTCCTGCTAACACAAACCCACCACCAGTCAATTCTCAGCAGTTCATTAGTTATAACAGCTTTTGCTTTTCAAAAAATCAATATATTATATATACCGACAATATAAATCTTTTTCAACTCAATATAGTTATAACATGTTGTAGCTGGTAAATTAGCAATCCACGCTTACTATCAGCATAAAGTATTGATCTGATAGTGTAAAAAATCTTGTCCACATATACAACTTGAACCCGAAAATCTTAACTTCAGCTTGAACAGGACAAAAAGGGCTGAAAAAGAGATCCTTTTTTGTCATTCTTGCTAGATTGAAAAGCTATGAAAAGGTGAAATTTTTTCTTTCCACTTTTAGTACTATATCATATTTTCCTGGAAAATCCACTGAAGAAAAATCTCCAATTAGACTAATACCTCAACCCCACGTGTAAACATTTTTTTGAAGGCCAATTGGGGAGGTGCTGCTCATAACTTTCTTGTCATTGGAGGAAAAAGATGGGGGAAATGAGAATAAAACAGAAAGGCAATTCATATTTTCCCGGTTTTTTTTTTTAAAGGAGGTGAAAGTTCAGGTAGTTGATTCATCTGAGCTACTAGATCCCTAAGAATATTATACATGAGATTTGAACTTGGAACCTCAAGTAAATTTTGAACCTCCTAAACCACTAAGCTAACTTCTAGTCTTACTGTAGAATGTAAGCATTGAAAATCCTTAAAAAGAAGAAAAGACAAGAACCAAACAAAAAAGCTTGTCTTTTTTATTCTGTACAATATGCATATAAGAAAGATAAACTTACCTTCACCAGAGTTAACATTGCCACCACCCACCTGAGCTCCGGCACCGGCACCATTTCCGGTCATCTTCATTTTCTCTTATTCTAGCAACTCAATAATAATGGATCAAAATAGAAACTTTACATCCCTGAGCTCAAATAAACAGTAAACAAGTTTCTTGATTTTCCGGCAACCGGAAGACTAATATTCCGGCAAAAAGGTGGCCGGAAAATGTGGGAGAAAGAGAAAAAAAGTGGGGACAAAGAAGCTTTGGAAAAAGGAAGGGATGTTGAGTATTACAGAGACCAAATGCTGCAATTTTACTTTTAAATTGCCCCCTTTTCTACACTACATCTCCCAGACAGACAACGTATAATTTTTACTTTTCACTTTCACCGAACAAGCCTTTTTAGAAATATGGAGTGTGTCTGTATATTTTTGTTTTTGTTTTTGTTTTTGTTTTTGTTTTCTGTTTTCATCCATGTCTTTGTTTATTTATTATACTATTTCCCTCTACCCCAATTTATATGTCCCCCATTCTTTTTTTCTATTCCGAAAAGAATGTTATTTTTTTATATTTAGAAATAATTTTAACTTTATAAAATAATTTACAATCACAAATTTATAAAAGACTTGTTTTGAATTATATATTTCAAAAGTTTTAGTTTACTTATTAAGCTTCATGTCAAGTCAAATGATATCTCTGGGAGGTATTAAGAGTCTCACATCGGATATGAAATTAGAATATAGACTCCTTATATGGACCTGAATAATCATCGCCCTACAAGCTAGCTTTTGGGTGGAGTTAGGCCAAGATAAATTCTTTACATGGTATCATAACCATACCTATTTCAATTCTTTGTTCACCTATGTTGGACCCCCAAATTATATTATCCACGCTCCAGTTAACAAAATTTATTATATCATTCATGCTCCAATTAACAAGGTATGTCCGTGCGAGGGAGTTTTAAGAATCTCACATCGGATATGGAATGAGAATATAGACTCCTTATATGAACTTGGACAATCATTACCCTATAAACTAGCTTTTGAGGTTGAATTATGACCAACATTCATTATTTTTACGTGAATTACTACTATTGCACTCATCAATTATATGTCTGTTTTTTATTGTCTCTTTCTTCTCTGACTCTGTCTATCTCTATCTAATGTTTATTAAGGTGGCCACACACAATTTGACCATTCAGCTGAAACAATGGCCAACTTGTACTATATTTCTCTTTTTTCACTTTGTTTCTTTTTCTTTTTAACCGAATGGAGAATTTAAATTTAATAGGTTTAATTTTTAATATTATTAGCATTATACTTATTGTAATGCTTAAATTGTGAGTTCGGATTAATATTTTTTAAGTAATAGTTCCTTTGGTTCAAAAAGAGAATTCATTTAGTCTTTTTTGGTTCAAAAAGAGTATTTATTTAGTCTTTTTTTGGTTTAAAAAGAGTGTTTACTTACTAAATCACGAAAGAATTAATTTTATTCTTCCAGATTTGTTCTTAATAAGTGTTAAGTGATCAAATCCAATATCTATTTAATTAAAAATAATTTAATCAAATAACTATTTTTGTCTAGGACTCCCTCCGTCTCATATTACTTGTCCACTTTCCCTTTTTTAAAAGTCAAACTATATAAACTTTGACCGACATTTTGAGATATACTTTTTCTCCAAGTATAAGAAGAGTTCTGACTTGTAATATTCTTCGTATAATTTTTTAATATATAAATTATAATTTTAAAATATTAAATTGATCTAATCCAATTTAGCTTCGAAGATTGATCAATTTGACTCTCGAAAAGCGTGAGTTCACAAGTAATATGGAACGTATGGAGTAACATTTTCTTAAGGGTTGTACAAATGACTAAGTGAACACTCTTTTTGAAACGGATGGAGCATTTTAGTAAGTTTTAAATATATATGTATGCTTCGTGTCGAAAGTTATGGATTCAGATGAACTTAATTAATATTTTAGTAACATTTCCTTTACATATATATTTGTGTTTCATGTCTAAAGTTATGAATTCGAATAAGGTGTGAATTTATGAGTTTTTTTTAGGCACGTGAATCCGTGGTCTTTCGGCAAAACTAAATATTTTATGTTTTCTAAAATTGATTTAATATTACCTGATGACCCATGCTATAAAAGTCTTAAAGGTGCAATTGGTTAAAAATTTAATTATTTGTCAAGAGAAATTTTTTTCCTCCTTTTTAGTCGTGTACCATGTTCTAAAAATCTTAATTCACCTTAATTTAGATGAACGCGGTCAAGAAGCTACATATTTTCCCCAATTTCTTAGGATAAGAAAATTATGTTATTTTTAACATTATTTCACGTGATCACTGAATTGAAGGATTTATGAAATCTCAAAATTACCAGTTCTATCTTTGTTAGTTCTTGGAAAAATATGTATTGATTTGATGTAGAACTCAGACGATTAAGTATAAGTTTGTGTCCTTTTCAAAACTTCTGAGGAAGACAAACAAGGATTTATTATTGCATCAATTGTATACGTATAAACTTTTTCGTCTTCATAACGTGTGATTGTAGAATTTTAAATATTATTGAAAAGTTTTTAAAATACGGCTTTGACGTTATTAGACATTCTGTTTTTTTTGTTTGTGCAAAAGATATTTATATTATTATTACTAAACAGAAGTCATTACTTAGCTTAATTTTTTATGGGGAAATAACAATAGGGATAACCCATGCGATTAACTCCTTTTATATGGGACATTTATTCTATCATTTTAGTATAAATAGCGGGATAAAATAATTTTAAGACTTTAATAACGATAATTAAACAAAAGATAAAATAACTTCATATTTTATCCCGAGATTATCATTCTTATCCCACCAGCCAAACGACCCCTAAGTCCATCCTTGGCGCATTCTGGGCTAGATCATTTATCGCACCATTTGCTTATTTAAAACCCAGGGACGGATTAGTTACGAATCCTACAAAATTCAATAACTTGGTATAAATTTTATATTTGTATTTTAAAAATCACTTAATATTTATAATATCTATCGCAAAACCAAATAAATTGTCATGTTTAAAAGTTTTGACCCAAAATTTTAAAATCTTAAATGCACTTCTATCTAAAAATTATATTTTATTGGAGATTATTGCCCTATTTTATGTATCAAGCATGTGCAGTTATCAGTAAATTGGAGTAGCCTCTTGAAGTCCTCAAAAGTTTCTTGTTTGTATAATAATGAGAAAATAATAAAAAGGAGCTCTTATTATAAGATAGATTCAAAATAACTCTTTAAATTACCGTAAAGAATGAATCTTGAGCCTAACTCAATCCCAAAAGTTTTTTGATGTGGAATTCTTAATGACTTAGACAATCCTCACCTTATAAGCTAGCTTTTGAGATTGAATTAGGCCCAAGATTCATTCTTTACATCACCCAACTATGATTAATGATCTGTCAAGGTCATGTTTTTCTTTAGTAATAACAAAGTCACTCAACTTTTTCACACTCGATTAATATTTGGGCAATATAATATAATATGTCATTTAATTTAATTTTTTCTCAGTCCACATGATAATAAAACCCGACCCTATCCATAATCTTATTCAATAACAAAAAATATTTATAATCTATATATTTAGTATAATTTCTTATATACAGTATATGGCCAAAAAGAAAAAAAATCACATTATTTAGAAGTAATTTAATTTTATAATTCTCATTTTTATTTTTCATGAGATGATTTATGATCACACGAATATTTAAAATGTATTTACATGTACCATAATTTATATAAAAAAATACTTTTTCTTAAACTTTGTGCGCGAAGCGGCGTAGCCATATACAATGAAGAGTGGTTATTTGAACACCATTTGTCAAAAATTTATACCGTGTATATTAAAAATTATACTAAATATATAGATTATAAATATTTTTTGTATGTGGAATAAATTTGGGTAATGGATCGGGTCGGGTCTTGTTGCCATGTGGACTGAGAAAAAAAGAAGAGAAAATTTCACATGGAATAAATTAAATTACATGTCATATTTTATTGCCCAAATATTAATCGGGTAACTTTTGATGTGATATAGAAAAAATTGGGTGACCTTGTTATTACAAAAAAAAAACATGACCTTGAGAGATCATTACCCATAATTGGATGACATTCTCTGTTACTACCTCTTTAAACATATTCCTAAGCAATAACTTATGCCTCTTTTGGTTGCACTTAATGCAGGTCTGAATCTTAATAATTCATATTCAGTCAATTAAATTCATTTGTTTTATTTTTTTATGAAGTCTCTTAATGGGTCTGTATGAATCAGATCTGTAACTGAGTCTTAACACCATTCAGATTCATACAAAATAATACTTCTATAAATGAGAATTTTATAATATTTTATAAATATTGTGCTTAATTTCATATGCACATTCAGATATTGAATACTAACATTCTTAATCATTCAGTATTTAGATCTAAAGACAACATCTTAATATTCAGATGTGTATTCAGATTCAGACATCTAGATCTTAATGCACATCTTAATATTCAAAAGTGTATTCAGATTCAAACGTTTTAATCTTAATGAAAATAAATTAGGCCTTACTCCAGAAAAATCATTTTAAATCTACTCAAATATAAGGGACCATTTTTATTCTCGCTGAAAGAAATAATCCCCTTGATTATTTTCATTAATTGAAAGACTATTTATACAAGTTACATATTTTCATAATAAGAGAATCATATTCTTATTCTACTCCTAAAACCTTATTCTACTTGGATACTAACTATACATTTATGGTAATACAATTATTATGGTAAGTGTACAATACTAATTACATTACAATATTACCTAAACTATGAGACTAAATATTACCTAAATATATACTCTATATACGGTAATTGAAAGGGAGAATCCAAGATCAATATATTGTGTATATTTAACACACCCCCGCAGTCATAGCGGGCGGTCTTCGAACGCTGAGACTGTCCCTAAAATCTTCAAAAAGGACCGAGGGAAGACCATTTGTAAAGATGTCGGCAATTTGATATCTCGACGGGACATGGCATACGCGGACTTGACCACGAGCAACCTTTTCACGAACAAAGTGAATGTCCATTTCGATATGCTTAGTGCCTTGGTGCTGAACCGGATTATCAAAAAGGTAGATGGTACTAATATTATCGCAATAAACCAATGTTGCCTTCTAAATGGGACAATGAAGCTCTAAAAGAAAATTACGTAACCAACATGATTCCGAGACCACATTAGCTACCCCTCGATATTCAGCCTCGGCACTTGAGCGGGATAGAGTCGACTGACGCTTTGCAGACCAAGAGACCAAGTTGTTGCCAAGAAACATACAATAGCCTAACGTAGACTGTCTGGTGTCGGGACAGCCACCCCAATCAGCATTTGTATACGAGACAAGTGTGGACGTCGAGGAAGGATATAAATGTAAACCATAGTCAAGTATACCTTGAATATACCGAATGATGCGTTTGAGTGCATTCATGTGCTCAATTCTGGGATCATGTATGAACAAACACACATGCTGGACATCATATGTAATATCCGATCTCGTAAAGGTAAGTTACTGAAAGGCCCCTGCAAGGCTGCGATAGCGGGTCAGATCCTCGTAGGGTACGCTGACCGCGGCACTAAGCTTGAGATTTGTATCAACTGGAGTGGAAGTGGACTTACAGGATGACATCTCAGCCCTCTCGATGATCTCAGCCCTCTCGATGATCTCAGCTGCATACTTCAGTTGAGACAAGAACAAATCCATCAGAATGACGAGTGACGACAATCCCCAAAAAGTAACTCAAGGGCCCTAAGTCTTTCATAGCAAACTCAGAGTTGAGCATGGTTATGATAGACTGGCGTAAGGCATCTGTAGAGGCAGTCAAAATGATATCATCCACATACAACAGAATGTAGGCCAAAGACGAACCACGACGGTAGATGAACAAGGAATTATCCGACCTATTGTGAGTGAACCCAATAGTCGAAACATAGTCAGCAAACCTTGTATACCAGGCCCGTGGAGACTGCTTAAGCCCATTTAAGGACTTCTTCAACAAATAGACATGATGAGGATATTTGGGATCCCTGAATCCCAACGGCTGATGTATATAAAATGTTTCCTTGAGATCACCATGTAGGAAATCATTCTTTACATCTAACTGATGAATAGGCCATGCTTTCGAAAGAGTCAAGCTGAGTACAGTGCGAATGGTAGCCGGCTTGACCACCGGACTAAATGTCTCACCACAATCCACCACAACATGTTGAGTCTTACCATCACCCACAAGCCGCGCCTTATGTCGTGCAAATGAACCTTCTGAATTTTTCTTGTGAGCAAAAATCCACATAGACCTAATAATATTAATACCAAAAGGACGGGGCACCAACTCCCACGTCTTATTATCAATAAGAGCATTATATTCATCGGTCATAACAATTTTCCAATTTGGGTCATTTAACGCAGACACAGAAGTACGAGGTAAGGGTGATTTAAGAATATTAGAATTTAAATTAAAATATCTCTTTGGTTTAAAAACACCCCGCTGACTACGAGTGACCGGTCTATGACTTGAGGAAGAATAGGGCGGATTTTGGGAATTTTCGAGGCTCGGGATGGACTAGCCAGCAGGCAGTGGGCCTGTTGGCCCAAGACGGTAATTAGGCGCTGGAACTGGACCAGTTCCAGAATTGGCCTGGACTGGACCAATCGCTGGAACTGATCCAGTGATGGTAGTGTGCGATGGACACGTGGGGATAGCGGGCAGTGGGCCCGCTTGAGAATTTTGGGTGCGGGACATGTCCGAAAAATGGTGAGTAATATACGGGGATATACGATCATCCAAAAAATTATACGAACTAGGCTCGGGAGTACAAACTTTAGTAAATGGAAATTGGGTTTCATAAAAAATTACATGGCGATTAATGATGATTTTCTTGGAGGATAAATCAAAGCATTTGTAACCACGATGATTAGACAGAAAACCCAAAAACACACACGGAGTAGACCTGGCCTGAAGTTTGTTAATTGTGGTGGACGGGAATAACGGATAACACAAGCACCCAAAAACCCGAAGATGAGAATAAGAAGGAGTCTTATTATATAAAATTTGAAGGGGGGAATAATAGGTCAGACCTTTGGAAGGAATTATGTTAAGGAGATATGTAGCCATTTGAAGAGCATGATGCCAAAAATATGGGGGTACGGAAGCATGAATTAAGAGAGTGCGGACAATGTTATTTATGGAACGAATTTTGCGTTCGGCTTTCCCATTTTGTGAAGATGTATGAGGACAAGAAAAATGAAAATTGATCCCATTATTAGCACGGAACTCCCGAAACACCCCATTGTCATATTCTTTGCCATTATCACACTGAATATTTTTTATATCTCATTCGAATTGGGTTCTAATGAATGCTCTAAATTTTAAGAAGACGGAAAACACTTGAGATTTATTTTCAATCGGAAACGTCCATAAAAACTTAGAATAATCATCCAAAAAGAGAACATAATACCGATGACCCAAAGAACTCAGAACAGGAGACGTCAATAGGTCGATATGAATAATATCAAATGGCATTAAAGTATGAGAATTTGAGTTTACAAATGGCAACCTAACAATTTTTCCTAAAGAACAAGACTGACAATTTGGAGTACCATTTGTACCCTTACATGAAATAAAATTATTTTTATGTAATGACGACAAAATAGAAGATCCCGGATGACCAAGCCGAGCATGCCACAAGGAAGGAGCAAGGGCTGCAAACGGTGACGGCAAGGCTGGACTCGATGGACTGAAATCGTGTGTGATAGGATAAAGATCTCCCCTACTATCATACCTCATGAGAGGACTCCCCGTCTTGAAATCCTTCACAAAGAAATCAAAAAGATCAAATTCAACAGAAATGGAATTGTCAGTGGTGAATTTTCGGACAGACACTAAGTTTTTAATCAATTTGGGGGCATGTAAAGTATTTTTCAAGATAAGGGGAGGATTGGGGGAGATAAAGTTTTATGACCATAATCCTGAATTGGAATAGAGTTACTATTACTTACAATTATACCACGAGGGTTGCTCAAATTGGAATAAGATGAGATAATACCTTGATCGGAAGTCATGTGTGTCATTGCGCCGGTGTCCATGTACCAATTCAGATCCAGTTGCGTCAACCCAAGTGTGTGCATTGCGGCCTCAATGTCGGTGTGAGTAGGTTTGGGGCCCACTGCCGAGAATGTTTGTGTAGGCCGAGGCCCAAACAGTCCACCCTGCTACCCCGGCCCAGTGCCGAGCCGAGAAGAAGACACCTGATTGTTGGGCCTGAATTGGGGCTGGCCAGCCCACTACCCGTTGGAAGGCCCTGGAAAACAGGGGTTGTTGGGCCACGACCTACTGCCCCAGCCCCACTGCCATGGGCCCCATGGCTGGGACCAGTAGGGAGGTGGCCCACTACCGACTGGATGGGGCCCACTGCCTGATTGTTGTCCTCCGGAATCGCCGTGTTTGCCCCCGCGATTTTTGCCATTATTCTTACGATTATTTTTTCCGCCACAATGAGTACGGTTTTGGCCCGAATTATTAACAAAACCCGAAGAATTTGTGGAGGACGTCATCATGACTATAGGGCTTGCTCCGGTAGTCGCCTTCTTAGCCAAACCGGCTTCTTCCAAAGTAAGCATGGAGTGGGCTTAATAAAAAGCGGGAAGTGGATTACTTTGACGAAGGAGAGTTCCCACGCCATTATAGGCCTCAGAAAGGCCGACAACCAATTGTAAAACTAGATGATTATTTGTCACAGGTGCGCCAACGTTACGGAGTTGGTCGGTCAATCCTTGAGTTTCTTGCAATATGCAGACACGTTTGGAAATTCTTCCATGCGAACTTGAGAGAATTCTTGCTCGAGTGTGACGACACGTGAATGTTGGTTATGTTGGAATATGTCACGCAATCTATTCCAGGTAGCCATAGCCGTAGTGTCCGGCTCAATGATCGTCTGTAAGAGGTCAACCGAAATAGTGGAATAAATCCACTGGAGAACGGTAGCATCAAGAGTAATCCATAACTGAGGATCCTCCGCGGGAATAGGGGTAGCGGGAGGAATTATGTGATGGATGACTTGACGGGAGATAGCGTGAATTTTAAATAATTCTGTCCACGTCGCATATTGGACATTTTCCATCTCAAGAACAATAGGGATGTTGTTCTTGATGTTAGAAACCATGAGGGGCAGGATGAAAATTGTTCTTAGACATAATGAAAGAACAAAAGGAGAGGAGGGAAAATTCGGGAAGAGTGAAGGTAAATAATATCACGAATTTCGGTGAAGGGGGACGGAAATTGGAGACGGTTGTGGCCGAGAAAGGGCACAAAAACTGAGAGCAAAGGCGGAAGCAAGACCTAGTCTCTTGATACCATGAAAGAAATAATCCCCTTGATTATTTTCATTAATTGAAAGACTATTTATACAAGTTACATATTTCCATAATAGGAGAATCCTATTCCTATTCTACTCTTAAAACCTTATTCTACTTGGATACTAACTATACATTTATGATAATACAATTATTATGGTAAGTGTACAATACTAATTACATTACAATATTAGCTAAACTAGGAGACTAAATATTACCTAAATATATATACTCTATATAAGGTAATTGCAAGGGAGAATCCAAGATCAATATACACATGTATATTGTGTATATTTAACACTCTCGTACATGTATATTGTGTGTATATTGTGTATATTTAACACTCTCGTACAATAATTATGCATAACAACTACAGTCACCGGCCTCTCAAATGTACTCGCCAATACATTTTATAAAAGACAGGAGAATTTTATTACTCCCTCCGTTCCTTTGGCACATGTTGCTTGACAGTCTCCTTAAAAGGTACTGTGTTTATTAGGGGTTTATAGTACTAACTAAACCTTAAGAATTATACTTTAAATTTTAATTTTAACTACTAGTAATATTTTATGTATTTATTTAACGATAAGATAATATTGAAAGAAAATTATAAATTTCTTTTGATTTATTATAATGAACAAATAAAAATTTTGTATAAGCCACAACTAAAAAGGAACGATGGGAGTAATAATTAAGAATAATGTTCTTAGGTGTCGTTTGATTCGAGGACTAAGTTATTTTAGGATTATAGTTCTGATATTATAATTTTTGGACTAATTTTTCATCTTCCAGATGGAATAATATAACACCAATTTTGATGGGATAAGATGAACCAAAATTAAGTTTAAAATTTAATTGATATTTTATTTAATTAAAGACATAAATTTATCATAAAATTAATTATACTTTCAATCTCAAACTTATTTTTTGAATACATCACCTTATCCCATGAAGCTAACCATCACTATCACTTTTTTTCTTACCTTATTGCCCTCTATAATGACGACAGTGACTAGAGAATTTAAGAAAATAAAAAGTATTCACTACAGAATTCGCAAGAGAATTTGGGGTTTATCAGATACCTCTAGTTATTATGTAGAAAACGAAAAACCATAAAATTAACAAAGAAGCATATGTCTTCTTTTTTGTTCCAATTTTTCTGCTTAACGTGATTCTTTCTGTACTAAAAATGAAATTCAACATTTTATTTTGACTTTAAATCTAAACAGTGAAAATTCTAAAGATTCTCTTAAGAGAATAATGGAAATCTTTCCTATGAACTCGATTGAATTAGATAAATATTTCTTAAACATATGTCATAAAAAATTTCAAAAGTAAAGTACGAAAGTCAAGATCTTTTAAAAAATATCAATTCTTATTTCAAAAATATGTTTTCTCCTCTTTGATCTTTTTTCCCCACGGTCTTCTTACATGAGACCATTTTTTTTAGTTCAATCAAATATGATCTTATCATGTCCACGGAGTATAGCTAGATGACAAAGGAGGAAACTTAAAATTTAGTTGGAGGCCTGTAGCGTGAGTTCGAACCCTGGTGGGATAAATTTGCTCTCTTATGGGTAGGACCTTGTAGGTGATATTAGTTGCTCTGTTCTCAAACTCTGGTCATTAAGACATATCTCGCGATTTACTGGTAGTAGTGTTGAGGGACCGGAATTACTATCTTCAGGAATAATCTGGCGTAAGCCGGAAAGCTGAATTTCAAAAAAAAAAATGATTGAGTGAATATTATCCCAAGACCATTTTGGAGAAATTTTTTTTGACTTTGATGGATTAGTTGTCTTGGGGGTCCACTTGCAAGGTAGTGCAATATTTTTGGAATAAATTGGTACTTTCTCCGTCTCAAATTATTTATCATTTTAAAAGTTTAAGGCTAATTATTTATTTTTTTCTCTATTTTAACATTTGTCATCAATGAAGATGATATATTAATAGAATAAATATTTCATAGAGAAATATTATAATTTTGACATAAATAAGGGTAAAGTAGGTAAAATATTTTTTAATTAGTATTTCTTAAGGAGAATGTAAATAAAAAATGATAAATAATTTGAGACGGATGGAGGAGTTTAAAGTAAACACTGGTTTCGCCGAACTAGCCAATTGCAACTTCTTTGCTTTTAGGATTTCCTTATGTCACAACTCATAAAACCAAGTGCACATTCTATGTTAATTTCTGCTAATTATGACTATCCATGCAGCTTGATATATTACTATCATAAAGTACCAACCCTCATAAAAAAAATTGTGGTACAAAATTATGATCAATAATGGTAGTAAAACACTAAAACTAAGGGAATAAATAAAAAAATTGACTCATTAAATATATTCATAGGAATAAGCTGGATTACATTGTTAAAAACTATACAATAATTGTAAAGTTATTCTATGTCAATTATCAAATACAGAGTAGACAATAATTATAGCATCTCCTTTCCCCACTGATAATTTTTTTTAAAAAATACAGAGCGGACTAGGTGAGTAAATTACGGTATCTGAATTTATGACATGAGATTTGCTTTTCTTTCTGATAAAAAGGATTCTAACATTAGTTAATGTATAAAAATGCTCTTTTGATTTTGCATGAGAAAAAAAAAACAGTAATGGAAGTGTATATGGAGTATGATTTTCTATTTCATGTCTTAAATTGGATTTGTCACTTTTACATATATCTTTTTTTGTTTTCCACTCCGATATCCGTATTGGAGCCCGACTAAATCCAAATTCATATTGCGTAGTGCCCATTAGATGAAGTTGTTTTAATGAAAAAGCAAGAAAAATCCAAGTTTTGCAAACAAAAAAAGGACAAAGGCGGAAATTAATTACTACAAAATTCATAAAACATAATTTCAGGTTTTAACATAAAAAATACACAGATTTTTCCAACAGAACAAAAAATGCACTGCCTCAAATTTAAAAGTTTAGACTAATAAAATAAATGATGTCGCAATAAAGTTCAAATCATGACAAACACTTGTCATGTGAGACATGTTCATTAGTTGGCATGCGCATTGCAAGGATAAAGTCTCTTTAGCTTGCACTTAATTTTCCTTAATTTTTGCTTGCACTTAATTTTCCTTAATTTTATTATAACAACAAATTTATAATCTCACAAGTGGGGTAATTATCTTTTTTTTTTTAAATTTTGATCCATTATATATATATATATATATATATATATATTGTATCAAATAAAAAGTAACATATTCAGGTTTCTCATGAAAGTATGTATGTCCTAGATACAATCATTATTAGAGACAAATGTACTTAAACACATTCGTATTATTAATAAGATTAATATATTTATGGAATTTGCAATTATTGAATTATTATTTAATTGTTTGTAATTATTTGATTGTTTGTAATTATTCATTAATATGCATCCCTTGAAATTACGCTATCATTAATAGAGTGAGTTATTGATGATAGAGCGTAACTCTAAAATAGTCTCGACTAATGATCATCGAGAATGAGATATCGATGATATGTTATAAGTCGACATGTGGTCTGTATCACATTCTTAGAGAATGTAGTATGTCTCACCTGCTACTAGTAATGATTACTAGTGATGGACACATGGATACTTTTGAAAAGTATTGGTATACCCTGCTGATAAACTATTTGTTATACATGTCTAAGTGTTATCAATGTGTGGGAGATGAAGGTCCTTTGACTTGAGGTCAATACGCACCTTGTTTACAGAGTAGTGTACTTTGACCTTGTCCTAAGCTTAAACTCCTTATAGGATAAGATACAGCTTGTGTTGGGTGCATTATGATGTAAATTAAGGTGGTAGTTGAGCCAAGAATAAGATTTATTCCTCGATTGGATATTCGAGAGAGCACTCAACTTCTTAGTGATATTAGGTCGACCAAGTCATTGGCCAATGCAAGAGACATATTTAGAATATGGTCTAGTTGTCGACTAATATAGATGAGATAAAGTGATCAAGCCATTTGGATAGACACATACCAAATCCTAAACTTGATCGAATGTGTCGCGAATGAAAGGAATTTATCATCTCACATAAAAGTTATGTTTGCTAGATTCATGTAAACGTACTTCATATATTGAGTTCGTTGTACGTCGCAGTTTAGGAGTTCCGTATGGAACTTAATTGGATTAGTGTCGATAGATGAAGGCCTATAGGGTCACACTATGTCGATTGTCTCTTCGATCTAAGGATGTATTGAGAAAATATTAAATATTCGATTTGGAATCGAGATATGTAAATTGATAATAACTATGGGATAATTTCTATTAGATGGAAATTATTTAATTAAATCAAAATTGGATTTTGGATTTAGTGTGTTGAATATATATATTAAATAAAAATGGGAAACATAACACCTCGGGTTTTGGGCCACTGCACCTCGGGTTTTGGGCCAGGCTTAAGCCTAACCCTAAAACATTTTCTGACCTAATTTTCAACTATAAATACAGGACTCCCCATTATTTATTATATACTAATTCTCATAAACTAATTCTAGACCCAGAGTCCAGGACGAAACTCTCTCAAACCTCTGCCAAGATTTTCTGGCTTTCATGACAGAGGAATACACCATAGCATAGTGCTTGTAGTTGAAGGGACGATCGCTCCCTAAGTAAAGACTCCAGATAATATAACCTATAAGTGTTCATGTTTTATGTTACAGGTTTTGATTGTCATATAACCAAAGCAGAAGAAATTGTTGGGGTAAGTAAGAACAAAATTTTAAACTTCCGTTGTGGCTTACTTATGTGTTTTGAACCCAACAAAACCCTATAGTGGTATCAGAGCCTAGGCTGGTTCAATGGTTATATAACAATTGAATAACATAATAATATGGGTTAACATAAAATTAGATTAAAACAAGGCTTCTCAAAATCCTACATATCTTGACCGAATGGTTAACCTTTTGATATCAACCTAAATTATCACCTACGCTAAATCGAGGAAGTCATTCCGTTCTAACTCGGACTAAGCCAAGTGGAGATAACCGATTCATTGCGAACATGGTGCACGATGAAGAACGAGTATGAATGGATGATGGTAGATATGTGCGTTATTGATAATGGTAGGTAAGGATAAAAGATCTCTAATTTGATCCCTAAATTGGATTTAGGGATCGAACGATTTTGGAAAAATCAACACAGAAACGTTTTGTCAAGACGTCGGCGCCGCGGCCCTATGGTAGGGCGCCGCGGCCCTATGGTAGGGCGCCGCAGCGCTTGCTAAGGTTTCAAGGCGGCGCCGCGACCCTAATGCTTCATTTTAAAATTCTGGACTTACTGGACAGTAGGCGCCACGGCCCTAATGAACTACAGAAGCCGAAAGGTTTTCGCTTGCGCACGCCGCGCGCGGCGCTAATGCATTGCAAAACTAGAATTTCGGCTTCTGTCACTGGCGCCGCGACTCTAATGATTAGCGTCGCGACCCCATCGGTTCGAAAAAAAATCAAAATGTTTAACCCACGATTATTATTATAAAGCATATTATTTGATAAGTATATTGTTTATGTGCTAAATGTCAAATTATTTGTCATTTAAATTACTAGAATAATGTCCGCAAATAACTGTCTGGGTAGGCGGCACCCAGTATGTGTCTAAACCGCTTAATATCATGCTTGGACATGCGGTACCCAATAAGTGCTTAATAGACTTTGCATGATAATTAAAATGTTATATTTGATATAGCATACTAGAGTTGATCTTGGTTAAACCCTGAATTAAAATGTTTCCCAAAATTTAATACAAGTCTTATTTAAAATGAATGCGTCGTCCGTTATAATTGATTGTAGTGCAAAATCCTTTTCGGCCAGATGAGTATTTATGCCACAGCATTTGCTCTAAGTCTACGAGGACTCAGACTCTTTCATAGATGCATGTTAAATGTAGAAGTGGGTGATAAACCTTCATGAGTATTACACCACAATGTTTGCTCTATAAGGCAAAACTCACTTAGATACATAATTGCAGTTGCATAACGGGGTTGACTTGCTAGGTTGTCTTGGCACCACAGTGTCGGACAAGCCGAGGGACGCAGATCGATTGTTTAGAACATTCGGTCAAATATGAGTTACAAATTGTTTGTAATTGGTTTAGAGACCTACCATGTTGTGCTGTTGAAGTTATCAACCACATCAAAACACGGAGATAACATGAACCTGGATTATGGCCCATTATGACCATATTTGATATGAGTCTGTATTCTTCCATAGGGTCAAAGAGTATGTTAAAATAGTGGAGCTAATTAAACTAAATGCCATGTTAGTTAGTTAACGAATGTGTTCAATAGAAATTATATTAGAGTTTAATTTCAAGTCTATCTATATCTTCCATTTATACAAAATATCAAATCTATCACTGAAAATGTTGGTCGAGACAAACAAGATGACTGGAGCAAATTACCCTGACTGGCTAAGAAATATGCAATTGGTGTTAAGACAAGAAAGAATTGAGTATGTGTTAGACATAGTGTTCCCCACAGTCCCTGCTGAAGATTCAGTTGAGTATGCCCTGTTTGACAAGGTGGCTTATCAGAAACATCTAGACGATGCTACCTCAGCACAATGTGTAATGTTGTCCTCCATGACCTTGGAGTTACAGAGGAAACATGAAAATATGGACCCCAACGAAATGCTAGAACGCTTGAAGAGTCTTTATGACTCACAGTATCAGACAATGGAGTATGAACTGTTGAGGGACCTTTTCAAGTGTAAGTTGAACGATGGGGGTCAAGTGTCAGCACATGTTCTGAATATGATTGGGCTGATAGAAAGGTTGGCTTCGATTGGAACGAAGCTGCCTATAAATGTATCTGTCAACCTGATCCTGAATTCACTTCCTGGTTCATTTGAGAACTTCATCGTGAACTTCAATATGAATGGGACCAAGGCAAGTCTTCCAGAGCTTCACAACATGTTGAAGACCTTTGAATCATCTACCTCTAAAGGTAAAACCGTGCTCATGGTGGGCTCTTTTAGCAAGTTCAAACCCAAGGGTAAGAACATGCAGAAGAAGAAGGGTAAGACAATTGCTACACCTACAGTTATGAAACCTAGAAGAGGTGTTCAGAAGAAGGCAAAGGTAGCTTTGGATGTGTGCCTCAACTGCAAGAAGAAGGGGCACTGGAAGAAGGACGGCACAGCTCTCGGAGGAGGCAAAGCACTAGGTGCTCCTGGCTCTACTGGACAATGTATGTTTGTCATTCAAATAAACATGTCTATAAGTAACTCTCACTGATGGGTATTAGATACCTCTTGTGGCTCACACATTTGTCATAATATGCAGGGTCTGATTGACAGCAGAAAGGTTGGACCTTAGGACGTAGACCTGCGCGTTGGAAATGGAGCACGAGTGGATACTGAACGCGTGGGAACTTATAGACTAGATTTACCTTCAAGCTTTTGTTTAGAACTAAATAATTATTATTTTATTCCCTCATTGACGAGGAATATTATTTCTATCCCAGTGTTAGACATTGAGGGGTTTTCCTCATTTATTGCCAATGGCAGTTATGTACTGTTTTTAATGGTTTTGTTTGTGGAAATGCCCCACTTGTGGATGGTTTGTATGTTCTAAAATGTAGTCATGAAATTTTCAATGTGCAAAACAAACGAGCTAAGATAAGTAATCCAAGAACCCCACCTACTTATGGCACTGTAAACTTGGTCACATCAATGAATCAATGATATCAAGATTAAAAAAGTTAGACTACTTGAAACCATTTGACTTAGAGTCCTATGTTAACTGTGAATCTTGCTTGAGATGAAATATGACCAACAAGCCACTTTCTGGGAAAGGGGTGCGAGCCACAGAGGTACTTGAGTTGGTCTATACTAATGTATGTGGGCCATTTTCAACTCAAGATAATGGAGGCTTCCCTTCATCACTTTTACATACGATTTCACAAGGTTTGGGCATGTGTATCTTATGAAACACAAGTTCGAAGTCTTTGAGAAATTCACGGAGTACAAGTCAGAAGTAGAGAAGCACCTTGAAACAAGTATCAAGACCCTTCGATCAGATCGAGGAGGTGAATACCTAAGTAAAGAATTTTTGGATTACTTGAAGCTTCATGGAGTCCCATCACAATGGACACCTCTTGGAACGCCATAGATGAATGGTGTTACTGAAAGGAGAAATCGAACTATATTAGATATGGTTAGATCCATGATGAGTTTCTCAGCTCTACCAACATATATTTGGGGATATGTATTGCAAAGCTCAATTTATATTCTGAACAGGGTTCCTTCAAAGTCAGTAGAGAAAACTCCATATGAGATATGGAATGGCAAGAAGCCAGCACTTAAACACATGCGACCCTGGGGTGCCCTGCATATGTAAAGAAGATGCTTACTGACAAGTTGGAATCTAAAAGTGAGAAATATTATTTTGTGAGGTATCCAAAGAAAACTAAGGGATACTATTTCTATCTTCCTAGAGAACATAAGGTCATTATTTCCAGAAATGTAACTTTCCTTGAAGAAGACTATGTCTACAAGGAACGGAGCTGCAATAAGATAGAACTTGAAGAAATTCAAGAACCACAAAATAACACAGAAGTTAAACCCTTGTCAAAAGACCTAGACAAGGATTCAGTGGGAGTATTTGGTGAAGATTGGGTATTTAGAGTACGCCATTCAGCCAGTGGGAGTGTTGTGAGAGATAGTGCAGAAATGCAAGGCTCTCATACACAACCAATGGAAGATGACACAATGATTGTACATCATTCAATTCAGAAAATACATGAAAATGACATTCCTGAAAGCTCTCAAGGTGATGGATTGTCCAGCACACAAAGACCTTCTTACAATCAGAATGCAACAAGCACTGAAATGCAGAATAATCAACTCCGTAGAACCACTAGGACTCATCGTCTGCCTGAAAGACTTAATCTCCTTGTTGAAACACATAAGGAGATAGATATTCCTGAGGACGATGAACCTACAACCTACAGCGAAGCTATGTTAGACATTGATTCGCAGAGATGGCAAGAAGCCATGAAATCTGATATGGACTCGATGTATATCAATAAAGTTTGGAACTTGGTTGATTTGCCAATAAGGGTATATCAATCAAGTTTGGGCTCGATGTATATCAATCAAGTAATGATCATCGAGAATGGGATATCGATGATATGTTATAAGTCGACATGTGGTCTGCATCACATTCTTAGAGAATGTAGTATGTCTCACCTGCTACTAGTAATGATTACTAATGATGACACATGGATACTTTTGAAAAGTATTGGTATACCCTGCTGATAAACTATTTGTTATACATGTCTAAGTGTTATCAACATGTGGGAGATGAAGGTCCTTTTACTTGAGGTCAATACGCACCTTGTTTACAGAGTAGTGTACTTTGACCCTGTCCTAATCTTAAACTCCTTATAGGATAAGATACGGCTTGTGTTGGGTGCATTATGATGTAAATTAAGGTGGTAGTTGAGCCAAGAATAGGATTCATTCCTTGATTGGATATTCGAGAGAGCACTCAACTTCACAGTGATATTAGGTCGACCAAGTCATTGGCCAATGCAAGTGACATATTTAGAATATGGTCAAGTTGTCGACTAATATAGATGAGATAAAGTTATCAAGCCATTTGGATAGACACATGGCAAATCCTAAGCTTGATCGAGTGTGTCGCGAATGAAAGGAATTTATCATCTCACATAAAGGTTATGTTTGCTGGATTCATGTAAACATACTTCATATATTGAGTTCGTCGTACGGTGCAGTCTAGGAGTTCCGTATGGACCTTAATTGGATTAGTGTCGATATATGAAGGCCTATAGGGTCACACTATGTCGATTGTCTCTTCGATCTAAGGGTGTATTGAGAAAGTATTAAATATTCAATTTGGAATCGAGATATTTAAATTGATAATAACTATGGGATAATTTCTATTAGATGGAAATTATTTAATTAAATCAAAATTAAATTTTGGATTTAATGTGCTGAATATATATATTAAATGAAAATGGGAAACAGAATTTTACGTAAGGCACTGCGGTGCCTGCTAGGCTGGAAGAATTCTTTATGCTTTTCACTCATCATAATGACCTCGTTATATAGAGGGAAAATCATCTTTTTCCTAGTCTAATAGGGTAAAAAGTATAGGTGGCCAGTGGGCCGGGCTCGGGTCTGGCGGTCCTGGTCGGGGCGGGACGGGCAAAGGGGTCGGGGTCGGGTCTGGCGGGGTCTGGCGGGGTCGGGTCTGGCGGGACTTGCTCCAGTCCCGTCCCGATCCCGATCCCGTCGGTATCGGGTCGGGTCGGGGCGGGGTCGGGGTCGGGGCGGGGTCCGGCGGGTTTTCCTTTTTTATTTTTTTATTTTTAAATAACATATGTATAATAAAAACTCAATAAACAAGATAAGAGAGTGTAATAAAAACATTCCAAGGCTGTTTTTGTGCCTCTTATATTATTTAATAGACATGTTTTTTTTATAATACAAATACAATTGTCTAAAATCTAAATTGCAACTTTGTGGTGTTGTCCAAAAGTTGCAAATTACATAATAAAATTGCAATTAAAAAAATTACATTCTAAAAAAAAAACCTGTTCTAATTGCTTGATGATTTCCTGTGGTTCTTCGGTTGGAATTGGTATTTGTTGGTCAAATTGATCCACGTCATTTCGTTGTAGTTTTCATCTTCTTCTTCGTTGATCTCCGGTTGACCGCACCTTCTCCGCTCCGCTCGTATCCAATCTCTGAATAATACTGCAATTTCCAAGCTGTCTCCGGCTAATGAGTGTCTGTGGTCTCCTATTTGATATCTGCCGGCAGAAAAAGCGCTTTCAGATGCAGTTGATGACGCTTGAATGTTCAAAACATATCGGGCCATCAATGAAAGTGTCGGAAAGGTCTTCTCATTCCCCCTCTAGTATTTCAGCAAGTCTTCATGTCCATCTTCATTGATAACTTCTTGATACGGTACAGAACCCTGCAAAACAAAAATATCCAACTCGCTAATTTAATTAGTAGTAGAGGTACGGCCGAACATTCTATTTCTGAGGCTTTCAATACTAGCCGCAGAAACAACATGTCTTTTGTGAGGTTGTGTTGAAGATGAAGAAGATGGTATGAAAGCCGGTAAGTTACTAGCATTTTCTTGTTGATAAAATCTATATTTTTTTTGCATTGGTGTTCTACGCTAGACAACACTTCTTGTTTAGTTTGTTCAATAGGTGGTGGGTGATTTAGATTTTTGGGACTTGGAGGTGGTAGTACTTCTATACAATCGTAAATAATTTCAATTAGTGATTTAATACCGTCTATTTTAATAGTAGGATTTAATACATAACCATTAATATAAATAGTGGGAATAGGAATAAAAGATTTTTTTATTTTGACAAACATTTTTTTAATAGCTGCCTTATAAGCTGATTTTTTCATATATTCACTAAGTAATAAAAATATTAGAGTTATATAAAACAATATAGTTGAAATAGTAGGACAATATATACCGGAAAATTCTTTTGTTGCTTGAAAAAATTTCTCTAAAAATACAATAAGTTCAAAAAATTTTACCCAATCACTATCTAAAATCATATCAGCTGAATTTTTATTATGAGAGTTAAAAAATAAAGTTATAGGTATTCTATAGTCATAAGCAACAAGTAGTTGCTCGTATAAAGAATTTCACCTAGTGGATACTTCTTGTGGAATTTTTCTATAAGATAGTCCACAATCGTGACAAGTTTTTTTATATTCTTTTCTACGTTGTACTTTATTACTTTTAAAAATAAAGTTTATAGCAAATTGTATTTTACTAAGAATGTCTTCAAAAAGTGATAGACCATCCTTTACAATTAAGTTATATATATGGCACGCGTATTTTATATGAAAATGATCTGGAAAAGATGGAGTTAAACTATTTTTTAAAATTGTAATTGCGTAATTGTTAGAAGAAGCGTTATCTAATGTAATAGTCATAATTTTATCGGTTATTCCATAATAATGGCACACTTGATAAATATTATCTGCAATAAAACTACTAGTGTGCCTATCATCTATATATCTATACGCTAAAATACGTTTTTGCATAGACCATTTATATCTATCCAATGACAAGTTACAGTTAAATAATTATGGCCGTTAGTACTACGACCTATATCAGACGTGATAGATACTTTGCCATTAAAATGATATAATGAATATCGTAAATATTGTTGATATTCATGCGCGAATTTAAATACATCTCTCTTAACAGTTGATCTAGGAAAACCGTTAAAAGCAGGATTATATATATCTCTAATGTAATGAATAAAACCGAGAGATGAAGGAAATGAAAAAGGCAAACCCTCCACAGTAACTAATTTTGATATTTCTTCCCTATCTCTATGTTTATTGTATTTAGGGCCTACAATTCCCCTGTCATAGGGTTAATTTGACCCTGTACTTGGTCCGGAACAGTATCAGTATGTGAACCTTGTCCCAATGGAGCGGGCGTTTGCGCACCCGGTTTTGAAGCCTGGTATTGGGCATACCTAGCTGGATGAGCACTTACTACGTGTCTAATTAAATCCCCCGTCCCACCGTGACCTTTTCCAGTTTTAAATTTTAAAACATTTTTACAAATTTTACATATAGCTACTTGATTCTCTACGTCCCTATCAAAAAATGTCCATGCATCTGATTTTAATGGTCGTTTTCTTTGGACCTCGTCTCATACTAGGGGGAATAGGAGGTATTTCAGTTGAAGGTGCACTAGTGGGTGTGTTGTCATCAACATTAGTGGATGTATCATCTAGATCATCGTCTAAATTAAAGTCTTCTTGAGTTCCAGAAAATAGCTCCTCGTCTAAATCTAATGGTATTGTAGGAAAATGTTGAGTATCAACAAAATCATCTTGTGTAGGAATAAGATGACTAGAAGAAGTACCCTTGCCCTGGTAGCCCCTACTAGAAGAAGCACCCTTACCCTTACCCTTAAACATACCTCTTAATCCTTCCATTTTAATTATGATAATAAATAATTAAAGATAATAAAATTAAGTGCGCTAAATAAAATAAACAGACAATAATAATTTAATGAAGGAACGAATGTACCAAACGTCGACGTAACGTCGACGTGTAATCGAGAGGTTGAAAATTGAAACTTTGCTCGATGGAAGATCCTCAAGCTAGTTGCCAACTTCACTCCCAATTGCCAAATGAATAAATAAAATTGAATATTTAGCAAACAATGTAGACTTGTAGAGAGATATATTGAGAGATTAGAGAGATTGTAGGAAGATTTGTGAGAAAGATGAAGAGAAAATGTGTTATTTATAGTTGGAAAATTGGGTTAAATTGTAAATATAATAACTTATGGGTTAAAAATAAATATTAAGGGGTAGGGGGGTTGGGGGAGGGGGGAGGCCTAAAATGGCCGTTGCCCAACGGCCAAAATCTAAAATGGTCGTTGGTGCAACGATTATATTTGCAAAGGGGGAGAACTCGGGCGGGGTCGAGACGGGCTCGGGTCAGGCGCGCCTGGGGCGGGCTCGGGTCTGGCGGGACGAGACATTGTCCCGTCCCGAGTTCGAGTCCCGCCACCATTTTTTTTTATGCTGGGTCGGGTCGGGGTCGGGCCGTCCCGGCCCACTGGCCACCCTTAGTAAAAAGTAACTCTATTGTAATAGAATTAAAAAATCCTATATTACCATAATTACCAAATCCTATATTATCATAAATAGACCTAACATATTCTAATACTAGCTCTGCCCGGATTCCGATATGCCAAAATATCAAATCTACCAATGTAAGCATTTAAATTAGATGTATGAAAAAACTACAAACCTTCTCATTTTCCATTCCAAATGGAATGTCATGTTAGTTATATGGGCGGCTTGTTTAATTGTTTACATTAGAATTTGAAGAGTATTCAGGTATGGTAGTTTTTTTTTTTTGTTGCACGGATTGCCATTTATATGGACTGATCTTTAATTTCCCCCCCTCAAATTACTGGTCTTTAATTTTTGTCGTTATTTCTTATTTAGTAGGCGTTTGGACATGCAATTTCTTCTCATGAGACGAAATCAGTATTTGGACATGCGATTTCATCTCATGATTTTATCTCATGAGATGAAATCTCAAATCATCCAATTAGAATATTCGGGAGGGGTTGGGGGTTAGGGGTGGGGGGAGGGGAGTTGGTGGGTGGTGTAGAAAACAAAACAAAAATTAAAACTCTTTTTTAAGGTATGATTTGGGATTCCAAATTATGATTTCAAATGTTTTAAATGTAGAAATTGACCATAGGTTTATATTTTGTAAAAATAATAATTCATAAGTTAGTAGATATATTTATCAATCATGTTTACCAACCACTTATATAAAAATATTAAAAGATCAACAAGTTGGTAGTATATTTATAACAGATTTACTCTTACCAAACATGAGAGATTATATTAAAGAGTAGTTACACTACAACTTATGTTCAATTTTCTATTTTATTGAACTAAAGTTTGATCAATAGATGTTGTACTCTCTAGAAAGGTCTTCTAGTAGCGTATTAATTTTGTTATGAACTATGACTTGCTCATTTGGTAAGATCATATATAAGAATTAGGAAAGTCTTGATGGTTTTACAACTTGTGGGGTTTTAATGTCTATAAGAAAAAAAATACAACTTAAGAAATTCAAATTGCATGTCCAAACAAAACTTCAACTTCAAATCATCATGATTTCGTCTCATGATTTTAAATTATGTCGAAACGGCTTCTTAATAAAAATTTATCGGTCAAAATACCCTTATTCGTTGGTCAACAAAATCAGAAATTTTGAGTTCGATCCCCAGCAAAGTCGAAAAATAATTCGCAAGAAATTTTGCCTTGTCGGGTAAAGTTTCATGAAAATATTGTCTTGTCCGTTATAAGTTATATTGTCATAAAGTTATTTGGCATAAGTTGTGTAGAAACTAATTTGCTTGGCATAAGTTTATAGAAACTTTGTCTTGTCCGGCATAGCTTCTATCTTGTCCAGCATAAGTCCTGTAGAAATGAAGTTATGCCAGATAACTTAATTTCTACAAAACTTATGCCGGATAAGGCAAGTTCATATGAAACTTTGCTTTGTAAAATTAGGTCATAGATAAGGATAGACTTATTTTTTTCTATTATTTGTTCGATGTCAAGGATATTTTCTGTCACTTTTTGCTACTAAAGCTGCCGAAGGGCAAAAATTAAAGATCAACGATTTGAGGGAAAAAAATTAAAGACCACCCCAAGATAGGGGCATTCATGCATATTGCCTGTGTTTGGATATACTATACCATGAAGTTTAGTTATAGTATTATGTTTTATTCTTTATGGAACAATTGTTTATTTATTTATTCAATTCAATAAGTCTTATTTTAAATAGATCATTTGTTCACATGTGTGTCCTTTACTTAAATAGTAGACGATTTAGTGTATGGAGCTTTAGCTCATGCGCGAAAGATTAAATTATCGGTTCTTATAAGTTATAAAGTTACGTTCACGATCAAAGATAAAATTGGATAAAATATAGTGATGATTGTAGCAAAAGATTAAAATATAATTTATCTTAATTATGGGAATGACCTTATTCCAACTTCTTGTGCTAGTGCATTTTATATGTATTGAACGGACCAAGTAGAGATAAGTGTCTTTGTCCTGAATATATAAAACAACCTCTCTAGCTCATTAGATGAACTTATACTCTTAATCTTGATATGATTATTATGATCAATGTCATTTGTTCATTATTTTGATTTATCAAAAGGTACGACTCAATTATGAGTCAATGTATTCCTGATAAGTTGGATAGTAGCAGATAACATTTGTGAAATAATAATTAGTTGATAGAGTCTGTGTCTCGGTTTTGAGATTGATGATACCCCTTTATGGATGCTTATAAGTTTTCATGTTAAAACCCTACAAGTGGATTTTGTATCCGTCACATGAAATAAGTTAAGTAGAAGTATAAAGGATTTAATTAGTCAATGAATTAAATTGTCAGTAATTTAATTTAGTTGATTGGTATATGTAATCTTAACATGGAGAGTTAAATAAGTATTTAATGGATAATTTTGAAATTAAATAGACAAGTGTAATTATAATTTTTAGTGGAATAAATTGTAATTTATTGTGGTAGAATTAATTCATTCACATTTCGAATTAATAACATAATAGAAAGCCTCATTATTAAATATGTGGTCTGTGGTGTGCATGAACATTCTAGAACAAGGAAAAATAGTATTCTTTTGGGGGAAAAAAACCCACACGTTTTTGGTAGAATTTTTTACCCTAAAAGGTGTAGTATAAAGGTAAGGCTTTTCAGTCCTATAGACTCACTGTTTCCTAGCCGCAATACTCGCCACTCGAGTGTTTTTCGTTCAAAGAATATGCAGGATATATAGTAGAAGACTGTGGAACTGGCGTGCATTGTTGATGTGGAAGATTTGTGTCAAAGCTTCATGAGGTTCGTGCTTCTATCTACTTTATGAATTATATTGTCTAGATTACGTGTAAGTTGATCTTGGTTGTTAACTTCCGTTGTGTGTATGTCTGTGTTCTATTAATTGACATCTAGAGTCGTCTTACATCTAACTAGATAATGTAATACTCCATGAAACAAAAAACCCTAATTTGGTGTTGTTTTTAATGCATGTTTGTCATGTTAGTTTATGAAAAATGATATTGTTTTATGAAAAACTTAATTGATTATATTGTTTATGATTTCAATCACGAATATTATCTAATAATTATAATATGTGATACAAATAAATCTAGCAATTTTGAATGCATGTTTGTCATGTTAGTTTTCGGAAAAACAATATTGTCTTATAAAAAAATGAGATTAAATATATAATTTTTGTTTTCTGGAATCACGAATATTATTAAATAGGTTTAATATGTGATATGAATGAATTTGAAATTTTTTGAAACCCTAAAATGCTAAAAATAGATTTTTTGCCAGTTGGTCATGATTTCAGAATTCAATTTTCTGATGGAGTTCGATTGATCTGAAATTTGGTAGGTCCATCGAAAATGACCCACTGATCAATACTCACCAGCTATGCTTATAATATGTGACCCTTTTTAGCCATCATAGATCGTTTAGATGGATTTTTAAGCGTTTTTCTGTTTTCTGAAAAAACAATTGTTAAATAAAAAAATTTATTTATCAAATCTTGGTGGTAGGGTTCATTCTCTATGGTCTCCAGTATGTATAACAATAATATAATGAGTTTATATGTTGACATAGGTCTTATTCCCCACTGGATATATTTATTATGGTTAATTATTGTGCCTTAAATCATAGTTAATTATTGTACATGATTTGTTTATACTTGATGTACTACAACCAAAAGAACTAAATAACGTTGATCTTCCACGTAAAAGAAAACATATTTTTGAATTGAGTCAAACTTATTTATGACATTTACGTCTAGGTCATATAAATCTGAATAGTATTTCAAGGTTGGTTTCTGATGGACCTTTGAGTTCATTGAAAGTGGAGGCACTACCAACCTATGAATTTTGTTTAGAAGGAAAATGACCAAGAGACCCTTCCCTTCGAAAGAAAATAGAACTAGTGATAAGTTAGAATTAATCCATTCTAATTTGTGTGGTCTTATGAATATACAAGCAAAATGTGATTTTGAGTATTTTATGACATTCACAGATGACTACTCGAAATACAGATATATTTATTTGTTGCGCCGTAAATCTGAATGCTTTGAGAAATTCAAAAAATTTAAGACACAAATGGAGAAACGACATGACAAAAATATCAAATCACTACGATCTGATCGCGGTGGTGAATACCTTTCTGTAGATTTCATTAAATACTTATCAGATTGTGAAATAACGTTTCAATTATCTGCTCTAGGAACACCACAACAAAATGATTTGGGAGAAAGAAGAAATAGAACCCTTATGAAAATGGCCAGACCCATGTTGAGTTATTCAGAGCTACCTTCATGTCTTTGGGGATATGCTTTAGAAACAACAAATTACATTCTGAAATTGATTCCTTCTAAGTTAGTATCTTCAACTCCAGCAGAATTGTGGGCTGGGCACAAGCCCAGTCTGCGGCACCTTGAAGTTTGGGATTGTCCAACACATATGCTGAAAAGGAAAACGGATAAATTGGAAACGAAGACAGAGGTGTGCGTTTTTATTGGATATCCAAAGGGAACGAATTGAGGTTTATTTTACTATTCCACATAAAAGAAGGTGATTGTTACAACAAGTGCCAAATTTCTGGAAGAGGACTATTTAATAAACCATGTTTCTAAAAGCAAACCTCTTTAGAAGAATTAAGCAAAAAAATAACAAAATATCCATCTCAAAATTGTATCCTGGCAGTCAGTATTGACCTATCACTACGTTATCGTAGTGGGAAAAATGTCAGTAGGCAAGAGGACACACAAGAGCAGTTGCTCGACATCTCGCTGCCTCAAAGTAGTGGAAGTAATGTTGAGCAACCTGCAATTGTGCAACCTGTACTTGATGAAGATATTAATGATATTCTAGCACCGTAAGGGGTGGAGGATAACATTGACCCTATGGTTCCTCAAAATAATGTCGTGGATCTACCACAAGATCAAAATGGTGTAAATGCACCTGTAGTGTGTCTTCGTAGTAAGAGAATTATTAGAAAACCTCTCGGTATGTGCTCTTGGGAGAATCTTACGATAGGACCCCAGAAGAGCCTAATACAGAACCTCTAAATTATGATGAAGCACTACAAGATATAGATGCTGAAAAGTGAATTGCTGCTATGAAATCTGAAATGGAGTCTATGTACTCCAATCAAGTCTGGGATCTTGTAGAACCACATGTGAGAGTCAAATTTATTGGTTGTAGAGGGATCTATAAGAAAAAGAGAGGAGTGGATGAAAAAGTGCAAGATTTTAAATCTAAGCTTATTTGAAAAGGATTTACTCAGAAAGAAGGGATCGATTATGAGGAAATATTTTGCCGGTAGCCATGCTTAAATTCATAAGAATCCTCTTATCTATTGCCGCTCATTATGATTATGAGATATGATAAATAGATGTCAAGACGACTTTTCTTAATGATTGTCTTGATGAGTGTATTTATATAGCACAATCAGATGGTTTCATGAAAAGTGGCGATGATCACATACCGTGTAAACTTGACAAATTCATTTATGGATTGAAACATGCATCTAGGGCGTGTAATACTTGTTTTAATAAATCAATAAGACTTTTAGTTTTCATCAGTGTGATAATGAATCTTGTGTCTATAAGAAATGAGATGGAGAAAAAGTAGCATTTTTGGTACTGTATGTAGGTGACATCTTGCTCATAGAAAATAGTGTGAGTATGTTCAATTCAGTCAAAGAGTGGTTGTCCTCACCTTTTGATATGAAGGATTTGGGAGAAATGGCTCATATCCTTGGGATCAAGCTCACGTGAGATCGTAAGAAAAATATATTAGATTTATCTCAAGCACTTTATATTGATACTATTCTTGCCAGATTTAGCATGCAGAATTTCAAGAAAGGATTTCTTCCTTGCAGTCATGGGATCTCTCTGTCAAAGGAACAGTCTCCTAATTCAACTGATGAGATAGAGAAGATGAAGGCGGTCCCTTATGCTTATGTTGTATGGAGTCTCATGTATGCGATGCTATGCACTAGACCTGACATCTGCTTTGTTGTTGGCATAGTCAGCATATTTTAGTCTAATCGCGGGCGAGAACAGTGGACTGTAGTTAAATATATAATCAACTACCTGAAAAGGACTAGGGGTTACATGTTGATTTTTCACTCAGGCAATTTTGTATCCATTGGGTATACATATTCAGATTTCCAGTCAGATAGAGATTGTAGAAAATCTACTTCAGGACATATGTTTACCTTAGGATGAGGAGCCATAAGTTGGAGGAGTATCAAGCCATCTTGTGTTGCTGATTCTACCATGGAATTCGAATATGTGGCTGTTTCTGAGACGGCTAAGGAGGTTTTTTGGCTCGGAAACTTCCTAAAAGAACTTGATGTTGTCCGTTCGGTTCAAGCACCAATTACACTTTATTGTGATAATAGTGGTGATGTTGCAAACTCGAAGGAACCACAGAGCCATAAGAGGAGTAAACATATTGAGCGTAGATATCATTTAATTCATGACATAGTTCAGAGAGGAGATGTGAAAGTTTTGAAGATTGCGTCAGCAAATAATTTGGCAGACCCGTTTACAAAGAGCTTGCCGCAGAAGACTTTTGATAGGCATGTGGAAGAAATGAGTGTTAAAGTAGTTGATGCATCGTTATGAGTCTAAGTGGGAGATTGTTAGGATATACTATTAACCATGTGGTTTAGTTATAGTATTGTATTTTATTCTTTATGGAATAATTATTTATTTATTTATTCAAATCAATAAAGTCTTATGATCATTTGTTCACATGTGTGTCCTTTACTTATATAGTAGATGAATTAGTGTATGAAGCTTTATCTCATGCGCGGAAGATTAAATTATCGGTTCTTATAAGTTATAAAGTTACGTTCACAATCAAAGATAAAACTGGACAAAATATATTGATGATTGTAGCACAAGATTAAAATATAATTTATCTTGATTATGGGAATGACCTTATTCAACTTCTTGTGCCAGTGTATTTTGTATGTATTGAACAAACCAAATAGAGGTAAGTGTTTTTGTACTAAATATATAAAACAATCTCTCTAGCTCATTAAATGAACTTATACTCTTAATCTTGATATGATTATTATGATCAATTTTATTTGTTCATTATTTTGATTTATCAAAAGGTACGACTCAATTATGAGTCAATGTATTTCCTGATAAGTTAGATAGTAGCAGATAACATTTGTAAAATAATAATTAGTTGATAGAATCTGTGTGTTGACTTTAAGATTGATGATACCCCTTTATGGATGCTTATAAAATTTCAGGTGAAAACCCTACAGGTGGATTTTGTATCGGTCACATGAAATAAGTTAAGTAAAAGTATAAAGAATTTAATTAGTCAATGAATTAAATTATCAGTAATTTAATTTAGTTAATTGGTAACTGTAATCTTAACATGGGGAGTTAAATAAATATTTAATGGAAGATTTCGAAATTAAATAGATTAGTACTATTACAGTTTTTTTGATGAAATGAATTATAATTTATTATGATAGAATTAATTCATTCACATTCCGAATTAATACCACAATAGAAAGCCTCATTATTAAATCTGTAAGGTCGAGCATCCGAATAGTACTTTTTTCGCGTAAGGTCGAGCTTTGAGACAAAGAAGAAAAACAAAATACAACTAAAATGATCGTATTCCTCAATGGTCGAGGAGTTTATTAATCCCTGCCGTTGAGACTCCACCAAAATTGGTTTCTTTTTGCTAACTAATTTCAGCTGTCTCTAATTTGCAAGATCCAAATTATCGTTAAGTTATTCTTCTTTGCCAACTGTGTTTCCAGCTTCAACAATTATTCATATTTTTTAAAATATATATTTGTAAGTTCAAAGATTCTAAGACATTATCGTCACCATTTTCCATTTCGACAATATATGGAAAAATAACTTTTTGAATGATTCATTTTTCAAGTGTGTGGTAGTTGAAAATGAATTTGACTAGTTGTAGTTTTTTTCTTCTAAGATTTATGAGCATTTTATGCATGGAAATATAATTATTAGGTAAGTAATTTCTCAATATTTCATCTATTTCTTTTCAGTCTGTTGGGTGCTCATTGAACCCCATCGTCACAAGACTTGGAAAAATGAATTCCTTTTATTTTATCCATTAATTGTGCCCTTTATTATCTTTTGAGAGTCTTCTTTTATTTTACATATGTTACTTCGTTATATCTAATCCTCCATTATGTCTTGTTTGGCTTGCCCTTTTCTTTACATCACTTCGATATTTTTTCTACGTGTAGGTTTACAAAGTCACTGAGTATTCAAATAATTAATTATTTTCCCAAAATTTTGCACGAAACATGGTGGGTAGAGTGGGAACACGTGCCCCGATAATTTTGGAAAACCCTCTGTATTTATATACCTTGAGAAACTATCATATATTTTAAAAAAATCCTTTAAATAGAGTTCAGTTGGTTAATGTGCCTCTAAGCTGATGTAGCGACCTGAGTTCGATCCAGCTCAGTCACATAATTTTTTTTTTACCTTTTTTATTATTTAGTCTCCCTTTCACTTAACTTTTTCATTAAATCCCCCCCCCCCCCCCCCCCCCGCCCCCCGCCCCAAATTATAAAATAGCCCTTTCTCACTACTTTTTCCCAACGAGCAAAAGAGAAAAAAGTCCGGTGGCTCTCCCATTCTCAAACCCTTTGTCCTTTCTTCCATATTCTTTCTAATTTGTTTACCTTATTAATAGATCTTTGCAACTTTCTACTTCCATTTTCCATTGCATCAAGTAATTTTTTGCCTTTTTTATTGTATGTATCTTTAAAATTTCTTTTTTAATGAAATACAAAAGTTATAATTTATAATAAAGTAAGGGGTGTGATTCCTCTATTGAACTCAAAAAAGAAGAAAATATTTGTAACGGTAAGCAATGATGCTATTATTGATCGTTTTCAAAAAATGAAAACGCTTCGAGTTCAAGTATGAGTTGATGGTGTACTTTTGTTATATTAATACTAAATTAATGATATTTAATAATATGAAAGTTTATGCTTTGCTATCATAATCATTAAGTTTTTTAAGATACGCAGGCTTAACTTTATCGCTAGTAATTGATGGATATGTAAAGCACGTACGGGAATAGTAAATAATTATTATAGTGATCGAAATTTAAACAACAATGATTACAACAACAAGTTGTCAATATCTTGATCTTGAATTGGAACTTCAAATATGGATCTTGTATTCGAAAATACAAGAACATGAACTGCTACACTTGTGGCTTGTAGATCCGCTGAGAATCCGAACGGTTAGAGTCCTTTGAGAATCAAGTTCACACCGAAACACTTAGCAACCAATTAGATAATCACAACACCACCGGCTGAGTCGAGAGATGTCTCTCTGTCTTTAAGACAAGATTCCCCGTATATAGGCTTTACGGAAGTGTGGACAATAGTCTCCCAAGATGAAATAATAAACTTTCAAATGTGCAAAGCATACACAAATGACATCAGCGAAGAACACGAACAATGAAGATTGCTAAGAGAAGGACTGCTTATCAGGAAAACTGATCGCTTTGTGGTGTTGTATACTTGTATGTATATTGTGAGCATTTCTGTTTTGTTCCTGTATAGAATTGAGCCAAATGCCTCAATTTATAGGTGTGCAATATGGCCTTTCAAATGCCCCATAATGGCATTCAATTTCCATGTAATAGATGACATTTAACCCCTAAGTAATGCAGCAACATAATGGTCCAAGTAATGTCCATTGTTGGGTGGTTTCAATGCCATTGAAACCATCTTAACAGCCAAACTTTTGGGATTCCGTCGAGCAAACACTGCCTAGGAAGCACCGCGGCGCTAAAACATTTAGCATCGCGGCTCCAAAAGCCAAACATGAAATTAGCGCCGCGACGCTACAAAGGGGCGTCGCGATGCTCCGGCACTGCCGCCCAGTTCGGGAGGCGCCGCAGCCCTTTCCGACCCGTTCCATCTTACACCTCGCACAATCCTTCCTTCGTTTACCAACGTGGAACACTTGTTATTTATCCAATAACCATCCATCATTCTATGTCTCAAACATTTCACTTACGTACCAATATCTCTTTCATTAACGAAATTTACGATACTTGGCACTAAGATTGCACGTGTGTGGAAACGACATTTTTGACGTGCGGGGCCCCATTTATTCGAGTCATATATAATGGGATAAACTTAATTCCATATTAGTAAATTTCCAACAATCCCCTCTTGAAAGAGATTTTGGCGCACACACAATGTGTCTACTTTCAGCAATCTTTTAGCGAAAAGATATTGCATCAGGAGAGGTAGCTTCCGCTTTGAACCTTCCCTAGTTGAATACCATCGGACTTACTTACTGCGCGGTGAACGTGATGTCTTGAACCATCAGTATTTAATGTAAGCCAAGACAACAGTACCAACACAATACCTCCCCTTTATTCATTTCTTCTTATTGTTCTGTCCATTGTGGCCGTGAACACACTTGGATTCTTAAGTGCGTTCATTTGAGGCGGCCTGTCCTCGCACTTAAATAGGTGATCTCCTGCAAGGTATCCTACTATACCCCACTTCACAAGTGTTAGGAATCATTAAAAGTTTCCCCAACCTTAACCTCAACCGTTTGATGATTGTTAAAGGTTTGGAAGCTTAACATTTACCCACCATGCAGGTAGCACTTTAATGTCTATCACGGATACGACTTTGGATTTATGTTTCTTTACAAAAATCATCATCCGAAGTGCTCTTACTTCCACCGAAGCGCTCAACTGAACCTTTTCCAGCTTAGTTTTCCCATTGAACCAAATTCTTGGGATCTCCAGTCAATATGGTTGAGTTACCACCGCAAAGGTTCATATTGTTTGGGTTTTAAGCCCATTCCCCTAGACAGGCAGAACTCTTGATCTTCGGGTAGTCCCTTAGTTAAAGAGTCCGCTATATCCTTTGATTAGTAATCAAGGAAGTGACACCCATGATGATCAACTGCCATACGGTCTTATGTCTCCGACAGATCCGACAGATATGTCCAGACGCCGTTATCTATGCCCTTCCTGAAGTCGATCGGCTAGCCATAATGTATAACTGCTGAAGGCACGAGTTTCTCCTAATAAGGGACGTTCTCTAAAGAGTCGTAAAGTTACTCTACTTCTTTCATGCTTTTTATAAAGAGATAAACTCCAATTCTATCATGAATCGGCCGATGCAAGTTTGCTTAGAGGATTTTTCCAAGACACACCATACACATCTACTTATGGCTTTGGTGTTCTTCATATCTGATGTCCAGTTTGCATCACTGTGTTCTCCCAGAACCGCAGGACATCCAGAATACCATAATCCATAGATAAGTGAATATTTTAGATATATTCGACTTAACGCCTTCTATCGATCATTTTTAGAATCATGAGTGAACTTTAGTTCAACTGATCTGCTTTGTAGGCCGATACCAGGTCAGTTGTATTGTGTACAATACATTAAACTACACGTGACCTGCATATCACTCCTTGTATATGGGTGCACCATGATTCCAATCAGTTCTATGATTCATATCTATTGGTGGCTTCAACAAGACTGTCAACTATATCATAACTGAGTTTGGAGTTAGACCAGTCCGTTAGATGTCCTAGAAATCTCAATTCCTAAGATGTCATTTGTGATACACATATCTTTCATATCGAGACTTTTGTTTCAATATGACTTCCACTTTCAGACTGTTGGTTTTTTCAATTGTTAGCTTTCTAACTTCAAAGTCAATATTGTTGTTGTTAGAGTCATTATTTCTATTTTATCTGAAACTTCCAGGACCAAAATGTAAACATTTCAGAGACCAAAATGAAAGTTCAGGAAGAAGCCCAACAGTCCACCAACCAACTCTGATCCTCCCCTTTCAACTCTCCGGTTAAGAAGGCGGCATTAACATCCATGTCACGCAAGACTGAAATGTCCCTGGATGTTAAGCTATTCATAGGGGAGCACATGTCCAAGTAGCCGAGGCCTTATACTCGTCAGGAGATCCATCTACTTTGTACTCACTTTTGAGTATCTACTTTTACAACCCAAAGGTTCTTTTCCCGGAGGAAGGTCCACCATTACACAAGTATGGTTATATATGATAGAATATATTTCTCTCAGTAGCTTCTTTCCAAAGCAGCACTTCTGGAGATGATAATTCTTTGTTAATTGTCCATGGTTCGTTCTCAACCATACAAGCTAGAAGGTCTGGAACAAGTCTTTGTCTCTTCTTTGCTCCGTCTCGGTTCAACATCTAGAATCCCTGAGTTCTGTAGATCTGGAACATTAAGTTTCGGATAGTCAGCAACTTTCGAGTCATGTAGCTCTGGAACGCCTGGTTTCGGACAATCAGGCACTCGCGGGTTCTTGTTAACATCGAGCAATTACTTCTTTCTCCTTCTCAAGGAAAGTTATCCTCAAAGAATTCAGCATTCTTTGACACCAAGAGGCGATACGCGCTACTGTTATTTGCAGATCCAGTAGATATGCAATCTACAGTCTTAGGTCCAACTTGACCTGTTTCAGTATTCCAACCTCTACCAAGCCACCCCACATCACAACATTTGTAAGTGGGATCATTTCCATGTTTCACATGGAGGGTTATCCTTATGCGTAGTTCTGTTGAGAATCGCATTAGCGGTAAGGATCACCTTGCCCCACATATTTTGGGTGTACGACTTTGCGCTTGGCTAAAACCGTTAGACTAAGGTAAGTAATAAACAGTCGTTTGATGAATGATGCTTCACATTCTCCCCCTCTATCACTACGAATTCCTCATTCCATTCCGTAGGCTTAGTTGATTTTCAACTTCTGCTTTGTAGCGCTTATCCGCTTCAACAACTTCATCTTTGCTTTTCAACAAACAAATGATGCAATACATTGTACCATCATCAATGAAGATTACAAAGTACTTCTCTCCCCCCTCTATTTTGTATAAACTTCAAATCACCCATGTAGGTGTGACTAAGTTCTAGAGGAGCGGTGCTTCTTTCGCTATTCCGTTGATGGAACTTGAAAAGGTAATTTTGCCTCTTCGCCTACCTCACATTCATTTGAGGGTTTATGTCGACAGAAGGCAACAATCTCAACTTTGTTAGCTTTTGAATGACTTTCTATTTAACGTGTCTTAATCTATGATGGCATAGATGCACAGATTACAAATATATCATTCATTTAGCTACAGACATACTGTAACATTCTTAGTTATTACAGACTTGTTGGACTAGTCTCAAACAAGGTTGACCAACAACGTCCTTGAAACTAAGTTTGGGACATGTATCACCTTCTTTTAGAGTGATCTCATTCCCTGAAGTCCTATTGAGGACAACCTCTCCAACCTCTTCTACTTTAGAGGTGGCGTTGCTTCACATGAACAACCTCTTGCCCGTGGTTAGAGCGTAATCGGATCATATGTGATATGGATACTCTGGCCCACTTCAGTTGCTTTGGCAGACTGAGTGTCCAATTTCTTTTCTGCCTTTCTTTTGGCCTTCAGATCATTTAAGACCTGGAACTTTGGCCCACCTCACTAGGTGTCAATTACTTTTCTGTCTTTCTTTTGGCCTTCAGATAATTTAGGACTTGGAAATTCTGGCCCACTCCAGTGGCCCGTAGGCTTTGTACGTCTGAGTGTCCAATATCATCCTATCAAATAAATTCTGGCCCACTCAAGTCGTCCTTAGGCTTTGTACGACTGAGTGTCCAATATCATCCTATCAAATGAAGGATCTTCTGTCAAATAGTGTGACAGGTTCAACGTCTTAAGAAAAGCCATTAGCTTTTAGTCTTCGTCCTTTGAGATTGGTGCCCAGACAATTCCTGGCGCTTACTTAAGAGTGGTAAAAATTTTCGCACAGTCAGTGGATCTCTCTCATTCATATGTGCGAACATACTTTACACACTTTTAATAATTACACCCAAAAAAATTGATCTTTTAAGTTTTTGTTTACAATAGTCCAATCTTTAACCGGAAAGGAAGGAGATTCAATATCTAATTTTAGAGTGTAAGGAATATAAGTTTTAATGAAAACACTTTCATATTACCAGCCTTGCTTTACACACTTTTATTCAGATATTAACTAAACACATTATAGATGAGGAAGGATAATTAACTTAGACCTTTTGGATTCTAGCCTACTTCAGTTAGACTGAGTGTCCATGTCCTCCTTACCATAATTCAGATCCTTTGTCTGGGACATATATAGGCCTTTTGCTATATGATAGAACATCATCTTCAGCCTTCTCCTCTTATCCCAGTTGACATCCTCAGCCTGTCGTGGGCGCTTGTTTCCACCACCCTCGAGAGCGGTGACACCAACTCGTTCTTGATCTTTAGTCGTACTAGCATGACTATCAGCAGTATCTTGAAGCTCAGCATCATATCCACAGATACCACCTTTGATGGAAACAGTTTTGTAACTGTCGTCAAAGAGAGAACCAAAACTAGGACAAGATTTTAAAGCACGGTTGTTGACAGAAACAGTGTTTGAACTGTTAACTGAACTGTCAACAGAACTGTTTTACCCACATCCAGATTTGGTCACACACTTGTCGACCAACATCTTTTGAACACTAATACAATCTTGTCTTAAAATTGATGGATATGTAAAGTACGTATGGGAATAGTAAATAACTATTACAGTGATCGAAAGGATAAACAACGATGATTACAACAACAAGTTGTCAATATCTTGATCTTGAATTGGAACTTCAAATATGAATCTTGTATTTGAAAATACAAAAACATGAACTGCTACACTTGTGCCTTGTAAATTCGCTGAGAATCCAAACGGTTAGAGTCCTTTGAGAATCAAGTTCACACCTGAAATACTTAGCAACCAATTAGATAATCACAACACCACCGGCTGAGTCGAGAGATGACTCTCTATCTTTAAGACAAGATTGCCCCCGTATATAGGCTTTACGGAAGTGTGGACAATAGTCTTTCAAGATGAAACAACAAACTATCAAATGTGCAAAGCCTACACAAATGACCTCAGCGAAGAACACGAACAATGAAGATTGCTAAGAAAAGGATTGTTTATCAGGAAAACTGATCTCTTTGTGGTGTTGTATACTTGTATGTATATTGTGAGCATTTCTGTTTTGTTTCTCTATAGAATTGAGCCAAAGGCCTCAAACTATAGGTGTGCAAGATGGCCTTTCAAATGCCCCATAATGGCATTCAATTGCCATGTAATGGCTGACATTTAACCTCCAAGTAATGCAGCAACATAATGGTCCAAGTAATGGCCATTATTGGGTGGATTCAATGCCATTGAAACCACCTTAACAACCAAACTTTTGGGATTCCGTCGAGCAAACACTGCCTGGGAAGCGCTGCAGCATTTAGCGTCGCGGCTCCAAAAGCCAAACATGGAATTATCGACGCGACGCTCTGGCGCTGCGGCCCAGTCCGGGAGGCGCCGCGGCCCTTTGCAACCCGTTCCATCTTACACCTCGCACAATCCTTCCTTCGTTTACCAACGTGGAACACTTGTTATTTATCCAATAACCATCCATCATTCTATGTCTCAAACATTTCACTTACGTACCAATATCTCTTTTATTAACGGAATTTACGATACTTGGCACTAAGATTGCACGTGTGTGGAAACGATATTTCCGACGTGCGGGGCCCCAATTGTTCGAGTCATAAATAATGGGATAAACTTAATTCCATATTAGTAAATTTCCAACAATAATTGACGTACTAAAGATAACGGTGTCTCTGTTGTGCTCAAATCCTGAGTCCACCTCCGTGGATAATGACAGTAATAGCACTGATGTTTCAATCAGTGAAAAATTACTTGAAATGAAAGTTTTTGTAGTTTAATAAATACAAATATCATCATTGTTGTATGTAAACAAACATGTGATAAAAAATAACACTTGGCCACAATAACTCTTTATTTAATGGATTTCTAGCTCCATCAGATGTATACAAAGAAATCAGTTTGTGTTCAAATGATGTACGACAAAACAATATAATTTCTTAATTTTAGGAGACATCAAAGCATTACATGTCGATGTAGCATAACTTTTCGACAATAACTAATAACTGTAGAAATTTAAACTTCTCAAAGTTGATGTTAATCATATTGTTCTCCTTATTATTTTGTAGTCTAAGTCAATTCCGTTTAGAATAGACGTTCTTTATCTTATTAATTGTCATTTGAGTAAACTTTAATAAGAAAATTGTCACCAAACTGACTCTATTAAGAATGGGACATATAAAATATTATTATACCAATATTACAACACAAAAGTCAATAATTTCATCATCCAAATGATTCTGATGAATACTACTAATATCTGTTTCAAGAAAATTTGTTGAAGCAATCATGGACCATTTCATATTTGAATACTTATATCATTCAAAGTAAATTGGTAAGGATATCACTAAACATTTCAAAATTAATGCTACGGCTGAAAATAAGTGTCCACCGGCTATAAGGTGCTGTAAAAGTCCATTAAGGTAAATATAATAATTTTAGTAATTACTGTCCTAATATTTTTCTCCCCTACTGAGTACAACTAAGAGACATACTAGAAATAGAATTTTTCACGCTCTCTTTTCATAATAAAAATTAGGGTTTAAACTGGGCTATAGGGGGTTGTTCCAATAGTCGTGATCTTATTTTATTCTTACACGCTATCTGATTAGTTTATATTAATGTGTTAAGTGTAATCCTTGTTGGAAATTAGCCTTTGGCGGGAGTTGCGACCGACCAACTTTAACGGCTTAAACACTAGTGTTACGTATGTTGGAGAATCCGGTTCTTCACACATGCATGATGTACTAAGTACGTAGATAACCGTAGGGCCAAGAATCGTCAAATTTCATTGAGAAATGAAAGAGATATTGGTTCACGAAGTAAGGTGTTTGAAGCATGGAAAAGTGTGGTGTGTGATCAATTCTCCCTCATCGGTAGAGGAAGAAAGAATTGTTGTGTATATAATACTTGAAATTGGTTTGGGGTTTGGGACCCCAAGGGGTATCCCATGTGTTTAAAGGAGGGAGGACCTAGATGTGCTTCGGTTCAAGTAAAGACCACACGCGCGCCGCCGCCGCCCGCCCGTCCGGTCCGGTTCCGGTTCCGGTTCCGGGTTCACGGGTCGTGGGCTGTGGGCCGTGGGGGCTGTGGGCCTTCTGATATTATCTTTTTGGGCCAGAAAACTTTGCCAGAAGTACAGTTTGATCCCAGAAGTTTCAGATGTGCAGTTTGGACCAGAATTCTTTCAGATGTACAGTTTGGTCCCTGAAGTTTCAAGATGTACAGTTTGGTCCCTGAAGTTTTTCAGAAAAACAGAATTTCGACGGTCCGAACGAAACGTCAAAGCACTCAATTCAGCCATTTATTTTGGCTGAATTACACCTCCTATAATGGCCAATCCGTTGGCATTTTTCACCATTTATTTTGGTGGATTAACTACCTCCATAATGGCCATTATTTGGCCAATAATGGCATTGTTATGGGGGGCGTTAAACAGCCCTCCCTCACCTATATAAACACCCCTAATACCATTGTTGAGGAGTACTTAACATACACGAAAATACACAAAGCAAAAATCAGTTTCTTCATAATCTTCCAAGCATCATTTCATTGCTCAATATTCTTCACGGTAGCTTTTGAGTTTCCTTTGCTCAATAGTTCCATTCTTTGTTTTATCTTGGGAGACGAATTGTCCGGGACGTATAAAGGATACATACGGGGCAATATTGTCTTAAGGACAGAGTGCCACACTCGACTCAAAGATAAACAACTTTCCCGTTTTCTTGTTCAACAAAAGTGTAATTTCAATTTTGTTGTTATATTGTAATTTTCAGCTTTCTTGTTGAATTGTAATTTCAATTCCTACATAAGCAGTTACTTGTAATTTCCGTTTCCTGCAAATCCTTGTAACCCAACAACTTAAGACAATATTGGCTTACTGAAACTGCTATAACATGGTGGAAATATGTCCGATGTTGTCTTTACATCGCCGTCGCCTCTCGAGGCAATGTTGTCGCTAATGCTTTGCTCATCGCTCAAGGCGATAACACCGCCGCCTTTTTGTCGCTTCTTCTTTGCCGCCATCGCTCAAGGCAAGAACACCGCTGCCTTCCCGGCCATCGGAGCTCCACCCTCTTCTTCACACCACCATGATCGCCCCGAAAAATTCATGGGATCGAATTCAAAAGATGGCGAAAAGATGCCGTTTTATCTAATGATTATGGGCATGGCCCGATTCCTTACGGAAGATCCTCCACAAGTGGAGATGAAATGGACTCTTCGCCCGCCGAAACGGGTGAAGGGGGCCTTGGTATCCATGTCGTTAACGGCATGAAGATGGTTCGTGATGCATGGAATCATAGCGATTTCATGTGCAAGAACTATATACTTAACTGCTTGGCAGACCCTCTCTACACGGTCTATTGCACCGTTGGCACCGCCAAAGAGTTGTGGGAAAAACTGCAAAAGAAGTACAACGCACAAGATGCGGGTACTAAGAAGTTCATCGTTGGGAAATTTCTAAAATTCCAAATGGTGGACAGCAAGACAGATGATGTCCCAAGTCCAGAATTTCGGATGATTCTACATCACCGGATTTGGAAGGACTAAAACCAAACGAGCAGTTTTTGGTTGCATCGCTGATTGAGAAGTTACCTCCTTCATGGAATGAGTTTATGAGTTACTTGAAACTCAAGACAAAGGAGATGACCTTTGAAGAGCTTGTTATCAAACTGCAAATCCAGGAAGATAATAAGAAGACCTTGCCAAAGGGTAGACAACCTGCTGAGGCGAAGGCGAATCTGGCTGAGGCCAAAGGGAACTCAAGCAAGAAGCGGAAGTTCCGGAAAGACGGCAAAGCCCCCCGCGCAGAGATGTTCAGAGGTAATTGTCATCACTGTGGGAAACCTGGTCATAGGATCAAGGAATGCCGCAAGCTCAAGACTGAGCAACAACAGAAAGCCAAGTCAAAAGGCAAGGCTCAAGCAAACGTCGTCAAGGACACGCTCCTAGATGACATGATCGAGGAATTCGCTGCAGTGGTGCTAGAAGCCAACTTGGTTGAGAATCCGATGCAGTGGTGGTTGGACACAGGTGCTACAAGGCACATCTGTTCCAACAAAGATGCCTTCTCCACGTACACACCAGTCGCTGACAAGAAGTCGTTCATGGGCAACAACGCTTCTTCCGACGTGATGGGGGTTGGAAAGGTGGTCTCGAAGATGACTTCCGGCAAGGAACTTACTCGAAGGAAGTGATGCACGTCCCGATATTAGAAGAAATTTAATTTCGGAACTTTATTGGTTAATGCTTTGGTTTTAGGCTAGTATTTGAATCAAATAAATTTGTACTCACAAAAAATGGCACATTTGTAGGAAGAGGCTTCGTCGTGAAGGCCTTTTCAAAGTGAATGCCATGTCCGTATTGCGTCAAGGAAATAAAGTTGAGTCTTCTTCTTATTTGCTTGAGTCTTCTAATTTATGGCATCATAGATTAGGACACGTAAACTACAAGTCTATTCAAAGGTGGTAAAGATGGAGTTGTTGCCTTCTATCGACGTAAACCCTCAACATAAGTGTGAGGTGTGCGTAGAGGCAAAACTTACTAAGCTTCCTTTTCGATCCGTCGAAAGGAATACCGCTCCTCTAGAACTTATTCACACAGATATATGTGATTTGAAGTTTGTACAAACTAGAGGGGGGAACAAGTACTTTGTGACATTTATAGATGATAGCACAAGGTATTGTTACCTTTACTTGTTGAAAAGTAAGGATGAAGCCTTTGAAGCGTTTCGACGTTACAAAGCGAAGTTGAGAATCAACTTAGCCTACGGATTAAATCCATTCGTAGCGATAGAGGGGAGAATATGTAGCGCCATTTGAGGAATACTGTGCCCAAGAAGGCATTATTCATCAAACGACGGCTCCATACTCACCTCAATCAAACGGTGTGGCGGAACGAAAGAACCGCACATTAAAGGAAATGATGAATGCCTTGCTTATCAATTCCGGTCTTCCCCAAAACATGTGGGGAGAAGCTGTCTCATCGCTAATACGATTCTTAACGAGTCCCACATAAGAGTAAGGATAAAACTCCATATGAATCATGGAAGGGAAAGAAACCCACCTACAAATATTTTAAGGTGTGGGGTTGTCTGGCAAAGGTAGAAGTACCCAAGCCAAAGCAGGTCAAGATTGGGCCTAAGACTGTAGATTGCATATTTATTGGATATGCAAATAACAGTAGTGCTTATCGCTTCTTAGTGCATAAGTCAGATATTCCAGATAGCCACCAGGGTACAATAATGGAATCAAGGAATGCTCTATTCTTTGAAAGTACCTTTCCTAGAAAGGAAAAAGACATAACCTCTCTCAAACGAAGTTATGCACAAAGCTCTCAAGAACCGGGAGTCCTTGATCGCCGGATCTGAATGGTTCAGATCTAGCGAATCCCGAGGTGGCTGAACATCCGGAATCTAGTGTTCCAGATTCTCAGAACTTGGAGACTCCAGATATGGATCTAAGGCGAAGTAAAAGGGCCAGGAAGGATAAATCCTTTGGTCCTGACTTTGTAGCTTATATGGTTAATGATGAACCTAGGACAATTGCTCAGGCGTTGTCAACTCCAGAAGCACCGCTCTGGAAAGAAGCTATTGAGAGTGAAATAGGCTCCATTCTCGCATAACCATACGTGGGAGTTGGTTGATCTTCCTCCGGAAATAAACCGTGGGGTGTAAGTGGATACTCAAACGGAAATACAAAGCAGATGGGTCTATCGACAAGTACAAAGCCAGGTTGGTAGTCAAGGGCTATCGGCAAACAGAAGGCTTTGACTACTTTGATACCTACTCCCCGGTATCCCGGATGACATCCATACGGGTATTCATTGCGATCGCACTTTGCGTGACCTTGAGATACACCAAATGGACGTCAAGACAAGCCTTCCTAAATGGTGATTTGGAAGAAGAAATATATATGGACCAACCCGAGGGGTACGTGGTTCAAGGACAAGAGAAGAAAGTCCGTCGACTTGTCAAATCTCCGTACGGGCCGAAACAAGCCCCGAAGCAATGGCACGAAAAATTTGATAGTACTCTACTATCGAAGGGTTTCGCCATTAATGAGTGTGATAAATGTGTCTACATGAAAGGTAACTCGACTCGTTTGTTATGATATGCCCGTATGTAGACGACATGTTAATCACAGAAGCCCTAGGGTCATCCTAGAGACTAAGAACATGTTGAAACAATGCTTCGACATGAAGGATATGGGTATCGCAGATGTCATCCTAGGGATTAAAATCTCTAAGACGTCGACGGATCTGGTCTTATCTCGGTCTCACTACATCGAGGATGTTTTGAGAAAGTTCAAGATGTTAGACGGTTCTCCGATAGCGTCACCAATGGATATAAATCATAAGCTTGATAAAAATCTTGGTGCACCCGTATACAGGAGCGATATGCATGTAATCGGTAGTTTGATGTATATAACAAACCGCACCCGACCCGATATTGCTTACGCAATCAATAAGTTGGCTAGGTTCACCCGTAATCCAAGTGATAATCACCGGAAGGCGTTGAATCGGGTATTACAATACTCGAAATACACGTTAAACTTCGGGTTACACTATTCGAGATATCCAATTTGTACTAGAGGGGTACAAAGTGATGCAAACCGGATATCCGATATAGAGAACACCAAGTCCACCGGTGGGTATATATTTACAATTGGTGGTGGGGCCGTATCTTGGAAATCCTCTAAGCAAACTTGCATCGCCCGATCCACGATGGAATCGGAGTTTATCGCTTTAGACAAAGCGGGGAGAAGAAGCCGAGTGGCTTCATGACTTCTTAGAGGATGTTCCGTGTTGGAACAAACCCGTACCTTCGGTAATGATCCACTGCGACGATCGATCGGCTCTAGGAAGGGCACGGAATGTTATGTACAACGGCAAGTCTCGTCATATTCGACGGAGGCATAAGACCGTTAGGCAACTGATCACCACGGGTATAATATCCATTGATTACATCAAGTCAAAGGATAATATAGCAGACCCATTGACAAAGGGCCTACTCAAGGATCAGATGGCTTGCCTGTCTAGGGGAATGGGCTTAAAACCCAAAATATAAGGACCAATACAGTGGTAACCCAACCTTACGAACTGGAGATCCCAGTAATTTGGTTCAATGGGAAAACTAAGCTGTAAAGGTTCAGTTGATCGCTTCAGTAGAAGCATGAGCACTTCGGATAGTGATTTCTATAAAGAAACACCAAATCCAAAGCCGTTCCCGCGATAGACATTAAGTGCTATCTGCAGTATGGGTAAAGGTTAAGTTTTCAAAACCTGTAATGATCCTCAACGATTGAGGCTAGGTTCTTGGGAAACTTTTAATGGTTCCTAACACTTGTGAAGTGGGGTATAGCAGATACCTTGTAGGAGACCACCTATTTAAGTGCGAGGACAAAGCCGCCTCAAAATGAACGCACTTAAGAATCCAAGACGTTGTCCATGGCCAAAACGGACAAAACATTACGAAGAAGAGAGTAAGGGAATTTGTTGTGTTGGTATCATTGTCTTGGCTTACACTAAACACCGACGGTTCAAGACATCACGTTCACCGCGCAAGTAAGTAAGTCCGATGGTATTCAACTATGGAAGGTTCAAAGCCGAGGCTACCTCTCCTTATGCAACATCGGTCCGCCGAAATATTGCCGGAAATGAAAAGACACCATGTGAGTGCGCCAAAATCTCTTTCAAGAGGGGATTGTTGGAAATTAGCCTTTGGCGGGAGTTGCGACCGACCAACTTTAACGGCTTAAACACTAGTGTTACGTATGTTGGAGAATCCGGTTCTTCACACATGCATGATGTACTAAGTACGTAGATAACCGTAGGGCCAAGAATCGTCAAATTTCATTGAGAAATGAAAGAGATATTGGTTCACGAAGTAAGGTGTTTGAAGCATGGAAAAGTGTGGTGTGTGATCAATTCTCCCTCATCGGTAGAGGAAGAAAGAATTGTTGTGTATATAATACTTGAAATTGGTTTGGGGTTTGGGACCCCAAGGGGTATCCCATGTGTTTAAAGGAGGGAGGACCTAGATGTGCTTCGGTTCAAGTAAAGACCACACGCGCGCCGCCGCCGCCCCGCCCGTCCGGTCCGGTTCCGGCTCCGGTCTCCGGTTCCGGTTCCGGTTCCGGGTTCTCGGGTTCACGGGTTCACGGGTCGTGGGTCGGGCTGTGGGCCGCGGGTCGTGGGCCGTGGGTCGTGGGCCTTCGATATTATCTTTTTGGGCCGAAAACTTTGCCGAAGTACGGTTTGATCCCGAAGTTTCGGATGTGCGAGTTTGGACCGAGAATTCTTTCGGATGTACAGTTTGGTCCCCGAAGTTTCAAGATGTACGCTTTGGTCCCCGATGTTTCAAGATGTACTTGTTTGGTCCCCGAAGTTTTTCGTAAAAACAGAATTTCGACGGTCCGAACGTAAACGTCCAAAGACTCAATTCGGCCATTTATTTTGGCTGAATTACACCTCCTATAATGGCCAATCCGTTGGCATTTTTCACCATTTATTTTGGTGGATTAACTACCTCCATAATGGCCATTATTTGGCCAATAATGGCTGTTATATGGGGGCAAGTTAAACAGCCCTCCCTCACCTATATAAACACCCCTAATACCATTGTTGAGGAGTACTTAACATACACGAAAATACACAAAGCAAAAATCAGTTTCTTCATAATCTTCCAAGCATCATTTCATTGCTCAATATTCTTCACGGTAGCTTTTGAGTTTCCTTTGCTCAATAGTTCCATTGCTGTTTTATCTTGGGAGACGAATTGTCCAGGACGTATAAAGGATACATACGGGGCAATATTGTCTTAAGGACAGAGTGCCACACTCGACTCAGCATAAACAACTTTCCCGTTTTCTTGTTCAACAAAAGTGTAATTTCAATTTTGTTGTTATATTGTAATTTTCAGCTTTCTTGTTGAATTGTAATTTCAATTCCTACATAAGCAGTTACTTGTAATTTCCGTTTCCTGCAAATCCTTGTAACCCAACAATCCTTCAATTACAAATTTTAATAATCTTAAACCAACTCAAAAAGATTAAAAAAACACATATTTCTTTGATGAGAATCAATTCTTATGCTTGATTGTTGGAAAAATATTTAATTTGTAGTACACCAAAAAAAGTTTTAGTACCCCAGACCAGAGTCACATGCAACTGTAGGATATTCAACAGGCAGAAACATTATTTCACAGAAAAATAATTGTTTTATTATTTAGCGAACATGGTTTAGGTACATTTTTGGAGAAATAAATTCAATATAAAGATGCATTATTTAATTATATCAAAGCATACCTCAACATCATATCATCATAACTTAATTTTTTTTATTAATTCTTTGTCGTGATCATGTAACTGAATTCTCACGGGTTAGCCATATTTGTTCATGATCCTCAAATCATAACGAAATGATTTCTTTATTTTTTTGTCATGTGCTTTTAAATCTGCCAAAATAAGAAATAAATTATTTTCAGTTCACACTTTTTTTAAAAATAAAAAAGTGTTGCTATTTCATATTGATACCTGTTAATTCTTCCTAAAGGAATTGTCGTATATTGACGGACGAATCTAGTCTGGATCCGGATTGGAAACCCAGTCTAACTCTAATAGTTTTATGGTAGAATCCTAGTTTAAGTATATTTGGTAAATTATAATTATGATAGTTTTATTAGAATAAGGTTTTCTTGTTAGACTAGGAAAAAGAATAATTTACCTCTATATAAGGAGGTCATTGTGATGAAAGCAAGAAAGATTTCTTCCAATATTTGTCATCTCTCTAAATTTCCGTCACCTCTCAAATTTAACATGGTATCAAATTCACGTTAAAAGAACACGAAAACCCTAAATAATGACGGGTGACGGAGCGATAAAAATAAAGGAATCTCCGGTGAAGAAAACAAAATTCAAAGAAAGACAATCTCCCCTTATGACATTACGTCAAACGATAATCTCAAAATTATGGTGACACAAGTCCAATTGAAGGGAGAGGATTACGAAGAATGGGCTAGATCCATGAGGACGGCCCTAAGAGCAACGAAGAAATTCGGCTTCGTTGATGGTACAATCAAAAAGCCGGATGAAGAGTCGCTGAACTAAAACGATTAGCGGACTATGAAATCTTTGTTGGTATCATGGATTCGCGGCACCATCAAACAAACGCTTCGCTCAACGATTTCACATAAAGAGAAAGCAGAAGAATTATGGACGAGTATCGGGGGCAGTTCGCTGTTATCAACAGCCCTCAAATGCAACAACTGAAGGCAGAAGTTGTGGAGTGCAAGCAGAAGGGAAGAACTATAGTGCATTACTATGGACAACTAACTAAGTTTTGGGTAGAATTGGCAAACTACAAACGGACTCCGACTTGCAAGTGCGGAAAGTGCACGTGCAATTTGGGGATGATCTTGGAAATCAAAAGAAAAGAAGAAAAAGTGCATATTTTCCTCATGGGATTGGATGAGGCAATGTATGGAACGGTGAGATCGAATATATTGGCCTAGAAATCATTGTCATTATTAACCAAATTTTATTCGAAGCTAGTGTGAGAGAACTCACACGAAAAATGGAACAACTGAGTGAAACTGTGGCCTTTGTCGTACAAGGAAGAAATATTTACCATGACCAAGGTGAAGGGAAGAACCATGGTGCATTCTGCACACATTGCAAGAGATCCGGACACATTGTGAAAGGATGTTTTCAACTCATTGGGTATCCAAAATAGTGGTCAAGAAATAAAAAAGAAGACAGAAAATCCGGAGGAAAGAGACGAGGACAACAACAACAACAGAGGAGATGCCTGGGATCTGATCGCGGGAGAGGCAACTATCGGGCTAACATCGTTGTTGTCAAGGATACACAGGCAGAGATAAAACAGATGAACACATGCGGGATAAGACCTCACAATCCGAGTGAGGAGATCCGGAAAATGGTGATTCACGTGTTGAATTCACAAGGAATAAATTTGAATGGCAAGATGGATGGTAAGACCGAAAACTCACCCTGAATTATTGACTCCGGAGCTACCAATCATGTAACAGGTAATTTGGAGAAACTGAGCGATCAGAGGGACATTCTCGAATGTTCGGTAGGGTTTCCGGATGAAAGTAGCTCGGTGTCTAAAAAAAGAAAGAACAACCAGGCTGAATATGATGTAACAAAGTCTATTACGACATCAGGCTTAAAGGAGAATGGTGATAGATTGGATAGAGAATATGATGTATGTTAACGAGCAAAGCAAACGAGAAGAGTTTTTTCTTTAAGTGAGAATATTGATTCGGATACTTTTGAGATGATCCATTGCGATTTATAGGGTCCATATAAGACCCATTCCTCTTGTGGTGCTTCATATTTTTTACTATTGTGAATGATCGTTCACGAGCCGTGTGGATATTTCTTTTAGTTGATAAGAAAGAAATTTTTCAAACCTTGAAAAAATTCATCGCTCTTGTGGAAAAGGTAGTTCGGAAAAAGGGTGAAGATAGTTAGAAGTGATAACAAAGCCGAGTTCATGTGTATGAAGATTTACTTCTTCGAACATGGAATTCTGTTTCAAACATCTTGCATAGGGAAAACTCAGAAGAATGGAAGAGTCGAAAGAAAATACCATCACATTCTTAATGTGGCACGGGCATTGAGATTTCAGGGCCATCTTGGGGAGAATGCATTTTGACTACGGAATACTTGATCAATAGAACATCATCTTTAATTTTGAATGGAAAAACCCCCTATATAATTTTATATGGAGAGGCGCCTCATTATGATCACTTAATGGTGCTAGGGTCATTATGCTATGCACACACAAAGGGACGAACAAGAGACAAGTTTGAGAGTCGGAGTCATAGATGTATCTTCTTGGGATACCCTTACGGACAGAAAGGTTGTAGACTATATAACATAGAAAAAGATGAACACTTAGTCTCAAGAGATGTGGGCTTCGACGAAACTAAGTTCCCTTTTGCCATAGGAACATGTAACTTGGTCGACAACATAGAAGGGATCCCGGACAAAACAAAGGACAAAAGGAATCAACATATTTTTGAATAAGAACAAACAAATAATATAGGTGTGAACAAAGCTCAAATAGAAGAAATTCGGACACCGGATACCGAACCTACTGATCAACCAGAATTAGACCGATTAGATGCTAGTCTAAATAATGAAAATACGGAAGAAGTACAGATGAAAGGTACTCGGACCAATGAAAAGCCATTGGAGGAACAATTGGGTAGAGGTAAATGTCAGAAGCATGACTCGGTTCGATTACGTGACTATGTTACTGAAACATTCTGGAAAGAAAGTCCATCAACGAGTTCGCTTGATCCTCAGCAACCCTCAGGTGTACCTTATCCTTTAGCTCAATATATATCCCGTGATAATTTTTTCTCACAACACCAAAGCTTCCTTGCAACAATTATCACAGAAATTGAACCAAAATCCTTCTCGGGAGCTATAGAAAAGGAATGTTGGAGAAAGTCATGCAATAAGAAATCCAAGCATTAGAGGACAATGACACATGGACATTGAAAACGTTACCGCCGGATAAGAAAGCTCTTGGATGTAGATGGGTGTACAAGATTAAATACAACTCGAATGGAATAATCGAATAATATAAAGCCTGGTTGGTCATCTTCGATAATAAGCAGAAGGAAGGTATTGACTACAATGAAATGTTTGCTATGATTGTGAAGGTAGTGACCATTTTCTTAGCGGTAGCGGCCGCTCGAAATTGGGAGTTGCATTAGATGGATATTCATAACACCTTTTTGCACGGCAATGGCAGAAGAAGTTTATATGAAATTACAACTGGGATTCCGTGTGTCTGATCCAGAGCAAGTATGTTGACTCCGAAAATCTTTGTATGGGTTAAAACAAGCTCTATAGTGCTGGTTTGCAAAATTATCAAGTGCTTTGATGAAATATGGGTTCAAACAGTCATACTCTGATTATTCTCTCTTCACAATGTATCAAAGAAGTATACAACTTAACATTTTAGTTTATGTGGTATAATTGTTTCAACCAAGGTTGAGCATGACTCCAGAAATGATCATGGTGCCATTGCACGGTTCAAAGACTATCTCCGAGCCTGTATTCACATGAAGGATTTGGGTCTCCTAAAATATTTTCTAAGGGTTGAAGTTGCGTGTGGACCAACCGAATTGTTCCTTTGTCAATGGAAGTATGCCTTTGATATAATCTTTGAGTCCGGGCTACTGGGAGCAAAACCAATTAATACTCCCATGGAACAAAATCACAATCTGGCGTTGGCCAAGGGGACTAATTTGGAAGATCTAGAACCATATCGACGTTTGGTTCGGCAGATTGATATACCTCAGTTTTACGTGACTAGAACTGTCCTATTATGTACATAGTTTGTCCCAATTCATGCACCAACCGAATGAAGCACACTGGAGAGCCGCCCTTCGGGTGATAAGATACTTGAAAGGGAACATGGGTAAGGAATTATGTTAAGTAAGGATTGTGATCTCCAATTGTATGGATTGTGTGATGCGGACTGGGATGGATGTATGTTGACCCGAAGATCGCTCACCGGATGGTTTATCGTCCTCAGGAATTCACCGGTATCATGGAAAATCAAGAAGCAACATGTTGTCTCTCGCTCGTCAGTAGAGACGGAATATCGTTCAATGGTAATGTCAATTTGTGAATTGAAATGGTTGAAGGGAATTTTACATAGCTTGGGGGTCGAACAACATTGTATATTGCACGAAATCCAGTATTTTACGAACGAACTAAACATATTAAAGTTGACTGTCATTATTTTGGGACGCACTCCAATAGAGTATAATCCTTCCGAGTTATGTGTAAACCAACGAACAATTGGCTGACGTATTTACAAAGGCTTTTGGCAAATCACAACATGAATATCTGCTTGGCAAGTTGGGCATTCAAGATCCCCATGCTCCAACTTGAGGGGGGTATTGACGGACAAACCTAGTCCGGACCCAAATTGGAAATCCATTCGAACTCTAATAGTTTTATGATAGAATCCTAGTCTAAGTATATTTGGTGAATTGTAATTATGGTAGTATTATTAGAATAGAGTTATCTTATTAGACTAGGGAAAGGAAGAAGAAAATTGAGTATGTGTTAGACACAGTGTTCCCCACAATCTCTGCTGAAGATTCAGCTGAGTATGCCCTGTTTGACAATGTGGCTTATCAGAAACATCTAGACGATGCTACATCGGCACAATATGTAATCTTGTCCTCCATGACCTTGGAGTTACAGAGGCAACATGAAAACATGGGCCCCAACGAAATGCTAGAACACTTGAAGAGTCTCTATGACTCACAGTCTCAGACAATGGAGTATGAACTGTTGAGGGACATTTTCAAGTGTAAGTTGAACGATGGGGGTCAAGTGTCAGCACATGTTCTGAAGATAATTGGGCTGATAGAAAGGTTGGCTTCGATTGGAATGAAGCTGCCTATAAATGTCTCTGTCAACCTGATCGTGAATTCACTTCTTAGTTCATTTGAGAATTTCATCGTGAACTTCAATATGAATGGAACCAAGGCAAGTCTTCCAGAGCTTCACAACATGTTAAAGACTTTTGAATCATCTACCTCTAAAGGTAAAGTTGTGATCATAGTGGGCTCTTCTAGCAAATTCAAACCCAAGGGTAAGAACATGCAGAAGAAGAAGGGTAAGACAGTTGCTGCACCTACTGTCATGAAACCTAGGGGAAGTGATCAAAATAAAGCAAAGGTAGCTTCAGATGTGTGCCTCAACTGCAAGAAGAAGGGGCACTGGAAGAAGGACTGCACAGCTCCAGGATGAGGCAAAGCACTAGGTGCTCCTGGCTCTACTAGACAATGTATGTTTGTCATTGAAATAAATATGTCTATAAGTAACTCTCACTGTTGGATATTAGATACCGCTTAAGGCTCACACATTTGTAATAATGTGCAGGGTCTGATTGACAGCAGAAAGGTTGGACCTTGGGAGGTAGACCAGCGCGTTGGAAATGGAGCATGAGTGGATACTGAACGCGTGGGAACTTATAGACTAGATTTACCTTCAGGCTTTTGTTTAGAACTGAATAATTGTTATTTTGTTCCCTCATTGACGAGGAATATTATTTCTATCCCAGTGTTAGACATTGAGGGGTTTTCATCATTTATTGTCAATGGCAGTTATGTACTGTCTTTTAATGGTTTTGTTTGTGGAAATGCTCCGCTTGTGGATGCTTTGTATGTTCTAAACTGTAGTCGTGAAATTTTCAATGTGAAAAACAAATGAGCTAAGATAAGTAATCCAAGAAACCCCACCTACTTATGGCACTGTAGACTTGGTCACATCAATAAATCAAGGATAGCAAGATTAAGAAAGTTAGACTACCTGAAACCATTTGACTTGGAGTCTTATGATAACTGTGAATCTTGCTTGAGAGAAAAGATGACCAATAAGCCACTTTCTGGGAAAGGGGTGCGAGTTGAATAGGTACTTGAATTGGTCCATACTGATGTTTGTGGGCCATTTTCAAGTACCTCTTCGGCTCGCACCCCTTTCCCAGAAAGTGGCTTGTTGGTCATTTTTCCTCTCAAACAAGATTCACAGTTACCATAGGACTCCAAGTCAAATGGTTTCAGGTAGTCTAACTTTCTTAATCTCGCTATCCTTGATTGATTGTCACATTACCATACCAGAAGTAATTGTTGTGGTAAGTAAGAACAAAATTTTAAACTTTCGTTGTGCCTTACTTATGTGTTTTCAACCCAACAAAATCCTATAGAAATAAGGGTAGCAGGAGAAAAAGATCAAAAAGAAAATTAAACTATACAACTCAAGTTACAAGTGATAAAACAAAATGCAATTGGTACGTATCAAAGTTTAGATAAAGAACACGCCAATAATTGTTGGACATCGACAATGTTCTCATTTTTTTAACTAAGCCATTAATTAAGAGACTTGAAATAGGTGATAGTTGTACATTTTATCCCTATCATTTTGTTGCATTGTTAAGTAGCAAAGTGAACAAGCCTGTCCCTAAATTACAATACAAGATTAAATTTCGTAGCATACATTTATTCTAGCTACTATTAACATTTAAGGATAGTTTGGTGGCCGGTTAGAGTTACATAAGTATTTTCTTCGTCTTATATTACTTGTCCATATTATTAAAAATATATATATCATAAATTATTTGTCAATTTACAAAAACAAATAGAATTAATTAAATCTTTCCCTTCTTGCCCTTAATATTAAGTGTTCTTAAAAATAATCAGTATTGATTAGAGTGTAATTTATTGGAGAGAGATAAGAGTAAACAGTGGCAGATATAAGATTTTCAATGAGGGGGTTCAAAAATTAAAAATGTAGTGATTAGGATATGAAATTTGGACCTCAAGATGAAATTTGGACCTCCTAAACTACTAAACCAACATCTTCTCTTGTGTTTAGGTATTCAAAATTTATATATCTATACAAAAATAAAAAAATATCTTATATATACGGTATAAATTTTGTCGAGGGTGTTTGGGTGAACACCCTCCCAGGGTCCTAGATCCACCCCTGAGGGTAATGTAGTAAAAATACACCTTTTATATTATGATTTCTTAATGGGCGTGTAAAGGAGAAAGTTGACAAGTAATATGAGACGGAATGAGTATTAGTAATATAGAGATTAATTATATAGGGATTAATTATTCAAGGTTTAGTTATACATAAATTGACTCATAACTTATGCTCCATGTGCGATTGTAAAATGATAATCAACATCTTACTGAATGTGCTGAATTTTATACAAAATAACTAAAAAGCTACTAAATATGATATTAACTATGTTAATTTTAATACATTACTAATGTCCTTCCTAACCATCAACCAAACGAGCCCTAATTCATTATCTTTACTAGGTTCTTTGAAGATAAAAGTACCCTAAACAAGAAATTCACTCATAAACTCAACACATCTCTTAATATTCTTCACAAAGAAAATAGCTAGCCACATCTATATTTATGTATTATAATAGCACGGATTCTACTTTGAGTAGAAACTAAAATTCATTTTCATATAAATTTGACTATGAAATCTATTTAGACAATTAAAAGAAACTAGAAAATGCTAAATCCTTAACAATTTAGATTTCCTTCTCCAACTTTAAATTAGTCTATGACAACATCGCAATATATTTGGAATAATAATTATATGACTTCTTGTTCTTGACCGACCTAGCTAAACCAGCAAAGGCTAAGGCCTACAACCAAGAAGGGTGAAGTTCAAATCGTATCAAATATGCAAGTGTCAATTGTTTAATGTATATATTAATTAATATTATGTACCTTCAATTTGGATTTAGATTGGATGTATTGACTTTTCAGTTCCAATAAAATAAAAGGCTCGGTTTTCAGTGTTACCAAGTGGACACATGATTCAATCACCTCAATGTCTCAATTTTATGTTATTTTCTCATTGTTTATATGCTTTATTTTCTGTTTCAAACGGAAGCATACATAAGCAGAGTACAGCTTACAACTTTTAGGTTCATTAGAAATAAATTTGACAGAATTGTGGTGAAATACATGTACATTAGTTACATATTGTTAGAATTATAAATTTGAAATGTTTTGTGGTTTCAGATTCAAAATTTAGACCTTATAAATTTGTAACAGATTTTAGAAATGCACATCTATAGGGCGGCGGATGTAAAACATATGGAACTCAATAGCTTTAACCTATGAGATATTCCCTAAATATATGGGTATATATAATAAATTGGAAACTCAGTAGCATAATTAAGTTGAAGGTTCAATTGCAAATGAGTGTTGTATGTGCGATTGAAGTCTCATATTAATAGCTGAAAAGAAAAAATAAATTACATATAAAGTGTAATGATACTCTAAATAATGTGAGACTTTTGGGTAAATATCGTGTGAGCCGGATCCAAGCGGACAATATCACATCATATTGTGTTAAGAGTATCTTTGAGTTGTTTTAGTCAACAACTGATATCAAAGCCAATAATTGAGCAAGACGGGTATGGAGATGGTAGAAGGATGATGTAGTTCCCAATACCTTGCGAAAAGGTATGTATAAGGTCTGCATATACTTCACCCTTCTCAGAACCCACTTGTGGGACTATATTGGATATGTTGGTGTTGTTGTTGTTGCCCATCTATGGACCGATTTACTACATTTATCTGTAACTTTGGAGACACATACAAAAAGAAAGTCAGTGGGCCTTGGCGGCTATAATGTTTGGTTGAACACACAATTAATCTCCAGATAAGCTCAAAAGGTGATGAATCATATGGAAATTAGTTTCGGGGGGGGGGGGGGGATTATGGGGTGTATGAACAAAGTCATACATTGGTAGTTGAAAAGAAAAAGAAGCTACATATAAGTTATAGTGGTATTGTTATTGATATAAGACATTTTGGAAAAGTCGTGGGCTTGGCTCAAAACGGACAATATCACATCATATCATGTTAATAGTATCTTTGAGTTGTTTTAGCGAACAAATATGAGCCAATAATTCAGCAAGACGAGTATAAAGATGACTGAATAATAGCGTGGGGCCCAATTCAGTGCATTTTCCCTTCTATGAGACCGATTTACTATCTTTATTCATAGCTTTGGAGACGCATATACACAAAAACAAGTCAGTGGAATTTTGGCAGGCATAATGCTTAGTTAATATAGGTGATGTAGAGTTGATCTCTAGATAAGCTCAAGAGATGATGGGTCATGTGAAACTTAATTTGAGGGGAGATTATCAGGTGTTGAACACAATCATGCATTGATATCTGAAAAGCAAAAGAAGCTACATAGAAGGTCTAGTCATATTGTCAATAGTATGAGGCCTTTTGAAAAAATCGTATGCTTGAGTCAAAGCGGATAATATCACATCATATCATGTTAAGAGTAACTTTGAGTTATTTTAGCCAACAACTGGTATCATAGGCGATAGTTTAGCAATGCAAGAATTGAGATGGCAGAATGATGACATAAGGCCTAATTTAGTGCTTTTGCCTATCTATGAGGCAGTCTACTACTTTTTTCGTAGCTTTATATAAGAACAAATTTGTGGGTTTTGGCGGCCACAATGCTTGGTTGATATAGGTAACACATAGTTAATCTCTAGATAAGCTCAAGAGGTGATGGGTCATATGAAAGTTAGTCCGAGAGTGAGATAATCGGGTGTGTGAACAAAGTCATATATTGATAGCTAAAGGAAAAAAGAACCTAGATATAAGGTGTAATGATATTGTTAATGGTATGAGGCCTTTTGGTAAAGTCGTAGGTTTGGCTCAAAGCGGACAATATCACATCATATCATGTTAAGAGTATCTTTAAGTTATTTTAGCCAACAATTAGTATCAGATCCAATAGTTCAGCAAGACGAGTATTGAGATGGAAGAATGATGGTCTGGGGCACGATTTAGTGTCTTTGCTCGTCTATGAAGCCGGTTTACTATCTTTATTCATTGTTTTGGAGACGCATACCAAAAAAAAGTCAGTGAGCTTTACTGGACATAATGATGGGTTGATATAGGTGGCACACAATTAATCTCCAGATAAACTCAGGAAGTAATGGATCATGTAGAACTTAGTTCAACGGGAAAAATTATCGGGTATGAACAAAATCATACATTCGTAGCTAAAAAGAAAAATAAACTACATATAATGTGTAGCGATATTATTAATGATATGCTGTCTTTTGAGAAAGTCATATGCTTGGCTCAAAGCGGCCAATATCATATCATATCATGTTAAGAGCATCTTTGAGTTATGTTAGTTAAAAACTAGTATCAGAGCCAATAATTTAGCAAGAAGAGTATGGAGATGGCAAATTGATGGTATGAGGTTAAATTTAGTGCTTTTTCCCGTCTGTGGACTGATTTACTACTTTTATTCGTAGCTTTGGAGACGTATACAAAAACAACTCAACGGGCTTTGGCCGCCATAATGCTTAGTTGTTATAGCCGAGACACAGTTAATCTCCAGATAAGCTCAAGAGGTGATGGGTCTTGTGGAACTTAGTTTGAGAGGAGATATAATGGATGTGTGAACAAAGTCTTATATTTGTAGCTGAAAAGAAAAAGAAGCTACACATAAGGTGTAGTGATATTGATAATGGTATGAGACACTTTGAAAAAGTCATAGGTTTGGCTCAAAGCGTACAGTATCACATCATATCATGTTAGCAGTATCTTGTGTTGTTGGATCTCTCTTAACAATGGAGATACTTAATACTAACAATAATATTAAAATAAAATAATAAATCTCTCTTAATTTGCTAAAATGAATAAGTAAAAGAGAAACTAGTATATGAAATTAATAAAAGGAAACGGAGGAAATACTCACTCCGTCCATTTTTATTTGTCCATGTTTGACTTGACATACTCCTTAATAAATAATTAATAAAAGATAAGATTACCATATCAGCCTTTGAATGTAATAAATTTAATATTTTGAAAAAATTATTAGAAAATAATTATAATTAATAATAAGGAAAAATTAGAAATTAAGTGATAAATTTTATCTTAATTTTTAAAATTAAATACACAAAAATGGACAAATAAAAATAAACGGAGAAAGTACTACTCAAGCCAGTATCTCAGGACTTCTTCAAAGGATAGTCATTCTCCGTAAGGGAACAATATGCTTGAATGTTTCCTCAAGAGGGTAGGGGGGATCAAATTTCCAATATTACTCATGTTAAATAGTAACTACTCCCTTCATTCCCTTTCAATTGTCCCTAATATTAAAATGTATAGTTTATTCTTTATTTGTCTATTTTTTTTGAGAAAATTGTTTTTTTCATTGTTCAATATTACTCTTGTCATTAAGTAATTACATAAAGTATTAGTGAGTAAACTTAGATTTTCAAAATATAATTAATAACATTAATTTAGTAAAATAAACTTCTAATAAATAGTTTCATAAGGAGAATACCAATCAACAAGATCAAGTAGAAAGGGACACAGAGAGTAGTATTCGAAAATTTGCAGGTTCATTTCATTTGACATGTCTGCCCCAAATAGGATCATGTGTCTCCAAGATGGACTAAAGTTATGCTAAATGTTAAGAGTCCCACATCGGATATGAAATAGGAACATAGACTCCTTATATGGACTTGGACAATCATCACCCTATGAGCTAGCTTTTGGGGTTGAGTTAGGCACAAGATCCATTCTTTACATGGTATCAGAGCCAGGCCCATTCCAAATCTTTGTTCACCGATGTTGGGCCCTCAAATCATATTATCCACGTTCTAGTTAACAAGGTCTGGGCGTGCAGAGAAGTGTTAAGAGTCTCACGTCGGATATAAGATGGGAACATAGACTCCTTATATGGACTTGGACAATTCTCACCCTACGAGCTAGCTTTTGGGGTTGAGTTAGGCCCAAGATCAATTCTTTACACTAAATACATAGCCATTAAGAAGATCCCATGTCTACGGGCAATTGGGGGTATGGTCAAATTATGTGTTTTGTAATTCAAAAGAAATTCCAAAATTTAGTTCGGAAAAACTGATAGCAATTACATGTTTAATTTGAATAATGTGCATTAATTTGTTTTCGTTTGCAACCAGGGATGAATTTAGGTAAGAAAAATGGGGCACGTGAATATACGGTCATTTCGAAAAATTAAGTATTTTTATATATGTTTTCTAATATTGATTTAATATTACTTTCTTAGGACCCGTGCTACAAAAGAGTTGAATGGTGCACTTGGTTGAATTCTGAGTTATTTAGTTAAAAGATCAAGGATCAATTCTCACTTAATATTTTTTTTCCTCCCTTTTTAGTAGTGCACTCATATCCTAGAAATTCTAGATTCGCCTCTGTTTGCAATCACTCGTTTGTTCAAGATAAGTCTTATTCATTTGGATCATATACAAATTAATTTAAAATTATTATAACGCACTCCACGTCGAAACTTTATGAATGCACCATTTTATCACTACTCTATTCATACAATGCACAACTACCAGTATCAACTTCACTATGACCAATTACTTTCATTGCTAGTCACCACTTGAAAGAAATAATCCCTTCATTATTTTCATTAATTCAAAGATAATATATACAATTTACGTATTTCCATAATAGGAGAATCATATTCCTATTCTAACTCCAAAACCTTATTCTAGTAGTACAAGACTTCTAACTATGGTAAGTGTACAAGATTAATTAAGGTAAATTTTACACTAAAATATTACAATAATATTACAAACAAATCAGCCCATACCGTGGGCTTCATAATCTCCAATCCGAGACCACATCTACATGAGTATACACATGTATATTGTGTATACTCATTGTATATTTATCACACCCCCGCAGTCATAGCGGGTGGTCTTCTGACGCTGAGACTGTCTCGAAAATCTTCAAAAAGGACCGAGGGAAGACACTTTGTAAAGATGTCTGCAATTTGATACCTGGAAGGGACATGGCAAACGCGTACTTGACCACGAGCAACCTTTTCGCAAACAAAGTGAATGTCTATCTCGATATATTTGGTGCGCTGGTGCTGAACCGGATTATCAGAAAGGTAGATGACACTAACACTATCACAATAAACCAAGGTCGCTTTCTGAATAGGACAATGAAGCTCTAACAACAAATTATGTAACCAACATGACTCAGAGACCATATTAGCTACCCCTCGATACTCGGCCTCTGCAATGGATCGGGACAAAGTCATCTGACGCTTCGCAGACTATGAGACTAAGTTATTGCCAAAAAAACATACAATAGCCAGACGTAGACCGTCTGGTGTCCGGACAGCCACCCCAATCAACATCTGTATACGAGACGGGTGTGGACGTTGATGAAGGATATAAATGCAAGCCATAGTCAACTGTACCTTGAATATACCGAATGATGCGTTTGAGCGCATTCATGTGCTCAACCCTGGGATCATGCATAAACAAACACACCTATTGTACTGCATACGTAATATCTGGTCTCGTGAATGTGAGATACTGAAGGGCCCCAGTAAGACTGTGATAGCGGGTCGGGTCCTCGTATAGTGCGCCAGCCGTAGCACCCAATTTGGGCTTAGCATCAACTGGAGTGGAAGTGAACTTACTGGATGACATCTCAGCCCTCTCAATGATCCCGGTTGCATACTTCCTCTGTGATAAGAACAATCCACCTGTATGACGAGTGACAGCAATCCCCAAAAAATAACTCAAGGGCCCCAAGTCTTTCATAGCAAACTCAGAACTGAGCATTGTCATGATAGACTAGCGTAAGGCATCGGAAGAGGCAATCAAGATAATATCATCCACATACAATAGTATATAAGCCAAGGACGAACCACGATGATAAATGAACAAGGAATTATCCGACCTGCTGTGAGTGAACCCAATAGTCAAGACATAGTCGGCAAACCTCTTATACCAGGCCCGTGGAGACTGATTAAGTCCATACAAGGACTTCTTCAACAAACAGACATGATAAGGAAATTTGGGATCCCGAAACCCCAAGGGCTGATGCATATAAACTGTTTCCTTGAGATCACCATGTAAGAAAACATTCTTCAAACTAACTGATGAATGAGCCATGCTTTCGAAAGAGCCAAGTTGAGCACAGTGCGAATGGTAGCCAGTTTGACCACCAGACTAAATATCTCACCATAATCAACACCAACCTGCTGAGTCTTACCATCACCTACAAGACGATCCTTATGCCTCGCAAACGAACCGTCAGAATTATCCGTATAAGCAAAAATCCACATAGACCGAATAATATTAACACCAGATGAACGGGGCACCAACTCCCACGTCTTATTATCAATAAGAGCCTTATATTCGTCGGTCATAGCAATTTTTCAATTCGGGTCATTTAAAACAGACACTGGGCTACGGGGCAGAGGAGATTTAAGAACATTAGAATTTAAATTAAAATATCTTTTTGGTTTTAAAATTCCCCATTGACTATGAGTGACTGGTCTTTGACTCGGGGAAGAATTGGGTTGTTACCGGGAATTTTCTGGACTCGAAACGGACAAGGCCAGCAGGCAGTGGGCCTGCTGGCCCAACACAGTAATCAGAAGCAACCTCGGATGCAGGAACTGGACCAGTTCCAGTATTGGGCTGGACTGGCCCAAATGTTGAAACTGGCCCAGTGATGGTACTGGGAACTGTGGGTGTTAGTGGTGCAGTGGGGCCAGCGGGCACTGGGCCCGCTGGAGGATTTGCGGTGCGGGACACGTCCGAAAATGGTGAATAATAAACAGGAATATACCATCATCCAAAAAATTATACGAACTAGGCACGGGATTACTAACCTTAGCAAACGGAAATTGGGATTCATCAAAAATTATATGGCGACTAATGATGATTTTACTAGAAGATAAATCAAAACATTTGTAACCACGATGATTTGACGGATAACCCAAGAACACACACGGAGTAGAACGGGCCTGAAGTTTGTTAATTGTGGTTGACGGGAAGAGTGGATAACACAAGCACCCAAAGACCCTAAGATGTGAATACGAAGGAGTCTTATTATATAAAATTTGAAGGGGGGACGAATATGTCAAACCTTTGGAAGGAATAATGTTAAGAAGATATGTAGCCATTTGTAGAGCATGATGCCAAAAAGACGGGAGTATGGAAGCATGAGTTAGTAAAGTGCGGACAATGTTATTAATGGTACGAATTTTGCGTTCGGCTTTCCCATTTTGTTAAGACGTATGAGGGCAAGAAAAATAAAAATTGATCCCATTATTTGCACAAAATTCCCGGAACACCCCATTGTCATATTCTTTGCCATTATCACATTGGATATTTTTTAATTCACGTTCGAATTGGGTTCTAATGAATGCTCTAAATTTTAAGAAGATGGAAAAAACTTGAGATTTCTTCGCTATTGGAAAAGTCCACAAAAAATTAGAATAATCATCCAAAAAGAGAATATAATGCCGATGACCCAAAGAACTAAGAACAGGAGACATCCATAGATCACTATGAATAATATCAAATGACATTAAAGTATGAGAATTAGAGTCTACAAATAACAACTTAACATTTTTCCTAAAGAACAAGATTGACACGTCGGAGTACTACACGTACCCTTACAAGAAATAAAATTGTTTTCATCTAAGGAAGAAAAAAATAGATGACCCTGGATGGCCTAGACGAGCATGCCACAAGGAAGGAGCAAGGGCTGCAAATGCTGACGGCAAGGCTTGACTCGATAGACCGGAACTTAGCGTGATAGGATAAAGATCTCCCTTACTATCACACCTCATGAGAGGACTCCCCGTCTTGAAATCCTTCACAGAGAAACCAAACAGATCAAATTCAATAGAGACGGAATTATCAGTGGTGAATTTACAGACAGACACTAAGTTTTTAATCAATTTGGGGGCATATAGGGTATTTTTCAACATAAGGGGTGGATGGGGGGAGACAAAGTTTTATGACCATAACCACGAATTGTAATAGAATTATCATTACCAACAATGATGCCACGAGGGTTGCTCAAATTGGAATAAGACGAGAGAGTACCTGCATCGGATGTCATGTGGGTAGTGGCACTGGTGTCCATATACTAATTTAGGTCCGGATGAGTTAATTCAAGTGTGTGCATGGCGGCTTCGATGTCGGTAGGAGTGGGGCCTGCTGCATGATGGGCTCCTACCGAGGCCCAAGCACCCCTGCTTGCTGCCTCAGCCCAGATGGGTTACCGAAAGATGGCCACTGCATGTTGGGCCGAGAGATGGGCTGACCAGTCCACTGATTATTCACTGGATACGGCGGAACTAGGGACCAGTGGTTGTTGGGCCACTGCCCATTGGTCCAGGCCCACGGCCAGTTGGCCCAAGGCTGGGACCAGTTGGGCCGTGGCCCACTGCTGCTAGAGTGGGACCCGCTGCCGCCGTTACCTACACCGGAACCACCGCGTTTGCCGCCACAATTTTACCAGTTGTGTTTACGATTATTTTTGCCGCCACCGTGAGAATGGTTTTGGCTCGAATTATCAACAAAACCCGAAGAATTTGTGGAGGACATCATCATAACTACGCGGCTCGCACCGATAGCCGCCTTTTTAGCCAAACCGACTTCTTCCAAAGTAAGCATGGAGCGGGCTTGATAAAAAGCGGGAAGCGGGTTACTTTGACGAATGAGAGTCCCAACGCCATTATAGGCCTCAGACAGGCCGGCAACCAATTGTAGAACCAGACGATTATTTGTCATAGGTGCGCCAACGTTACTGAGTTGGTCCACCAACGTTACGAAGTTGGTCCGCCAACGTTACGGAGTTGGTCCGCCAACTCCTTGAGTCTCTTGCAATATGCAGACACGGTCGGAAATTCCTCCATGCAAACTTGAGAGAATTCCTGCTCAAGGGTGACAACACGTGAATGTTGGTTATCTTGGAATATATCACGCAATCTATTCCAGATAGCCATAGCCGTATTGTCCGGCTCAATGATCGTATGTAAGAGGTCGACCGAAATAGTGGAATAAATCCACTGGAGAACGGTAGCATCAAGAGTAATCCATAACTGAGGATCCTCCGCGGGAGTAGGGGCAACGGGAGGAATTATGTGATGGATGACTTGATGGGAGATAGCGTGAATTTTAAACAATTCTGTCCACGTCGCATATTGGACGTTTTCCATCTCAAGAACAATAGGGATGTTATTCTTGATGTTAGAAACAACGAGGGCAAGATGAAACGTGTTCCTAGACATAACGAAAGAACAAAGGGATTGGAGGGAAAATTTGGGAAGAGTGGAGGTAAAATTTATCACGAATTTCGGTGAGGGGGCGGAAATCGAAGCAGGTTTGGCTGAGAAATGGCACAAAAACCGAAAGCAATATTTGGAGAACAAAGGCGGAAGCAATTTAGACCTAGTCTCTTGATACAATGAAAGAAATAATCTTTTGATTATTTTCATTAATTCAAAGAGAATATATACAATTTACATATTTTCATAATATGAGAATTTTATTTCTATTCTAACTCCAAAACCTTATTCTAGTAGTACAAGACTCCTATAACTATGATAAGTGTACAAGACTAATTAAGGTAAACTTTATACTAAAATATTACAAACAAATCAGCCCATACCGTGGGCTTCATAATCCCCAATCCGAGACCACATCTACATGAGTATACACGTGTATATCGTGTATACTCATTGTATATTTAACACCACTTTACAATCATCGCTACTAACAACCTCCACTAATGCCAACTACCTCTACTATTGCCGATTATCTCCACATTTCGATTATTACTGTCAATCATTTCCGCCTTCAATGTCAGTATCCACTGCTAACCACCATCAGCTATCTCTAGACAGCCATTACCTTTGGCCGCCTTTGAATAACCACCATCAATCACCAATGCCAAAATCTCCACCAACCATGATCACCACCCACATCATTGCCACTAACTTTTACTGTATTTCATCAAAGAAATATTCTTTACAACATCATGTAAATCAAGATTTTCTCTAATATTTGTGAATATATAATTTAATTATTTGTGTATAGTTGAAGTTTATCCTTATTATTATTAAATAAAAATAAATTATACATATTTAAATGCTGAAAGAAAACAAAGTCTTAATCATATATACACTATTCATATTTAGACACAATCTATTTAAAATCTTATATATATATATATATACATATATATATATATATATTCAGAATAAGATCTTTTAATCTTAAAAAAGAAAAAGTATATTGTTCGATTTTTTTTTTTAAAAGTATAGTTATTAAATTAGACAATACATAAATATTTACGCTTTTTTTACAAAATAATTAACTTTACTAATTCATCAAAAAAAAATAAAATTGACCGACGTTTTCATGATAAACTTGTTAACTCTGAAGTTGACAAAATTCAAAATTTGTTATTCCAAAAATTGGATAACTTTTAGTCCCGAGATTATAGCTATGGGATAATAATTGTTGGATTAATTTATCCCTCTCGGAGGCATAAAATAACACCAAGTTTAATGAGATAAGGTGGGATATTCAGAACTAATTTGACAACAAACGTTCAACCAAACAAAGTAAAAATTTAATCTCAAACTTAGGAACCGTTTGGATATGATTTGAAATCATGATAATTTGAAGTTAGAGTTTTGTTTGGACATGCAATTTGAATTTCTTTTCAATGGTCTTTTTTCTTATAGACATAAAACCCACAACTTATAAAAACCATCAAAATTTTTCCAATTCTTATAAATCTTACCAAATGAGCAAGTCATAGTTTATAACAAAATTAATACTCTACTAGAAGACCTTTCTAAAAAATACAACATCAATTGATCAAACTTTAGTTCAATAAAAAAGAAAAATTTAACATGACTAGAAGTTAATGAGGTTGATAAATGGTTGGTGTGAGTGATTGTTAAAAATATCCTACCAATTTGTAGATTAATATTTAATATAAATGATTGGTAAATATAGTTAGTATATTATATCTACCAACTTATGGTCTTTTTTTATAAAATATAAACTTATGAGTCACGTTTACATTTAAAAAATTAAAACCATAATTTAAAATCTCAAATCATGCCTTTTTTAAATCGTGACTTTTTAGATAATTTGAGATTTAAAATCATGATATGAAGTTGAAGTTAAAGTTGAAATTGAAATTAACTGCATAAATAAACACTAATTTAAAATCATGAGATTTCACATCGCATGTACAAATTACTTCCGATGAGTTAAGCGATTCCTAATGTGCCACACAATCCTCCACCCCTTATGGGATGGGACGTAGCTAGCATTTGTTGTTATAATATGATAAGCCAAAAAAGATAAATGCTCTAACAGACACTTCCAACTCTAATAATGGTTTTTTTCCTTTTCAATGGATCCTATACAAGCCAGCTCAATAGATAGAAATCATTCACAATCAAATAATGTATGTGCCATTTGATCTTACACAACTTCCTCCCACCTTCGTTTTTGTAGGGCACCCTATATATAATGACGGTTTTCTGATAGGTTAAGTGTATCTTGTTTTTGTTTCTTATTCTGTATTTGATATTTGTATTGAGTTTCGATTAATTAATTTTTTTGCAGAATTAAATAAAAGAAGTGCTTCTTACTAAGATTTTCATACTCAAAGTTTAAATCTGAGACCTCTAATTAAAAGTGGAGAAATTTTATCCATCATACTACAACCCCTTGATGGTGTATCTTTGACCTCATCCCGACATAAAATAGATATCTGAAAGGCACAATAATGTCTTTACATTCCACCAATCTCTTTCAGAAATTAGGTTTTCTTGAAACTTAATTAGTTCCCTAAACTTGGTGATAGAGACAACACTGCATTCTAAACCAACGTTTAGTCAAAGATACATAATATGTGATACAGAAGGATTTAGATCCTCACAATGAAAAAATGGAGTAAAATAATGTCCTATAACAGGTTATAATCTAAATAAAAGAAAATAATTCAATAAAGATTTTACGTGTTTAATAATTTAATGATCTTTGTATTTTCTTTACCGATCTTCTATTAAAAATGTCATATAACTAAAAGAAAATATATGTGACAGTACAACAACATACCCAATAAAATCGATAATCAACTTTACAATCAGTTATTAGAATTAATAAGTCTTCAAATTATTCATTTGAAAAAATACCCTTCTACTTATTGGATGATCATGATACTTTCCAAAAAGCTCGATCACTGAAGCAAGGATTGTGACAACAAAGTCCACATGGAATTAGTTTGAGATGGTGTGTAACGGTGATAATATTCCAATCTAATCGTGTAGAATAGTGTAATTCTCCTTATATGAAGTCTTCTCATTAATATAATATATATGGGTGTTTACAATTGTAATCAGTTCTCATTAATACAACATATATAGGTGTTTACAATTGTAATCATAATCGTATGAGGATATCTACTTTACATAATTACACTAAAATAATAATTACAGAATATTTGGAGAATATTTACTTATTTTCTATCACACCCCCGTAGTCAGAGCGGGAGGAGGTCGGACACTCAGACTGGATCTGAAGTCGAGGAACAGCTGCCGAGGAAGTCCCTTAGTAAATATATCTGTGTACTGATATGAAGAAGGAGCATGTAACACCCGAACATGGCCCATGGCAACCTTCTCATGAACAAAATGAATATTCATCTCAATATGTTTGGTTCGTTGATGCTGAACCGGATTATGAGATAAGTAGACAGCAGATATGTTATCACAGTAGACAATATATGCCCTACGTAAGGGAAAATGGAGCTCTAGAAGGAGGTTTCTGAGCCAACAAATCTCGACAACAACGTTCGCAACGCCTCTATATTCTGTTTCTGCACTCGAACGGGAAAGCGTGGCTTGCCGTTTGGCATACCACGAGATGAGGTTATCTCCCAAAAATACACAATAGCTAGAAGTAGATCGACGTGTGTCTGGATAGCCACCCTAATCGGTGTTCTTATATGATATCAGCCTGGTCAGTGCAGATGGATAAAGATGTAACCCATAGTCAAGTGTACCCTTAACGTAACGAATGATACGTTTAAGAGTTGTGAAGTGAAGCTCCTTGGGAGCATGCATGAACAGACACACTAGCTGAACAACATAGGCAATATCATGCCTAGTGAAAGTAAGATACTGAAGCACACCAGCAAGACTCCTATAAAGAGAAGGATCAAGCACCAGATCTCTGTCATCCGCACTAAGCTTTGTTTTGGAGTCGACTAGAGTGGGCATGATCTTGCAGTTAGCCATTTTAGCCCTGTAAACAATCTATTCGGCATACTTACGCTGACACAGGAACGTGGCATTCTCGAATTACCGAAATTCCCAAGAAATAACTCAACTCACCCAAGTCTATCATGGCAAATTTGGATTTGAGCATAGTAATGATCTCGTTTTTTAGCACATCTGAGGAGGCAGTCAGACAATGTCATCCACATAGAGCAAAATGTATGCAGTGTCATTACCTCGATGAAAAATAAAAAGTGAGTTATCACTTTTGCTGCACATGAACCAAATCTGCGAGATGTAATTGGCAAAGCGGTCATACCAAGCCCTGGGGCTTGTTTCAAGCCATAAAGTGACTTTCAAAGCCGACAGACATACTGATGAGCCAAAGGATGCACAAAGCCAGGTGGTTGATGCATATATATGGTTTCTTTCAAATCCTCATGTAAGAACACATTTTTCACATCAAGCTGATGATCGGCCAATTCTTACCCATAGCAATGCTCAAAATAGTGTGAATGGTGGCTGGTTTAACCACTAGACAGAAGGTCTCACCATAATCAACCCGCTCTTAATGCCCTGTACCATTTGTCATAAGTCTCGCTTTATGGCGTTGAAGCTCACCACTATCTCTGAATTTGTGATTATAAAGCCACATGCAACGAATCACATTCACCCCCTCTAGTTTCGGGAAAAGATCTCACGTGTGTTGTTTAGTGAGCGCATCAAATTCTTCACGCATGGCCGCATTCCAATTTGGGTTAATGTTGTCTAATTTTGGGTTTTTAGGTAGATGTGAGATAGTCTGAGTGGATAGGTTAAAGTGAACTTTCTGTTTGAAAATCTCATGTTGGGCACGAGTTTCCATGCAGTGGGTCAGGGTCGGGACTAGTTGGGTGATGGGAACCGGGGGCAGTGGGGTTAGGCTGAGTAGTGAGGTTATCGGTGGCTGAGGGTGGTCGACCAGGGCTACAGGGCTAATGTCACGGGATTCGGGCAGTGGGGCAGTGACGTCACGGGATTCAGGAATATTGGGGGCATGACGGGAGTAAAGGGTAGGAGGGTGGTTGACTGGATGGGGGGGTCGATGGGTTATGGGGCGGTGAATTTTGAGCCGCAATACGAGCACTATATATTGCGTTTCTAATGAGAGGTGAAATGACCGGATCATCAAGGAAACCATAATTAGTGACTTGAAATTTTTGGACGTTTGCAATGGGAAAACGGTCTCCTAGAATCTGACATGGCGAGAGACTAGGATTTTATTTGTAGACAGATCGTAGCATAAGTGCTCCTATGGTTTGACGAGAAACCTAAAAAGATGCAAGGAGTAGTCCTATGTGCTAATTTGTGAGGGGTCGTGGAGGCGAGATTCGGGTAGCATAGACAACCAAAAATTCGAAGGTGATCATAAGAGGGGATCCGACGGAAGAGAATTTCAGTTGGAGTTTTATTTTGAAGAGTTCGTGTTGGTAATATATTAAGGAGGTAGGGATGGCAGATGGGTATAATTTTAAGATTCCGCATTGCACCGCCCCAGTTGGGGCGGGTATGTGTATAACTTTGGTGGGTAGTAGGCGGGTATGGGTATTCAAAATGTACCCGTCACGGGTAGACGGGTAGGTGGTGGATTTGCAGTCATACCCGCCTCTCCCGCCCTGCATCCAACTGCCTACCCGCCCGCCTATCCCACCCGCCTTATACCCGCCCCAAGCCTAAAATATTAGCAGCCCATAAGTCGTGCCTTCAGCCCATAAATCACGACAAGTCTCTCATTCTCCAACAAAACTCAAAGCCCTACGCCTCTTCAGTCCTTCACGCCTTCACGCCTCCCTCTATCTCGTTCCCCTTCACGCCCTTCTCTCATCCCTCTCTCATTCTCGACATCTCTGCCTTTTTCTTTAAAGGAAAAATCACAAACTTTTTTCACGAACCACCTCGACGTCTCTGCCTTTTTCTTTAAAGGAGATGTTAATTGGGAAATATTGTTGTCTTTGCTTTGTGCTTTGGGGTTGTCTTGATGAGGTCAATTTTTGTGCATTTGTTAAGTTTTACCTATTGGGTTTGTGGAATTCAATTGAAAAAGTTGAAAAACTTTAGCTTATATAGCTGAAATAATATCTGGGTTTTGTCTACATTTGTAATATATAGCTATTTGGGTGGATAATTTTTGGGTTTTCTTGGAAATTTTGTTTTCTTGATTCTTTGTTTTGTAAGGGGAAAAGTGGTGAAAAAATGGGGAATTCTCCTCCCTCTCTCCCAAAGAAAATGAGACCGTGACAATATTGATTCTTGACTCAAATTTTTGGGATAATTTTTGAAATTTGAATTTTTGGGATCATGTTGATCACTAATTGATCACAAATGAATTTATTACAAAATATGGCAGGCGGGTATTGGCGGGTGACGGATATCCACTTGGGTGGTGGAGCGGGTGTGGATTTAGGAATATACCCGCCTAGGTGGGTATGGATGTTGAAAATTGTACCCGCCACGGGTGGCGGGTATAAAATTCTCTGGCGGGTACGAGTGCAGAGGAGGGGGTACCCGCACCAGCCCCGCCCAATTGCCATCCCTATAAGGAGGTAAGCTGTCATGTGTAGTGCGTAAATCCAAAATAAAGGGGGGATGGAAGCATGAAAGAGCATAGTACGGATTTTATTGTTGATGGTGCGCATGATTCTTTCGACTTTACTATTTTGAGGTGAGGTATTGGGGCAAAAGAATCGGAACACCATGTCATGGTTTGCACAAAAATTATGAAAGGGATGGTTGTCAAACTCACGGTCGTTATCACATTGAAACGTTTTGATGATCTTCTCAAATTGAGTTTTAACATATGCTTGAAATTCAAGAAAAAATCTGTAAACTTGGGAATTATATTTTAGAGGATAAACCTAAAGAAAATGCGAGAAATTATCCAAAAACACAAAATAATATTTGTGACCCAGTTTACTAGTAATGAGTGATGTCCATAAATTCGCATTAAATAATATCAAAAGGAGAAAATGTTACACTTAATGAAGATTGAAAAGGGAGTCTAACATGTTTCCTTAAAGGACAAGAGTAGCAAGCATGGGCAAATTTCCCTTTATTACATTGAATGTAATTATGATTCCTAAGGAAATTAAAAATTGGTGCTCCTGGGTGCCCGAGTCTACTGTGCCAGGTTGTAGGAGAGATTGCAACTAGAGAGGTTGGTGGATTGACACTTGCAGCGGAATTAAATGAGAAAGGATATAGGCCCCCCACACTATTGCATCTCGTAAGAGTTGTCTCCGTACGTAGGTCCTTCACAGAAAAACCAAAATGGTCAAACTCAATAGATATAGAATTATCACTAGTAAATTTTCTAACAGAGATTAAGTTTTTAATGATGTTAGGAGCATATAAGACATTTTATAGGGTGAAGGGCAGGTGGTGGTTTTTGAGTGGTGTCATAGCCCTGAATTAAAATGTTATTGCCATTGCCGATCAAAATAAATTAAGGATTCGTCAAATTAAATAGTTGAGGGAGATTACCATAGTCGCAAGTGAGGTGGAAAGTGACACATGTATCCATGTATACATGTATTATGCGTTGTTGGGTTGCTAGAGATTCATAGTGTTGTAGGCCTGACTAAGTTCGGTAGGGGTCATAAGACCGTATGCCTGCTGTCCTGGTTAGGCCGCAGAGAAGTGGGCCTGGTTCGGTTGACTCATGTGTTGTAGGCCAGGAGCAGGGCCCAATATACTCGAACTCAGGTGCTGGGCTGGGGCGGTTAGGTAAGGGCAAGGGGGAGACCCAATTACCGGAGTTTGGCCATAACATTGGGCTGGCCCATGTATGTGGGCCCATGTATGTGGGCCCATGGATGTGGCCCAATTACCTGTCGTGGCTGTCCACCAGAATTGGACATGTCCCCTCGGCCCCTTCCTCTGCCGCCGCTGCCTCGGCCGCGACGTTGATTGTGGTGGTCGGCGGGCTGCGGTGGTCCGGCGGGTGCAGCGGCGATCGGCGGTGCATCAACTACTAACGCCTTCTGCGTGTGTTCGTCTTGTTTGGCACGTCTAGTCTCCTCCAAAAGTAATTGTGATCGGGTCTTGTTGAAACTAGGGAGATGATCAACCTGTTGGATCATCGTCGCAAGTGTGTCGTACTCACCCTTTGGCAGACCATTAATTAGTTGTATGACCATCTTTGTTTCTGAAATTGAATTGCCAACATTAGATAACATGTCTGCAATTACTTTCAATTGTTTACAATAGGCGGACATATTAGCAAAATTCTCAAGACAGGTGTTATTAAATTTCTCCTCCAGATACACGACACGTGTGTATTTGTTGTCTTGAAAGATTTCTTCTAGCATGGTCCATAGTTTATGAGCCGACACATCTGTCTTCATAATAGTATGAAGAAAATCCTTGGATATGGTGTCATATATCCACTGTTTAACAATTGCATCTAGCCGCTTACACGTCGGGTGGACGAGGCGTGGTGGCATTGATGTAATAAAGGATGTTGTATGCACAAACATGTATTTAAAATAGTTCAACCCACGATGAGTATTGTCCATCATCATGATCAAGAACCAAAGGGATAAAGTTTTTTATATTTGTTACGGCGAAGGCCGGATGAAATGAGTTAGGAGAGGAGGGAGGAGGATGAGGATGTGATCGGCGAAGGCCGTATGAAAGGAGTTAGGAGAGGAGGGGGGAGGAGGAGGATGTGTGACGTCGGGGGTGGAGGAGGAACCCTCAGGAGATTCGGGAGTAGCCATGAGCTGGCTGTTTTCGGTGGTTTCAAGAGAGAAAAAAATAGGATTAGGGGGAAGGGTTTGTTGCCGCCGGAAGCAATGAGAAGGGGGGGGGGCGAAAATAATAGTAGTAGGGAGAGTGTTTAGGGTTTGACTCTTGATACCATGTAGAATAGTGTAATTCTCCTTGTCTGGAGTCTTCTCATTAATACAATATATTTATGTGTTTACAATTGTAATCCTAATCATATGAGAATATCTATTTTACATAATTACACTAAAACAATAATTATAAAATATTTTGAGAATATTTACGTATTCTCTATCCAATCGAATCAAAATGGTCCATAACAGACAATGACAAAATTAATGGGGTGCCAGTTTGAAAAAGAAACATTTGTCTAAAAGTGTGTTTTGTGATAGCTTTTCTTGGAAAAGTATAGGTCTATGAGGTTCATAATTCAAAAAAGCTATAATACTTTTATTTTCCTAGTCCCTTAAAAGTAACTTTACAGTAAGAAAGAATCTAGGATTTGGCACCAGTATTTGGGCCAAAGGAATCAAGATAAACCAAAGTCTTCAGGTTATGTCCTTTCAATTTCCTCTCCTACCTTTGATTTTTGATAGTGAACTAAAGCTTGAAAGGATTGCCGTCCACGGCACACAAAAGGAAAAAGGTCCAAATATACTTGATTTTGTTTATCTTTTGGTCCATGAAAGTCCTTACTGTTTTCTTTCCTCTGAAATATAATCCTTACGATTACGATTTTTTACTGTGAAAAACTCGACTTGATTTGGTTGATATGGTGAAAACCACGAGGGAGTACATTTGTCGTTTTGGATCTTTTCGATTAGTGTAGTCTGAACATTTTCAATTGTTTACGTGCATGCTTTAAATTATTACAGAGGATATATATATATATATAAAACAATTTGATAGTTTAGAGATAAATTTGGATGTCTTGTTTGTTTAGGTGACTCTACCGTGGTAGATGTTATAGCCAAGTTGGACAATCATTAGAGAAACAGACAAATATGGCACGAAATTAATAGTGCAATGCTTTTCATGGACTAAAAGGTAAACGGAGAAAAAAATGTAAGACAAACGAATATTTCACGGATAAATTGAATCTGTTCCCTAAGAAAATTACAATTGACGGTGGAAAAAATGATCCTAAAAGTTTAAATCAAATAGAGATCAGGAATATCGATCTGGTTATCACTCCTATATATATAGGCTCCGTTGCTAAAGGTCAATATCATTGTTAAGCAATTCAGCATTCGCAAGCCATCATATATACAAATGGCAAATTGATCTTCTGTAAGTTTGTTTTCTATTAAGGGTTAACTTAACCAAAAAAATCCGTCACTTATAGGATGTAATATAATATTTAGACATTCAAAAATAACACTAGAAATTTAACAGGATGCAAATTTTATGCATATTATCTCCAAGTTCAAATTAACCACTCTCAAGCAGCTAAAATGGAACTCAAACAATGATATTAATTGTACCATCAAACTAAATCCCCACCTTTATTGAAACTCCATTGATAAAACTCCATCACCAATCCTTCGCATATCATCAATAACTATATTAGAGCTCCACATGGACCTACTAATTCTAAAACAAACCTAGACCTACGGAATCAACTTCAAAATTATTTGCATCGATATTGTGACAATCAAGTTGATTATAGTGGTTGAGGTTCATGATTTTTTGGCCAGGTAAAATGATGATTGAGGAAAGCGGTGAAGATAAATGTGTGAGAGAGAATATCGTGCGCCGGCCTTCTCACCCCATAACCTCCAATCTACTTATGTTCGTTGTTCGATCAAAGGTCAATATTATGATCCGACAGAAAAACATAAGTCGTCTGTATCAAATGATATGTCAATTGTGTTAAATATACACAATATACATGTGTATATATTGTGTATATTAGGTCTCGGCTATGCTCACGGATTGGCCCTAGGATGGGCTGATTATTATGTGTAATTTATGGTAAATATTTAGTATCCTAGTTTAGGTAAGGTTGTAATATAATTAGTATTGTATTACCATAATTAGTGTATTACCATAAATGTATAGAATAAGGTTTTAGGAATAGAATAGGAATAGGATTCTCCTATTATGTAACTTGTATATATAGCCTTTCAATTAATGAAAATAATCAAGGGATTATTTTTTTCATGGTATGAAGAGTCTAGGTCTTAAAATCCTCTCTCTACTCTCCTAAATTTTCCGTCGACTTCCCTCCACTTCCGAGACGTTTTGCTCTCGGTTTGTGTGCCGACAGGACCTCTTTTCTTCCCAAAATTTTCTCCATAATCCCTCAATCACATATTGTTCTATCAATATGTCTACATCCCGGAACATGTTTCATCCGGCCCTTACAGTTTCTAACATCAAGAATAACATCCCTCTCGTTCTTGAAATAGAAAACGTTCAATATGCAACGTGAGCCGAACTGTTCAAAATTCACGCACAATCGCATCAAGTCATCCATCACATAATTCCCGCGGCTCCTGAGGATACGGAGGTGCCAAAACGCGAGGATGATCCTAAGTTGTGGACGACTATTGATGCTACTGTCCTTCAGTGGATATATTCCACAATATCTACCGACCTTTTGCAAACAATTATTGAGCCTGACGCTACGGCACAGACGACTTGGGATAGACTGCGTGATATATTCCAAGATAATCAAAATTCTAGAGTCGTTACCCTTGAGGAGGATTTCTCCCACGTCAATATGGAAGATTTCCCTAATGTTTCGGCTTATTGCAAAAGATTAAAGGAATTGGCGGACCAACTTCGCAACGTTGGCGCGCCGGTTTCGAACGATCGTTTGGTCCTCCAAATGGTTTTCGACCTCTCCGAGGCCTATAGTGGTGTGGGAACGCTTCTTCGGCAAAGCAATCCGCTTCCGCAATTTTATCAGGCGTGTTCTATGCTTACACTAGAAGAAGTAGGCAAAGCGAAACGAGCGGCTACCGGTACTAGTCTCGTAGTCATGATGACCGAGTCCACGGTATATCCTACCGGTTCCAACAACTCGAGCCAAAACAGCAACAACGGTGGCGGCAAAAAGGGTAGAAATAAGAAAAATGGCAAAAATAGGGGCGACAACAACGGCGGCAGCCGGCAAAATTGTGGTGGCAGTGGGCCCCACAACAGTAGTTTGGGCCCAGCCAGTTTACCTCCCAGCGGCAGTAGCCAGCCCAGCAGCAGTCCAGGCCTAATTCGGCCTGGTCCAGTTACGGCCACAGCAGTCTGGGCCGAGATCACAAGCAGGGGTGCTTGGGCCTCGGCCCCCGCAAGCACATCACGCAGCATGCCCCACTCGAACAGATATCGAGGCCGCAATGCACACACTGGGTTTGACTCAACCGGACCCGAATTGGTATATGGACACCGGCGCCACTATCCACATGACATTCGATTCATGTACTCTCTCATCTTATTCTAATTTGAGCAACCCTCGCGGTATAATTGTTGGTTATGACAATTCTGTTCCAATTCTTTGTTATAGTCATAAAACATTGTCTCTCCCTCATCCCCCTCTTATCTTGAAAAATACCTTACACGCCTCCAAATTGATTAAAAACTTAGTCTCTGTCCGTAAATTCACTACTGACAATTTTGTTTCTATTAAATTTGATCCATTTGGTTTCTCGGTAAAGGATTTCAAGACGGGGAGTCCTCTCATGAGGTGTGATAGTAGGGGAGATCTTTATCCTATCACACCCAGTCCCGGTCCATCGAGTCAAACCCTACCATCACTTTTTGTAGTCATCTCTCCTTCCTTGTGGCATGCTCATCTTGGACATTTCCAATAGCGAAGAAATCACAAGTTTTTTCCATCTTCCTAAAATTTAGAGCATTCATCAGAACCCAATTCGACCGTGAAATGAAAAATATTAGTGTGATAATGAAAAAGTGTATGACAATGGGGTGTTTCAGGAATTCTGTGCTACTAATGGAATAAATTTTCGTTTTTCTTGTCCCCATACATCTTCACAAAATGGGAAAGCCGAACGTAAAATTCGTTCCATAAATAACATTATTCGCACTCTATTAATTCATGCTTCCGTACCCCAATACTTTTGGCATCACGCTCTTCAAATGGCTACATATCTACTTAACATAACTCCTTCCAAAGGTTTGACATATTATTCCCCTCTTCAGATTTTATATAATAAATCTCCTTCTTATTCTCATCTTCGGGTTTTTGGGTGTTTATTTTATCCGTTATTTTCATCCACCACAATTAACAAACTTCAGGTCCGGTCTACTCCATGTGTGTTTTTGGGTTTTCCTTCTAATCATCGTGGCTACAAATGCTTTGATTTATCCTCCAATAAAATCATCATTAATCGTCATGTAATTTTTGATGAATCTCAATTTCCATTTGCTAAAAGTCATTCTCCCGTGCCTAGTTCATATAATTTTTTGAATGAACAAATATCCACATATATTATTCAGCATTTTTCGGACATCTCCCGCACCCAAAATTCTCCAGCGGGCCCACTGCCCGCTGGTCCCGCTCGCCCGTCACAGTCCTCTCTGCCCAGTTTTATCACTAGGTCAGTTTCATCAATTGGGCCTATCCAGCCCAATACTAGAACTGGTCCAGTTTTTGTTTCGCCACCGGTATCGTTTTTCCGAGTTTGGGGCCAAGAGCCCATTACCCGCCGGCCGGTCGTCCCGAGCCCAAAGAAATTCCCGACATCCACTCAATTCTTCCTCGAGTCATAGACCGGTCACTCGTAATCAGCGGGGTATTGTTACACCTAAAAGACATTTTAATCTACATTCTAATGTCTCTAAATCCTCCTTGCCACGTAATCATGTGTCTGCCTTAAACGACCCGAATTGGAAAATTGCTATGACTGATGAATATAATGCGCTTATTGATAATAATACGTGGGAGTTGGTTCCCCGTCCATATGGCATTAATGTTATCAGGTTTATGTGGATTTTTGCTCATAAGGAGAATTCAGATGGTTCATTTGCTCGACATAAGGCGCGGCTTGTGGGTGATGGTAAGACTCAGCAGGTTGGTATAGATTGTGGGGAGACGTTTAGTCCGGTGGTCAAGCCGGCTACCATTCGCACTGTGCTTAGCTTGGCTCTTTCGAAGACATGGCCTATTCATCAGTTGGATGTCAAAAATGCTTTCCTACATGGTGATCTCAAGAAAACTGTCTATATGCATCAGCCGATGGGATTCAGGGATCCCAACCATCCTCATCATGTCTGTCTGTTGAAGAAGTCCTTATATGGGCTTAAGCAATCTCCACGGGCCTGGTAAACAAGGTTTGCTGACTATGTTTCAACAAAGGCTGACCAGTGGGCCGGGACAGCCCGGTCCCGGCCCGGTCCTGCCCCGACACCTCCCCGAATCCGCATAGTAAAAAAAATTGGTATCGAGACAGGACAATGTCTCATCCCGACCCGTCCCGGCCTACCCCAATCCCGACCCGATCCCGAGCCCGCCCCGATCCCGCCCGTAACCCCCCATTTGAAAAAATAACTGTTGCACCAACGACCATTTTAGATTTTGACCGTTGTGCAACGGCTATTTTTGGCCTCCCCCTCCTCCAACCCCCCTACCCCTTAATATTTATTTTTAACCCATAAGTTATTATATTTACACTTAAACCCAATTTTTCAACTATAAATAACTCATTTTCTCTTCATCTTTCTACAATCTCTCAATCTATCTCTCTACAAGTCTACATTATTTACTAAATATTCAATTTTATTTATTCATTTGGGAATTGGGAGTGAAGTTGGCAACTAGCTTGAGGATCTTCCATCGAGCAAAGTTTCAATTTTCAACCTCTCTATTACACGTCGACGTTACATCGGTGTTTGGTACATTCGTTCCTTCATTAAATTATTATTATCTATTTATTTTATTTAGCGCACTTAATTTTATTATCTTTAATTATTTATTATCATAATTAAAATTGAAGGATTAAGAGGTATGTTTAAGGGTAAGGGCGCTTCTTCTAATAGGGGCAACAAGGGCAAGGGTACTTCTTCTAGTCATCCTATTCCTACACATGATGATTTTGTTGATACTGAACATTTTCCTACAATACCATTAGATTTAGACGAGGAGCTATTTTCTGGAACTCAAGAAGACTTTAATTTAGACGATGATCTAGATGATACACCCACTAATGTTGATGATAACACACCCACTAGTGCACCTTCAACTGAAATGCCTCATATTCCCCCTAGTATGAGACGAGGTCCAGCAAAACAACCATTAAAATCAGATGCATGGATATTTTTTTATAGGGACGGTAGAGAATTAAGTAGCTAGATGTAAAATTTGTAAAGATGTTTTAAAATTTAAAACTGGAAATGGTCACGGTGGGACGGGGGGTTTAATGAGACACGTAGTAAGGGCTCATCCAGCTAGGTATGCCCAATACCAGGCTTCAAAACCGGGTGCGCAAACGCCCGCTCTATCGGGACAAGGTTCACATACTGATACTATCCCGGACCAAGTACGGGGTCAAATTAACCTTATGACGGGGGGAATTGTAGGCCCTAAATACAATAAACATAGAGATAGGGAAGCAATGTCAAAATTAGTTGCTGTGGAGGATTTGCCTTTTTCATTTCCTTCATCTCCCGATTTTATTCATTACATTAGAGATATATATAATCCTGCTTTTAACGGTTTTTCTAGATCAACTGTTAAGAGAGATGTATTTAAATTCGCACATGAATATCAACAATAATTACGTTATTCATTATATCATTTTAATGGCAAAGTATCTATCACGTCTGATATAGGTCGTAGTACTAACGGCCATGATTATTTAACGGTAACTTGTCATTGGATAGATTATAAATGGTCTATGCAAAAACGTATCTTAGCGTATAGATATATAGATGATATGCACACTGGTACTTTTATTGCAGAAAATATTTATCAAATGTGCCATTATTACAGAATAACTGATAAAATTATGACTATTACATTAGATAACGCTTCTTCTAACAATTACGCTATTACAATTTTAAAAAATAGTTTAACTCCATCTTTTCCAGATCATTTTCATATAAAATATGTGTGCCATATATATAACTTAATTGTAAAGGATGGTCTATCACTTTTTGAAGACATTCTTAGTAAAATACAATTTGCTATAAACTTTATTTTTAAAAGTAATAGAGTACAACGAAGAAAAGAATATAAAAAAACTTGTCACGATTGTGGACTACCTTATAGAAAAATTCCAGAAGAAGTATCCACTAGGTGGAATTCTTTATACGAGCAACTACTTGTTGCTTATGACTATAGAAAACCTATAACTTTATTTTTTAACTCTCATAATCAAAATCCAGCTGATATGGTTGTAGATAGTGATTGAGTAAAAATTTTCGAACTTATTCTATTTTTAGAGAAATTTTTTCAAGCAACAAAAGAATTTTCCGGTATATATTATCCTACTATTTCAACTATGTTGTTTTATATAACTCTAATATTTTTATTACTTAGTGAATATATGGAAAAATCAGCTTATATGGCAGCTATTAAGAAAATATTTATCAAATTAAAAAAATATTTTATTCCTATTCCCACTATTTATATTATTGGTGTTGTATTAAATCCGACTATTAAAATAGACGGTGCTAAATCACTTATTGAAACTATTTACGATTGTATAGAAATACTACCGCCTCCAAGTCCAAAAAGTCCAAATCATCCACCACCTATTGAACAAACTAAAGAAGAAGTGTTGTCTAGCGTAAAAGACCAATGCAAAAAAAAATATAGGTTTTACCAACAAGAAAGTGCTAGTAACCTACCGGCTTCCATACCATCTTCTTCCCAACACAAGTCGTATCTTATCCAAAAGGAGTTTAAGCTTAGAACTTGGTCAAAGTACATCATTCTGTAAACAAGGTGTGTATTGACCTCAAGTCAAAGGATCTTTATATTCCACACGCCGATAACACTATAGACATGTATAACAAATAGTTTATCGACAGGGCATACCAATACTCCTCCAAAGTATCCATGCGTCCATCACGAGTAACCATTACTCATAGCTGTGAGACATACTACATTCTCTAAGAATGTGATGCAGACCACATGTCGACTTATAGCATATCATCGATATCTCATTATTGATGATCACTAGTCGAGGCTATTTTGAGAGTTACGTTCTATCATTAATAGCTCACTTTATTAATGACAATGTAAGATCAAGGGATGCACATATATGAATAATTGCAAACAATCAAACAATAATTCAATAATTGCAAATGTCATAAATATTAATCTTATTAATAATACGAATGTATACAAGTACATTATGTCCCTAATATAGATTTTCTATGACATATATACTTTCAAAATGGTGGCCGAGAAAAATAATAGTTAAATATCTTGATATTTTTGCAAAATTTATGGACAATATGAGTCATTTACGTAGTTCAAGGATAAACTGTGTATTATTTTTATAAAAAAAAAGGCAATGTATCGCTAAGTTTTTATTGTTAGTCAATAAAAATAATTTTAACCTACTTTTATAGTGGCAATAATAAATCTGATCACAGCTATTTACAGATTGAGATGAAAATTTTGAATATTTCTCTTCTAAAAATAATTGAACTCTATATAACTTTAAAACCATAAAACATCAACCGTGAGACTATTGTCTAAAAGGCAATAGTGTTTTTCGTAAATAGGCACGCAAAGAGTACTCATTTGCAATAATTCACTGTTGGCATTAAACTAAAAGAAAAAAGGAAAGTAAAATGAGATTATGAACTTTACCACGCACTACCAATTTTCCACGGTAAATGTGGCTGATATTTGTATGTGTGACCCTCAAAATTATTTAGTGTCCGGTACCCTTTTTTGTGTTTCAACTAATTCGAATTCTGCATGTATAAGACTCATTAAAATAAATAGAAAATACTTCTTACCAAAAAAAATTATTTTCGAATTCGAGACTTTTAATTAAGAAAAATGCATCCTATGCACCTTAAACGGTATCTTGATATTTGGATTGCTATGGAAATGCATGAAACACAGACTTATTTTAATTTAAAATAAGTAAATAAAAAGGTAGAAAGAGATCAAGCCGGTGATTATAAGGAATATTGTATTTTGTAGCTTTAAATAGGAAAGATCCTTAAAATCCCTTTTTCCTACTTTTAGTTTGGCTAATAAGTAGTTGTTGTAGTACTAACCATAATAATGATAGAAGCAATTATGCAGTCTCATAGGTATTATTACTCTTTTTTACAAATTATTCATCTAACTAAATTATTACGCGTAAAATTCCTCGCATGCTTCACTTTTCTATGATCAAAATAGTAATAATTTAAATCTTTAGCAACATAAAAGTTTAGTGCTCCATGTTCCATCTTGCCTGACCATATTAACACAATAAAGTTTGAGATTGTTATTCATTAGCTACATGGTAGCCATATACAAAAATAACATCTGAAGACGAAAAATGTATAATGATATAACTCTCTCCGTCCCAAAGTAAATGTCATTTTTCGCTTCTCGAGAGTCAATTAGATTAATCTTCAGAGTTAAATTGATTAAATTAATTCAATATTTTAAAATTAAAATTTAGATATCCAAAAACTATACGAACAGTATTATAAGTTTCATTTCTTCTCATATCAATATGATGAAAAAATACATCTTAAAATATTGGTAAAATTAATGTAGTTTGACTCTCGAAAAATAAAGCATGATAAGTATTTTGAGACAAAGGAGTACATAAAATTTGAAGTAACAATGTAATGTGACTTTTAACTTTTTGACATGACAAATTTTGCCTAGAGGGAAATAATTTTGGGATGAATTAGAACTGCCATATACAGGTGAATTACTGCACTTCTACAAAAGTAGGTCCAAATGAGACCTTAACGCAATTAGTATTTTGTTACAACGGGAAATGTCATATACAGTAAAACCTCTATAAATTAATAATCTTGGGACCATGAAATTTTATTAATTTAGAGAGATATTAATATATCGATAAATTAATATTTTATTAATTAAAAGAGAGACTTTTTAAATTCAGCAAATTTAGTACATACATATGTATTGAAAATAAATGAATTCATATATGTTTCATTGATAATATTCATGCATCAATCAATTCTTTGTAACTAATTAAATATATTCATGTATAATATCAATTCATTGTATACAATTAACTATTATATTCATGGACGCATGTATCAATTCATTGGAATTACTTAAATAATGTATATATGTTTACATTAATTCGTTGCACTTAAATAACTATTATAGCAAATTACCATAATATTTATAATTAGATTTAAATTTTAAGAAAAATCAAGTAACAATAGATTCATATTTTAGCAAATTACCATAATATTTATAATTATAATATTTATGAATTATTAATTTAGAGTTTTAATGGGACCTAATATTTATAAAGGAATTTTCCAAAAAATTATTATCTTATTATCTTATCGAGTTTGATGATTTTTTACAAAGGCCCAAGTCGGGACCGGAAGATTTTATTATTTTAGAGAGTTTATTAATTTATAGAGTATTAATTTATAGAGGTTTTACTGTATATGGCACAGAAGGGTATTGGCCAATGGAAGTGGGTAGTGAATCATGAAATTTAAAGTTTAAATTCCAATAAAAGAAAAAATAATTTTTCCCTACCCGTCTAACCCTTGATAGATAGAGTTATCAAGTACATGTGTTGGTAGAAGGTACGAGATACCTCATAAAATTAGTCGATGTGCGCATAAATGAGCCTGAACATCACGGTTATAAAAAAAATATCATATATGTGGATGCGCAAATAAAATAAAATAAAAACAGATAAGGGGAAGTGTTAACAACAAAATGGGGTGGCAAATTCAAGTAATTCAATTTATTGTCTGAGCATTCACATTAGACCCTTGTGGTTCGATCCTTCCCCAGCGCATAGCGGGAGCTTAGTGCATCGTGCTGCCTTTTTTTGTCGGAGCCTTCACATTCCTAATTTGTTAGGAATTGATGCCTTTCTTTGCCTGCCTCTAAACGGCTCATGCGTGATTAAAAGACCAAGTCTAATGTGTGATCGAAAGACCAGATCTACATTTGTTATATTAGGTGTTTCAAATGGCAGATTGAATTAGTCAATAAATAAGCAGGTTATTTACTGACATGAATTAAGTTAAGGTGGACTAAATAATAGACTATAATCTGATCTCTCAGCTCTTACCAAGCTTTAATTTATTTGTTTGTTTTCTATAGGTTATTTAATTACCAAATAAAACTAGTTTTCTCTTTTTAATTTTTATGTGCAACTATCAAACAAGAGGAAATTAAAGTCATTTTGACAAGATTTCTGACGCATCACTTTGGATACATATTTAGCCCAACTCAATCTATCTAAGAATCTTCTTAGATTGATTAAATTGGACCAATCAAAATGAAGTGAATTGATAGATATATGGATCACCACCCCAAACCCAACTTAGGCAGGTTGGGCAAATCATATTTTCATGAGCTAATTTTGACAACCCTATTTGCTGTCAACATGTTTCTCTTCATCTTTTGGGGGGTAATTATTACTCGTGTTTTTCAACGAATCATGTGTGATGTACGGATAATTGCACTATATTGACGAGATTCATGTTGGTCGAGAGCTAATGAAATCAGTAGATGAAGATACGCTCTTTTTTGTTGAACTTCCTTTTGCAGAAACAGTCAGAACTATGTAAAAATATTGCAGGGCAGGATAAAAATAAGGGACAAATACAATGATCCAGAACATAGTTATAAAGTTGCAGCAGGACAAAAGGAAGGGAAAAACCAATGACCCAGAACATGCCGATAGTCAATAGAGTACTTGTGCAGAAGCAGCAGCTAAGAAAATTCTACATCCTCAAATATGTTAATAGGGGCATACTCCGGTTTCAACTGACCATTGGTTCAGGACTTGATGCAGACACAACATCCAACAGGGAGTTCACAGGCTCTAGTTCTTCATGCCAAAGTTTAAGGGAATTGCCTGGATAGAACTTTCTCGTAGCTCCATCTTTGTTAATCTGCTTATCAAAATTGTTCAAAAAGACATGATTATATACGAGACAACTGAAAACATGAGGTCCCTATTTCAATAAGATTGAGGATATTGCTTAAAGTGTTCCAAAGAAAAAAAACAATAGCCAGTAAAAAAAACTGTCCGACTCAACCAATCCCACAAAAGCTGAAAGCTAAGCAGGAGTTGCAAAAGAGCAATACAGCACACAAACGCAAGTATAGGATAGAAAAATCTTAAAAATCTAGAGTGGAAGTAATTCATTTTCACAACATAACAAAATAAACACTACTAGTTTCTTAGAATTGGTCCAAACTTCAAAATTACAAGGCCTGGATATAAGCATAATGAAGGGCTCTTGGACACAGTTGAAATGTGCTAAGCTTGTAGGTAAATTGGGATCAGCAATGACTCTGAAATCTGAATATCACCATCATCTAGAAGCAGAGTATCATGGAGTTGAAGCTACACCGACAAGTATATCAAGGGTTCCGTTGGTTTGACAAAAGGAATAGGTGGGGGGTTGGGGGCAAGTTTGGTTTATTCTATTTCTTACAAGGCAAGACTGTTTATTTTAACTTGAATAATTTGCTATTAGAGCCGCAGTAAGCAAATAAAGTTTCATTAAACCATATTACGGCACTTGAATAAGCATAAAGCAGATTAATTAACTCACAGTTACAGTCCTAACAACTCCGCCACTAGCACCATCTCGTGCAATGGCAAGGGACACTGCAGTCACCACCAGTTTCTGCAGAAAAGGTGACACAATCTTAAATCTTCATCCAACTAACTGAAATCTTCAGAATTATCATTAAAGCAGATTAGTGAATAGTGAGGCAATACAAATGCAGATGATTGATCAGAGCATCAACATGTCCCCAAAAGAAGAGTCTATTATGCCTAGTCGAAAAACTATCCCCTCGAGGAGAATTTCAGAAAACTATTACCTTATTAAATAACAGAGCCAGTAGGCAAGATGCAAGTTCAAGATCTTATTATGCATTCACCGGCCATGGTGGTTGGTTGTAGTGTCAATGTGTGAACCACAGTATGCAGCCTTTTTTACTACCAAAAGTATTTCCAATACCCCTTCCATTGGTTTGAAAGCTGTGTACCAAATTAAAAAGAAATTTTCTACTTTTTGAATAAGTTTCATCTCGAACTAGCATAACATGCTTTCTTTTCAAAAGATATCTGCATTATAAACTCTAAAGCATGACAGATGAAGATAAACACATAGCTGTGCAGATGATGGCATCCAACGTTGTGCAAATTAGACAGGTTGTAAATACAAACTACATGAAACTAACCTCAGCTTCTTCTTGAGTCATTCCCTCTTTCCATGCTTGGTCAAAGAAACCATACAAATAAGTAGACCCAGATCCTGAAAGTAACGGTCAATCAACAGAATATTGCTCAGCCAACTGGTAGCACTTGGAGCATCTTGCACAGGGAAGCTAATAAATTAAATCAATTATCAGCTGTAAAGTTCAGCTCTCAATATACTTCATTAAGCAACACCAAGGGCAATATTATGAACATATTTCAAACATGACATTAGGGTGTGAAATCAGCTTCTTATCTTCCCAGAAGGCAGGTTTTTCTCTTTCGTGTGGCATTGCATTCTTTCATCCTATCCAATGCTCTTACCCTATCCAATGCGTGATAAAAAACATTGAATCCATTGTCATGTATAGCAACCAAAAATTACCAGATAATAGCTTAATTTCACTAGAGCACCAAAATGTAAGGAGAACATATCATCCAAGAAAGCTTGAATACAACGAAATAACCTATTCCATCACATATTATGTAATTAAAAACCAAAGACGTGAACCTTGTAGTTCATGTCTAGTTCCGGTGTTTTTTTGGGTTCAATTTAGTTTCAAAGAATTCTTTTCTATCCATTCTCATTAGTCATTCCAGAAAAGAAAAAAACAAGGGTGACGAAGCATATATCTGGGTCTAAGAAAATAATTCCAGGAAAATCCTCCACAAACAGAGCCATATCGAGAAACAGCTAAACATATTTTGCACTCTCATTCAAAAGAGAAACATGGGTTTCACTGAACCAGACTACCAGGTTATCATGATGATAAATCTAAACCTGTTGGAAACAAACATATGCTACCATCACTCTTGTGCTCTGGTTTCATCGAAGTCTTCCTATTCTTCTTCTGATCAACAATGCAGCTCCCATCTCCCTTGCAAAGTGATGGGCATTCCTGTCCATCCCCCCCACCCCCTGTCTCTCTTTCATACACCCACAGCCATTTATATGCAGCAACAAAAACAGGCACTTTATTTGTTTATTTTTCTTGAACTCTGCAATGAGATCTGCGGCATGGAGTACTAATTCTATCTTTCTATTTCCATCTTCTAGCTTCTGTTGGGTCTTGCTGTGTTTTCCAGTTTTTCAGCTCTTTGTATTAACGGAGTCAAAAAATTTCCCCGATGGGGCTATCTGAAGAGTCTGCTTAAGTAGTTACAGGAAAAGAGAACAAATATTCTATGACTGAAAAGAAACTTCAATAGACAAGTGTTTCTGGAAGTATGCATGCACGAGATAACTAAGAAGTACAGTTTAAGAGCAAACCTCCAATAGCAAAAGGCTGCTCCAAGACTGTGCCTCCAAGAGGGATTCCATATATCTTGCCTCCTTCATATTTGTCCCAACCACCAACAATCATTCCTGTTTGAAGCCTATCCTGGACATACAGAGAGCAACGAGTCGAATAAATATAAAAGGCACATCATAAATTAACCTAGGTCGCATATTATTTATGATATATATGGCCTAGTGGTCAATAAAGTGGGTGTAAACCTCGGAGACCAGGTTCAAATCCCAATTAAGACAAAAAAACACTACGTGATTTCTTCTGATCTGCCTAAGCCTTGGCGAGGCAAAGTTACCTGGTACCTATGCTAGTGGGAGGTAGTAGGCTCCCGGTCAAACAGTTGAGGTGCGTGCAAGTTGGCCCGTACACCATCAGTATCAAACAAATATCATGTACAATGTACTTTTTAAAATGATTCATTTTTTCACTGATAGCTAAATATTCTGGAATACACTTGGTGGATCCATAGAACAGCACATGAAAAGAGTGCACAAAAGACAAGTTCACCCAAAATTCCATATAGTTATTTACTTAACAGCATAGTAGCAACAGTAAGCCTGTAAAGTAGAGTAGTAAAAGCTATTTTTAAAACTTTTTGGGCTAATTAATTTAAATACCAAATGGGTATTTATGCACTAGTTCATTTAGCATAAATATCCAGGAGAGGGAAAAAAGAAATGCATGTGTGGTAAAACTGCATACATCACTATAAATATTATAGTCACGTAATTACCAGGAAATAATTCATAATGATTATACAATTTAAGTTCATTAAAGAAAACCCAAGCAAAAGTATGGAGAAAACATACATAATGAGATCAGCTCAAAATTTACCATAATGTTCCTGAATAAGACATGAGAATGAATCTAGCTTCAAAAACTTTCCATCTCTGTTTAGAACATGATCACTGTTCAATATTCAAATCATTACTAAGTGTCAGGGTTATATTGATCTTACAACAAGGGCAGCTAAGACCACTCAGAGTTTTACTACTATCAGATGGGTAAGAGATTGCCGGTAATAAAGGAAGATGTCCTACTAGACAGTGACAGGCTGACATCATATTTTACTGAACCATCGAAGGCGCACACAAAATATGGCACAAAATTACTTGAACAAAGTTACCAGCTATCTCTATTTGTCAAGACTCGCGAGTACAAATCCCTGATCTATTTGCATTAAAGAGGAATTAAAGAGATCGAAAATCTTCAAGCTATACAGCATAGATATTTACATTACAAGTAAAAGAGGCAAAATTGAGGGACAAATGGCTAATAACAATATATAATAATGGGACAAACTAAGAAAAAGTATAATGGTTATAGAGCAAACCTTGTTGTTGTAGGATAATAACCTTGCAAGGTTCGCAGCAACCTTGACAGTAGCCGGCTGGCCTAGCTGTATCCTACGTTCACAAGAAGTCTCAAGATTAGAAGTTCCTAAAAATAACTTTGCATACTAAGTGGCAAACAATGCTGCTACACTATAAATTTACCTCCTGCCAAAAGTAGATATACAAACAAGAGATCCAATTCATGGCCCAAGTTATAGAGGATGTCATTCAAAGATTAAAGAAATATACACAAAAATAGAGAACCAATTTTACAATAAAGAAGATAGATATGAAGAAGCTAACAATTATTATTGCAGCTTATGACCAGGCCAAAACAAAAGAAGAAAGTAGATACCATAAAAGGAAGTTTTGGGCGGAGGGGTGGAGGGGGCTTGCAAGTTGTAAAAGGTGGGATCCACAATTAAGCACTTGAATAATTAAAAGATGGAATACAGGTTCTAATCGAGGGAAGAAGCTTACGTGTGTTGGTGTAGAAAGTAGCGAACATAGTCTGAAATAATTTGGGAATCTGCTGCCTGCAAAAGCAATTGTATATAGCAAGTGTTGTATATAAGTCATAAAGAATCCCACTTTCTCGGATTAATTTTCAACCATCAACGTACTTTTACTTCTCAGTACCTTATGAATGTCCAAATTTATCTCTAGACCATCAAGTTCGCACAACAGGTTTTATTTCACGTGTAATTATGCACGTGGAAGCTAATATTGTTGGTAATGGAGTTCTCTGTCAACCAAATTGGTGATCGTGGACAAAGTATTAAAACTTTGGTCCATAGGTGGGGACATAGCCTTATGCTTGATTCATTAAAGTATGAAGATGCAAGGCGTGCTAATTCGAGCATCAACGACACTTCAGGTGTGGCCAATACGATGGACAGATATATGGCTCAATGCTTAGATAGAAATGAATTGCAGGTCAAAAGCTTCTGGGGACATAGCTACTGACGATAGATAGGTGATAAAGAGGATAGGACGGTGGATTACGAGGTTGAGTGCCATTCCAAAATCTACTTAATAGGGGAAGAGTGGGGTGAAAAGATGATTTGAGGGAACTTAAGGCCGAATAATACTCGTAAGTAAGAAATTTACATGGAACTACTAGAAAGAGGCAGAAGAAGAATGTAATAAGCCACCAAGAAAAAAAGTAACTTTTTACAATTTGTGGTAGGACAAGAGTCAGTTTTGATCACTTTTAATGGCAGAAAATCTTAGGAAAAGAAGTAAATTGTTATGAATTGCATATGTAAGAAGTACAAAGATGACAAAAACTACCTCATGTCGTATTATAGCTTTACCTCACAGTTATGGATTGTGGTTTTCCTATGTCCAACAATTTCATGGGTTTCACAGAGACTGTGGATGAAGCAATGTCATGTTGGAGACTAGAAAAGACAGGCAAGGAGAGGACGGTAGCCTGGAGGACATCACTATTGTCTCTTTTGGCTTATTTGGATTACAAAAATATATGAGATTAATGTATAATATTAAAAACAACGTTAAAAGTATTGAAATACTTTTTGTTTCATTTGTACTTTTGGGTCAAAGAGAGAATCCACACTTGAAATTCATAGATTGGATGATTTGTTAAATGATGGTGGTTGAGTCACTAACCCTGTTCACATATGCTGTTTTTCATCAGTATATTTATAATGAAAATTACTTGACTTGCCCCCATCCCTTAAAAAAACTACAGACTGGAGCAGCAAATGAAGCCTTAGTGCAAGATTTAGTCTCACTTCTTAAAATTAATATTTTTTCAATGCAAGATCTTTGTGGACAGCATTCACATCTATAAAGGAGCTATAGATTCTTCCATCAAACCAGCTTCATAATCATAGACCGAATTCCAACAATTAGAAAAACCTAAGCACAGAAACAAATGATGACTCCCTTGCAGTCTTGACCTTATACTCAAAAACAGTGGTCATCAACATAAAAGCTCCCTCAGATGTAAGTTACATTCAACTTTTTTTTAACACCACATTTATATGCCTACCCGCCTCTCTATATGCTTCATCCCACCAAGAGAGATGAGACTTGGGAGAGAGCAATATGAAGTCATCCTTGTAGATTATATAGAAAATGTGGTTTCAATGAAACTCCTAAAAGGTTCCAGGAACCAAGAATGCATCTCCTGTTATTTAACGAGGTTTCCCCGTCATTAGAGCAAAATTTAGCCCTTTACCACAAATCCCAAATTTCTTAAACTTCATAATTTCATCATGTACAATAACCATATGCTTATTTTTAAACCAAATAATAAAACATCAAGATGGTAAAGGATAAATGAATTGATAATGCCACATCAGTTTCAAGAGTGGTTTCTGCTTTTAGAGAAATCCCTAATATAAAATGCTACTTCCTCTGGTTCATAATAAGTGTTTCACTTAGCCCTTTTATTTTCGTTCAAAATAAGTGTCCACTTACCTAATCAAAAAGGAATTAATTATTTTCTTCCAAATTTACCCTTATTTAGATAAGTGAGTTTTTATGTTATCAAGAAACTATATATTTTCACACGATTCCAGATCTGTTCAGTTTGTGTAACAATCCAGAGGTCACTATTCATGAAGTTTGGAGTACTCAGGGATGGGACTTAGTTTTCAGAAGATTTTTGAATGACTGGGAGGTGGAAAGGTTGGTTATTCTATTGAATAGGATAGATAATTTTCATGGCACTACCACTGATCCAGACCCTTTGAGATGGAGGCACAATAGTGATGGACAATTCACTGTAAACAGGGCTTATAAAAAGGAGGACGTGGTGCAGAATGGGGAGCAGCCAAAATTTTGGATAAAAATATGGAAGTGTCCAGCCCCAACCAAGGTGAAATGTTTCACTTGGTTGGTGGCAAAGAGAGCTTGTTTAACACATGAAGTATTGAAGAAAAAGGGAAGCATCATAGTATCCAGATGTTATCTTTGCAATGAAGTAGATGAAACCAACAACCATCTTTTTCTTCATTGCAAATTCACAACACAACTCTGGTCTTTGTTCTTCAACCAGACAGAGACTAATTGGACTATGCCTGAGCATACCGCAGATCTACTAAGCTGTTGGATGAGAAGAGGAGGCAGCAAGAGCCAGAAAAAGTGGTGGAGGATGATCCCTCACTGTATTTCGTGAACTATTTGAAAAGAAAGGAATGGGAGGTGTTTTGAAGATAGATCCAATTCCATTCAAAAAGTCAAATGGAATTGTACAGTATCTTTCTGCTTTTGGTGTAAAGAAATAGGAATAGAAGATGTAGATCTTTTTGTAGATTTATTAAGATCGCTGTAAGTATTTCTTTAACTCTTTCTGTCTTTAGTTTTCTCTTGCTTTTCTTGTGCTTCTGCTTTTTCCTGAGCCGAGGTCTTTCGAAAACAGCCCCTCTACTTACTAACGTAGAGGTAAGGTCTACGTACACTCTACCCTCCCCAGACCGCACATTGTGAGACTTCACTGGGTATGTTGTTGTTGTTGTTTCTGTCTTTAGTTTAACTCTTTTGATGGTCTCCAGCATTATGGAATAATGCTGAGGAATACAAATTTACCAGTTTCAAAAAAAAAGTGTACTGAGGTTAAGGTACAATACCGAGCTCGAGATGTTAGAAGGTGCAAAATCGTGGGTGCTAAAGTTGCTATTGAATCCGGTCTTTAACTAGGTAGTACTTACTTAAGGGTAATTTAGTCAAAATAACTACTTCCGTTTCAAAATGTTTGTGTTACTTTCCTTTTTGGTCTGTTTCAAAATGTTTGTCTCTTTCCTTTTTTGGCAACTCTTTAATTCCAACTTTACATATGACATATTTAAGACTGCAAGATTAAAGAGCATTTTGATATATTCTTAAACTCCGTGTCAAGTCAAACCCAAACAAATATTTTGAAATAGAGGGAGTATTTCTTTTCATCGGATTTACTATTTTCTTAAGGGAAGGCTAAGTGGACACTTATTTTGAACCGGTGGGAGTACCAAATAAGTTCCAAAATAGATGAATATAAATGCATAAAGGGAATGTTAAAAGCATCATACTGATCCAGAGCGGCAAACGTAGACATTATCAGTCAGCTGAGTGATCTTATCAGAAGCCCTATTCGCCACATACATTCCTGAATATTCAACATAATTACCAAACAAATGAATAAAAACATATCATAAGATTAAAACAAAAATTAATTAACCATTAACTCAGCAAATTCAGTTACCGGTGCTAGTGCGAGAGTCGGCGCCGAGTACAACGCCACCATTGTAAGTAACGCCGATTATAGTGGTGCCCATGGAGTGAGGCAGGTCAACATCGAACGAAGCATTTTCCATCTTAAGCTATTCACGAAAATCGATCAAACTGGAGATTTGAAGGAAGTGAATAAATAGAAGAAATGATGAAAATAAAGGTATAATGTGATACGAATACTGATGGCTTATAGTTTCGTGAGGAGGAAGAATAATAAAACTCACAATTAGAACAGTGTACTGGAAAAATAGAAGTAATTCCACGCGCCATCATTGGAATTTGGATACGAAAAAAACCCCAAATTAGCCACTTATTTTTGGAACTTCACTCAAAAGGGTCCCTAATATATACTCTGTGTCCCAAATTTTTTTAGGACACACTTTTTTATTCTGTATCAAATGAATAATACATTTTTTTTATTTGTCAATAATTTAATTTTAAATTTTATTTATAATAACATAAATATTTTTAGCTTATTTTAGATCACAAGATTCAAAAGTCTTCATTTATTTCTTAAACTACGTGTCTAGTCTGACTACATCATATAAATTAAAACGAAGGGAGTAAGAAGTTTTTCAATTGAGATAATGGTCAAAAACACATCTGAACTATCACTTTTTGTCAGTTTCACACCTTAACTATCAGTTGTTCCTTTTTTCTAACTGAACTATCACCGTTTATGTATCAAAAATACACCTAGCTGAGTAGATAGTGTAGTTGAGGTAGAAAAAGGGAACATCTCATAGTTGGCCTAATCAACTTCGATGTTTGTTGTTACACCCTGTATTTTCGCACTCGAATGCGTCGTAAGTAAAGTAACGTAAATTCCAGTAAGGCTAACATACCATTTTTGGATGGAAACAAGTTTAAACAAGTGTTACATATTTTTCGTAAGATTTCAGGGTTAAACTGATCAAATAAATTAAGTTCGTCAAAATACGGGGAAAGACGGGCAGAATTTCCGGACCTAACTTTTTGGCTCAACTTGTCTGGGGTATATCTCCTAGTATATAAGGAATTATGGAGTGCATAACCTATCTAAATTCAAATTCAGAGAGTCTAATTTCCAATGCAATTGACGGTTCATTCATCTGAGAAATACAGAGAAAATTACGGACCATACAAAATTGTACGGACCGTAAAAGTAAACCATTTTTCTATGTGGTGGAAAGAATTTTAAGTCTTATATATTACTTTGTTCGACCATGGGATCTCATTTCACCCCAACCCAGACCCTAGATCACCTTTAACATTCTTCCAAGGGTTCTCCATCAATTTGCAACTCAATTCAAAGATAAACCACGCTAGTTCGATGTAAGGAATTCTGTGGCTATCACTAACTCCTCTTCTTGCTCGTTGTAACGATTTAGGAAGTATCTTGGTGTAGAAGTAAGCTAAGTAACAAAGGATTCGTGACATATTGAAGGTAATTTCATCTTCCCTAGCCTACTCTTAAGTTTGTACAAGTGTTGGATTGAATTTTATTGGAGAATTCTCGAAGAAACTAGTAGCTATGAAACTTGAAGTTGAGTTAGGTTGTGTGGACTGTTTTTACATGATTTAAAGAACCAAATGGAACTGTAAATGTATGGGTAGCATGGTGGGATGAGAAGAAGTGATGATGAAGATTGTTGTGCTAAGACACGTTGAATGTGAATCATAAACGGCATTATGAAGTTGTGCCCATGAGTTGTTCGACAAAATGACTAAATGAACTTTCCTATAGAATATGAAGCCGATATTGATACCAATCATTTGTATGATATAGATAACCATCTGTAAGAGGTTCGAGGACTTGTGGAACGGTTGTAGCTTCATGGATAAGGTATGTAAGGCTTAACTCTTTCTTCTTTTGGCATGATCCGTATGCGAATGAACGTAAGCGAATATGTCTCCCAAAGTACTCTACTCTTAAAGGCTAGAAGTATCTACGTTATTCGTTCTAATGAGGAAGTTTATCGACTCATATATATCTTATTCTATTAAATCTTAATGAAAGTTGTGTTGATGAACGTAGCAACAATAATGATAGTTAGAGGATAACGACCATAGGTCACTCCGGCTCTATCTAGAGTATCCCTAGCAGCATGTCTTGCATTATATTTATATATATGTATCTATTTTACCACACTACGTTGCGCTATAGTCGGCTGGGCAGGCACCTAGATATGCACACCACTAATCAGTTGGGTTGATACCACCACGTCCTATATGGTCGGGCAATTTATTATGAGCTCATCCCACAGAGGGATTTGACATGACACTATATGGCACCATAGAGCGGCCTGATTTTACTTACATACATACATTCATGATTATGTTATGGTAGTTGTATGCCCTCGGCGGCTTTTCTCTGAGTTTCATGTTGATTCTATACTCTTCTCATTGATATCATATCTCTGTATTTATATGCTTTGTTTGCCTTACATATTCAATACATCTTTCATATTGGCATCCCTTCTAGGGCGCTGTGTTTCATGCATGCAGGTACAGATAGACAAATTCACTTGCCTCTACAGTAGGATATCTACTTCCAGCGGTTGGGTGTCACACTCTTTTTTTTGGAGTTGTTGTACAGAGTCAGTAGGCATTCCTGCATATATATATAGTTATTTTGGGTATGTTGTGGCCATGTCTCGACTTGATGATGCATATTAGTACTTGCAAAGCTTATAGACTAGTGGTAGTTGTATATATATGTTTTGTGTGGCCTTGTCGGTCCTTGTCAGTCATTAATATACTTATGACGACCTTATCGGCCTTAGGTTATGCATACATGTTGTGTTGGACCCTTTCTGCATGCAAGTTATTGATGTTATTTATTTTTGTTATGGCTACTAGGTGGCATTATCGGCCTATATTTCGTGTTAAGAATTTTAGATACTACAGTTGGTATGCTCGGGCCTTAGGGTGTCGGGTGTCGGCCACACCCCCCAAGGTTGAGGTGTGACAAGTTTGGTATCAGAGCAGGTCAGTCTCAATGAGACTGCAAGACGTGTCTAGTGGAGTCTTATTTATGGGCATGTTGTGCACCACACTTATAAGCAGGAGGCTACAAGACATTTAGGATTGTTATCTCTCGTTTTGGATCTAGAATCGTGTAATAGAGCTGAGTCATATGGATTCTTTCTATAACCCTTATCGTGTTTGTAAATACATGAATATCGTTTTCCAATAAAATTATGGTTAGTAGAGAAATTGAGGATGAGTTAAAAGGGAATGCAAGTAACACGCCCTCTATTGAGTCAGATCCGTCAGAGGAGATGGGTGAGTCACATTTTCAAGTATCATCGACTTTAGTAATACTAGATGAGCTTAGGGGAGCTCCTACATCGCTAGTTCCACTATCGGTTCCATTCGATGAGGATATTAGGAGAGTGATGCAAGTGTTGACTTAGTTGGTTGCCTCTCATGCATGGTGCCATACCAGAGCATCTCATATTGATAGACCCCTTGAAGGGTTGGGCAGTTTGCAGCCTAGGGAGCTTTTCGGTCAGAGATCGTCGATAGTAACGAGTTGCAGTTGTATAATCCGAACGTTAGACCTTTGTGACATATTGAGTATAATCAGAGTTCTCGGGTAAGGCTGAGGCAAGGTTCACATACCCAGTATCTCTGGGTCATAGGAGTGCAGGCCGAATCAGGCCATCCTATCTAGCTTGCAAGAAATATGGTCGGATGCATATATGACCACGCCATAAGGGTACAAGATTTTGCAATAAGTATGGCAGGCCAAGTCACAAGGTACGCGAGTGTCTGTGGGTAATTGGTAAAGGTAAAGGTAAGGGAATGGATGAAGCTTCGAGGCTCGATGTTGTTTGAGGTATGCTATTATTACATTGTTGATGACATATTTACATTTTTATGGACTTAGTATCGACCCAGGCGTATTGAACAATGATAATTTGACCTTTTATTTTGGGAAGTCAATAGTATGGTACTACTTTGGGGATTAGATATTCCGGTGGGAATACATTATGATTATAGAAGGGAGGCGCTAATTAAATTCTCATACATATGTTGATAGATTGGAAGAGAGTGAAACCTCATCGACTAGGAGTTGTTAATATGATCCCTCCTTTCGGATAATTATGTTAGGCAGATCCTAAATTTATGATGTTACATTACTTCTGATGATTTTACGGAGGTTGAAGTCTTGTGACTAGGATGGTGAGTTGGAGATAAGTGTGAAAGTGGAATATAGAGGGTGTTGTTGAAAGTTTTTAAGAAGACTCGGAGAATCTACTCGTTTCACGATAACTTTCTTTGACATATACGAGAAAATGCCTTATGAACACACAACCCAATAACTACGCTTTGTGTAAGGAAGTAGGGATTACCACAGGGTATTATTAATGTAAATGGATGAATTACATTAAGGCTAGGTGTAGTGGCATTTAAAGGAGAATGTGTAGGATGAAACACTCAAAACAGTGACCCCAAGTTATATAAGGGCTAATTCCCCGCGATAATATAAGACAATTTAAGTTCTTTTGTTTGTTCATAAAAGAGTCATAAAATAGTCAGAGGATAATGACCATAGGTCACTCCGGCTCTGTCTAGAGTATCTCTTGCAGTCTGTCTTGCATTGTACTTATATATATGTATATATTTTACCACACCGCGTTGTGCTATAGTCGGTCGGGCAAGCATCCTACATGTGCACACCACTGATCAGTTAGGCAGATACCACTACGTCCTATATGGTCGGGGCAGTTTATTATGAGCTCACCCCATAGAGGGATTTGATATGATATTATATAGCCTCATAGAGCTGCCCAATTTTTACTTACATACATACATTCATGGTTATGTTACAGTTGTTATATGCCCTCAGCGGCCTTTCTCTGAGTTTCAGGTTGATTCTATACCCTTCTCATTGATATCATATCTTTGTATTTATATGATTTGTTTGCCTTACATATTCAGTACATATTTCGTACTGACGTCCCTTCTGGAGCGCTGTGTTTCATGTCCGCAGGTACAAATAGACAGATTACTTGCCTACATAGTAGGATATCTGCTTCCAATGGTTGGGTGTCACACTCTATTTCTTCGAAGTTATTGTATAGAGTCGGTAGGCACTATTGCATATATATATGCAATAGTGCCTACTGACTCTTTATATATATATATATATTGGTATGTCGGAGCCATGTCCCGACTTTATGATGCATATTAGTACTCTTAGAGGCTTGCAGACTAGTGGTAGTTATATGTGGCCTTGTCAGCCCTTGTCAGTCGTTGATGTACTCATGACGGCCTTGTCGGCATTAGGTTATGCATATATACTGTGTTTGGGTCCTTTCTGCGTCCAGGTTATTGATGCTCTTTATTTTTGTTACGGTTACTAGGTGGCCTTATCGACCCACGTTTCATGTTAGAGATTTCAGCTACTACAGTTGGTACGCTCAGGCCTTAGGGTGTAGATGCCGACCACCCCCCCCCCCCCCCCCCCCCAAAAGTTGGGGTGTGACATGTATTTTAATACATAGATGGTGATAATTCAAGTAAGGAAATAGAACAGCTGATAATTGGACTTGTAACGTATGTGTACGTGTTTCTAATGGATTTTGTGCAATGACCACCTTGATAGTTGAGAAAGAAGGCTAGCAGAATTAGACTATGTTATCGGTACATATTGGATTTTGATTGTGGCTACAACTAAAAGATATTGGTGTTTGTCGTGATAGTTATGAATTCAATCAAACGTGTAAAGAGGTATAGTTGTGATCAAATCGGAGAATTTAAACTTAGTCAGTTCTTACATTCGAGAATCAGTTGCGAAAGAAATTTCTGTTAAGAAGGAATGAAGACTTGAGTCATTGAGCTAAGTTAACAGCAGTTTGAATGATACAGTGAACAAGCGATACCGTCAGTATATTTCTTGCTATAATGGATATTCCTTTATTACTCATCGGCTTTCATACTTTCTTTTTCCGTTCGAGGATAAACGTTTATTTAATTGGTATTTAATGTAATGACACATTTGATCGTTATTGCATTTTGATATATTCGCCCCCGTCGACCCATCCCCAAGCCCTGATAGTATGATTTTGACCTGCGGGGATAGGCAACATGGTTCCTGAGGTAATCGGGCGAGTTGATGGTGACTTATGAGAATTAGAACCTTAAAGTGAAAAATCTTTGACCGATAGTTGATCTTACTTTATATATGTTAACTAACTATTGTCGGACTATGATAGTTACCGGTACATAGTGTTTGTACTGATACTACCTTGATGCATTCTTTTATGAGTGCATAGTACGTGACAGGGTTTATTTCCTCTCCTCGTGAATGATTCCTAAGGCTTTGTTGATGATCATCTAGGGTGAGCACATGGACGGATCCACAGCCCATATGTCTCTCTAATTTACTTGTCTTATTTTGCTACTCCGAGACAGTATTGTACTTTGCAGACTATGTATTAGCATTCAGACTTGTAGTTATGTAGTAGTGGCTCTTGTACGGTCTTAGACCATATTCCTTGGGATTGTTGTATTACTTCTGAACTATTTCCTTATCTATCCTAGACTTATTATGTATATCAGATGGTTTGGGATTTACTTTATTTTTTATTAATTTGTGATTAATGGATGGGTTCGCCTACCGGGTGGGAAAGAGGTAGGTGACCGCGCGTTCCTCGATTTGGGACATGACAAGTTAGTATTAGAGCCCTAGGTTACTCGGTCTATAAGTACAAGAGCATTTCTAGTAGAGTCTTACGGATCAGTATGATGAGCTTCATACTTATCTGTGAGAGGCTATGAGACATTTAGAAAACTTTAATTTTTTTATTCTTTCATGCTACTTTATTCAAATTGGTATCTGGAACGTTAAAATTGGTATATGAACTTCTTATTCCTAGTATATCACCGATTGTGGTAACACACTCTTAAATTTGTGCATGAGTGGTTTGATATGTGTCGCGCAGTAGTGTATGAGATATGTTACCATGATACAAGCATGTGACCAAGTTTAGTCTCCAACGATGATTTGAGGGTACAGTTGATTAGGGTTATGTTTGTGACTATTTAGTTAGGTGGCATCTTTGGAAAGTGGGAATGACAATTCAGAGATACAAGAGAAATAAGTTGGATAGATCAATCTCCGTTGTATGAAGGGAAAAATTGGTATCTAACGTATTTATTGGGATAAGTTGCATGGTGTATGTATGAGGATGTCATATAGGCTATAAAATGTTGAGTTGGCTTTGATTTGATAGTATTGTTATAGCATAGTGTATGATTGGTAATTTAACTAATGATAAGAGAAATAGGTAATAAGGAGGTCAAGTATATGTGAGGCGATGAACACTAATATTGGGTATCGGTGTCATGATTTGGAAAGTTGTGTAGTATTAAATTGTTTGTTTTCCTTATAAGAATGCCAAAGCATGTTGACATTAGCTGATAACTTAAATTAATTGATGTGAATCGTGATGTGAGATATGAATCTCTTACTTGATGTTTTTATGATATATGCATGTATTACTTGTTGATTATGTGTTCACATCACTCCAACATACTCGTTTAAGGATGAAAAAAAAGGTTAAGTTGAGCTTTTACTTTATAACATTGCTGCTTATTTCGTGTACATGTCATATTCATGCATATTACACTGTCCGATGAAAAATAGTCCCGGACAGAGTGATGTGGATAAAAACTGAATTTCCTAAGTACAAGTAATAAGAGTCGAATTGACTAAGTGTTGAGATTGAGAGCCTAAATGGATGAGAACCTAATGGAAAATGATTACAGTGGTGTATGGACTTCGCGTGAGTCATGTATTTCATATTATGGAGCGTGTGTATACCGGTGATAAAAGGCCTTTACATTGCATTACATTTACATATCATATCATATTATTCAACGATTCTTTAATATTTGACTTACTTGAAGGATTGGTTGAAATGCAATTATCTCACTTGATTGATTAAATACTTATTGAATTAAGTGAAATTCTCGTCTTTCACTTGTTGGATTGAAAGTATGCATTTATGAACTAATAGTGGTTAAGTGTGGAAGTAAGTGTTGGAAGACCAATTCTCGTCATCATTTTAGTTTAGGATTGGTTGATGATGATGTTGAGTACACGTTGATTTTTCATACTTACTCTACACTTGTTGCACATTTTGTGTGCAAAATTTTATCCCTAACACTAGTGGAGCACGAGGCTTCACCAATCGTTGAGGAGTTTGTCTTGGTGATTCAGAAAGGCTGTTGGCTGCTCCGCGACACCGAATTCTCTCTTTTACATTATTCCATCTTTTCTTCTATCAAACAGTGTATTCCTATGACATTTTAGACTTGTATTTGTTATCATATTAGTTCTTGTGCTTGTGACACCAGGTTTTCAGTTGTAGTACTTTTTCCGCTTATTTATGAGAATAAGACTTAGTTATGACCTTGAAATGACTTTATTTATTTATTTCTGCATTATATACTTGTTAAAAATGAGTTAATCGATTGTGGATGATTTGCCTACCGAGTGGGGTTAGGTTCCTTCACGGCTTGTAATTCGGGTTGTGATAGAAAAATAGTCTGCCAGATTTTACTGAGATGTGATGCATTGAGAAGCCACATTCTGCCCTGGTAACCTGCATATCATGCAATGATCATGTTGCTCTTATACATCCTGATCTTGACAAGGTAATCTTGTCGCTTGGCTTTCATTCTGTACTGTCACTACACGGACTTTGAAATTTCTTTCCCCTCTATATATATTCCAGATAGTAAGTAAACCTATTTGTCAAAATGTGGCACATAGGGTAACTGTTGTAATGTTTTGGTTGTCGATGATTATCTACTCGTTGGTGATAACATCCAAACCCACTCCTATTAATTAAAGGTGTACACGATCGTATGCAATATAATTAATTTAACTATGAGCCAGGTCGAACGCACAGAGAACAATATAAAGACGATTAAGCAAGTAAGAGATTTATCACTTTCTACGCTATGCCAAACACTTGATAAAGGTTTAGAGAAAATTATAACTAATGCGAAAATATAAACTAATCTAGAAAGCAAGTAAAATAATCAATGGCTATAAGAATGGATACAAGGAGAATTACTCTCAAGTAACGATCCAATGTATTTCACAATTTTATAAATAATAGTGAGGTTATGTTAATTAACCTCGAATAACAATTCTATATTAGCTTCTCTCATAGACTAACAAGACTACCTAATTGAATATCCCTAAAGCAATTAAGAGCATTAAGTATACTCGAATGTGGCTACAAGTAGGTATTCCTATCCCTAGGTCGAAACTACAAAATGAGAGTTAACCGTTCAAATTCTTGTTAATTAATCTTTCTCAATCTCAAGTTTATATTTTTCAAGTTTAAATCGAAGTAAATGGGTGAGTCCTAGGATTAGATAATCCTTTTGAAAATATTAAAGATCAAGAATAATTAACTCACTTCATTAAGAATAAAAATTATTTAGTACATAAGCATAACAAGAGACTCAATCCAAACTTTGATGATGAATATTTTCATAAACAAGATTAAAGTAATAGAATAAAATACTACACACTTAGATATTTAATACATAGCAAGGAATTGAATAAATGATTATAAATTTAAGAAAGTGTTCATTCAAATCTTCAATCCCTAAATATGGTGTGAGAACCCTAGCTCTCCAAATCTTGTATTTCTACCAAAGATGTCTTAAAAAATGAGCTACTGTTTTTTTCAAAATATGAATTTCCAATTTTGCCCAGTTTTGAAATCCGCTGACTGTACCTGCGGGATTTTGCATCGCAGGCGCGGAAGTCTAACTAGGTCAAGGGCTCGCAGGTGCGAGTTATTCTATGCAGGTGCATAGATTGTCCTTCAGCTGGGTTGCGTTATGCACATGTACCGTCCACTGTTGCGCAAGTGCAGCTTCGCTGATACAGCTTCTTAGCCGCTGATGCGAATCCTAGGGAGGATTTTGCAGTTATTCCATTTCTCTTCTCCTTGTGCACATTCCCACCTCTTTTGATGCTAACAACCAACTAATATTTAACAAATCTGAAATAAAAGCAATAAACCCAAAAAATTACCTCATATCTCCAATTATACCGGCAAAAATTAAGGTAAAGAGACTAAGATAAGTGGTAAAATCACCACTTACCAATTGTCCTTTAGCCTATTTTATTACATTGAACACACAAGTGGTATGTTAAAATTAGAGTAGTCAAATTTGATAATTGTAGTGTTTTATGGTATTATTGTGTTAGGATGTGCATAACTTGAGAAAGGATCTTTGAAAATTGTATTCTTGGTACTCTGAAGTTTCTTGGTTATCAAAAATTTTGTAGGATGATTATGTAGGGCCCAATTTAGTGCATTTGCTAGTCTATGAGCTTGTTTGCTATTTTTATCCATAGCTTTGAAAGTGCATACACATAAAAAAAGTCATTGGCTTTAATGGTCATAAATACTCAATTGATGCGGTGACACATAATTGATCTCCGGACCTATAAAACAATAGGTTGTATGAAACTTAGTTTGTGATAGGCCATGTTGAACATAGTTCGAGAGAAGATTATTAGATGTGCACACGAAATCTCACATTGGTAGTTGAACAAAACAAGGAATTTACTTATAAAGTGTTGAATACTCTTAATTGTGTGAGTTCTTTTGCGGAAGACTGTGCGGACATGGTTCAAAGCGGACAATATCACACCATGTTAAACATATTTTTTTTACTATTTTAGCCCAACAATTCTATCATGACCGTTGCTTTGGAGTTTTTCACGACCTGTATATGGATTTAACTATAGTTTGAGTTAGTCAAAATTCAACATAGCATTATTCTCCTTTGAGATAATAGAGTGTCCAGCTTACTTATCATAATCTTGGATTTTTTTCAAATATTGATGTTGCCAGCGTTAGAAGGGTACATGAAGGGACTAAAGAAAGAGATTAATGAAAATATTAAAATATTTTAAGTTTTTTATTATGAATGGAGGAGAAAAATTGAATTGGACATATTATTTTCAATTTAAGTTTTGGAATGTTATTGAATAAAACTAGACGATCTCTAATTGATTCGCTAAATTCTATATAAATAAATACCGACAAAAGATCAAAAACATGTTTAAGGTAAGTTTTTTGTTATGAGGTAAGTTCATAACTGTCTAAATGCATTTGGAACTTTTTATTTACTGTACTTCTTTTGCCGGTATTTGTTTATATATGAAGTATTTGTTGAATCAATTAGAGATCGTCTACATTTATCAATTTTGACCAATATCTAAGTTCAGTTCTATTCAATAACATTAAAACTTAATAGAATATGTCCGATTCAATAATTTTCCTCCATCTATAATAGAAAAAAAAAACTATTCAAACTCTTATAGATCTCTTTTTTAGTCCCTGCATGAGAAAATTTATTTTGAGTGAGATATGACAAGTAATACTTGAGTGAGGATAGTATTTGTTTGTCAAATCGAATCAGTGGGTTCTCACACAAGTATTACTTGTCAATTGGCATGTCTCACTCTAAATAAAATTTCTCCCTCTAGTGATATATCACGACCCAAAATTTTCTATGACCCGATGTCACCTACACCTCAACTTGGTAGGCAAATCTATTTTCAGTTTTATTCCATTTACATTTTCAGATGCATAAAGTAAGCATGTAAAATAGTTATAAGTCATAATAAGTGTCTCAATAACCATAAGTGTGTAAATGTAAATACACCTCTGTCACGACTCAAAATCTCATTTGTGCTGTGAGAGCACCTATACTAACCCGTAGGAGAATCACTATCATTAGCCATAGAAAATACATGAATTTAAAAGAGGAAGTAGAATAAAGATGTTTATAAATATATAACAAATTTCTTTGATAATTACATCGTTCACCAAATACAACTGTTTACTAACTAGAATCTGTTGTCGCTCATACAAAAACTCTAAGATACAAAGTGCGGAAAGAATTAATAACTACGCCCTGAATGAAAAAGGGTGACCTGACTGGATGAAGACCAAGGCTACCGAGACTGAACGGTCTGCCTTAACCCTTTCGTGCTCCAAGCTGCAACTTGAATAGACTGAGTACATGTATCCACATAAAAATGCAGCAAGCATAGCATGACTACACAACGTACCCCGTAGGCATCATAGGTCGACAACGACGAAAGCTATGTTACAGATATAAACATCAAGTTGACTCTCAAATATGTCCTATTCTAGGAAATTCAAATAGTCACATAAATCACCTTAATCACATACGAATTCATAAATCAAATAAATCACTCAGTACACATAAGGTCAATCACAACCATGTACACTTCAATACACGTAGCACACAAGGACCTTTCTACCGATACCCACAGATCTAACCCTCTGTCCAAGTCATTTTATTATTTCACCTACTTAGCAAACTTGACACAATCAATAAGCAAGTTGACACTTAGTACACAACATCATTTTAAGAATACCTTCCAAGGATATGATACCTAGGCTAACGTACCACCTTAGCTATTTTATTAACTTAGCCTTTACACTTAGTTACGACTCTAGGCGTCCACGGGCATAACACACATTAGTTCATTAACATCTTCATTATATACAAGTAGGAGCCTACGCCCTACACCCTTGGATCAAGGAGGAAAGTCTGCATACACTTAGCATACAAGTCAACAATTATCACAACAACACACGCACATATAGTTTTCAGGATTTAAATGATAATTATGATAAGTAGGCATTTCTAACGATAATAACATTTTGACATATAATACTTAGACTCATAAGTTTTAAACCACACTACCAAATCCACAGAGAACAAACCTAATTATGGCAACCAATCCAATATGATTAATCCAATCACCCCAGTACAGTTAATTAGAAGAATCACCCAAATTTCAATTACTATCAAGATTCAATCTTTTATCCAAATAAACAAGTTTACCATTAAAGGATCAATCTTTTAGTTCTTATGCTAACGAATACGTAAAGATCCCATCTCTATATCGTTCCTAACAATCCAAGTCATAAAGATCCCATCTTTATTAGAATTTCTAGCAATCAAGGTCATAAAGATCTCATATTTATATCATTACCATACCGTCTCGTATTTCAGTCTTACATCAAGATTAAGTTATAAGGTGCCAATATTTCTTTCCTTAAAAGTCATAAGATTATAAAGCCTACAGCTTTACATCACCGAGTGCACATAGCAATAATTACACATCGAAAAGTATGAATGAAATGCAATGCATATGATATGTATGCAATGCAATGGCCATATGTCCCGGTATACACACGCTGCTACAGTAGATGTCACGTGACTCATGGGGGACTCATGAGGTCCATACACCCATCCGATCCCAGCTCTATGGTTGTAGTATCATAATCATCCAGAATTTTCCATCGGATCTTAGCTCTGTAGTTATAGTATCATCATCAATCATCACATGTACCATATTCAATAATCGTCTTTCAAGCCCTTTTCATCAGTATCTCAATAGTTCAAATCCAATAATAATGTGTATGAATGATATGGATATTTTTACACCATGCAAAAGCATAATCAATACAATCAGTATTATCAAATTCTTTTCAAAAATTTAGACGAGATATAAAGTGATGAATGCATGACAAGACAAATCACAATAAGCTATCAAGCATAAGAAATGAATATCACATGCTTGCAGAAGCTCCACAATACGTAATTTAATGTACATCAGTTTATCATATCGAAAGCAATGTGATGACTAAACATACAATATCAACAATGGGATAAGCCCAAATAACAGTTTTCGGAATCAGCTTAAGGTTTATTCTCCAAAACACCCATCAACACAGTTCAACATCGGTACCCACCCAAGCGTTCATCATAACCGCTAAAGTAGGATCCCCAGACATGCACAATACCTCTCAACATTTATAATTACTGCGTACTTTTATCAGAGTCCGAAAGAGTTAAACCGTAGCCTATTTCAATGCTGAGCAGGTGTCACGAACTATCTAGCAAGTGCCCTGCCCCTTCGTAGGGCCTCCAAACACGCAAAGTCTACCAACTAAGTATTCTATCTTAGCTTACGAACCCAAAAGAAAAGGGAAGTACCCCAAGTAGATAAAGTAACCCAAATAAAAGGGAATCTGAACCCAAAAAGGGTCAAAATAGTAACTTTACATCAAAAACATTTTACCCAAAGTTCCCAAGGTCCAAAATATTAATCATCAACCCGAACTAACATCAATTTCATCTATTTAACCAAAAAGTCTCAATCTTTATGAGAAAACCCATTTACCACTCCATTTAGGAAACTAGTTTAAAATCCCAACATTCAACTTAATAGTTATTTTCCATCAACACTACATGTTTAGAACATCTCAATTTTTTTAATCTTTAATTGAAGAAATCAAGTTGTCAAAAACTAGGGTTTCAATATTTAAACTCATTCTTCCCCACCAAGTTACCACCATTAAAATCATTACATCAGAACTTAAATAATCAAAAGGGAGTTAAACAATCTTACCCCAAGAAATCCTTGCTAAATATCTTCAAAAACCCTTCTCTATCGAGCCTCTTTGCTTAAGAATACATTTTGGGGAAGAGTGGTTCGAAATGAAAAAGTGGAAAAATAAAAGGGGTTTTCTGATTCAGTGATGTCCGCTTCTACGGAACCCCGTCCGCTTCCGCGGACATGCTTCAGCAAACCAACCATCCACTAAGGCGAAACTCATTAAGTATCTACATTTCTGCATCGACGGAAGATGCTCGCTTAAGCGAGTGCGCGTCTGCGAAAATAATCCCTGCAGATGCGGAGAAAGGCAATAATATGAGGCTCGCATTTGCGGACCAAGCCTCACCTAGGCGGTCCTATAGAAGCGACCAACCATTCACTGAAGCGGATACATCAGATATCAAAAAAATATGGTTTCTCCAAGTTTCACCCTGACATCCCGACATTCATCCAAGACCTCCTGGATACAAACCAAACATGCAGACATATGTAAAAATATGTTACGAACTCAACCGTGCCCTCAGAATTCCCAACAAAGGTCACCTTGACCGGGTCAACTCCCAAATGGCCAAAATCAAATTTCCAACCAAGGGTACAAAATGCTCCCGAATGCCTCAAGAACTGAATCAATTATGCCACTCAGTCATAATCAACCCTCCAGACCTCATGGAATTGATGAAATTCCGAAAGAAGTCATGTTGACACCGAATTTTGTCCCCTCTCTCCCGATTATTTTGCGATTTTTAATATTTTGACACCTCAAAAACAATTTTAACATAAGGATTTAATATTTTCGTCTATTCGCAATATCATTATTTATTTTTATTCGCATTTTTCTACTATCATTCGCCTTTTAATATCCTAATCATAGTTTTACCCTAATATTCTATGTCATTTTATCTTTGCAAAACGGCATCACATTTTTACCTTAAGCAATAAGCATTTCATAAATATTATATTTTTATTATTATCACATCGTTATTTTATTTAAATGATTTACTTTTTTTTGCAAAGCATCTTTTTAATAATAAACCCCTTTTCTATTTTTTAAACCACAACCCATTTTCCCCTTAACCCAATACATTCTACAATTTTCTTATTCTCTAAACCAATACCCAAACTCGGCCCAACTCCCACTCCTCCCATTTTTATTTCCCTAAGCCGACAGCTCAATTTGCCCCAACCCATTTTTTTTATTTGCCCAACCAGACACAACTCACCCGCGGCCCAACACCTTCTCGCCCAACTCCCACTTTTTATCCTTAATCCTAAAACCCTAAAACATTTTCTTTTCTTCCGCCTTCAATCACCCAAGCCGACAGCCCCCATACCCTATTCCCCCAAATTCCGTCGACCCACACCCACCGCAACCCTGCCACCACCAACCCCCCATCACACCCCTCCCATCACTTCACTCATACCTACACTCCTAAAATCCGCTTCCAAAATTAGATTTTTACCCCTTTAATTCGAATTTCAAACTCGAGTTTGAAGGGGGTAGGGAAATGAACGTTATGGGGGAAATCTATCTATAACCCCCCTCCCCTTTGTTCTTCATTGAGGGTCGGTTTTTGGGGTCCGAAATCACTTCAAAAGAAATCGAAAAAATAAGTTCGAAAAACAAGTCCAAAAATCAAAAAGAAAAGGGGTGAGTTTGTTCTTAAATTTTGGGTTAAAATACTTCTATTTGCTTCATAAACCTTAATCCAAAAATAACCTTTTTTAGTTTTAATTTTCGGTCCGAAAACTTCTTTTGAATACTAGTAGCAATCCGAAAAATCTGTGTTTTTGTGTTCTTCACTATTTCCAGGTCGGGTTTCAGAATCGAAACCTATTCTGTTTCGGGTTGAAACCAGTTCCAAAAATCAGAAAATCAGGTTCCAAAATCAGAAAATCAGCGATTTCAAAACATCTTCACCGAGCGGATTCGACGATTCGAAACACGCATGGGTTCGCTGCCCGGAGAAGGTCAGTAAATTCGAATTCTCCTAGTTTACTTATTTTGTGTGTATTAGTTTAGAAATGCTTAGATTAGTTTCAATTAGCTTAATATGGTTTATAAACAAGTTGTGTTCCAATAGGTATGATTCGGCCCTGTTTGTATTGAACATTCTGTGAACAACCATAATCAAGTCCAAATATTTATTTGTCATGATTGGGTTAGTTGAGGTTTGGAAGGAAAAATCTTGTTTAGTCTTGTTATATGTTGAGATTGTATTGAGTTAGCTATGGAATTCTGGTTGCCTGGTGAACTTGTATATGCATTTACATTTTTTCTTTGATTTGTGGGTAGTATATGCTTTGTTTGGTTTTGAATGGCTATGGCTGGGTATTGACCCGTATAAATGAAATCCGAGATAGGCAATGGGGACTTTGTGTATGTCTATTGATGTCTAAACATAATTAATTGGGACTATGTCATGTAGCTTTGAAACACATTTATTCATATCTCGGTTCTCGTAGCTTGAATGTGAAACATAGGAGATGCCTTAAAAGGTGTTTGTCATGTGTGCATATGTGATTGTTGTCTACACTTTATACATCAAGCCTAATATTTTAAAATAAGGACTGGAATTGTTTGTTTGGATGTCTAGTGTGAGAATCATGTAAACATTCTAAAAATGAAAATTAAGGGCTTGTTTATGCTTGTATATTTGCGTTCCTATCTCATTTCCCTTCCCTACTTTCTATCGTGTTTCATGTTTAGAATACATGTGTGATATACACAAAGATATAACCAAGTATACTTGGTATATAAATCAAATATATCCTCTATGTATATCACTTGGGCTCCTCTGTTTACATGTCTCTTGGGTCAGGCCCAACAACATATTACTTTTCATGAATCATTTACTTGTATTTTTCTTATGTATATATTTTCATGTTCCGCCTATTAATCCTTTTCTTTTTTTTTCATTTACATGAAATGCATCGGGAGCAACGAATAGTCTCGGTATGAGACTCATCGTGACTATTGTCAAGCGAAGATCCGCATCCACATCCACATTCCTTGCATTTCTAGCCTCGGGATTTCTAAACAAATAGGGCGGGATGACATCGACATCCGCCCTAGTCATAACTTTAATTCACTAATACCGCCTTTTCTATTTTTTCGGGTTGTAATTTTATTATTTAATTTTGTACGGTCATCGGAACATTTAGAATAATTAGGCCTTGAACGGATAATTAATAGGGTAGTTTAAATTGGAAATCCATCGCTAGTTTATTTATTTTAGGCTCGGTTAGTTTTAAAATCGGAAATCCGGCTCTAGTTCATTTTAGGCTCGTCTCATGTTTCAAACTTTCAAAAATAACTTGGACACCCTTTACTCGCATTATTAACCATATGAATGAGGTTTCATTTTTATCCGATTCGCTATAAATATGACTTTCATAAAAATCATTTCTTGCATTATAAATAGTTTGCTTTTCTTCTTACTATCAATTGCTAAAAATACAAAATATGTATTTTATAAACAATACAAATGCATGCTTTTATCCAAAAATCAAGTTTAGATGTATCTTATAAATCATACTATGTAAGTGCATACTCTTGTCAAAAATCAAATTTACATGCATTCTATAAACCATGCATGTTTTTATCAAAAACTCAATTTCACATTGCATTTTATAAGCCATGCCCTACAATACATACTTTTTGTCAACAAATCTATTTTTACATATATTTTAAAACAAATGCCATGCAAATACATATTTTTATATCAAATCAATTTAGGATTTTATGTCTAGAATCTATTTTTCAAAACCGCAATCATCTTTGCAAGAATTTTCATGTTATCAAAATACATCCTTTTATTAACTACTTGCAAACTTCCTTTTAATTAAACCTTATATTTTAAAGATATATTTTCCTTAACATAATAATTAATCTGAGTTTGATCGGATAACCGCAAGTTAGCGGATCATAAAGGATACCTAACCTCTTCCCTTTAGGATAATAGAGAACCCGTACATGGAATCTCATAGTTTCGCAGACCATTAATCAGAGTTCACTTTGCATCATTTAGTTAACATTTAGGTGCCCTAATTCACCGTAGAATAATTAGGTGGCAACTCCTTAACGACTTATTAATTCAGGAAGCGCCCTTAGGTCGCGATCGTGTCGGATCCCCTTCCTCGCGGAACAAGGCGGTCAAAGCGGGTGCGACAAGTCCATTTACCAAAAAATCAACTATTGGTCAATCAATTTTAAATTAAAAGCCATAATTTCCTCGAGTCCTTTCAAGACTAGTCCGATGACCTCGGGAATCGTGTCGCCCATCTCCGCATGTCAAATGCCCACTAACGGTGATGGGGAAGGGTCAATAAGGGTAAAAGGGTAAATTGCCTAAACAACCAAATGAGTCGTTATAACCCTAAAATCTGGTGATATGAATACAAGGGCGACTAAGAGTTATTATAATGCAAGTCTAAAATGGATCAATACATTGTGTAAAATAAAGTAAGACAGTGAAGTAAATGATAGAAGTGGTTCGGTGCTACGGATTAGCTAAGCAGCTCACCCCATAATCTCCAAGTCAATGAATACTCAAACATAATCACAGGTCCCAGTAGTGCATGAATCTAATTCTGCACAAAAGAGTACAACATGTGTAGCATGAGTACGGAAAATGACGTGTACTCGATGAGTATCATTAACCGACCCCAATGAAGTAGCGACGAGGGTTGGTCTTTGAAATACTTATGGCTACACTTAATCATTTATATAGATTTCAACACGTTAAAGAATCAACAAAAGATATAAAATAAATCAACAGAACCATTGAAATCATTGAATTAACCTATAGTGAAAGTATGCCCAAATTAACCCAAGATATAAAATGCATTGAATCAGCATAAATGAGTGATGTGCATAGACAAGAGTCATGATGAAATGTATGTGGTATAGAATTCTTACCACAGCTGCCTCATCCAGTGCTCTCAGTACTCCGCATACACCGGGACTGACTATGGGTTGCATAGCCCAGTGGCTCATGGGTACAACCGCGTTGTCCATACGCCAGCATGAAATGAGATTCTGTCATGCTAATAATCATCATATCCATATGTCAGAACAGAATCTCATTGGCCATTGTCATACCAATCCACATGAAATAAGGTCCATTGAGCGATAATCAACTAATCCATTCAAGACACGGTCCTATCGGGCCATATTTATCTCAACAATATCATGATATTCAGAATGATTGTCATGGTGTAAACATGAATTACATATGCAATCACAAGGCATATATAATGTGCATGAATTAAATCTATGAAGCTCAAGCATCAACAATTATACAAAAAATTTGTAATGGTATCCTATCATATGAATCAATGTTATAATCATCACCTCAATCAGTAAGGCATGCTTAATTAATCATTCAACAAGCAAGTAGCATAATAAGCACATAAACTGAAAATATTGGAATATGACACGTGTACCCACATAAGCGCTCACCACCTCGTTTATATGTTACTCCTTACACTTAATTCATTATATTAATACTTGATTAAACAAAACTATCATTCATCGAAGGTCAAGTCTTACTTTACCTCGACGCGAAGTGCCACAAACTCAACGAATAGTTTTACCTTTCCTTAACGCCTTCGAAAGATTCCAATCTAATCAAAAGCAAGTTCTATACGATCAACGAAACTGACAAGTTTCCATATTGACATAAAAAGAATTGGGTTAAAAAGTCAACCTCAAGTCTCGTGTTCAAAAGTGGCAAGTTCTATTAAAATTGGCTTACCTAAACCCAATGGTCTCATTTCTCGAATTTCATCCAATTCCAACTATTAATTGACTTTCAAAACCCATAATTACTCCCTATTAAGTTTTAGGACCGAACCCCCCCAAATTCCTCAATCAAAACATAGATTAATTCGCTAATAGACGTAATGAATCCTATGTAAATACTAAAATTAAGCCTAGATTCGTACCCTAAGCTGGATCGAGAAGAACACCTCAAAATCGCCCAAAATTCAAGCTCTAGAACTCAAGTTATGAAATGAAATATCAAATTATGATTTTAAAAATATTTAAGTCAGTCCAGGTAGTGCTCTTTGCAACATAGCTTATCACATGACATAAAAGGTATACATTGACTAATCTTTTTACTAGTTCATCAAAGTAAAAGCATTCAAAATACCAACATACATAATATGCTAAAAAAATAAATTTTTGTATAAGCCGAACCTGATATTTATGAGAAGACACCATGTAATTTCCACCTACTAATTCAAATCAATAGGTTCATAGTCATAGCCAACCCCGTGACAACCGAGCTAAAAATAACATTTGTTAGAGAATAACAAAAAAGAAATATTACAACAACTCAAATATAAAAAGACAAATTGACTAATACATAACAGATCATAAGGAGGAAAACAACTTCAGCTTGCCCAAAGTAAACGTATAACAGTAGAAAGTTTATCAACATAAAGATCATCCAGTAAGAAGACAACTCATCAACAGACAACAGACATTAATAAACAGGTAAAAAAACATAGCACAAATGACACGTACCCTCATTGTTCCAGCTACCATATGAGTGCAGTCACTCTTGCACGACCGCATGCATTTCCTGCCAAGGCTCTTATGCGTGAATTCCTGCTGGCGGGGCGCGAAATCAAGGCTCTCCGTTATGTAGTGTCCCTGTGCGATCGTACGCATATACCGCATGACCGCAAGGCCTCTATGTGCGCAACTCCTTGCGAGACAACGCAAGCTCCTACGACTGCGTGCACCAGACACCAACAACTAAAAAATAAAATTCTCGACAATTTGTTTGTCTTTTTAGCCCCCAAAACCTTCGGGAATATACACACCCCTTCAAAAACACCATAACAACCTATTGGAATAGTCAAATCACCGATCCAAGATCATATTGACACATATTCGACCATGGTCAACTCTTAATTTTAAAAATTATTAATTTCAACTTAAACACTTGAATCACTCCCTAGCCCCTCAGAACCCGTCGAAATTGTTCAACTAAGTCCTATAATACCATAATGACTTATAGGGACTTTCAAACAACGATTCCGAGCTCGTTAACCTCAAGTGTTGATTTTGGTCAACTCTTAAGTTTTTAATTTCCTAGTTTTGGTTTTTTTCTCTGAAATGCACCTTAGTCCCCCGAGGCTCGTGCCACCCGTCCCCACAAATCATAAAACACATGTTAGAAGTACGAGAAGTGTCTGTTATAAGAAAAGGATGCTAACATTCAAATAGTCCTGACATGTCATTATATGATATTAATGTGACACCCTAGCTTAGGAGTCCCGCATCGGCAAAATACATGAGAGATACTGGGTATATAAGTAAGCAAACACTAGCCCATAGTGACACATTTTAAAGTCGTGCGGGTCTAGGCCCAAAGCGGACAATATCGCTAGTGGGCTGGGCTGTTACAGATGGTATCAGATCCACTCTTTATCAGCATTTTTGGTGTAGACTAGAGTTCAATTGAGTTAAGGCAAATTCCAGTTAGGCAGGGCAAACTTCAATGCTGAGTCTAGGCAAATTCCATGCGGTGGGACAAACTTCAGCGAGGACGTTGCGTCCATAAGGAGGGGTGCATGTGACACCCTACCTTAGGAGTCCCACATCAGCAAAATACATGAGAAATGCTGGGTATATAAGTAAGCAGGCCTTAGACTTTAGTGACACATTTTAAAGCCGTGCAGATCTAGGCCCAAAACAGATAATATCACTAGTGGGGTGTGCTATTATAGATGAGGTGTATGTGACACCCCAACTTAGGAAAAGTTTCTCACATCGACAAAATACAGGAGAAATGTTGGGTATATAAGTAAGCATGTCTTACACCCTAGTGATGCGTTTTAAAGCCATGCGGGCCTAGGGCCCAAAGCGGACAATATCACTGGTGGGCTGGGTTGTTACATATATTATCAAAGCTACTCTTGTATCAACCTTGTCAATACGGGTCAGTTAAATTGAGTTTAGGCAAATTCTAATTAGGTGGGGGCAAACCTCAGTGCCGAGTCTAGGCAAATCCCATGCGGTGGGGTGTATGTGACACCCTAACTTAGGAAAAATGTCACACATCGGCAAAACATAGAAGAGATGTTGGGTATATAAGTAAGCAAGGCTTACACCCTAGTGACACATTTTATAGTCATGCGGGTCTAGACCCAAAGCGGATAATATCACTAGTGGGTTGGGTTGTTACTAACTGCACTATGTCTGCGTCCAATAGAGATTTTACGGCCATCAAAGAATCTATACGTCTAACATAGAAGGCTCAATTTGTCCAACAGATATCTACGCGACACCACATAGTATGATGAAGAAGAAATTCTCGAAATCATCAAATTTGGTTGAGCTCTGCGAGTAGGTCTGCACAAATATGGTTCTCTGTATCTCGTGCAACAATAATCAACAAGACACCACCATACTTGCCAGATAAAGATGCGTCATCAACAACAATAACCTTTCTCATGCAAAATTCAGAATGCAAGTTCCGTAAGATATGAAAAAATATAGGAACCTGCCATCTTCTTCAAGCTTAATGGATGTCTTTCTATCTCAATTTACAATCACAAGTACGTAAAGATAAGCCTCTAAGATAGATTTTTGTGCTCTGGTGTCCCCCTAATCGAGTTCTTAGCAATTTCACTACACTTCCAACACTTCCATTAGCTAACATGCAATGAAAGTTAATCATAACTGTATTCTCGATTTGTTTGGTCATTGGCCCTTTTCCATAAACAAACTTATTCATTATGAATTCGATAATAACGTATGTCGAGGTATGTCGACAATTGCTCGTAAATTTTTTTAGCCCCACAAATATGATGGTTAATGTACTTAATGAACTTAAACCTATCCGACTTAGCATACTTTGTAGAGTGCAACATCCAGTCGACAATTAGGAGATTCACATGCACCAAATACAATGATTGCAACTTTTATTTACACTAAAACTAAAGGCTTATTCAGAGAAGCTAACTTCAATGCCACAACTAATTGCTACTTGTTTTTGAATGTTTTTCCAAAAAAGAAGTCCAATTTCATCAGTATAGTTGTGACTGGCTTGTGTTCTAATATCCTGCCCAACAACAGGAGGATGCTCTTCATCATCATTTAGAGGGAACTTCATAATCATTGGATGATCACTCCATCCCCCATTTTACATTGTGTCTTCATCGATTGGCTATTGTGGTGGCGGTGGTGCTGTTGATGTTGAAGGTTGTTGAGACCTCTCAACAACATTTATCCTTAACACGAGTCTAGACTATCAGCATCAACATCAAGCATATATAGTCTCACCTGCCTATCATTCAATATGAGAGTAGGATGAGTTTTTCCGCTAGTTAATCATATAACTAATGTGTAACGTCGCTGGAATCACAATTTAACTGCCCTATTTCTATTACGCTCTCAACCAACACGTTATACGTTCCGTTGAGACGCACAACAATAGTCTCAATCACCTTATTCTTAGATTGCCAATTTCAATTATTTAGAATCTCTGTTCATTCACCATCTGATGAGCACCTACTATAATATATTCCGTCATCAGCCTAACAAACTTAGACGGATAGATGACTGATCTAGTTACAGTCAATAGCAAAATCAAATCTTTAGAATAACAAAGTAACGTGAGAGAGCTCTTACCACTTTCCAGATGAGCGAGTCGAACGATGGATTGACTTCCCAATAGAAAGAAGAGAGAAATCTACCTCAAGTGTCGCAAATAATAATTTTCATCTACAACGAATTGGAGCACAATTGTTGAAGGTGAGCTAATAGAGCAACGAAAAAAATGAGATTTATGAGAGTTAGCGAGCATATTGGCTGAATAGAGTTGTTTTTCGACGTCCGGGGAGTGATTTTTCGATCTGGGGGTTGAAATTTGTGCTGGAAATGAGAATTGAAGGAATAGTCTTAAGAGGGAAGTATAACTAATTTTATTTCTAATTTGGGGGAAAATATTATTCATACATATGGACTATTTTATATTTTTTAAGACTTTGAAGCTGGAATTCTCCCCGTCATAAAAAAAAAGGTTACAAAGCTAATAAAAAAGTTTGAGGTTTATTTTCTCTCAAATCACTCCCACTTTATTTAAGAGTTCCCTTACTCTTCTTATTTAATATAGGAAATTATGTGGTGAAGTTATTATTCACCTTCATGAATGAAGTAAACATGGATCGTCTCGTCATAAATCATAAGGCGTACTTAATTCTAATACAAATTATATCAACATTAACTATATTAAGAATATTAAAATACAAAGTCAAATATTAAATAAAATAATATCAAAGTTATTACATAAATTATTTTATCTAATGCATTAAACCAAACTCGTATAATGACTTCACTCAGTATTTTATTAGTACTATAGGGGCTAATCTACTGAGTAAGTTAGGAGTCATCTGGACAAAGAAATTTTGTCTTCTTATCAAACAATATTTTCAAAGTATTATTTGATTATATATTATAATATTTTTTGATATTAAATTTGACAATTTTCAATTAATTCTTTCCCAATCGAAAAACTTTATTTATTTTTCTAATGAATATATACCAAACACTACTTCAACTTCCCAATACTTCAATTTTAGTACCTTTTTGTCCTATCCAATTTTCACTTCAATTTTTTTTTTCCGGAAAACTGTTTGGATATAATTATAATAATTTTTTGGAATTCAACTTGGAATTACGTTATGGAATTTTCCGAAATTAAAAAAATTTTAAAAAATTATTCTTACAATTATACTTCTACCTTTGATTCACGTACAAGACTAGATAAGTGTGAGAGATTTCAGAGGTTGCCTTTTCACATGAGCCTCGTGCCGGAAGCTTTTTACTTCAAATCACTTACAAAAATTCAAAACAACTCCAATTTATATTAACATGGAAAACAACCCCAATTTCTAACCTTCATTTCAACTTAAAAATAGATACTACTCCCCGTATGAAGACTTTGTTATGTTTAATAAATTGCTCTTATTTTAATGTCTATTTTTTTTCACTTTTCTCCACAATAACTATATTTTAAAGTTAATTGAGACTCGATAAAAGTAAAATAGAGTGATACACCATTAAATAATTACAAAATAAAATTGTATAATATTATTTTAAAATAAACTAAAAAGAAAATAATGTCAAATAAATTGTGACAGAAATTTCACAATTCTGTACTAAAACTCACTTTACTTTTAGTAAGTATTTTCAAGTTTTCAACAAATCTATGTCCAAACCTATACTTATATTCACCTTAAACCCAATAGCATTGTCTGCTACAATTGGTTATCAAGAAATCAACTTGTTGGGAGAAGAGGGGTTTACGCCAAAACCCTAAAACAAGCTGAAAAAATGGAGTCTTCTTCTCCGATGTCTGCAGGAAAAAGAAAGCAACCGGACGAACACTCCTCCGGTCAAGAAACTCAAAACCCGTCCTCAAAAAGAATCAATTTAGTCCGAACCTGCGTTCACGAAGTAGCAGTTCCAACAAACTACACTTCAACAAACAACGAATCAATTCACGGTACCCTTTCAAACCCTTCATACAATGGCGAAATGGCGAAAAAATATCCGTTTAAGCTCGACCCATTTCAAGAAGTATCAGTTGCTTGCTTGGAACGTAACGAATCGATTCTTGTATCCGCACATACATCTGCTGGGAAAACTGCTGTTGCTGAGTATGCTATTGCAATGTCGTTTAGAGATAAACAAAGGGTTATTTATACGTCGCCTTTGAAAGCTTTGAGTAATCAGAAGTATAGAGAGCTAAGTCATGAGTTTAGTGATGTTGGTTTAATGACTGGTGATGTTACGCTTTCGCCGAATGCAAGTTGTTTAGTTATGACGACGGAGATTTTAAGGGGTATGCTTTATAGGGGTTCCGAGGTACTAGCTCTCTACGATTCTACACTACGTGAAAATAACTAGCAGCATCCCTATTTATAATAGTACAAGTACAAAAACTAGTAGACGTTTGGCAATGAAAATAAAATATTTTTCATTTTATTTGGAGTTGTGTTTGGTTATAGCTTTATAGGGGTTCTGAGGTATTGAAGGAAAATATTCTTTTATTCATTAATCTTTGTATGCTCTTATTCCTGTAGTTTCTTGTTCTTTGATCTTTATGACTATCAGTTTGTTTCTTGTACTTTGATTATAGTATTATTTTGTTGTAGTTACTGTTCCTTGTTTTCAATATGTTTTGTCATGCTATCTTTAGTATTTTGCCGTTATTTATTTTCCGCCCTGCTTTGATATGCTTTTCCTTGAGCCAAGGGTCTAACCTCTCTACCTCCCAAGGTAGGGGTAAGGTTTGCGTACATACTACCCTCCCCAAACCCCACTTGTGGGATTACACGGGGTATGTTGTTTTTTGTAATCTTTGAATGCTTCTGCGATTCTACACTACATGAAAATAGCTAGCAGCATCCCTGATTATAATAGCACAGAACCTGCTTTGACTGGAAACTGGAAAACCTATTCCTGTATAATTTTGTCTATAAATCCTATTTAGACATGAATTAAAATACCAAATCTAACCAATTTTGGTTTTTTACCACTTTGTATTTTTTTTTTCCAACAGGTATTAAAGGAAGTTGCTTGGGTTATATTTGATGAGATACATTACATGAAAGATCGCGAACGAGGGGTTGTTTGGGAAGAGAGTATTATATTCTTGCCACCAGCTATTAAGATGGTTTTTCTTTCTGCCACAATGTCGAATGCTACTGAGTTTGCTGAATGGATATGCAATATTCATAAACAGCCATGTCATGTGGTGTACACTGATTTTCGGCCTACCCCTTTGCAGCATTATATGTTCCCTATGGGTGGTTCTGGATTATATCTTGTGATTGATGAGAATGAGCAGTTTAGGGAGGACAATTTCTTGAAGATGCAGGACAGTTTTGCAAAGCAGAAAGTCGGGGATGTAAACAACAGTGGAAATGCTAAGGTTAGAGGTAGAATTGCTAAAGGTGGTTCTACTTCTGGTACTGCATCAGATATTTGCAAAATTGTCAAGGTGTGTAGTTTGGTCATAGATGATATTATCTTGGTTTTACTCTTTCTTGTTATATCAACTTACTTTTTGAGGATAAGGGTTATTGTCATAACAATGTTATTACAAATTAAGTTCGCTTCATGAGTGAAGCCATGCTCTTCAGAGAATTTTGTGCATTTAACAGTAGATGAAATCTAACAGTCAGTTCTCTAGATGATATTATCTTGGTTTTGATCTTGTTATATCAATTTACTTTTTGAGGATACTTAGATTTTTGGTCATAACAGTATTTTTATAAACTAAGCTTGCTTCATAAGTGAAGCCATGATCTTCAGAGAACGTTGTGTAACAAGACACGCAATGTGATCCAAGTTTAAAATTGTCAGTTCTTAAAATATTAACTTCAAGAAGTTAGATTAATATATGTACTATTGTATATTGGATGTTCAAATTAGTTATTTTAATTACTATTTGGTTATCATAGTACTAAATTCACGTATCATATTTTTGAATATACTGTTAGTGCACTCCACTTTTGCCTTTTCTTTTAAGTCCCAGGGACGTTGTTGCTCTTATGCCTTATGGCTTTTAAAAACTCCGTGTCGTAATACATTGCCCTTTGTAGTTGTTTAGTGATTTACTAAAACAATGTTGATGCCTCATATCATTGAATCAATTGATTCTTGACATTTTAGATGATCATGGAACGGAAGTTTCAGCCAGTCATTGTGTTCAGTTTTAGTAGAAGAGAATGCGAACAACATGCAATGTCTATGCCCAAGCTTGATTTTAATACTGAAGAAGAGAAGGAAGTAGTCAAGGAGGTTTTCCGTAATGCAGTGGAATGCTTGAGCGAGGAAGATAGAAATTTACCAGCTATTGAATTAATGCTGCCCCTACTTCAGCGTGGAATTGCTGTTCACCATTCTGGCCTGCTTCCTGTTATCAAGGAACTTGTGGAACTTCTCTTCCAAGAAGGACTCATAAAGGCTCTTTTTGCAACAGAGACAGTAATGAATTCTCTTTTAATTTCTTTTTGTGTCTTGTTATCTTGTGTAGTTAGATGGCCCTAATGATTTTTATCCTTTGTTTTCCTTCTAATGTTTTGATAGTTTGCCATGGGGCTAAACATGCCTGCGAAAACTGTCGTCTTTACCAGTGTAAAGAAATGGGATGGTGATAGTCATCGTTACATTGGCTCTGGTGAGTATATACAGGTGAGTCTGTATTCCCCATATAAAAAAAAGGGCAGTACTAAGCTCCCGCTATGCGCGGGGTCCGGGAAAGGGCCGGACCACAAGGGTCTATTGTACGCAACCTTACCTTGCATTTCTACAAGAGGCTTGCAAGGTAAGGCTGCGTACAATAGACCATTGTGGTCCGGCCCTTCCCAGGACCCCGCGCATAGCGGGAGCTTCATTTTCATTTTGGTTTTTGATTCTTCTCTTTTTCTTTCATGCAGATGAGCGGAAGAGCAGGACGTCGTGGAAAAGATGACCGTGGTATTTGTATTATCATGATTGACGAGAAGGTAAGTTGGTAGTAATATTCTCACTTGAAGAGTATCTTGGAAATAACTGTTATTGCCTTCTTGAATTGCATAGTTTTAGCCACTTAAGCATATGCAAAATTGCAAACAATATAGTCAAGTATATCTACGGCACCTATCTGTTCTTCTCAGATGTTTTGATGGATGGCTTACGTAGTGATTGATGATTTCAGATGGAGATGAATAGCGTAAAGGACATGGTTTTGGGTAAACCAGCTCCATTAGTCAGCACATTTAGGCTGAGTTACTTCACAATTTTGAATTTATTGAGTCACGCCCAAGGCCAATTCACTGCCGAGCACGTTATAAAAAATTCATTCCACCAGTTTCAGTATGAGAAGGTTTTCTCTTTGTCAACGTCCATTCTCTCTTTGACTGCGTTTTATGTAATGACTGACAGTGAGATTGTCTTTTTGTTAGGCGTTGCCTGACATTGGGAAGAAGGTCTCTAAGCTGGAAGAAGAAGCTGCAAAGCTTGATGCATCAGGGGAGGTAAATAAGTTATTTTGTGGTTTTCGGGTACCTCTATCTTCTTGTGCCATAGATCCTGAAAGTTGCTTTTCTCTACTTGTAGGGTGAGGTTGCAGAATATCATAAACTAAAGCTTGAGATAGCACAACGTGAAAAAAAACTGATGGCTGAAATAACAAGGCCTGAAAGGGTTCTACATTTTCTTCTTCCTGGTAGGCTGGTAAGTGGCGAGGAATCTCTTCTCTGCTGCACTTTCGTGAAAATACTGAGCTCTAAGTAGTGCGGACATATGTTACATTACCATTTTCTAACCCCTTGTATGATTTCATCGCCATGTCTCTGGAACTTCTGTGCCTCAGCTCTATTTTTAGGTGCACATGAATCTATCTGCCATATTTTTGTAAGCTCACGAAATGTAACTATAACTAATTACCGTTGATACCTAAACCTCTTTGTGAGATGAACCGTAGTCCTCTTCTACTGCCAATGCGAGACTAACAGTAGTCCTCGTCTATTGCCTTCTGCAACTTACATTTTAGATATTTCTTATAGTTTCTTGCTCTTTTATTTTAATGAGTAATTTCTTTCTCTTTTCTTTTTATCAGTAACTTCTTGCTCTTTTATTTTTATCAGTAGTTTCTTGCTCTCGTTCTAACTTTCCTTTGTAATTTCTTACGCTTGGGTCAATCGCTGCTCGCTACCTATCAAAATAGATAATGATGCTATGTGATTGCTATGAGTCTCCATTCACTTAAGCCGCTGTACTCATAGTGGACCCCATTCGATGTGCTATTGTGCGTGCTACAGATTGCTTCTGTGGTGTTTTATTCATTTTCAATACCTTGTTGACTTCCCCGTTAGACTACAACAACAACATACCCAGTGAAATCCCACAAAGTGAGGAAGTGAGGTCTGAGGAGGGTAGAGTGTACGCAGACCTTACCCCTACCTTGGGAGGTAGGGAGGCTGTTTCCTGACTTCCTCGTTAGACTGTTCATCTTAATGTTTTTCATGAGATTGCATTGGTGATGGCAGGTCAAGGTATGGGAAGGTGGAAAAGATTGGGGTTGGGGTGTTGTCGTCAATGTGGTAAAGAAGCCTCCAGCAGCGTCGGGTTCTTTGCCTGCTGCACTCTCTGCCACACGTAGCACTGGCTATATTGTGGATACCCTACTTCATTGCTCTCTTGGTTCTGGTGAAAATGGGTCTCAACCCAAACCATGTCCTCCTCATCCAGGGGAGAAGGGAGAAATGCATGTGGTGAGTACAATTTTGTTTTGAAACAGTTTAACATTTTCTATTATAAACAAGAACTACACCTACAAAATTATTTCTTTCATACAACTTAAATTAGATAATGACTTCATTCCTGAATATGTTTCCATATTTTAGGTTCCTGTTCAATTGCCCCTTATTTCTTCCCTCAGTAAGCTTAGAATATCTGTTCCTACGGATCTTCGGCCATTGGAAGCAAGGCAAAGCATCCTGCTTGCTGTTCAGGAGCTTCAGAAACGTTTTCCTCAAGGCCTCCCGAAGCTTAACCCTGTAAAGGTATGAATAATATTACTGCTGGTTCCACATTGGATTGGAAATTTGCCATTTTTATGTGGAATTAGGCCATTTCTTACCAGCCATCTGTTAGTAAAAGCCAAAACTTAACACGTGATGTTGAGCGAAGATTGACATCTTAACAATGATATTCTTTTTGGTTCCTTTTGTGATATGCTTGTCTAGTTAACTGAGAAGTCTTTGTCAGGAGAGATTGCCAATCATGTTATCTGCCAGGACTATTGATCAAAAACCACAAATTAGTCACTTATAGGAAACTGGAGCCATGTGTATCCAGCAGTATTTTACTTGTTCCTTAACAAACAGTAGAGGCTATATGCACTTTGTGGTTGATCTGTACCCTATACGATTGCAGTCTAGGCTACCTACTTATAGATCATTTTTGAATTGCTGATGCACAATTCTCAGTTTAAAAAACGAAAAAAAGGAGAAAGAGCAGGAAATGGAAAAAAGTATCTTTTGTCAGCTGATTGTACTATCATTATCACATTATCTTTATTGCTAAGTACCATTCTACGGTCCTTCTATAGCTTGTTGGGAATAACCATTTACTTTCTCTCGGCAAACATTGAGGGACTTGTGTCTTAGGTCACAGGTTCGAGCCGTGCGCTAAGCGAACTAACTCTGGTATTTAAGTGGAGGGGTAGAGGGGTGGGCCCACCATCCCTGAGTTTTGAAGGCTATGGTTGGCCCAAAGGGTAGGCTCTAGACGGATTTCTTGGTCATCCATAAAAAAACCAATCTTACTTCCTCTGGTATTCATCTTATGCTGGTCAGAATTCTCTAGTTATTATTCTTGTAATCTCACATGAGTTTAGCGTCATATGCAGCTATAGTTTTTCTTCTGTTTGTGTCGAGTATACCAGAGGTTTTCTGGTTGTGGAATGAACCTAGTAAAAGATTTTAGTATATATCAACTTTGAACTATGATCAAGATAAGTTTGTTGCTGCTTTTCCTGATTTCTATCATTGTAGGACATGGGCTTTGAAGATCCTGAATTTGTTGATATAGTGAACCAGATTGAAGAACTAGAAAAAAAATTGTTTGCTCACCCACTGCACAAGGTTTGACAAAAAGTTTATTTTGATAAGCTGTTTAATCTGCGAGGAAGCATGAAAATTAGAAGCTTTTGCTTTTTATGCTTTTGGTAAATATGTTTAATTATTGTCACTACTTCTACATATGGTATTGCACACATGTGGAGCAGTCACAAGACGAACATCAACTTAAGAGTTTCCAAAGGAAAGCAGAAGTGAACCATGAAATTCAACAGCTCAAGTCAAAAATGCGCGATTCACAGGTAAATCTCCGATGTGGCATGAATCAATTACTCAATCCGAAACTTGTTAGTTTTTGCTACATGAGCCCTCTATATCTATCCTATTCTATTCGAGCCTATTTCCCTCTAATGTTGTTCAATCACTAAACTATGATTTTTGGTCTTTTAAACACACAGTGTGTGTATATATATTTGATAAGTAATACTCCCTCCGTCCCAATTTATGTGGCACCATTTGACTTGACACGGAGTTTAAGAAAGAATGGAAGACTTTTGAAATGTGTGGTCCAAAACAAGTCTTTTATAAATGCGTCTGTAAATCATTTCATAAAGTTAAATTGTTTCTAAATATAGAAAGATGCCATTCTTTTTGGGACAGATAAAAAAGGAAATAGTGCCACATAAATTGGGACAGAGGGAGTATTAAATATTTTTATTTTCTGTAGCACCTAGGGGGTATATTTATATTTTTTTCTTTATTCTTTTTCCAATTTCTTAGCTTCACTTTCTGATCCAACTTTTTTCTTTTCAAGATTGGCATTCTCTTTTCATTTAAAAGGTTCAGGATGTTATCTTCTGAACATTTAACATCTTGCGGCATGTTTATGCTCTCATTTTTCTCAAGTTTTCTTTTCTACGATTATGATACTCTTTGACAATTTTCAGCTTCAAAAATTTCGAGATGAACTTAAAAACCGTTCCCAAGTCCTGAAGAGGCTGGGTCACATAGATGCTGACGGTGTTGTGCAGTTGAAAGGACGAGCAGCCTGCCTGATAGACACTGGGGATGAACTCCTCGTGACTGAATTAATGTTGAATGGTAATAGTTGTTCCATATTAGTATGCAATTTTATTTCTTTGGACTTGATCTAAAGTGGGAGCAATGTTTATTAGTTTGGAAAGCATAAATATATGGTTTTGAAACTCTTAAGATTAAAAGCAAATGAGTTCAAATATGACAAGCATGATAGTTGCACCGAAACTAACATTACCAAAAAAACCCTCCCTTTTCTTTTACTGCCCAGTAGTCTCTTTTATGCCTAGAGATAATTATCCCCGAGTACTTTTGCTATCTGGATTTTAGAATCCCTCTAGTTGCTTTAGCTTTCCCTGGGCATCAGGCCCTTTATATGCTGCTTATCTTCTGTTCAACACTTCCGCGCTTTGACGCATGGCATGTAATTGTGCCAGAAGTAGCTTTGAATCAGTGATATATGATATTTGAATAACATTTTTTCCCTAGGTTCATTCAATGATCTTGATCTTCATCAAACTGCGGCTCTGGCAAGTTGCTTTATCCCAGGAGACAAAACGAATGAACAAATACATTTAAGAGCTGAGCTAACTAGGCCATTACAACAGCTACAAGATAGTGCAAGAAAAATAGCAGAGGTCAGTCTGATATAGGGTTTGGAATTCAATGTTTGCATGTCAGCAGCACAAGCTAAAACTTTTTTCTGTTTGCAGATTCAACGTGAATGCAAGTTGGAGATAAACGTTGAAGAATATGTAGAGGCATCAGTACGGCCATTCTTGATGGATGTCATTTACTGTTGGTCAAAGGTGAATAAAGCTTCAATGCCCATGTTTTGCTCAATTACATACTTGAATTAGACTATACAAGTTCATGTTTCTTTCCCAGTTTGCCTATCATAGATATGCATTCTTTCTTATTCTTTTTTCCAACATTTTCTGTAAGCCTACTCTCAAGGAGCTTATGATTGAAACTATAGCCTGTTTGGCCAAAGCGTCTCCCACGCCCAAAGTGTTTTTTTTTCTTTCAAGTTCTTTTTTTTTTCTAAGTTGAGGTGTTTGGTCAAGATTTTAGGAGAAAAAAGTGCTTTTGAGAAGCTGAAGAAAGTAGCTTCTCCCCAAAAGCACTTTTGAGAAAATACAATTGGAAGCACTTTTTAGAAGCTTGGCCAAACACTAATTGCTGCTCAAAGTGCTTTTCAAATTGATTAGCCAAACACAAACTGCTTCTCACCAAAAGTACCTTTTTAAAAAAAAACTGATTTAGAGCTTGGCCAAACATGTTATAGTTTTCCATGCTTCAAGCCAAAGAAAAACCATCTACAGTGCATTATCTTGCTGCAATCAACAAGCTCCTCTATATTTTGTCTTTTTCTTTTCCTTATCTGATAGGTAATCTTTTAAAAACTTGCACCTTTTTTTTTTGGGGGGGGGGGGGGGGCATCACACCAGAACTTACCAAATCTATCAGATAAGATTCAAAATCTGTCCTTTCAACCATTAACTTCCAAGCTCTTTATTACTTGCAAACCTACTGGAAGTCCTCTGCCTTCAGTGTGGTTTTCCTATCTAGAATGTAAATGATTTCTAGTTCTTGGTGGTCACCTCACTCTGTTTGTTCTTGTAGTGTTTATCTTTTTGGTTAAGCTCCACATATTTTACCTACAAGAGACACATTCAGGAACATTGATCTGCTGTAGGAAAATTATTTTTATTCCGCAACCATAATTTTCTAGTTGGAATTGCTCATTACTCGTGCTTACCTTTTATGATTGAAACCAGTTGGAGGAAAGTTGATTATAATCAAACTAGTTTTTCATATTTCATGGAAGACATTTATTCAGTTCAACTCAAGTTCAGTTTTTTTTTAACAGGTAACAACTTTGATTATAGACCAATATTTAGGTAGTACTGAAAAACCCCTTTACAAAAGAAAGTAAGAAGACTAAGAAGCTAAGAAAAATAAAATCCTAGCATGAGTCAAGGACTTCTAGGATTGATTCTGCATCTACATAGGGATTCTTTGTACACCAAAAACAGAGCAGCAGAATACAATCTTGCTTGATCTTATGTAGAGTGCCATTCCTATCCTCAAAAGATCTGGAGTTCCTTTCTTTCCAGATACTCCACGAAATGCAAGCTGGAATGGTCCTCCAATAACTTCTATTTCTTGCCCCAATCCCAGCCCTCCCCAGCTAGAAAGAGTGTCAACAATCTTGCAAGGCATAGTCCAAGATATGCCTCTGAGATTGATAAAAATCTTTCATAGCTGATCAGTAATTCTGCAATGTAAAAACAGATGTCCTACTGTTTCAGCTGCTTCCCCAAATAAGCAACAGTTGGAAACTAAGATAATCCTCCTTTCTCAAGTTTTCATGTGTCAACAGCTTCTCTGGCTAGCAACCATGTAAAGCATGCTACCTGAAGAGGTATTTTAGCTTTCCAAACTTGTCTCCATGGCCAGTTTGAGGTCTGTTGCTCAGCCATGTTCATGATCTTATAGCCTGAGCTCACTTTGTATTGCCCCTTGTTATGCCCAGTCCACCCCATCCTTCAGCCCTTGGAAAGATTCCAAATGTTTATATAGCTTAACTAATCTAGGTATTTTTCAGTCATTCAACATTCTTCTGAAGATCAAATCCCAGCCTTGAGGTGACCACATTTCAGCCATTGTTTTGTTCTGATGTGCCACAACAAACATATTAGGAAATAGTTCCTCCAAACTTCTGTTTCCAAACCACCTATCCTTCCAAAACAATTGTTTTGTTGCCATTATTTACTCCGGTAACAAATTTGCTCTTTAAAAAAGGCCAGCATGCTCTGATTGACCTCCATACAGTTACTCCATATGGATTATTAACCTCCTTGGTAGCCCAAAAGTCTAGCTCCCCATATTTCAATTTGATCACATTACCCCATAAAGATTGTGAGCCTTGAGCATACCTCTACAACCACTTCAGTTTTAAAGCTTTACTTTGATTCTTCAACTTTTTGATACCATGACTCCCTTGTTTTTTTACTACTAATCAGAACTTTACATTTTACCAAATGAAAGCCTTTTTTCCCCTTGTTTCCTTACCCAAAAAAAGACCTTCTGAGTTGGTCCAGTCTTTGGAGTGTAGACTACACTCCAGGGAATAGGAAATAAAGATAACATATATGTTGGAAGGGCATCAAGAACTGCATTAATCAAAGTGAGCCTGCCTTCAAAGTGACAAATATTGTGCTTTCCATCTAGACAACTTCTTCTTACACTTTTCCAGAACTGCATCCCAAATGTTCTTTGACCTTGATTTAGCACCCAATGGCATCCCAAGATAAATAGAGGGTAGAGAACCTACTTCTCCTCCCAAGATTGAGGCTAGAATATCCATGTTAGGGACTGAGTTGATAGGGTATAAATGACTTTTCCTCAGTTGATGTAAACCTTGAGATGCCTTAAAAAAGTACTAGAATGACTCAAATATTTCAGTTGTTCCTCATATGCATCACAAAAAATCAAAGTATCATCTGCATATTGGAGATGAGTTACCTCCAAAAACCTCTCATTGTTTGTGGAAATCTCAAAACTTGTATTCCATCCATTTACTTTTACTGCCTTGATCATGTTGTTTAAACCCTCCATAGCCAGAATGAATAGGAAAGGAGACAAGGGGTCCCCTTGCCTAATGCATCAAAAAAATCTTCAGGGGCTCCATTAACTAGGACTGAGAATTTCACAGTAGATATATAGAACCCGATCCACTTGATCCATTTCTCCCCAAAACCCATTTGTCTTAGGATTCTGAGTAGAAACTCCCCGTTAACATGGTCATATGCTTTCTAAATATCCAGTTTACACAAAATGCCAGGCTTGTTTTGTGATATTCTTGAATCTACTACTTCATTAGCAATCAATACAACATCCATAATTTGTTTTCCTCTTATGAAAGCCATTTGTTGAGAGTCTACCAACTTGTCCACCTCTCCTTTTAACCTTTCAGTCAGTACCTTAGACAGAAGCTTATAGAAGCTACCTATCAAGCTTATAGGTCTAAAGTCCTTCAGTTCCTTTGCCCCTGTCTTCTTGGGAATCAAGGCAATATAAGTAGCATTGAATCTCTTCTCAAACATTTCCTGATCATGAAAATTGTGAAAAGCTTCCATGATATCTTGTTTAAGAATTTCCCAACACTTGATTAAAAAACACATGGTGTACCCATCAGGCCAGGAGCTTTATCAACAACACATTTTTTCAAACAACTATATACTTCCTGCTCCTCAAATCTGGCTTGTAAACTGTTCTTTTTGATTCTGTTATTGAGGGACAATTGATCATATTCCCAGCAGGCCTCCAATTCTCTGTCTCAGTGTAGAGCTTTTTGTAAAATAATATGATTTCCTCCTTAACTCTTTCAGATTCCACTATGGTTTCCGCTTGCACTTCTTGATGATCAATAAAGTTGTTTCTCTTATGGGCATTGGCTGAATTATGAAAGAACTTTGTATTATTATCCTTTTCTTTCAACCATAGAGTCATGGATCTTTGTCTCCATGCAATCTCCTCATTTCTGAGGAGTTCTTCATACTCCATAAGTGTTGCTGCCTTCCTAATTGCTTCCTCTGTCAAAGCTCTGTTATCTTGTAAAGAGTCCAAACTTGCCATTTGACTTAGCAGTTTAGACCTTTGAATATTTAGGTTCCCTTGTTCATTTCTACTCCGCTCTTTAAGCTTGCCTTTTAGAGCTTTCAATTTGCAAGCTAAAATGTAATCCGACTTCCCGTAGAACACAAAAGAATTCCACCAAGAACTGATTCTATCAACAAAACCTTAAGTATTTAGCCACCAATTTATGAACTTGAAATAAGATTTGTTGTGTTCCTAAGGTCCACAGAAGAGAGCAATAGGAACATGGTCAGAAGTTAGCCTCAAGTCAGCCTCCGAAGAGTTGCTTGCTTCACCTTGCTGAAATGCTCATTCCAATCAGAAGTGAATAAGATCATGTCTATTCTAGAGGCTGTAGTGTGAGTACCCCCTTCCGGGTGTAAATCAATAAGCTCCGAGTCTTCTATGAGATCTGAGAATTCTACCATGGCTGAAGATCTCATCTGACAATTCCTCATTTTAGAAGGAAACCTACAAACATTAAAATCACCACAACTGCTCAAGGCTCCTCCATAAGACCTCTAATAGCCCTCAATTCATCCCATACAACTCTCATTCCACCTTACTGTTTGGGGCATAGACTCCAGATATATGGCAATTGAAATTATGAAGCTTAGCCTCAAACTTGCAGGTTAAAGTGTAAACACCTGTTTGTAGGATCTCTCCCTTCCAAACTCTACATCCCATAGCATAATAATTCCCCCTCTAGTACCACTTGCTTCTAGGCAAGCATATCCCCCCTTCCCCCCTCGAAATTTGCTTCACTAAATCATAAATGTTTCCCTATACTCTGGTTGCCTGGAAACAGAGAATGTCTACCCTCCAGTGATCTACTGGGCTCTTTACCATCCTTTTCCCCACATCATTTAATCCCCTAACATTCCATGACACAAGATTTAGCTTCATTATTCAGATGGTGTTTCCCATTCCCCTTGTTCCTGCACCCATTACTTTTGAATTTAACATCAAAAGTAATTAAATTCTTTAACTCCAGTGATCCTTTGGCTCTAGATTTTTTAATTTCCGTGGCAGTTCCATCCTTCTAGCTTGCCTACACCCATCAATTTGCATAAGAAGTTCCCGAGCTTCTTCTTTATGTCCCTTGAAGTCGGTGCCAAAAATCTTGGCGAACCCAAGCAGTTGTATCTCTCTTGTAATAGAAAAAACTTCCTGCTATGTTAGGATAGGTATGGCCTCTTCCACATCCCATAACTCCCAATTAATGCTTGAATCGAGATTTACAAACTACTGTTCTTTGTGAAAATCAAGAACCCCCTCTTTTTCCACCATGTTTTCCCCCTCTACCCTTGTCAATTGTATTTCTGCGTCCTTCTCTGTTTCAAAACTCCTAAGAAAATAGGTGTCTTTGCATGCATGTGATACTCATCTGTTTTAGCAGTAAAGAGTAAACCTTGTGAAGTTATTGGAGAAGAAGTTCTGTGTGCAAATAGCTCTTCAAAAATAACATCAGTTGTTATTTCTGGATTGTGGATTGGGCTGAGAATTTAAGTCATTAAATTACTTAAATATGACTTGAGCCAGATCAGGCCCACTGGAATTGCTGGATTGGCCCAACTGCGTACTAAAGTTTTCTGAATAGGTCACTTGCCTCTCACATGCTTCTGCATCTTTATTTAAAAATTCAACACACCATGTGATTGCAGGTTCTCCAGTCAACAACTCTCATAGAGCAGACTTGGTTAATAACCTCGTATGAGGCTTTGGACCTTTGGATATTACTCTGCTCTTGTACTCTTCTTTGATCAGTCAACTCTACATCAGCTGCCCTAGCCGGTTTTTTGCCCCTCCCCAAACCACTTGGACGGTAACCTCTATGCACCGTCCTCGCCTGCAACTTCAATTCGAGCCCATTTTTAGTGGTTCTTCAATTTAGTTTCTTCTTCTGTCCTCTTCCACCCTCCGCACTTGTCGCCGATTTCTTTAAATGTGTTGTGTGACCATAAGTGTAGTGGTAACCCTATTGCTCTGATCCAAGTCGAGACTTTCTTCTGTTGGATTGGTATACAACCAACAAAAGGGTTCCACCACTCCAGCTTGATCTTGATGTTTTTCCAGACCCATTCCCCTTGTAAAATCTGCTCAGCCATGTACCTATTTGGGAACTCGAAAAGGAATCGTATATATTAACCCCGAAAGCTTTCTTCCATATGGAAGATGCCCACCTTATATCTGAAAGGGTGGGGGGGTTCCTTTTTCCCAAAGAAACTAGTTATGCATCTTCCTAATATTCCCTCTTCATTAACTGTGCCATCCTTTGTTGTTTGGGGTTGCCATTTACCATCTTCAACAACCTTTGCGTACAGAAAATCATTGCTATTCAGTCGGGGGGGGGGGGGGGGGGGGCTGCTTGACTGTTGGTTGAGGTGAGACATTAATGAATCTTTCAATCTTAAAAGCTATATGTCTCCAGCCCGCATTGATGGCTAGTTCAGGTACGATAATAACGGATCTTGCTTCACCTTTGAGGGACAAAATGCTCATGTACCTGCCATGTTCATTGTACTCGCTTGTGCCATAGAAATCAGCCATCTGATCTTTTGTCCTCCCATCTCCTCACCATTTTTTTGGTCATTTGAAGCCTCCTTGAAGATGAAGCATACCCACTCCATGGCCTTCTTGCTCATAGTTATCCTTCTCAACCTGTTCCTGCTTCTCTCCACCCAATCAAACCAGATGGGTATTACCTGAAATCCACCTAGTTATGTCAAATGACTTGAATCCAGCATTGAAGTAAATTCTATTCCCCATGCTACTGCCAGATCAGAACTGAAGAAGGTTTCTGAAAAAAGGAAAAAATTGGCAATAATCACTGTGGGTGATTATTGTTGGCTTGAAAGAAAAGGTCTAATTCCGAAATTCATTGCCGGAAAGGTGAACTTCTGCATCCTAGAAAGTAGGAGAGAGAAAATCCTTGTTAACTCAAGTTCAGTCTCTAAGGATTTTGGGGTTGCAAGATTCTTCCTTGGTTAAAAATGAATAATTGCCCAAAACAAGGATTTCTAGCATTGTCTCGTCTACATTGAGTTGACCTAGGGTCTTTCCCTGCCCCCAATAAAAAAGAAGAAGAAAACACTGGTGAGGCTGTACTCTTTTTTTCTCATTTGTCTTAATGCTTTATTTCAGGGAGCATCTTTCGCGGAGGTTATACAAATGACCGATATCTTTGAAGGTAGCATCATTCGGATGGTACGAAGGCTTGATGAATTTTTGAACCAGGTAATTCAAGGAAACTTTAATATTGTGCTTATGTGAGGGGAAAAAACCAGATCTTTAATATCATGGGTTCGACTAGCTAGTTTGGTGCATCAGGGATTTTACTTCCATGAAAAAGTTGATTTTCTTTCTTAATATTAACACTTGGACAACGTTCATGTCGTCATTATGTAACACTTCCAGTTCCAGATATGAGTTCCACTCTTTATATATGTTATGGAATCAAATACTGGAAATTCCTCTCTTGAATTTACAGTTAAAAGGTGCTGCACATGCTGCGGGAGAAGTGGATTTGGAGAACAAATTTGCTGCTGCCAGTGAGAGCCTTCGACGAGGAATAATGTTTGCAAATTCTCTGTACCTCTAGGAGTGTGTACTTGGGAGCTCTCATTAGCCTTAGATCAAGTGATGTTAAAAGGTGCTGCACATGCTGCGGGAGAAGTGGATTTGGAGAACAAATTTGCTGCTGCCAGTGGGAGCCTTCGACGAGGAATAATGTTTGCAAATTCTCTGTACCTCTATGAGTGTGTACTTGGGAGCTCTCATTAGCCTTAGATCAAGTGATGTATAAATTTTCCTTTATAGTGATGATATGGGTATTAACCGGCATTTCTTTTTCTTCCTTTATAGATAAATTAATTGAGCATTCCACTGCTCGAGGTTAGATGTGGAGCGCAAGTTATTTTCCTAGTCGTAGCTTTTTGTAACTGACGTGTCTTAGTTTTGTAATACACTCAAATATGAAGAAATTTGATGCTGGAAAGCAAAATATTTCACATGGAAATTGTCTTGGCTGCTGTTGGTAAGGCACAGAATGTGAAGACTTTCATTATTTTAGACTACAAAAATGAAATAATATGGAGATACAACTCTTTGAGATCTTTCAAGAGTAACATAGTAATTATGCAGCAACAGGTTTGAACACTACTGTGGAGTGTTTTGCAATGTGCAAGCTAAACTGCCCTCGTTTCTCAATTGTATCAATTTTTCCCTCACCTGGAGGAGCCTGCATTTCAAAATTTGATACCAGTTTTGCTATCACTAGCCCCAGAATAGGCAGTGCAAGGATGATTCCGGGGCAGCTCCGCCTCCCCATACCAAACGGCAAGTACCTGAAATCTACCTTGCCACCAGCAACAACCGCCTCCGTACCACCATCCTCTTTGAGAAACCGCTCAGGCCGGAACTCATTAGGGTTCTTCCACCATGCAGGGTTGTTAGCCAACCACCATGCACTTACAACCACCTTAGTTTCTTTAGGAATGGTGTAATCACCTAACTTTGCTTCATCAAGATTCATATGGGGTACTAGTAAAGGTATTGGTGTGTGTAGTCTTAATGTCTCATTTACAGTGGCTTGCAAGTAGGGCAACTCATGGAGGTTTGATTCTGTGACTGACTTGCCATTAAGGATGGTTGAGATTTCATCTCTGATCTTCTGTTGAACGGATGGATGATTGACAAGCTCAGCTATGGCCCATTCCGTGGACCATAAAGTTGTTTCAATTGCTGCAATATTGATGTTCTCCACAATATACAACACATTTTGCTCACTTATTTCTCCTTTCATTTGAGCATCTATTATGTGATCAATTGCGCAGCATATCTCGTGTTTTTCTCCATTTTCACCCATTATGTTCCTGTTCTCAACAAATTTAAAGAAAATGTTAACATGAATAGATTATCTTTTCCACAACATGAAGTCACTATTGACATGGGTAGTTTAAAAAGTACTCCCTCTCAACTCAAAATGTTTGTCCTAAATCAGTCTACAAGTGTTAAATAAGTAATTTGTTTTCTTCATTTGAGGCATTACTACATCAAATAAAAAATTTATGATTTAAAAATTACAGACATTATTAGCCCATATTTGGGAAATACAAAAAGACGAATAATTAAAAGAAATAACTCGTTTGACTTTGCACTTACCCGTTTGTCCATAGATTTTGTTTCAAAAATAATTAGAAGTATTTCAACTAAGTGTTCTATTTATCAAACTGACGCATTATTTCAACTTCAAACTTGAAATATGGAATTTAAAGTTCGAAAAGCAGGATTTAGGAGTTTTTCAAGTTTTCATTCACATAACTTAGCAGTGTTTTCATGTCCAAACACAATATTAACTTTCAACTACCATTTTTCAACTTAACTTCAAATACTATTTTTTTTCGAATATCAACCAATTCATGTCGAAACGCCCGCTAAATAATGCAAGATTTTGAGATGAATGTCCCTCCTTAAAAGAAAAAAAAGGGCAGAATTATCAGGGTAAAAGGGGTTGGTTACCTTCTTTTCTCTACATAGTTATTGTTGAAGAATGCAAGTCTTTGCACTTGTTAAGGTACCCTCTCAAGAATGGTCTAAGCAAAGGGATATAATCACCATAATTGTAGTCAAAGCTCTGAGCTAATCTACTTCTCTCTGAATTGAACTTTGTTGCTTCAATGAACAAAGGATCATCTTGAGACTCAAATTTGTCATCTAACATCATTCGATACATAATATTATATAACATCAACTGCAAACGTTTCCTTATAACAATTCCCTCATATTTCACATTCTCATTATTTTTCAAGTCATCAACAACTAGGCCCATCTCATTCTCCCACATATCAATATATTGGTGCACCACTTTGTTAGTGAAAAATGGAAGTGTCATGATACGCCTCATTTTTCTCCAATGCTCACCATATATTGTGAACACCATGTCTTGTCCATTGCCCGTAAATATGTCGAACACAACGTTACGTGGACGGACCCGAACTCGACCCCTTGTGTGTGTAGGACTTGGTTATCTAATTCAGGGTTCGATAAGACAGCTAAGTTTTTGGACCCGAGTTTGAGTAAAAATATTGGACCATAGGTTTGTGACATGGTGGCTAGGAGTCGATGGTTCAAGTCATTGCCAACTTGTAGCCAATTACCGAAAATAGGAACGACGCGTGGGCCCAGTAGGAGAATGTTTTGGGACTTGTTGGCATAGAGGAAGTGAATAATAAGGGGAAATAAAAGAACCAAACTTCTTGTACCAATGTCTGAGAGCTTATTTCAAACCATACAAGCGTTTCTTCAATTTGCAAACATAATTCTCTTTTCTTTTGACTTCAAAACCTTCTGGCTGCTCCATATAAATTTCTTCATCTAAGTCACCATGGAGAAAAGCAATTTTAATGTTCATTTGCTCAACTTCTAAATCTAGACTTGCGTCTAAGCCCAGAACAACCCGAATGGATGACATCTTCACAACTGGAGAAAAGATTTCATCAAAATCAACTTCCTTCTTCTGATTAAAGTCCTTTACAACCAATCTAGCCTTGTACTGTGGAACTGGGTTATAATCTTCATGTTTCACCCTAAAAACCCACATGTTTTAAAAGCTTTTGTCTTTACGAAGCTTAACCAGATCAAATGTATGATTATCATGTAAAGATTTAATCTCATCTTTCATAGCATCAAACCACCTTTCTTTTTCTTCACTATCCATGGCCTCATCAAAACTTTCAGGTTCTCCCATGTCAATCAAGAGTACAAACTCATTGGGAGAATAACGAGATGAATGTACTTTCTCTCTAGTTGATCTTCTTAGAGAACTCTCTAGAGCATCAATAGCAACTAGAGATGGCAGTGGATCCTAGACCCGATGGATCCAGATTTATAGGATATGAATCTTCAAAATTTGGACCCGACGGATCCGGATCCATTTATGACGGATTGGATCTGGATCTTGTATTTGAGATCCATATCCGGTCCAGATCCGACTCGTGGATCCGTTTTTATTAAATATATTCATAACTTTAGAATATAATTTTATAGGTATTTTATTAAAATTGCTAAGCACATCCTTGCAAGTTTAATTCTCAAAACAAGTTTAATTTATCCACGTGTTAACTCAAAAACCAAAAAATAAAGAGGTAACTTCGATAATAAAATCAATGTTATATTAGTGAATGACTAACATCTCCATAGACAAGTAGTTAAAATTATATTCACTTCATTTGTGAAGATTTCAAGCTCATGCAAGTTTTGCATTGTGGAAATACTAGTCAGCATTTTCCACAACTATTGTCATTGTCCAACATTTTTAATTAATAACTCACAATCAAAACGAGACAACGAACAAAATATCTCATATGAACATTTCAAAATTGAAACACAGTAAATTGTTAGCTAAGTAAAAATCGTTTGTCAGTTCAAAAAAAATTCTTAGCAAGGTTACATTCTTAGCAACGCAATTTTTTTACACGTGGATCCAGATCCGATCCGTGGAACCAGTGGATCCTATGGATCCGGATTTGGATATGATTTTTATGGACCCGATGAATCTGGATCCGGATCCAGGTATAAAAAATGGATCTGGATCTAGTAGGATTCGGTCCAGATCCGATCCGATCCCTTGCCATCCCTAATAGCAACTGGTTGCTGGCTAACCACATCATCTTGCGCTGGAGCATCAACGACATCATGCTGGTCATTCTGAACATGATCACCATCTTCATTATCAACTTGATCTTCATTATTTTGAAGATTTTCTTCAAGTGTAATAGTCACAGGAACTGGATCAACATTAACTAAGCTCTCACTACTCTGAGAATCAACTTTCTCAGCTTTGTCAAAATCAACAATTGTCTGGTCTTTAAAGAACACAATATCACGACTTCTAACAATTTTCTTCTCAACTGGATCATAGAAATGATAGCTAATTCGTCTTGACCATAACCAACAAAGATACACTGCCTAGTTTTAACTTCCAGCTTTGACCTCTCATCCTTAGAAACATGTACAAATGCCTTACACCCGAAAATTCTCAAATGAGCATAAGAGACATCTTTACCAAACCAAATTCTATTAGGGACATTACCATCCAAAGCAACAGTAGGAGATAAATTGATAACATATGAAGCAGTATTAAGTGCTTCTGCCCAAAATGAATATGATAAATTAGCATCTGAAAGCAAACATCTAACCCTCTCAACTAGAGTTATGTTCATCCTCTCTGCTAAACCATTTAACTAAGAAGTCTTAGGAGGAGTTTTATGATGCTGAATACCCTGCTCTCTGCAATCATTATCAAAAGGACTAATATATTCACCACCATTGTCTGAGCGGATGCATTTTAGTTTCTTCCATGTATGTCTTTCAATCAGAGCCTGAAAAAGTCTTGAACTCACCAAGTACTTGATCCTTGGACTTCAAAGGATATACCCAGAGTTTGCAAGAGTGATCATCAATAAAAGTCACAAAGTAAAGTGAACCACTAAGAGACCTTACTTTAAAAGGACCACACAAATCAGAATGTTCCAACTCCAACAAATCAAGCTTTCGTGAAGGCGAATGACTCTGAAAAGAAACACTTTTCTATTTCCCGGCTAAGCAATGAACACATCTCTTAACATTGCTTGTTTCACTCCAGAAATCAATTTTTTATTAGCCAAAGTATCAATCCCCTTCTCGCTCATACGAATCAACCTTTTATGCCATAACTCTGATGAAGTATCATTCTCTATCAAATTTATTGAGTCTCTACAAATGAAGCCCTGAAATAAGTACAAGTCGGATATCTTGTCACCTCGAGCCACAACTATTGAACCTCTAAGAAGCTTCCACTGACCACCACAAAAGGGTTTGATCATAACCATCATCATCAAGATTTCCTACATAAATTAAATTCAGACGAATATCTGGAGCATGCTTGACATTGTTAAGAACCAACCTCGAACCATTCTTACTTTTCAAGCAAACTGTACCAATGCCCAATACCTCAACCTCACTATCATTACCCATTTGTAACATTTCAAAATTACATGGAGTATAAAAAGAAAATAATTCCTTCTTTGGCATGACATGAGAAATGACACCTGAATCCACAAACGAGGTAGACTCATCACAAATAATATTGATTTCATTTTTACCACAAGCAACAAAATCATTTTCGGCAACAATAGCAACACAATTTTCATTATCGTCGTCCTTCTTTTGCTGTTTCTGGTCTCTCTTGAACCTTGTTGGAATAAGAATAAGATTTCATATATAGTAACTTACTAGAAAAATGATTGTAATGTAATGTCCATAAATAGAGCTCAGTGTAATCATGTAGAAACAACAATTCAATAATATATTTTCCCATAATTTCTTACATGGTATCAGAGCATTAGTGAGGAAATATCCGCGTGCAATATTTCAACGAAGTACCCTATTTTCCGGTGAAACACACTACTGCACGAGATTTCGATCACTTTCTGCTGTATTGTGCGTATACCAGTACCACCAACAGGATCGGAATCCTCGTGCGACCCTACCTTGTAATATTTGCCATCGTTGGGTCCCACACATGCTCTTATGCTCCACTCAAAGCCACTGGTCGCCGTCACCACGCGCCTGACGCGCTGGTACATATGGTAGTTTTCAGCCATTTTTTGGTAGATTTTTTCACCCAGTTGGCTCGTCTCTCCATTCCGAGTCTACTCATCTAATTTGTTCCTGATTTCGATCACCTTTAGTTTTTTCGGCGCCGACAACCCCTTTTCCAGCGCTGACAGTCACTTTTTCGGTGAGATTTTTTGGTGATTGTTTTCTGCAGCTTCTGGATCACGGTGTTTGAGCATTATCAACCTCTTTAGATTTCTTAAAGTTTTGAATCATGTCTCTCGGATTTGATATTTTTAATTCTAAAAATACAACGGAACATGGGATTCAACAACCGCATATATCTTCCAGGATCACTGAGTGACTCCCTTTGTCCTAACAAGAGTTTAACATTCGGATCCATAGAAGTGTCAATGTGTTTACATCCCATCATTCCTGTCTCTTCAAGAATGTCTAAGCCATACTTGCATTGCGAAATAATAATACCTGACGTGGATTGGATAACCTCAATACCTAGAAAATACTTCAGTCTGTCGAGATCCTTAGTCTGAAAATGCTGAAAGAGATGTTGCTTTAAATTAGTGATTCCATCTTGATCATTGCCAATTATAACGATATCGTCAACATAAACCACCAAATAAATACTCATATCTGGAGCAGAATGTCGATAAAATATAGAATGATCTACTTCTTTGTGAGTCATACCAAACTCCTGAATAACTGTTCTGTATTTACCAAACCAGGCTCGAGGAGATTGTTTCAGACCATAAAGTGACCGACGCAATCGACACACCAGATTAGATTCCCATTGAGCAATAAAATCGGGTGGTTGCCTCATATAAACTTCCTCCTCAAGATCATCATGGATAAAAAACATTCTTAATGTCTAATTGATAAAGAGGCCAATGGCGGACAATAACCATGGATAGAAAAAGATGAACAAATGCTATTTTAGCCACGGGAGAGAAAATATCAATGTAATCAAGCTCAAATATATGTGTATACCCCTTCACAATAAGGAGAGCCTTAAGCCAATCAACTTGGCTGTCCAGACTAACTTTGATTGCATAAACCCAATGACAACCAACAGTAGATTTACCTGAAGGGAGAGGAACAAGCTCCCAAGTACCACTCGTGTGTAAAGCAGACATGCCTATCGCCATCCGGGATGAAAAAGAGCTTCACCTGTAGACTTAGGAATGGGGACATAGGACAATGATGATATAAATGCATAATATAATGATGATAGACGATGATAACTTAAAATGGTATAATGTGGATTAGTGTTACGAGTGGACTATTTACCTTTCCGAAGTGCAATCAGCTGATAAGAAGGAGACAAGTCCACAGTAGGTGCAGGGTCCGATGCAGGACATGAATCATCTTGGCCTGATGTTGGGTCTGATACCGGACGCGATCGACGATGATAAGTCAGAACTAGTGGCACTGTGACTGGAGATATAAAAGTAATTATAGATTCCTCAAAGGTCGGTGTAGGTAAAACTTGAGGTACATGTAAAACCTCAGAGATATCAGGATGATCAAAAGGAGACCTAAAGTAAGGTTGAGACTAAAAAAATATGACATCGGCAGACATAAGATATCGACGGAGATCAAGTGAGAAGCAACGATACCCCTTTTGAACTTGAGAATAATCAAGAAAGACACATTTAAGAGAGCAATGGGCTAATTTATCTAATCCCCGGAGCTAGGTTATGCACAAAATATGTGCTACGAAAAACACGAGGAGGAAGAGTATAGAGATGACTGAGGATATACTATGGAATATGGAATTTGATTTTGAATAGAAGATGAGTGCATTTGATTAATTAAATGACAAGATGTGAGGACTGCATCGCCCTCACAACTTATGAATTCTCCCTGTGATAGTCATTGGGAAACAGTTATCCGCATTCTGTGATATATTAAGTCAGCCCCAGGTAAATGATTACTTTTTGAAGATCGAGGCCATGAGCAGATCGTTGGATATACAAATGATGATAATGCAGGATCGCCCTCTGATAGTCGTTCTACATTCAGATATTGTGTGTTAATAGGAGGTAATTTGGTGTCCTGGAAGAGTAAGAAACAGAGTGTTGTTGCTCGATCTAGTGTTGACTCAGAATATCGAGCAATTGCTGTAGCAACTTGTGAGCTAGTTTGGATTAAGCAGTTGCTCAAAGAACTAAAATTTGGAGAAATCAGTCAAATAGAACTTGTGTGTGATAACAAAGCGGCCTTCCATTGCATCAAATCAGATATTTCATGAGAGGACTAAGCACAATGAGATTGACTGTCACATTATCAGGGAAAAGGTACTCTCCGGAGATATTGTTATTAAATTTTGTAAAGTTGAGTGATCAACTTGCAGATATTTTCACCAAGTCACTCACTCATCCTCATATTAATTACATCTGTAATAAGCTTGGTACATATGACTTGTATGCACCAGTTTGAGGGAGAGTGTTAGAATAAGAATAGGATTTCATATATAGTATCATACTAGGAAAATGATTGTAATGTAGTGTCTATAAATAGGGCTCAATGTAATCATGTAGAAACAACAATTCAATAATATATTTTCTCCCATAATTTTTCACAAACCTATAGCAATGTTTCTGGATATGCCATTCCTTGTGACAATAGTGACATGTAACATTCTTATACCTAGATTTTGACTTGCTTCTACTTTTGCCTTTGGCATTCTGACCTCTGCAGTTACTTCTCCCTGTCTTCAGTAACCAAAACATCAGAGAGTGAAGTTGAAGAAGATGAGACTTGAGATCTTCTTCGTATCTCTTCATTTAAGACACTACTCTTGACATATTCCATAGTTACAACACCACTAGGAGCAGAATTAGTCAAAGAAACCCGAAGAGTTTTCCAAGAGTCTGACAGAGTATTAAGAAGCCAAAGTCCTTGTACTTCATCAACAAACTTGACACCCATTCCAAGTCAAGGACACCCTGGAAATTATTAATATGATCAGAAATATGACTGCCCTCTTTGAATCTGATATTCATCAATTGTTTCAGTAGGAACAACTTGTTATTGTGAGTCTTCGAAGCATAAAGTGTCTCGAGTTTATCCCATAAACTTCTAGCATGTGTCTCATTCACAATATGATTACGCATATTCTATTCAACCCATTGTCTGATATAACCACAAACTTGTAGGTGCTCAAATTTCCAATCTTCATCATTCATAGACTCGGGCTTGTTAGAAGCAAACACAGGTAAATGCATTTTATTGACAAATAGAAGATCTTTCACGCCTTTCCAAATATGATAATTACTGCTATTTAGACAAACCATCTTGCTCATATTTTCCTCTATCATTCAAATAGACAATAAACACAATCAAATACAACCACAAGCTCTGGTACCACTTTGTTGGGAAGAAACGAGCAATAACCAAATCGCACGACAAGGTAAAAGCGGAATGATACTCAAGTAAAAAAACTTCCACACTATTTGAACAAGAGAAACAAACTAATTTCAAGCGCAAATGGATATATGGACAACAACTATACAAATAATAAAATACCAAAGCAAGCAAAAATAAATTGAATGCAAGAGACACCAAATTTACGTGGAAAACCCCTTCAATGTGAAGAGGAAACAACCACGGGACCTCCACCCACAGAAGCTCCACTAAAATCAACAACAATTACAACAATGTTCTTCAAATGGCTAAACATCAACGCCAAATAAGGAGCAACAATACATAAAAGATAGCACCAAAACTAGTGAAGAAAGGAGAGAAATCACCCCAAAAAAATGAGCTATTGTTTGTGCTCGAAAACTGGCGCTACACCACAAAATCCAATCTCCACCGTTGAAAGTGAAGAAACAGATGTTGAGAACTCCCAGTTCAAATGTTATCACGATCCAACGATTAACGAAATGGAAAACGCTGTTTGAAGCGGACTGCTGTAGCAGATTTTCAATGTGCGAAAATCAGCTTTTCTCTCTCAAATTTTTTCTCTATATGACTGCTATGAATTCACTCTTTTGTATATGAAATAAGATCTGAGTTGATCCTATATATAGTAAGTTTTAGGGCAAAAGTGGACTGATCCAAATTGAGGTGAGTTTTATTAATCCAATTCCAACGTAGGAAGGAAAAACCCCAAAACCCAACATAGTTCTGAGAAGAAAAATCTGGATTGATGTCTGAATAGGGATGCACCATGAGTTATTGGTGTACAATACAGTTCCTGGAAAAAGCGAGATGTGAGACATTCTTTATCGTAATGGAGGTATTACTTGATTTTATAAACTCTCACCAACTTGTGAACCTTCTGGTGCCATATTTTCTTGGTTCTAGCTAATGAGGACATGAAATTTCTATTCCTGCATTTTGCCACATGAACTTTCTTATATTGGATCTTAGAGGAAAATAACTTTTTCTAAAGCAAAAGGATACATGGTGTTAGAAGTCTGTTAACTTTTATGAACATATTTTAGTTACAGCATCATTTTCTTTTTGCAGGATAAATAAAAAGTAACTGGTAGCTGGATGAAAGCAGCTATCTCAGCTATATCCTAGAAGATGAACTAAATAAAAGAAAATGCTTGTGGTATCTTTGGCATCAACAGCATCTTGCCAATATCTCGGCTTCTCCAACCTCTTTCAGTTTTATGTATATTCTTATTCTCCACTTGATCTTGTGCTTGATGAAAAGGGGTTACTTGAGCGGCTTTTATTGCTATCAGATCCTGATATTACCTGCAAAAAATCATGACATGTTACGGGTTTGAAGGTTCTTCATCATGGTGGGTATGCCAACCAACATTGCTGACATTCTTCCATCTGCAGCATTTTCATGCTATTTTCTTGAAGTTGAAACTTTTTTCTTCAATTCGTTTTTATCAACTCATAACACTTCACTTACTTGCGAGCTAGATCGACTTTCATTAGATGGGGTTCTTGGGCTGCTTCCAAAAGGCATTGGTTGCATTGCTTCTTCAGCGAGTACGCGTAACCTGTTAAGTTCAGGCAAAATGACAGTGCCAAGATCTGGTCGATCTTTACGCCTGAGTTCTGCACACTTGAGTGCTAACTTGGCAAACGTTAGAGCTTCTTCAATAGGCCAGTCAGGAACTGCTGGATCAAGCATATCAGCAAAAGTGCCTTTCTCAATTGCCCTCTCAACATGGTGGGTCAAACCCATTGGAGGTCTGGCTGTAATTATTTGGAGAAGCATTATTCCAAATGAGTATATATCAGATTTTGTTCCCAACATCCCAGTTTGCTGATATTCAGGGTCTATATAACAAAATGTTCCCGCTGTTGACGTCATTCGATACTGTGTCACAGAGTCAGCTACAGAAGGGGGGACGAGCCTAGCCAAACCAACATCACTGATCTTACTTACATAATTGCGGTCAAGCAAAATGTTGCCAGGTTTCAGATCCCGGTGCACCAGAGGTTCTGGCTTGGTCTGGTGAAGGAAAAGGAGGCTAGTACCAACCTCTGCAGCTATACGGAATCTTAGTTGCCAAGGGAGAACTGGAGTGTTTCCTCTTCGGAAAAGGCGATCATCTAAGCTCCCATTGGCCATGTACTCATACACTAGGCACCCAAATTCAGGGCAGGCTCCAAGTAGAAGAACCATGTTTGGATGCCTTATGCAGCTTAGAACTTCAACCTGCATGATAGCAAATGAAAAGGGGCATGAAAGAATTTAACTTATTTCGTAACCACTGTATGACTGATTGGATTTGGTTGGTATCATGTTACTTTCTTTTGACCAAAGGAAGGATTCTTCTGTTTCATACCTCTTGCTGAAATTGTGACCTTCCTTGAGCAGCATCTGGACGAAGAACCTTAATCGCAACCTGCGTGTGATCCAAGTAACACTTGTATACCGGCCCGTATCCACCTTCCCCAATTTTACGAGATGCTGCAAAGTTTTCCGTTGCTGCTTCAATCTCCTCTATTGTGTACTTACGATACCGGCAATCACTTTGTGCAAGGGCATCCAATACCTTCTTCTTCTCTTCAGCTTCTTTGAGTGCCTTCCTTTCTGCACTGATTCTTCTCTGTGCCTCCCGTTCCGCAATCCTCTGTGCTTCTTCCGCAGCTTCAAGGGCTGCCCTGCACTTCGCTTTTTCTTTTTCTGCAATGGCCAGTGCTGCTTCCTCCGCTAGTCGTGCCTCTTCTAATTTTTGTTCTTCTTCTACTTTCCAGCGGCTAAGTTCCAATGCCTGCATGAAAAAGATTAGGCTACATTCCAGTTCACAAGAAAAGTACTTTCCAACACATTCTGATACACAAATGTACTATACTTCGATAAAAAGGACCTCAAATTAATACCTTATGTTTTGCTGAAAGTGCCTCCTTGCATGCTGTGCTGTACATGTCCATGGTCTGCTTGATCTCCTGCTTGAGTCTTCTCATCTCTGCTTCGATGTCTTCCTACATATTAGAGAAAGATGTTTATCATGAATCTGCTATATTTGGTGCTAATAGTAGTTGTAAAAGAACCCTTCGCAGTCGCAGCTTTAGTGAAACATAGGAAAGCTTGAGCAACAACACCTTCCTAACAACAGAAAGTGATGAAATGCATTTCCTAGAGACACGAGGAGGCTAAGTTTCAGCAAAAGAATTTTGGCCAAGATGAATTAAAAGTTATAAAATTAGATTTATCTTCCTATATTTTTGTTGGAGTTATTTGGTTAAACTTAGATTGCTTGTGTGATATCGTATCTTGTGGGATGTTGAAATGCATACCAGGTTGTTTGTTGATGACCATGATCCATTGCCACTATCAAAAGAATTTGATGAGAAGGCATTAACTTCAGATAACCTGGTTGCTGAGAATGATGATCCAAAGCTTAATCTGCTCTCTGTTTCTGAGCTGTTTGAAAGTCGAGGAGCAGAATATTTATTATCTGTGTCTGAACTGTTTGAAAGCCGAGGTGGAAGACCCAAATCATGAATGTCCATAGAGTTTGGAAATGTACGATCTGAGCTTGGACGACCAGTGCTCACAAATGATAAGTCAGAATCTGCCACTGAGAGGTCACCGTATGATCTGTTTACCCCTTTACCTCTGTTGAATGGAGACCTGTTGAAAGAGATACATATAAATTGAGTTGTTTTATGTTGATCAACCTTTTAGACTAGTACATTTTGCAGTTCCTCTTATACTTCCTCCGTCCCAGACTTTTTCCTTTTTAGTCAGTTCCAAAAAGAATTTTATATGTTTAGTAACAACTTAACTTTAAAATATCCACTTTACCCTTAGTGAATTGATTTATAGCTACAATATCTATATCTTATCTTAGACGACAAGTTTCAAAAGTCTTCATTTATTTCTTAAACTTTGTGTTTTGTCAAACACCTAAGTTGGGACAGAGGAAGTATTGGATAAAGTATTGTCCATTTCCTGATTCTCTGAAAAACTTACTTGATGAAATCTGAGTCGTCAATTGAACTTCGTGGTGCGAACGGTGACCTATTATCAGCCATACCTCCTGTTGAAAAAGGACCTGTTCTAACAGTGTTAATGCTTTATGAGTGGAAAATTAATTCAATATGCTGCAGGTGGAAAAACAGACCTCTTGTGTCGTTAATTTGTCCATATCGTGCATCGATTAATCCAAGCTTAGCACCTAGAGAGGAGCTGGTCTGACTCTGCAGCTGGGCAGGTGGTGTACTGGGAACTGGAGCAGATGCATTCTTTATCGATTGAACTTTCCCTTTGGCAATCACATAAACTGTGCAAAAGCCAGGTACAACTTTGGTGACGGCGCTTGGAACATCCATCGTCTTGAATCTTCGAAATCTCAAGTGTTGTAAGTAGCTAGATATGGAATAGTGCAATCTTGGTGAATTATTGGAAACAATAGAAAGTACCTGCTAACAAAACCGTTTCTTGATGCAGCTCCCATCACCAGATTCTCTATGACATTGGCTGAAACATAGTCACTTATGGAGTTTGGTATGTCTATGCCTTCGATGACAACTTCATTGACTTTAATCTACAACAGAGAGAAAAGCTGATTCAGAAAATGAAACACGAGGAAGAACAAACGAGCAAGAGTGAACGTGTGAGTAGCAACATGCACTTACATTTTTGCGGCTGCAGAAGCATCGGAAGGGTACGAACAACTCCTTTGCTTGACTATCAGGATCACTTCGATATACTCTGGGAGTTTCGTCACTCACATCTGAGAAAGAACAGTTTTTCCAAGTATGTAAAAAGTGCTTGAATGTATTCTTTCTTTTCTTTTCTTTGGAGATAGTGGATAGAATGGGGGTGCACGAGGACCACGTTTAAAGCCGGAGGTGGATGTAGGCTCTGACTAATAGGTTCATCTGAACTCAGTATTTTGAACATGAAATATAGATATATATGTGAAAAGTCACTAAAATTTTAACAAATATTAAATTTATAATTTATAATTTGAGAAGTACAATGAATTTAATGCTAAGAACTTATTAAAGATTGAAAGCATAAAGTTTAAATCTTGTATGGGTCTATGTTTGAAGCCAGAACAGACACCTCTTAGCAACTAAAAATACTTTCATGGCATTTTTCACGGTTTGGTATAAAACATCGCATGTCGGCAAGGTTATTCCATTTTCTATGAAGAAATATACTTAAATATTGAAGTTGCTGATCCAATATTTTGGAAAGAAGTAAATTTAGGATAAACATTTTAGCTAAAAACGGAAAAATGATACTACCATTTACCAGAAGAGAGAATTCTTGAAAAATTTGAAAATGGACAAGAAAAGTGTAACATTCCGTAATTTTGGGCGATGGTTTGAACACCTAAACGTAGGTAAGTAGATCCGGGCCTTGGGTAATTTATGTCATATTTACGTACGCAAGTAAAGAAACTTAGTATATAAAAGGATACAGTCCCGAAATAATTTAGGACTTAAAAAGTGTGATAACAATATTTTGTGTGGACCAAAGAGGCTATATACTATTATTATATCACATGAACATGATAATAAGTATATGAAGTGGGTTAAAAATGAAGGAGAGTAACTTCATCAAGTCCTTCATCGTTATGGTATTGAAACCTATTGTTGGATATATGAATGTGGCTAGGAATTTAGTGTACATTATGATTTGGGCATGTCTAAACGATTAACATGAAATCAGTATTCTTTTCCTGACATTATTGTCTACATAGATGCCGTAACCATCATTGTTGAAGAAGCTAAGTTCATCCTTTTAAATTGGCTATAACTAGACCAAAGAATGTATATATATATACATATATACACACACATACACCAGGTCATTTCATCTGGTTAGTCCAAAACAAAATAGCAAAACTAAGCTAGAATATAGCTTCAAGGAAGCTTTCAACAACAAATTATTTTCATGACATACCAGCACTGGTTTCCTCTTTGTTGATTTTTAGTATTGTCTTTCTTTATGGTGGATTAATTTATAGAGGAGGTTAATTCCACCATCATCGTTGAAGGGTCGGTTTAAAGGTATGTTAAGACAAATTATTTCTTTCTTTTGGCATGTTCCATGTAACGAAACGTAACCGTAATATCGTTCCATAAATTATTCTACTCTTAGTAGTTAAGAATGTGCATGTTACTGATTTCCATGTTGAAAGCATGCCTAAATATGTTCCTAAATCCTTATTGAGGCATTTGAGAAAGATGTTGATATTCCCAATGTTAGCCGAAGGTACAAGATATTACGTCATCCGATAGCTCAGAATGTTTCATTGTCATGCATGCATTTGCATTATATTCATGTATTACCCTGACCCCACATGTGTTATATACACTACTATATGGTATGGATTATATATATGTAGGGGATGGGAAAAAGGGAATGACGTTATATACGTACACCACCTGCAGCTGATACAAATTATCACTAAAAAGGAAGATGCCCAATGAGGCCAATATGATAATGATTATGCCCATAGAGGCTGTTATGGGAAGGAAGATGCCCTTGTGTGGCCAATATATATATGTATACCGCATTTGCATTGTGCATAACATTTAGGCATATTGTGACCCTCAGAGGTGTTTACTACTGGTCGACTGCTTCTGTCGGTTGTTATTGTCGGCTATTTCTGTCGGTTGTTTTTGTTTCAGTTTATTGTTATATTCATGTTATACTATTTATCATGCATGACATACTCGGTACATCAGTCGTACTGACGTTCCTTTTGTCGGGGGACGCTGCTTTTCATGCCCGCAGGTTCGCGTAAGCCAGACGACGATCCACGTTAGTAGGCTGCTGACGCAGCGGATTTTGGAGCACTCCACTTGTTTCGGAGTGTCGGTCAAATCTTGATAAACTAATTTTTGCTTGTATATGTGGGTATGGCGGAGCCCTGTCCCGACCTTTTGATGTCATGTACTCTCTTAGAGGCTTGTTGACGGTGTCCTGTGTGTGTAGTAGTCATGTATGGCCTTGTCGGCCTTGGTATGTATGTATATATATAAGTTGGGTTCTGGTTAAGATTTTACATAGTCTTTTTTTTGTCTTTGTCCGTATTTAGTTATGAGTAGGTGTTAACTGTATAGTTAGTGGTACCCGGTAAATAGGGTCTAGATGCCCGTCGCGGCCCTCCGGTTTGAGTCGCGACAAAAAGATTGAAAAGAATCTAAATGGACCTTAACAAATTAAATGAATGCTAAATTGGAGCTAGTATTGTAACCTTATTCACTATTTGACTCAAGAATGATGTGAATATGATTAAACTCAAAAAGGAGAACAAAAACACAAAAGTAGCAATATGATTAAATTTGCATGACATTGAAAGAGAAAATTACAAGCTGTGCATGGTTTTGCATGTGATTATTTACGTGCAAGCATAGATAAACCCTCCATTCCCACACCCAAGAAAAAGGGTAAAAAAAAAGCTTCCAGACCCTTTGCTAATTTCTGGAAATGAAAGACATCAAATTTTGAAATAGGAAGAAAAAATAATAAAAATTAGAAAACTAGCAAATATTAGTTCATACTTACATAACGATCATTCTACGCATAATTTTAACGTAATTAATCCTCTCCTCAACCCCAAAATTAAGCAGAAAACAATTAGAAAAACATCAACATCTCCTGTCAATTTTCAACAATTGTTTGGGAAAAATTATTTAAAAATAAATAAATGTAGGTAAATAAAGGGGGTAAAGAGGCAGAAAAATACCTGCTTTAGGAAGGGAATTAGAAGGTCTAACTTTAACATGAAGAAGAGTAACATTTTTGCCTTTGCCAATAATATCAACTGCCCATTTTAATGCATATTGGCTTCCTTTATCTTTGTCTATTGCAACAACTGTTGCCTTCTCTTTTTCTCCACTACTGCTCCTTTGGTTCAACATTATATCTCTTCAACAAAATTAATTCAAGAAAAAAACACACACACAAACAAATATACCCCCCCCCCCCCCCCAAAAAAAATTCAATTTAAGATCAATTCTTAAATTGTTTCTCTCTTCTTTTTCCCTTTCTTTCAAGATATTTGGGGACCTCAAATAGGTCCCACGTCCCTTTATAATTTCCCTTTTGATTAGTTTCTTTATTTCTTCTCCCTTTTTCTTCTATGTTTTAATCAATATGTCTAAAAAAAAAATTGTTGTTGAAATCTCTCTCTCTAATTCTTTTGGAGGCTCTAGGAGATTTGTCCATTTATCAAGCTTGTCAGGATCCCCCCCCCCCCCCAATTTATTTGGTATGTATTTTGTATTTATTTTCTTATAGGGTTCTGAGTTTCTGGGGTTATCTTAAAACATTGATTTCTTGGACCAGAAAAAAAACATTAACTTGAGAAGACGTGACATGGAAATAATTTCTAAATGCTTTTTTTTCGGGATTTTTTTTAAAAATATAAGGCTTAACATAAAATTAACGCCACATAGCCCAATATATAAAATTATACAACATTATATACATTGAAAAGCATTATACATAATTTATCAACCTTACATAATAGTATATAAAAGGTGTTTATACATAAATATGGCTAAACCTGATAACAAACTCAAAATATGAGCTACGTGACATAATTTCTTCCAATAGACATAAAGCGTAATTTTTCCTTTTTTCTGCTTCTAAAGGAAAAGAATGAGATTTAATTTGAGGGATTTGTCGATGATAATCTTTTATAGATGGACTATTATTATTTACCAAGTTAAACAGTTCAATATAACATGAAATAGTAAGTGACAATTTGTAAGATTCCGAAATGCTAATTATTATATGCCACAGTTTACTAAAAATATTAAAATATAAGCATTTCCGTTATTCAAATTCTTCTAACGTGATTTGACATCTTTTTGTTAAGATTCATCATGATTTTGTAGAAAATGTTACAATAAGTTATCACAATATGTTTGATCTTGAATTTGGAGGACTTGATATTGATTTGTGTATTAATTTAAGGACTTGAGATTTGCGAATTTTGATCCATGAATTTTCTTTGACTTCTTGTTACAAATTCCGATCCTGTTTTTGGATTATTGAGAACTCCTATTTAGGTGTATATAGATCAGGTTGGTCTCGAGTTTTCAGTTACCAATTCAAATAAGTTGTGTCGAATTTTTAAATTTATATATCAAACCAATGCAACGAAAGTCAGGTTTTTCAATCTCAAATTTTCTTTCATGTTTTTCGATTTTCTCGATTTGTTTTTTATTTTTTTCCTGATAAAGTCTTGAATAGCACAAAATATATAATTTGTGCTCCTACTATTTCTTTAGTCCTAGTTGAAATGTAGGTCAGGATACAACTATGTAAGGTGTTTCCCAAAAAAATAACACAAAATAATGTGAGATGAGTCATGACACTATACAAAAATATTCAACAATTAGATAATGAAATCACATAAAATAAATTGCTAATTAGTAAGCCATAATAAAAATGAACATAAGTCAAAAGTATTAAGTCATCCATCGTTTATTAAGGTTAATTTGTTAAATAAATTATTATGGAAATGTTATGAGATGAAACGTCTTTTGATAAACTTTAGAAAAGAAAATGAGATTATAATGGGTTTTCAAGATGAGATGTTAGAAATGAAACGAAGAAAAGATATAACATATGAAAAAAAAATAGAAAAATATTCTGAAAATGAGATAGAAGAGATTAAAACACACATAGAAAGTGTTGTAACAACATATAGAAGGATAATAGAGATAAATACAAGAATAAATGAACAAAACATTATGATATACGATCTAAAAGCAGATATAAGAATGAAAATAGAACACTATGGATGAAGAAAGACTAATGGAACAACAAAATAAGTTGGAAGAACTTAGAATGATAGCAGATAAACCCCTTACATATAATAGAGATATAAACCAACATATAGTAAGTTGCAGAATAAGTATAGATCTAATAGAAGAAAGAGATCAACATTTACAAGAGAATTCTAACTATTAAAGAATTAAGAAATAGGATAGCATTAAAAAGCGAAAAGTTGAGACAAAATGAAGAAGAAAATTTGAAACTACTGGAAGATAAATTAAGAGAAATAATCAGAAAGGATAACGAATTAAAAGATCTAAATGATATTATAGAAGAACAATATAAGTACAATCAACCTACTAAAATATGGATAAAGGAAAAGAAATAGTAGAAGACTCTAAAGAAACATATTATCAGATGAATACATATAAAGGAGGATCAACACAAACACTAAGCTTTAAACCAGACATATACAAGAAAATACAAGATGAAAAAGAGGAACTATCTATTAAGAAAATATTTAAAACTAAATGGTTTGAAAGAAATAAAGAAATAAGATATATAGCACACAAACATGCAAATATAATAGATACAATGAGTGTAAATGGAAGAACAAAGATAAACTTAATAACGGATGAAGTAATAAAAAGAGAGTTAGCAAAACTATCTACTAAAGAAGCCAGAAAATATAGAAACATATACTTTGGAGGAGTAGAATTTACTATAAAAACATACTTTCAGAAAAAACATAGATACACCTATACAAATATACATATTAGATGATAGGATATTAGGAAATCTACGAGATGCTTTAATATCAGTAATAAAAGAAAATTTAATATATCAAAAACTAAAATTTACGGTACAACCAGACTTTAGTATATCATTAAAAGATGAACACAAAGACTTAGCCTTAACACTATATTACAAACTAGATGGAATAACAATGCCGCCAGGAAGTAAAGTCATAAGTATTGAAACAAAAATGATATATGCCCTAACCGGAAACCACCATGTAAAGAAACAACATGAAATGAATAAGAATTGAGCACATGAATGCACTCAAACGCATCATTCGGTATATTCAAGGTACACTTGACTATGATTTGCATTTATATCCTTCCTCGACATCCACACTTGTCTCGTATACAGATGCTGATTGGGATGGCTGTCCCGACACCAGACGGTCGACGTCAGGCTATTGTATGTTTCTTGGCAACAAATTGGTCTCCTGGTCTGCAAAGCGTCAGTCAACTCTATCCCGCTCAAGTGCCGAGGCTGAATATCTAGGGGTAGCTAATGTGGTCTCGGAATCATGTTGGTTACGTAATTTGCTTATCGAGCTTCATTGCCCCATTCAGAAGGCAACCTTGGTTTATTGTGATAATATTAGTGCCATCTACCTTTCTGGTAATCCGGTTCAGCACCAACGCACTAAGCATATCGAAATAAACATTCACTTTGTCCGTGAAAAGGTTGCTCGTGGTCAAGTTCGCGTATGCCATGTCCCGTCGAGATATCAAATTGCCGACATCTTTACAAAGGGTCTTCCCTCGGTCCTTTTTGAAGATTTTAGGAATAGTCTCAGCGTTCGAAGACCGCTCGCTATGACTGCGTGTGTGTGTGTTAAATATACACAATATACACACAATATACATGTGTATATTGTGTATATTGTCTCAGTTTCCGTGTATATATAATACCATATATAGAGTGTATATTACCGTGTATGTACAAGATAGATTAGGTAAGGTGTTGTGGTGTAATTAGTATTATACACTTACCATAATTGTATAGTTACCATAATTGTATAGTTAGGATCCAAGTAGAATAAGGTTTTAGGAGTAGAATAGGAATATGATTCTCCTATTATGGAAATATGTAACTTGTATATATAGCCTTTCAATTAATGAAAATAATCAATGGATTATTTCTTTCAATTAGAAAAACTTAATGTGATAATGGAAGAGAAAACAAAGGTAAACAGGTAGTAGAAGATAATGAACCAAGTACAAGTAAAGAAAATACAATAATTAATACAACTACACAACAACCAGAAATAGTACCAATCGATGCATGGAGAAGAAGTAAAAAACCTATAATGATGGACATTAGTAAAATAAAACCAAAATTATCCACAGAAGTAGAAAAAATATTGGACAGTCTAGCGATATTAAGTAAAAAAGGACAATTTTAATGGAAAAATAAGAACCTAGTGTACCCAGTGTACTTACGATTTTAAAAAATAATGGGAAAAAGATAATAGAAAAAGAAAGATACAAATATGAACCTATAAGGACAAGAACACCAAAAGAAGATAAAAGTTCAAAAGAAGAAAACATTTACTTAAAAGATACAGAAAAGACAACCTATGAATATCTAAACCTAAAACTAGATAACCAAGAACAACAGATATCTGAGTTAAAAACAGGGAATACAAGGTTGAGATTACATAGTAACGAAGAATGGTATGATAAGTACAAAAAATATAAACACAAGTTTAAAGACACGAAGAAAATATTAAAAGAAACCAAGGTAGAATTAAAACAAACAAAAGAAGAATTAAATGAAACCAAGGTAGAATTAAAACAAACAAAAGAAGAATTAAATGAAACCAAAGCAGAATTAAAACGAACAAAAGAAGAATTAAATGAGGTAAAATAAGAATTAGAAGAATTAAAAGAAGAAATGCAAATCCTTAGAGAACAAATGAGGAAGTTAAAAGGAAAAAAAGAAAGTAAGGAAAAATACTAAAACAAGTGATGAAAGTACAACTAGTAGTAACAAAAAAACAGATAGTGATTCAGACAAAGATAGCAACGATAAATCAACTAACCAAGAAATACAAGTAGTAGAATTTATAGAAGAAGTAGAGAACGAAGAAAACTCAGAAATAGTAAAAGAAAACAACCAGATAATAGAAGCTATACAAAAAAATGAAAAGAGTGAATGCAATCATAGAGGAAGAACCTGAAAGTGATATAGAAGAGGAATATAATAGACCTACAAAAATAGAAATAGAAAGCAGATGATGTAATAAATGAAGACGCAAATGATTATCATGAGAAAGAATTAGTAGACCCTAATTTAGAAGTAATAGCAAGAAAACGTACTAGATTACCAAACCACATACCAGTAGGACAACAAGCCGAATATATCAACAAGAAATAGGAAGAACAAGAAATAACTGATTGGAATCTTGAAATATATAGAGCAATAATGAACTCTACCCAAACAAAAAACTTAGAATATATGTATGAATTAATAACTAGAACATTAATTGGAAAAGTAGCATACTGGATAGAATCTATAGCATACCAATTAAGAGGAGAAGTACTTAGCCATGCAACGGATTAGAAATCTATGTTAATAATATTTGATATTATACTAAAAAGAGAATTTTTAGGAGAAAGATGATTAGTAGCTAGAGAAAACGTACTTGCAGAAAGAAAAATTGAAATAGTAATGAATTTGAACAATATGAAATGTTGTAAGATTAATAAATTACCAGAATATACAATTAGTTTTAGTAAGTTCTTTTATGAAGCAAGATTCTTACCAGAAGAAGGTCTGATATATCAACAACTTTATTATGACCACTTACCAACACCTTATAACACCGAGGTATCAAAAGAGTACACTCAATTAGAACCAAAAGAAAACACATTAGGAGAAAGAATAAGAGTACTAAGAGCATACTTAATGCGAAAATGCGAAGAATTTAGAATGCAACAAAAGATTTAAAAAGATAAGAAACTAGGATTAAGAGAAGTATGTGGATTCACAGAAAGGAGACTAGTATTTGGATGCGATGATAAAAGAAAAGAAAGGAAATATAAAAAGAGTAATAAGAGATATCAAACAAAGAAATACATGAGAAGTAACAATTATAAAAATTACAATAACAAACCAAATTATAGTAACAAGCCTTATTACAAACCTTATAGGAAAAAGAGATATAAAAGATATAAAAATACCCCTGAAACCAGAAAAAATTTAGATACAAGAGAAAATTTAGAAAAAGAAAATATGTGAAACCCATAGAAACAGAAAAGGCTAAAGAATGTAAATGCTGGAACTGTAATGAAAAATGACATTATGTTAATAAATGCCAAAAACTAAAGAAAAAAGGAGCAAAATACATAAATACGACACAATTTATAATGAGTTTACAACAGATTAGAGAAGATAATGATAAATGGTATGAATATGAAGACTTCTATGTTAGTCAAACTGATGAAGAAAGTGAATTATATTTAGAAAATATTAACTTCATTAACCAACAATCAGAAAGTGAAAGTAGTTCTGAGTAAAATGAATATACTAGAAAAAGAAAAAAAAACTACTAGAAGAAAGAAATTACTGGATACAATGTGAAGAATAGGTTCGCTATAAGCTGGTTACAACTACAAGTGAAACAGGAAATAAATATTATAATGATAGATATAACAAGTTTACAAAAAATCTTAGTAGAATAATAGAAAAGTAACCGAGATAAATTGGCAACTTATTAGAATAAGAAGGAGTACAGAAATAATAATGGAAGATGAAAACGTTCGTCAAGAGGTAAGAGAATTAGAACAAGATAAAAACCTCCAACAAAGATTAAGAGAAATGAGTGTCGGATAAAATCCTAATACCTAATAAAATGGTAGCGATCTATATAGAAGCCCATATAGAATATCAGCCTAATAAAATGATAAAATAAAAAATCTTTATTGATAACGGAGCAGATTTATGCTTAGTTAGAAAAGATGTATTAGAACTACATAGATGGAAGAGAACCAGATCACATAGAACAAGAGTATTAGAATTTAATGAGCAATAAAAAGAATTAGATGTGGTAGCAGAAAATATGAGAATTGTATTAGGAAAAACAATATTCAGATTACCAATAATATATCAATTAGATAACATGAAACAACATGTATTGTTAGGAAACAACTTCCTAGATTACTTTAAGACACATGTTATAGATAGCAATACATTTAGCTTACAAACACCTTGTAATAAATGGATAGTATTAAAAAGAATATTACCAATACATACATTAAGATTATGTACTATAAAAACTGATAGGAATAATAACCTACAACTATTAAAAGAAAAATATCTTAATATACTAAGAATAAACTTTGGAGAAAATCCAATTCAACTATGGGAAAAAGAAAAGATATATGCAGAAATCAAACTAATAAATGAAAATGATATAGTTAGATCCAAACCTATTAGATATAGTCCAACAGATCAAAAAGAATTTGAAACCCAATTAAAAGAATTATTAGAATTAAAAATAATACAAGAAAGTAAAAGCCCACATAGTAGCCCAACCTTTCTAGTAAGGAAACATAGTGAACAAAAGAGAGGAAAAGGCAGAATGATGATTGATTATAGAGAACTAAATAAAAAGATAATATTTGATGAATATTTTTTACCATATAAAAGAAACCTTATCAATAGATTAGGAAATAAAAAATGGTTTAGTAAATTTGATTGTAAAAGCGGATTTTGGCAAATAAAGTTAACAAAAGAATCAAAATCTTTAACAGCCTTCAGTGTCCCTCAAGGACACTATGAATGGAGTGTACTACCATTTGAATTAAAAAATGCACCACAAATATTTCAAAGAAGAATGAACCAAATGTTTTGAAGATTAACAGAATTTTGCATAGTATATGTCGACGACATAGTAACTATAAAACAACACAAAATACTATTATCTGAAAAGAAATCTGAAATCTTTAAAAACAATATTGAATATTTAGGATACATTATAGATAACGAAGGATTACAACTGCAAGAACATATAGTAACAAAGATAAAAAAATTTAAGGAAAAACTAGAAAATAAAAAAGAAGTACAACAGTTCTTAGGAGTAATAAATTATGTTTCAGACCATATAAATGATTTACCACTCTTAAGAAAACCATTACAAGAATTGATAAAGAAAAACACAACCTTTGAATGAAAACAAGAACATACTAAGGCTATAAAAGAAATCAAGAAAAAAGTAAAAACATTATCAAAACACAGAATACCAACAGAAAAAGATCAACTAGAACTTTTTACTGACGCTAGTGATATACGATGGGGAGCAGTCCTCATAACTTATGATAAATGAGATATAGATAAAGAGAAACCACTAATTTGTAGACATGAAGGAGGAACATGGAAACCAAATGAGAAAAATTATCATATTAATGAGAAAGAATTATTAGCAGTGAAATTTGGAATAAAGAGATTTCATTACCACTTATTACCAGTAAAATTTGTTGTTAGAACTGACAACACACATGTAAGAGCTTTTATTACAAACAAGATAGACCATTTACCAGAATTGAATAAAAGGAGAAAATGACAATCATTCTTTTGTTGTTATGCCTTTATTGTTAAGAATATATCTGGAACTAAAAATGTTTTAGCTGATTTTCTTAGCAGATATAACAATGTTGATCAACAGTGATAACCTTGAAGAGTATATTATCAAAGCCATAGATTCCATTATACAAACCAATGAACTCCTAATATCCAGATTACAAGAGAACACTAATATTATAAACCAACTCAGAAAAGCCATACAAGACTTGATAACCCTGAAAAATTTATAAAATGAAACCCAATCCAAATTACCTATCACTACACCTGAAAGACCAAAAAACCCTACTACTAAAACTTTGGCACCATTTGCATCAAAACTGGCAACCATACTATCTTCAATACCATCCTCTTCATCAATAGTATCAATGACCGACAAGCTGAAATATACACCTGAATACATCAGCGCTTATGAAAAAATTAATAAATTAATAAATTTTATGATTATAAGACTAACCCTCATATTTTACGCAGTGCTAAACTGAGCAAGTATCCCAGATTCTTGTGCAGTGAACAAGTCAACCCGGAAATAGTATCAAAATTATTCACTTACTATTTTATTGATAAACTAATAGTGGATGAGAACATGTACAACATTGCCAGATTACCAAGTATTATTGTAGAATCTACAAAACTTATGATGAAATCATTCAGGAAAGGAGTTTATGGAATACATATATTTGACGCATCAACAGACCTAACGGGAAAGCCAATTATGATATGTCGAATATTCAAAACAGGAAAAAATAGTACTATCAACGGAGATGACGAAAACCTGAACATGAAAATACCATGCACTTTGGAGAAATTCCAAGAATGACTCAGTGCAAAAAGAACATTCGGATTATTAACCTTGAAAACCAGAATAGAGGACATGTTGAGAGCAAAGAAAGCATGTATTATTGGAGGCTCGAAAGGAGGAGCAGCGGAAGATATTATCACCCTGTATTACAACAATGATATTATGACACAGGATACCATGAGACTAACAGAAATGCATGACAAAATTATAAACCTAAAATATAAATATGCAAAAGAGACAATAGACCAATACCAAAAGATAATTGGACAAAGTAGAAGGCATGTAATAAATACTAGACCTACTACTATCACTAATGCAATAAAAAAACAAGGAAATTCTGATCCTTTTGCATAAGGATCTGAAAAAATTACTACTTTGATAGGGATCATGTAGCTTTGCTACTTGAAGCCCAATTTACTACTTTGATAGGGATCATGTAGCTTTGCTACTTGAAGCCCAATTTACTACTTTGATAGGGATCATGTAGCTTTGCTACTTGAAGCCCAATTTACTACTCTGATAGGGAGCCTGTAGTTTTTACTACTTGCAGCCCAACTGAATACTCTAATAGGGAGCCTGTAGTTTTTACTACTTGCAGCCCAATTTACTACCCTGATAGGGAACCTGTAGTTTTTACTACTTGCAGCCCAATTTACTACCATGTATTACTACGTACTACCATGTATTACAAAATCATGACAAGGAAAAAAGAATCTGATGGAAAGATCAAAGAAGATATTATCAAGAAGGACACCTAGAAAGCAACGACAAAAAATGATATTATCAAGAAGGACACCTAGAAAGCAACGACAAAAAATGATATTATCAAGAAGGACACCTAGAAGCAACCGAAGGAAAAGACAAAAAACATTTGAAAAATATCAGCAAACAAATTGTAGCACTTTAGACTTTTGGAAAAGTTATTACTATATACTTTATGATTTTTTGAAAAGCAGTTCTGTCATATTATCAGCCGAGGTTATCTATATAAAGAGCCTCTTGTAACCAGATTATTCATTCGAAAACTTTCTATACAAATACTTGTTTGAAAACTCTCTATGTCTAGATAAACCCCCTCCTTAGTTTATAATCCAGATCAATTAAAATATTATAATACCAGAAATAAAATACTTTGAAAGATTATAATTAAAATCATATTAGTCTTTAAACCTACACCTTAGGAAGAATTTTAGAAGATAGTCTGTTGAGAACTCCCAGACACCTAGACTAATTATCCCGCAAATTTGGTGGAAGAAGAAGGGAAGCAGAGCCAAGGGTGGGTTGAGATCTCCGGTGATCTGAAATTCTGATTAAGATGTATGATTTCTAGACTATGTATTTTTAATTATGATCTTGATAAGTGTTAAACTCTGTAATTATGATGTTCATATTGATTAAAGATTATAGACTTTTATTAAAAAATGAATTTTGAGTTGATACTGCATGTCTTCTTACTACATGCTTATTATTTGATAAACTTAGATGAACCTTTATTAATATACCATCTATATTCCTACCCTCTTCAGGGTTACTAGATGATGAAAAGATCCGCAAGTACTCTTATTAATTTCATGACTAAACACTAAATAAAAATAAAATTAAGTTATATATTTTCATTGTCTAAACCATTAATACAAAACTAAAGAATAGATATCCAACGTCATGCATAGTGTTGAGTTGACTTACTTTTTGTTAGCCTTATTATTGATTTGATTTTGATTTGAGCTTTATTTGAACTAATATTTATGAGCTATAAAACTTATTAGACCATTCAAAAATTTATGTCCAAGCTTGAAGTAATACGTTAAAAGACAAAAATTCTAAAAAAAAAGTTTAAGAAATATTTATAAATTATATTAAAATGAATATTTTTATGTATGATTTTTTAATTTTTTTTATATATGTAATGTCGCTTTGTTTGATTTCAATTATTTTTTAATTAAACTAAATTAAATCAATTATGATCGATTTATTTTTTCAATACCAACCCAAATCAAATCAAATAATAGTCGGGTTATTTTTTTTTATTTCACTTGGATTATTAATTTGGTGCGATTTATCGGTTTTCTTTGCACACTTCTAATTTATAGTTGTAAAAAGAGTTGTGATGATAACAAACTCTTTTTTTTGATGGGTTGACTTGAATCACCGACTAATCTGATTGAAGTTGTGACAAGACCACATTTGATTGGATAGTCAGAACATGTCACTTCTCCCGTGTCACATTTTCAGTGAATTTTAATTTGACTTGACGTGCCACGTTATTTGACACATGATATCAATCTGGGCCTCTAGAATAAGGTAACATCTTGGTCTTCAAAAATTGACTCATCATTTGAAGCCCAAATCAATGAACTAGTCCAATAAAATTGGACCCTTATTAAATTTGTCTATTGATTGAACTTAAATATTTAAGAGAATTTCACCCACAGACAAAAAAAGACTTCTAATCACAATTTTTAGAGATACTTTCAACTAATAATCCAACACACTACTAAAAAAACTGCCCAAAATTGAGGGCCAAAACTGACAGATTGCATGTTTTTTTCAATGAAAATTGAGCAAAATCCGACGGATTACGAGTCATCAATTTAGATCGCGTCGCTTTTACAAATTTAGCGGATTACATAAGTTCGATATCTTGTATAAAAATCATGTGTGCAAGAAATATTCGATCGCATAGAGTCATTTGAAAAACGACGAACTCCGTCAGTTATGTAAAAAAATGAAAATAAAAAAAAATGGATTTGGTCGGTTTTTGAAAAAATAAAATAATGAGATATAGCTACTTGAAATCGAACTCAAGTATTTACCATGACATTGAATAACTCTATCAATAGACCATTCATACTCTTTGATCAAATACTTCTATTGTTTTAACTTATACTCCTAAGCTACAATTTTACGCTCTAAAAACTTATGGAATCCATCGGTTTATTTTTGAACAAAATATATAAATAATAATTTTTTACCCATTTTGCGGGAAAAATAACCGACAAAAATACATTTTTTAAAAAAGTATATTAAAAAATTATTGAAAAAACCGACGCAATTCACAGGGTTTTCTATCTTTTTAGTAGTGATAACAACACTTCTCAAAATATAACAACTCAAGTAAACAAGGGGTCCCTTCATTTTAATGTCATATTTTGATTTCTCTCTACCACTTAATCCTAATATTTTCTCTCTCTATCACGTTCACTCCAGCGACCGGCGCATCCCCTATTGTTAAGAGTCCCACATCGGAAATGAAATAGGAACATGAACTTCTTATATGAACTTGGACAATCCTCACCCTACAAGCTAGCTTTTGGGGTTGAGTTAAGCCCAAGATCCATTCTTTATATGGTATCAGAGCCAGACCCATTTCAATTCTTTGTTCACCGATATTGGGACCTCAAATTATATTGTCCACGTTCCAGTTAACAAGGTCTGGGTGTGCGGGGGAGTGTTAAGAGTCCCACATCGGATATGGAATAGGAACATGGACTCCTTATATGGACTTGGCCAATCCTTATCCCAAAAGCTAGCTTGTGGGGTGAATATTGTCCAAGTCCATATAAAGAGTCTATGTTCCCATTACATATCCGATGTGGGACTCTTAACAAAAATTAGGCCCAAGATCCATTCTTTACATGATATCAGAGCGAGGCCCATTCCAATTCTAATGGGTCTCGCTCTACCCAAGATCTATTCTTTACATGGTATAAGAGTCAGGCCCATTCCAATTCTTTGTTCACTGATATTGGGCCCCTAAATTATATTATCCACGCTCCAGTTAACAAGGTCTGGGCGTGCAGGGGAGTGTTAAGAGTCCCACATCGGATATGGAACGGGAACATGGACTCCTTATATGGACTTGGACAATCCTCACCCTACAAACTAGATTTTGGGGTTGAGTTAGGCCCAAGATCTATTCTTTACATGGTATAAGAGCTAGCTTGTAGGGTGATGATTGTCCAAGTCCATGCAAGGATTCCATGTTCCCATTCCATATCCGATGTGGGATTCTTAACACTCAACTGCACGCCTATACCTTGTTAACTGGAGCGTGGATAATATAATTTGGGGGCCCAACATTGGTGAACAAAGAATTGGAATGGGGATGACTCTTATACTAATTAAGAATGGATCTTGGGCCTAACTAAATGGGAATATGGACTCCTTATATGGACTTGGACAATCCTCATCCTACAAGCTTACTTTTGGGGTGAGGATTGCCCAAGTCCATATAAGGAATCCATGTTCCTATTCCATATCCGATGTGGGATTCTTAAAACTCTACCGCATGCCCAGACCTTGTTAACTGGAACGTGAACAATATAATTTAGGGGCCCAACATCGGTGAACAAAGAATTGGAATGAGCCTGGCTCTGATACCATGTAAATAATGGATCTTGGGCCTAACTCAACCCCAAAATCTAGCTTGTAGGGTGAGGATTGTCCAAGTCCATATAAGGAGTCCATGTTCCCATTCCATATCCGATGTGGGACTCTTAACATGATCTTGGGACTAACTCAACCCCAAAAGCTAGCTTGTAGGGTGAGGATTGTCCAAGTCCATACAAGGAGTTCATGTTCCCATTTTATTTCCGATGTGGGACTCTTAACACTCACCGCATTCCCAGACCTCGTTAACTGGAGCGTGGATAATATAATTTGGGGGCCCAACATCGGTGAACAAAGAATTAGAATGAGTCAGGCTCTGATATCATGTAAAGAATGGATCTTAGGCCTAACTCAACCCCAGAGTCCTACATCAGATATGAAATGGGAACATGGACTCTTAACACCTATCCCAAATTTCGGCTTTCGTCATAACTTCGGCCACTCGGAGCTAGTAGTGGAGTTGATCCTCATCTTTCTTCTCTTTTGATGCACTTGGAGGCTGACACATAATGATTTCCTACGTTACATATAATAGCTAACATGTAATGAATTCCTTTCCACCTCGTTGGCCTACATCGAGTTACGGTGACAATTCCTTTGTCTGACTACGAACCTGTACAGATCTAGAATGAAACTCTCTTCCCCCCTTAAGGAAGTGGTATTTTGTATTGGAATGCATGGCTAGTGGTTATATGGTGGTGTTTTGAAGGTAACAACGGATATATATGTGGTGTATCTCACTGTATGTGGTGTATCTCACTGTATGTGGTGTATCTCACTGTATGTGGTATATATCTAGTGTATGGGTGTGTATTACTATTTATCTGATGTATCAATGTACATATAAATACATACATGACATACAAGTATATATATCAATATACAAGTGTGTATATCATTGTATTATGTATGTATATCATATATATGTTATGTATATCAATATATATTACTATATGTCATGCATATGTCAACTGTAAATACATTGATATACAATGATATACATATGTACATGAAGAGAAGAAGTGAAACCCATGAAAGAGGACTTCGACAAAAAAGAGAACTCCAGTGAAGGAAAAAACAACCGACATAAATTTATTTTTTTGGTGAAGCTCCGGCAATTTTCGACGGAGGAGAAATATTGGAGCAACAACGACTGGCGGGTAGGTGAGGACATCAACCGCTAGGCTTTGTGCGAGAGAAAAGATAAAAAGAAAAAGAAAATTTACAAAATTTCTAATTTTGTTGGGTTTATTGGAAAGTTATATATATTTTATAAAGAAACTATTGCTATATTTTAAAAATGGTATAGTATTAATAGTTATAATAAATATTACTCCCCCGTTTCAAAATGTGTCTTACAATGCTTCTTTCCTTTTTTGGCAACTCTTTCATTCCAACTTTTCACATGGCATGTTTAAGACTACAAGATTAAAGGTCATTTTTTTACATTCAATACATTTTTAATTTAAGACTATAAGATTCAAAAGTTTTCTCTACTTTCTTAAACTTTGTGCCAAGTCAAAACCAGACAATTTTTTTGAAACGGAAGAACCGAAAGCCAGGAGCAGCTACTGGCCTGGACTGATTGTAAAAAAAGAAGCCAAGAGGCCGCTAGAGAAAGGGTTCGTTTTCGTAACTTATTTTAGTATACTATGTAAGAGTCCCAATATTTAATATGATTATATTACCCCATAATATTTATTTGACTAATAAATCTTGAATCTAATACAGTCTAAATTATTTTATAAATTTAAATCCGATAAAATTCAAATCTATACATTTCCTTTTAGACTGCAAGGAAAACATACATGTGAATTGACGGTTTGGAAGTGTATTTGTGCAGTTACTTTTTACAATTTTTTACTATGACTAATAGTGTTGGAATGAATCCTTCGCATCTTCTTGAGATATTTGGAAGAAAAAAAAGGAAGGGTTCTAGTGTCAGACCAGTTGAGACTCAAGAAGAAAGAGAGGGAAGGATAGTGGACTATTAACTATGGTTAAAATATTTTTGGTCAATAAATCAAATCTGGTTTATTAAAATGATGAAGAGATATCCGTAAGAAATTAAAGGTACCACCCTGAAAGCTATGTCGCAATCGTATCGAGAAGATATGGATGTGGGATTCGGGATATCATCAATTGATTTTGGATACTTTAACCAAAATCGATGAAGAAATTTGAAATAGATATAATAATTTCTATAATCAAAACAAAAATTAAGGTGAAATTGAAGAAAATGAAATATCTTGTATATAGAAATTTCCATATCAATCATTTTTCTTATATGTCCTTCAAGAATTCTCCTCTTAATCAATACTTTCTCCATGCAATACCTTGTAACTTTTCCACATAATGTCTCACAATTTAGATATGTAATTTTGTCTTTGATATTTGAATTTTAGCCGAATCTCCACACCGTATCCGTACTTGGATCCACAACCCTAAATCTTAAAATTTAGATCATGAAAGATTCGACCTCTAGATCCGCACTCGTATCGAAAACCTACCAAAAATCCGAGCAACTTAGACTAAAAGTACTGGAGCACATGCTCACTGAAGACGATCCAATACGACAGTAGGATCGGTATAAAAAAAGGGCAGCTCGGTGCACTAAGCTCTCGTTATGCGCGGGGTCCGGGGAAGGGCCGGACCACAAGGGTCTATTGTACGTAGCCTTACCTCACATTTCTGCAAGAGGTTGTTTTCACGGCTTGAACCCATGACCTTCTGATTACATGACAACAACTTTATCAGTTATTCCAAGGCAGTAGGATCGGTATATCTAGCTAAATTGATCCACTATTAGGAAGAGAAGTTGAGTGCAATACAAGCAATAAATTATACATTTTCTTTGAAAATTACATGCATAGTTAAGCAAAATGAACTAACTCAAGAGGTAAGGATGGTCCAAGATCACATAAGAAATCTACTTTCCCTTCCCAAAACCCATGTAAGACTCAATACTCCTCGCACACCCAACATTGAACAACTGAAGCGTGGGTAATATAAGATGACAATCCAACATCGTATAAACAATGAATTGGAAGGATCTCGATCTGATATCATGATAAGAAATGAACCTTAGACGTAACTCACTTCTTGAGTTAGTAAGGCCCAAATTTCATTTCTTATCAACAACGTAACATCATATGTAAACGATCAATCCAACTCTTGATGAGGTTGGTAGATACAATTGTCATCATGCTTCTTTTCTTGTTTTTCACCATTAGTTGAAATACAAAGAAACAACCTTTCATATACAGCAGCCATCTTGGTTGCAGTAAACAACTTCATACCCCTCTCCCTAGCAAAACTGCCTTTCTGTTGCATAATTTCCTTTCCTTCCTCCCAAACTTCATATAAAACTTTCTTCAATTCCCTTACTGTAGGTGAAAATGTATACCCCATCTGTTCACTAACAATGATAGAACCGGTAAAGCTAGCAAGTTTTGTCGCCATCACAGGCTTACCGCTTAGGATTGCTTCCAATGGGGTCTGATCTAAACCTTGAGCTCTTAAAGTTGGGTGTACAAATACATCTATTGCATTATAAAAGCCCGCCAATTTAGCCCGTTCCAACGGTCCCAAAACCATCAAATTTGATCCTAGCTCTTTGTATCGATCACCCCACGGACCATTTCCAGCAATTAGGACAATGACACTATCCTTGAATGTTGAGTTCTCCTCGAAAATTTGTTGTAACGCTTCAAACATTAAAGGATGTCCTTTATCTTTAACCAACCTCCCGGATAAACCTAGGATTATGGATGACCTCGATTTATCAGGTTTAAATATCTCCTCATCGACACCATTTAGAATGATATGAACATGTTCTTCCGGGATCATATAGATCCTTTTAAGTATATCTCCTGAATGATCACTTGTGGCAACATGATGAGTGTAATGTTGGAAAAACTTTACCTATTCAAGAACTGTCATCATTTTTCTATCAGTCATTAGCATATGTGAATGTCGTGAATCTTCAGGATCCCACACGAGTTCTTGTATGATATCAGAATGTATGGTCTCATAGGCAATTCCATGCCAGCTAACTGTTAACTCGCCTGTGTTCAAATAATTAGAAAAAAAAAAAAACCAAAACCAGAAAAACAGAAACTGGAAAAATAATGCAGAAGTAAGAAAATATTCGAGACCACAGAATTCACTGTGTCCCCTTAAGGAATTTAATCCCCTCACTGTACCCGAGGTTATGGATTACTTCCTCCCAGGATAAAACGGATATACCTGTCGCAGGAGTAGCGGTACATCAAACGCCTTCGACTTCGACGAACTCAAAGTTGGCAACGAAACACAAGTAAGACTCGATAGTTTTATTTGTGAAAAGAATGCAGAATTTTCAGATGCGGGGAAAAATTTTCGGTGTATTAAAAATGAGGCATTGCCTCAGTTTATATAGCCTCGAAGGTGCCTCTTCGGAATAGGTTGGTGACTGTTCGGAAAGGTTGCCTTCATTTTCCTTCCATTTCTCATTCACACCAACTTGGCTAGTTTTATTCATTAACTAGCTTTAACAATTTGCCTCAGTTTATATAGCCTCGAAGGTGCCTCTTCGGAATAGGTTGGTGACTGTTCGGAAAGGTTGCCTTCATTTTCCTTCCATTTCTCATTCACACCAACTTGGCTAGTTTTATTCATTAACTAGCTTTAACAATCCCCCACATGAATGGAAAATGGCTATATGATGAAAAACATGCATGACAAAAAACTGTGTGATTCGTAAGCAAGGATTAATCGCATCTGGATAAGTAGATTTCTCTTTGAACTTTCCGTAGTGAACATATGTCGGATATACTCGGTCAATCGGTAGATTTGATATCCTTGAATCGTCGAACTTTGGTGTATACCTAGACAACCACATGTCACACAATTAATTCTTTAACCGTCTTTGGTTCTCATTGTTTTGTTCGTTTCAGCCATGAACACTGCCTGGTTCATAAGTGCGTAGAGAATTGGCCTTACATAATTCTCCTTGAAGCGGCTTACACTTCACACTTACATAGGTGATTCCTAAATGTGTCATCCCGTAGATACACTATTTGATATACCCCGTACCAAACTTAGGAACCATTAAAAAGCCGTAATGCTTTATCCTGGTACTGAACATTGTCTCATCACGAGAATGGACCAAAGAGTTATTGTGACAATGTTGAACCGTCATTAATGACTTTGTTTGATCTCTTTGAACCTAGATCTTGGGATCTCCAGTCTTCTAGGTAGAGTTACCGTCACGATGACTTGTCCTCGGCCATAGTCCCATTCCCCTTAATGATCTTTCAACTACCTCTCTAGTTAGGCCTTTAGTTAGTGGATTCGACACATTATCTCTTGACTTAACATAGTCAATTGTGATAATTCCACTAGATAGTAGTTGTCTAACGGTATTATGTCTTCGTCGTATGTGACGAGACTTTCCGTTGTACATAAGGCTCCCGGCTCTTCCTATTGCCGCTTGGCTATCGCAATGTATGCATATAGGAGCCAACGGTTTGGGCCAAAATGGAATATCTTCTAAGAAATTCCGGAGCCATTCAACTTCTTCACCGGCTTTGTCTAAAGCTATGAACTCAGATTCCATTGTAGAGCGGGCGATACATGTCTGTTTGGATGACTTCCAAGACACTGCTCCTCCACCTATTGTAAAAACATATCCACTTGTGGATTTAGTTTCAGTTGAACCGGTGATCCAATTTGCATCACTGTATCCTTCAATAACTGCAGGATACCTGTTATAATGCAAAGAAAAGTTTTGAGTATGTTTTAAATACCCCAAAACTCGTTTCATTGCCAGCCAATGTTTTTGGTCGGGATTACTAGTGTAGCGACTTATTTTACTTATAGCACACGCAATATCAGGTCACATACAGTTCATGATATACATCAAACTTCCCAACACTCTGGCATAATCCAATTGATAATGACTTTCACCTTTATTCTTTGCAAGAGCAAGGTTCATATCAATTGGCGTCTTTGCAACTTTAAAGTCCAAATACTTGAACTTTTCAAGTACCTTTTCAAGTACCTTTTCAATATAATGAGTTTGAGACAATGCTAGACCTTGAGGAGTCTTATGGATTTTAATTCCCAGAATTAAATCGGCAACTCCTAAGTCTTTCATATCAAACTTACTAGCAAGCATGCGCTTAGTAGCATTTATGTTAGCAATGTTGTTACTCATTATCAACATATCATCCACGTACAAACAAACAATGACTACGTGGTTCGGAGTGTTCTTAATGTAGACACATTTATCACACTCATTTATCTTGAATCCATTTGACAGCATTGTATGGTCAAATTTTGCATGCCACTGTTTGGGTGCTTGTTTTAGTCCGTAAAGAGACGTAACAAGTCGACACACCTTCTTCTCTTTCCCTGGAGCTACAAACCCCTCAGGTTGTTCCATGTAAATTTCTTCCTCTAACTCTCCATTTAAGAAGGTTGTTTTCACATCCATTTGATGGATTTCAAGACCGTACACGGCGGCTAACGCTACTAACACCCGAATGGATGTAATCCTCGTTACCGGCGAGTATGTATCAAAGTAATCAAGACCTTCTCGTTGTCTAAACCCTTTAACAACTAGTCTTGCCTTATATTTATCAATAGTACCATCAGCTTTCATTTTCCGCTTGAAAATCCATTTGGAACCTAATTCCCAAGTATGGTTGTTTAATATGGATTCTATCTCACTATTGATTGCCTCTTTCCAAAATTGAGCTTCCGATGAAGACATAGCTTCGTTGAAGGTTCGAGGCTCATTCTCCAACAAAAATGTTAGAAATTCTGGTCCAAAGGAAGTAGACGTCCTTTGACGTTTGATGCGTCTTGGATTTTCCTCATCAGGAATATTCTCCTTTATTTCTTCCTGAGGTCGTTTAGATTCTTTGCTAGACGACTCACATTCCTTTTTATACGGATATATGGTTTCAAAGAAGTCAGCATTATCTGATTCAATTACCGTATTCACCTGAATGTCGGGATTTTCTGATTTGTGAACTAGAAATCGATATGCCTTACTATTTGTGGCATATCCTATGAAAACACAATAAATGGTTTTAGGTCCTATTTTTACCCTTTTGGGTTTAGGAACTTGCACCTTGGCCAAACACCCCCACACTTTGAAGTATTCCAAATTAGGCTTCCTTCCTTTCCACTTTTCGTATGGAATAGATTTTGTTTTGCTATGGGGCACTCGATTGAGTATTCGGCTAGCTGTTAGAATGGCTTCCCCCCACAGTTTCTGGGGTAAACCAAGACTTATTAATTGGGGCATTCATCATTTCTTTCGTGGTTTTATTTTTCCTTTCCGCAATTCCGTTTGATTGTGGCGAGTAAGGGGCAGTTGTTTGGTGAATAATGCCATATTCCAAACATATTTGTTCAAAAGGAGATTCATATTCACCGCCCCTATCACTCCTTATCATTTTAATCTTTTTGTTAAGTTGAGTCTCAACTTCAGTTTTTTATTGCCTGAATGCTTCAATTGCTTCATCTTTACTATTAAGTAAATAAACGTAGCAATATCGCGTACTATCGTCAATAAAAGTTATGAAATACTTCTTTCCACCGCGAGATGGGATTGACTTCATGTCACAAATATCTGTATGGATTAAGCCTAAAGGACTTGAATTCCTTTCAACTGACTTATAAGGATGTTTAACATACTTAGACTCAACACAAATTTGACATTTTGATTGATTGCATTCAAACTTAGGCAATACTTCCAAACTAATCATTTTTCGCAAGGTTCTATAATTGACAAGTCCTAAACGTGAATGCCATAAATTATTTGACTCAAGTAAGTAAGACGAAGCAGAAACTTTATTATTATTGGCAACGACCATTACATTCAGTTTGAAAAGGCCCTCTGTGAGGTAACCTTTTCCTATGTACATATCGTTCTTACTTATTACAACCTTGTCAGAAACAAAAACACACTTAAAACCATTCTTTACTAGAAGTCCGGTAGATACTAGATTTTTCCTAATTTCAGGAACATGACAGACGTTGTTGAGAGTCACCACCTTGCCAGATGTCATCTTCAGCAGTATCTTTCCATAACCTTCAATTTTGGCCGTTGCCAGAATTTCCCATATATATGGTCTCGTCGGGCCGGCGGGAGCATATGAAGCAAAGGCTTCTCTAACAAAGACAAATGTGGCGAGTGGCGCCAGAGTCAATCCACCACTCTTTCGGATTTCCCACTAGGTTGCACTCAGACAACATAGCGCACAAGTCATCAACTTCCTCATTTGTTTCAACCATATTAGCCTGACCCTTCTTCTTTTCCTTTTTCGGAGCACGACAGTCTGCAACTTTGTGTCCGATTTTTCCACAATTGTGGCAGTTTCCCTTGAATTTCTTCTTGTTGGGATAGTTCCTTGGTCCCGATGCATTTTTCCTCTTTTTCAGATTAGTTGGGGCAGTTTCAACAATATGTGCTCCCCCTATGGTTGATCTCCCATTTGCCTTCTTCTCCGCTGCCTTGTTATCTTCCTCGATTCTCAACCGAACGATGAGATCTTCCAGTGTCATCTCCTTTCGCTTGTGTTTCAAGTAATTTTTGAAGTCCTTCCATGAAGGAGGCAGCTTTTCTATTACTGCCGCAACTTGAAACGCCCCACTAATCACCAAACCTTCAACGAGTAGATCGTGGATGATAACCTCTAACTCTTGAACTTGAGTTACAACAGACTTGCCATCTACCATTTTGTAGTCCAGAAACTTGGCAGCGATGAACTTCTTTAATCCAACATCTTCTGTTTTATATTTCTTTAAAAATGAGGCATTGCCTCAGTTTATATAGCCTCGAAGGTGCCTCTTCGGAATAGGTTGGTGACTGTTCGGAAAGGTTGCCTTCATTTTCCTTCTATTTCTCATTCACACCAACTTGGCTAGTTTTATTCATTAACTAGCTTTAACACTAACTGCAAGATTGTTCAGGTTATTTGATCTAGTAAGCCTGAGCCCTACACGCTCCGTATGAATCACATCAAAAGGCCTGAAGGTTGTCGTGTTCTATACCAAAAATTGCTTCCAAGCAATAGCTTGGTCCAGATATCCAGAACCTACAGGTGTCGAGATGTGAAAATGGAGATTGTTCCAAGCAATAGCATTGTAAACGCGGGCGTGTATATCACTATTTTTGGTAATAATTTTGTATCTACAATGCTAATTATATACAAAATTTATTACCAAAAATAGTGATATACACGGTGTGTATACCGTGTATATCACGGTCTCTCAATTGCCTTGGGTTTCGGTGATATACACGGTATACACAAGATAGTATACCGTGTATTCTAAATATGGTATACTTTCCCACCACCGCAGTCATAGCGGGCGGTCTTCGTACGTTGAGACTATCCCTAAAATCTTCAAATAGGACCGAGGGAAGACCCTTAGTAAAGATGTCTGTAATTTGATACTTAGAAGGAACATGTAAGACACGTACTTGTCTACGAGCTATCTTTTCGCGAACAAAATGGATATCCATCTTAATATGTTTAGTGCGCTGGTGTTGAACCGGATTCCCAGAAAGATATACGATACTAATATTATCACAATATACCAAGGTAGCTTTTTGAATGGGAAAGTGAAGCTCCAAAAGAAGATTACGTAACCAACATAATTCAGAAACCACATTGGGTACCCCTCGATACTCGGCGTCGACACTGGAACGTGATAAGGTAGCTTGTCGTTTTGCAGACCACGAGACCAAGTTATCACCAACAAACATGGAATAACCGGACGTGGAGCGTCTGATATCTGGACAACCACCCTATAACACCGTACTTTTGGGCGATGATTAGAGCATCTAGACGTATGCAAGTAAACCCGAGCTTTGGGGAATTTATGTCATATTCACCTATGCAAATAAAGAGCTTAGTATATAAAAGGATGTGGTCCCGAACTAATTTAGAATTTACCAGGTAGGACAACAATGATTGGTTAATTGATAAATTAAAGTGGGGAATAAGATTAAGTGGGAATATTTACGTGTAGCAAGTAAATGAATCATCTAAGTGACTAAGTTAATAGAATCAATTAGGTGGCAGGTTCTGAGGTTAACAAGCGTGGGGTAATTAATACGGGAGGGGGGAAATCGTGATCTAGTATCTATATATAGGTTCCTCAGATTACCTTTGTATGTAACCATATATTTTACTTTAAGAATATACATAGGCATAACACCCTTCGTTAGCTAATATGGCAGTTAAATGTTAGCAAAATGTGAGCAGCAAATTGGTAGCAGTTCATGGAAAGTATAGGCAACAACATAGTAATGTTCATTTGAAATTAATGGGTGTTAGCAACAACAAGAAAAACACGGTCCCTAAGTCATTGAATTCCATTTTTTGAGCTGATTTATTCGTATTTAAGGTTAGGTGCTATACGGACTACTTGAGTTGTATTATTAATGGATCGACGAAGGTATGTTAAGGCAAATCCTTCTTTCTTTTGACATGTTCTAAATTATGAAACGTAACTGTAATTTTATTCCATAAATTATTTTTCTCTTAGTAGTTAAGAATGTTCATGTTATTCATTCCTGTTGTCAAAACATGTCTAAATATGTTCTTAAATCCTTATTAATGTATATGAAAAAGATGTTAGTATTCATAATGTTAATCGGAGATGAAGCGATATTATGTCACTCCGACAGATTCAAAATGTCTTATTATCGTTTATGCATTTATTTCATGTATTGCCCTGGACCCCACATGTGTTATATACACTACTATATGGTATGCATTATATATATGTATGGGTGGGAAAAGGGATACGACGTTATATACGCACACCACCTGATCAGCTGGTATATGATGATGATTATGCCCACAGAGGCCGAAATGATATAATGGGAGACAACGTTATACACACACACACACACACACACATATATATATATATATATGTATGACCGCATTGTTCATGACATTTAAACATATTATGGCCCACATAGGTGTTCACTATTGGTTGGCTGTTTCTTGTCTCATTTTATTTTTATATCCCTGTTATGCTATTTTTCATGCCTGACATACTCGGTACATCAGTCGTACTGACGTCCCTTTTGTCAGGGGACACTGCATTTCATTCCCGCAGGTTCACGTAGGCAAGGCGACGATCCGTATTAGTAAGTTGTTGACTCAGCGGATATTGGAGCACTCCCCTTGTTTCGGAGTGTCGGTCTAATCTCGGTACGGTATTTTTGCATGTATATACGGGTATGGAGGGGCCCTGTCCTGACCTTATGATGTCATGTACTCTTTTTGAGGCTTGTAGACAATGTCTTGAGTATAGTAGTCAAGTATGGCATTGTCGACCTTAGTATGTATATATGTATGGGTTAAGTCCTTCTGTTGGTAAAATTTTACATAACTTCTTTCCAGTATATCATCTCTATGTGTCAGTAGGGTACCTGGTGACGGGCCTTGGGGCCCAAGATTAATTATGTGTAGATGTAAGTATATGATTAGTGGTACCCGGCAGGTGAGGTTCGGGTGCCCGTCGTGGTCCCCAGTTTGGGTCGTGACAAACTTGGTATCAGAGCAGGTCTGTCATAGGTCTACAAGTCGTGTTTAGTAGAGTCCTGTTTATGGGTATTTTGTGCACCATGCTTTTAAGCAAGAGGCTACCTGACATTTAGTGATGGTTTTCACTCTTTCATCTTATAAATCGTGCAGTAAAGCTGGATTTTAAGCATTCCACTCATAATCTATCTCGTGTCTATGATTTCAGCAATGCCTACAATAAGGAGGAAGTTCAAGAGTATAAGGGCGTTGGTTACGGCTGCAGGCGAATGTACTAGCCGAGTGCCACCCGCTAGCGAGGGCCAAAGTGAGACCCACGGTGCGACTCATTCGTATGATTCCCCCAACCCACCACCTACAGAGGAGCATAGCGGGGCTGCAGTACCCCCAGTTCCTCCACTTGATACTCCAGCTGAGGATCTTGATATGTGAAGTGTTGTACATTTATTGACTCGATTAGTGGCCGCTCAGGCCTAACGTCAGATTCCCAGTCCTTCTGATAGAGCTGCTAGCGCGAGAGCTCGGGATTTCATCAACTTAGACCCTCTCGTATTCACAGGATCAGACCTGAACGTGGACCCACAAAATTTTCTAGATCAGATACAGCGTACCTTGCGGGTAATGGATGCTACCGATACTAAGTCAGTAAAGTTTGCTTCTTATAGACTGTGGGATATCGCGGTGACCTGGTATGAGACATAGGAGAATTCTACGAGACCTCGTACTCCACCAGTAGGATGGAGAGAGTTTTTAGAAGCCTTCTTACAACATTTTCTGTAGGTCGAGCTTCGACGGGCCAGGCAAGATCAATGTCTATGTCTCGAGCAGGGCAACATGAGTGTTCGAGAATATAGCTTGCAATTTAATTCATTATCTAGATATGCTCCTACGATTATAGCTGAGATGAGTGACCAGGTACATAGGTTTGTTACTGGCTTGGGGCCGTACTTGGTCAACGAGTGTACTACGGCTTCTCTGAATCTGAATTTGGATATTGCTCGCATTCAGGCTGATGCACAGATTTTGGAGGATCGTAAGAGACAACAACAGGTAGATCGAGAACGTGATAAGGGCCTGCATTAGAGGGCTCGATCCGTAAGTGACTTAGGGGGTTTCAAAGGTGGGCATAGACCACAACTTTATAGACGCCCATCCTACCCGGTAGCTAGCGCATCATTACCATTTTCAAGGTCGAGGGTTGATCGATATGTTCAATCGGGACCGGGTCAGAGTTTATGAGCATCAGGGTCTTATTATAAAAGGGATTCTATTCAGATGAGGCCGATGTTGGCTCGATGCGAGCAATGTGGTAAGCCCCATTCGGGGCCGTGCCGATAAAGATTAGATGTGTGTTATTCTTGTGGTGATCCTGGTCATATTATGCGAGAATGCCCAATAAGAGGCGAATGTGTTAGGGCCCATCAGGTTGGATCTGTAGCAGTTTTATCACATTCAATACACCCGTTAGGGCAAAGTCATCAGACATCATCCGATCGAGGCAGAGGTAGGGGCCAGAACCGCATTTACGCATTGACGGGTTGATAGGATCATGAGTCCTCACCTGGTATTATTACAAGTATATTATCAATTTTAACACATAATATATATGCGTTGTTAGATCTAGGCTCAAATCTATCATATGTCACCCCTTTCATTGCCTGTAAATTTGGTATGGAGCCTGAGTTGATAAGAGATCCATTTGTGGTATCTACACCAGTTGGTGAGTCGGTAGTTGCTAGACGGGTCTAGCAGAATTGTGCAATATTAATTTGTAGCCATCAAACCATAGCAGATTTGGTAGAATTAGAAATGGTTGATTTTGATGTTATCATGGGCATGGATTGACTGGCATCATGCTACGCTAATGTTGATTGCCGAACAAAGATTGTTAGATTTCAGTTCCCAGGCGAGCCAGTCCTTGAATGGAAGGGTAATACGGTGATGCCAAAAGGTAGGTTTATTTCATACCTTAAGGCAAGGAAGATGATCTCCAAAGGTTGTATATACCATCTTGTTCAGGCTAGAGATATCGAAGTCAAACCACCTACTTCTCAATCAATTCCGGTGGTTAATGAGTTTCTTGATGTATTTCCAGACAAACTTTTGAAAGGGAAATTGAGTTCGGTATAGACGTGTTGCCAGACACTCAGCCGATATCTATTCCTCCTTATAGAATGGCTCCAGCTGAATTAAAAAAATTAAAGGAGCAATTAAAAGATCTGCTTGAGAAAGACTTTATTAGGCCCAGCATATCCCCATGGGGTGCGACGGTATTGTTTGTACGAAAGAAATATAGCTCGTTACAGATGTGTATTGACTATCGGTAGTTGAACAAAGTCACTATCAAGAACAAGTACCCTCTTCCCAGAATTGATGATTTGTTTGATCAGTTACAAGGTGCAAAATGTTTCTCAAAGATTGACCTAAGGTCGGGGTACCATCAGCTAAGGGTCAAAGGGAAGGACATTCCAAAAATGGTTTTCAGGACAAGGTATGGGCAATTCGAGTTCTTAGTGATGTCATTCGGGCTCACAAACGCGCCAACAACATTTATAGATATAATGAACGGCGTGTTTTGCCCATTTTTGGATGTATTTGTGATAGTATTTATAGATGATATTCTGGTTTACTCTCACTCGGAAGCAGAGCATGTGGATCATCTGCAGATAGTACTATAGATGCTCCGGGATCATAAGTTGTATGCTAAGCTCTCCAAGTGTGAATTTTGGTTGAATTCAGTGGCTTTTCTTGGTCATATAGTGTCAGACGAAGGTATAAGAGTTGACACTTAAAAGATTGAAGCGATAAAGAATTGGTCGAGGCCCATGACTCCATCAGAGGTTCGCAGCTTTATGGGCTTAGCTGGCTATTATAGGAGGTTTGTAGAAGGGTTTTCTACCATATCAACACCATTAACAAAGTTGACACAAAAGGCCATAAAGTTCCAGTGGTCCGATGTTTGTGAGCAGAGTTTCCAAGAGTTAAAGGACATACTAACATCGGCATCAGTCCTTACTCTCCCAGAGGGTCCAGAAGGCTATGTTGTGTATTATGATGCCTCGGGAGCAGGGTTAGGATGCGTGCTAATGCAGCATGGTAAAGTGATTGCCTATGCTTCAAGACAATTGAGGAAACATGAGAAAAAGCTATTCGACACACGATTTGGAGTTGGCCATAGTGGTTTATGCACTGAAGATTTGGCGGCACTAATTGTATAGTGTTTATGTAGACATTTTCACGGATCATAAAAGTCTGCAATACATATTTAAACAGAAATAGTTGAACTTGAGACAAAGAAGGTGGCTTGAATTGTTGAAGGATTATGATGTTGACATCTTATACCATCCCAGTAAAGCTAATGTTGTAGCAGACATGCTTAGTCCTAAGTCGATGGTCAGCTCGATGCTGGTGCAGGTTGAAAGGAAGGAATTAGTAAGGGAGCTCCATCAGTTAGCTAGTTTTGGAGTCCGACTAATGGATTCGGAGGATGGTGGTTTTGTAATTCAGAATATGTCAGAGTCGTCCCTCATATCGGAAGTTAAGGAACGTCAGTGGGAAGACTCCCATTTGAAAAAGATCAGACAGGGCATTCAACAGAAGAAGACCACAACATTTGATATTGACGAAACTGGGATTCTCAAGCACCAGGGCCGTTTATGTGTTCCAAATGTAGCGGGATTACGAGATAAAATTATGACGGAAGTCCATTGCTCACGATATTCCATTCACCCTGGATCTACTAAAATGTATCATGATCTCAAGGGTATCTATTGGTGGAACAACATGAACAGAAGCATTGCGGAATTTGTAGCTCAGTGTCCTAATTGTCAGCAAGTAAAAATAGAGCACCAAAAGGCCGGTGGCTTGATTCAGAACATTGAGATTCTGATATGGAAATGGGAAATGATTAATATGGATTTCGTTACAGGTTTACCTTGCTCCTATCATAAGTTTGATTATTTGGGTAATTGTTGACAGACTGACCAAATCAGCTCATTTCCTGCCGGTCAAAACTACCTATACAACCGAGGACTACTCGAAGTTGTACGTTAAGGAGATTGTTCGCCTTCATGGTGTGCCTATTTCTATTATATCTGACCGAGGTGCACAGTTTATCGCTAATTTCTGGAAATCATTTCAAAAAGATTTAGGCACCCAAGTTAATCTTAGCACAACTTTCCATCCTCAGACAGACGGGCAGGCCGAACGTACGATTCAGACGCTCGAGGACATGCTACGAGCTTGTGTATTGGACTTTAAGGGAAGTTGGGATGATCATTTACCCCTTATTGAGTTTGCGTACAATAACAATTATCATGCTAGCATTAAAATGGCTCAATTCGAAGCTTTGTATGGACAAAGATGTAGATCTCCTATCGGATGGTTCGAGGTAGGCGAATCAGAGTTATTTGGGCCTGACCTAGTACACTAAGCCATATAGAAGGTGAAGCTTATCCAAGAACGACTGTTAACTGCTTAGAGTCGTCGAAAGTCGTATTCAGATGTGCAACAACGAGACTTAACGAGTTTCAGGTGGATGATTGGGGTCTTTTTGAAGATTTCGCCTATAAAGGGGGTAATGCGATTTGGGAAAAAGGGAAAGCTCAGCCCAAGGTATATTGGGCCATATCGCATAATCCGAAGAATCGACCAAGTAGCTTACAAATTAGACTTGCCTTCGGAGTTAGAGTTTGTTCATCCGATTTTCCATATTTCTATGTTGAGAGCGTGTGTTGGAGATCCTTCCCGAATTGTACCAATTGATGACAAGAAGGTTACGGAGGATCTATCATATGAAGAGGCTCCTATTGCTATCTTTGATCGACATGTCCGCAGGTTGAGGACTAAAGAAGTAGCCTCTGTGAAAGTTCTGTGGAGGAATAAGAATGTAGAAGAAACGACATGGGAGGCGGAAGAGGAGATGAAACACAAATATCCATACCTATTCCAGACCAACGCCGAGATTCCAATAGAAGCATAAGGTGAGTTCTAATTCCTAATATTATAATTAATGCTTGATGACCATGTGAGGTATGATACAGTGATATATGTTACATTATATGGCCCGTGAAAAATGTAGTTGTATTTTCTAGCTGGGATTAGGTATATTACCCCAACATTCGATGGCGAATGTTTCTAAGGGGAAAGGATGTAACACCCTGTACTTTCGGGTGATGGTTTGAGCATATCTGTACGTATGCAAGTAGATCCGAGCTTTAGGGAATTTATGTCATATTCACGTATACAAATAAAGAGCTTAGTATATAAAAGGATGCGGTCCCGAACTAATTTAGAATTTATCAAGTGTGACAACAATGATTGGTTAATTGATAAATTAAAGTGGGGAACAAGATTAAGTGCGAATATTTACATGTAGCATGTAAATGAATCACCTAAGTGACTAAGTTAATAAAATCAATTAGGTGGCAGGTTCTGAAGTTAACAAGCGTGGGGTAATTAATAGGGGAGGGGAAATCGTAGTCTAGTATCTATATATAGGTTCCTCCTATTACCTTTGTATGTAACTACATATTTTACTTTAAGAATATACATAGGCATAACACCCTTCGTTAGTTAATATAAGCAATTAAATGTTAGCAAAATGTGAGCAGCAAATTGGTAGCAGTTCATGGAAAGTATAGGCAACAACATAGTAATGTTCATTTGAAATTAATGGGTGTTAGCAACAGCAAGCAAAACATGGTCCCTAAGTCATATTGTATTCCATTTTTTGAGCTGGTTCATTCGTGTTTAAGGTTAGGTGCTATACATACTACTTGAGTTGTATTATTAACGGATCGACGAAGGTATGTTAAGGAAAATCCTTCTTTCTTTTGGCATGTTCTAAATTACAAAACGTAACCGTAATATTATTCCATAAATTATTCTACTATTAGTAGTTAAGAATGTTCATGTTATTCATTCATGTTGTCAAAACATGTCTAAATATGTTCTTAAATCCTTATTAATGTATATGAAAAAGATGTTAGTATTCATAATGTTAATCGGAGATGAAGTGATATTATGTCACTCCGACAAATTCAAAATGTCTTATTATCGTTTATGCATTTATTTCATGTATTACCCTGGACCCCACATGTGTTATATACACTACTATATGGTATGACTTATATATATGTAGGGGTGGGAAAAGGGATACAATGTTATATATGCACACCACCTGATTAGCTAGTATATGATGATGATTATGCCCACAGAGGCCGAAATGATATGATGGGAGACGACGTTATACACACACACACACACACACACACACACACACACACATATATATATATATATATATATATATGTATGTATGTATTACCGCATTGTGCATGGCATTTAGACATATTATGGCCCACATAGGCGTTCACTATTGGTTGGCTGTTTCTTGTCTCTGTTTATTTTTATATCCCTGTTATGCTATTTTTCATGCCTGACATATTCGGTACATCAGTCGTACTGACGTCCCTTTTGTCTGGGGATACTGTGTTTCATGCCCACAAGTTCACGTAGGCAAGGCGACGATTCACATTAGTAAATTGCTGACTCAACGGATATTGGAGCACTCCCCTTATTTCAGAGTGTCGGTCTAATATCAGTACGGTATTTTTGCATGTATATACAGGTATGGCGGGGCTCTATCTCTACCTTATGATGTCATGTACTCTTTTAGATGCTTGTAGACAGTGTCTTGTGTATAGTTGTCAGGTATGGCCTTGTCGGCCTTAGTATGTATATATGCATGAGTTAAGTCATTCTATTGGTAAAATTTTACATTACTTCTTTTCAGTATATCATCTCTATGTGTCAGTAGGGTATCTGGTGACGGGTCTTGGGGCCCAAGATTAATTATGGGTAGATGTAAGAATATGATTAGTGGTACCCGACAGGAGAGGTTCGGGTGCCCATTATGGCCCTCCGGTTTGGGTCGTGACACACCCCTATCAACATCGGTATACGAGATAAGTGTAGAGGCCGATGATGAATATAGATGTAAGCCATAGTCAAGTATTCCCTGGATATATCTGATAATGCGTTCGAGCGCATTCATATGCTCCACCTTAGGATCATGCATAAACAAACACACATGTTGTACGACATACGTAATATCTGGTCTCGTGAAAGTAAGATACTGAATTGCTCCAGCAAGACTGCGATAGTGAGTGAGATCCTCGTAAGGGGAGCTAGCCGCAACACCCAGCTTTGGCTTAGTATCGACTGGAGTGGAAGTAGACTTACACGAGGACATACCAGCTCGTTCAATTATCTCAGCGGCATACTTCCTTTGTGATAAAAATAACCCACCTGTATGACGAGAGACAACAATCCCCAAAAAGTAACTCAAGGACCCCAAGTCTTTCATAACAAACTCAGAAGTGAGCATTGTCATGATAGACTTGCACAAAGCATCAAACGAGGCTGTCAAGATAATATCATCCACATATAATAGAATATAGGCCAGGAAAGAACCATGAAGATATATAAATAATGAATTATCAGACCTGCTGTGAGAAAACTCAATAGACGCAACATAGTCTGCAAACCTCTTATACCAAGCTCATGGGGCCTGCTTAAGCCCATACAAGGACTTCTTCAACAAACATACATGATGAGGATATTTGGGGTCTCGAAAACCCAAAGGCTGATGCATGTAAACGGTCTCCTTAAGATCACCATGTAAGAAGACATTCTTCATATCTAACTGATGAATGGGCCACGCCTTTGAAAGAGCCAGACTGAGAATAATGCGAATGATAGTTGGTTTGACCACCAGATTAAATGTTTCACCACAATCCACGCCAACCTGTTGAGTTTTACCATCACCTACAAGGCGAGCCTTATGTCTCGCAAAAAAGCCATAAGAATTATCTTTATGAGTAAAAATCCACATAGACCGAATAATATTAACACCAGAAGGACGGGGGACCAACTCCCACGTCTTATTTTCAATAAGAGCATTATATTTGTCGGTCATTGCCAATTTCCAATTCGGGTCATTTAAGGCAGACACTGAGTTACGTGGTAGTGGAGATTTAGAGACATTAGAATTTAGATTAAAATGTTGTTTTGGTTTAAAAATACCCCTTTGACTACGAGTAGCTGATCCTTGACTCGAGGAGAAAGCGGGAGGATTTTGGGCAGCGGGTGGGCTGGCGACGGACTGGCCAGCAGGCAGTGGGTCTGCTGGCCTAATAATGGGATCAATTGTTGGAACGGAGACTGGGACAGTGGGCTGTACCAATGGAACAGTACCGAGATCGGTACTGGGCCGAGTGTCTGGCCCACTGGACAGAGGTGACGGAATAGTAGATCCAGCGGGCAGTGGGCTCGCTGGCGGAATTTGGGTGCGGGATAAGTCAGATAAATGGTGGATAATATACGGGGAGACCTCGTCATCTAAAAATATTATACGAACTAGGCGTAGGACTACTCACTTTAGCAAACGAAAATTGGGTTTCATAAAAAATAACATGACGACTAATTATGATTTTATTAGATGATAAATCAAAACATTTGTAACCACGATGATTAGATGGATAACCCAAAAACACACAAGGGGTAGAACGAGCTTGAAGATTGTTAATTGTAGTTGACGAAAATAGTGGATAACATAAGCACCCAAAGATCCTAAGATGGGAATACGAAGGATTCTTATTATAAAGGATTTTAAGAGGGGATGAATATGCTAATCCTTTGGTAGGAAGAATGTTAAGAAGATAAGTAGCCATTTGGAGAGCATGATGCCAAAAGGAAGGGGGTTATAGAAGCATGGACCAATAAAGTTCGGATAATATTATTAATGGTATGAATTTTTCGTTCGGCTTTTCCATTTTGTGAGGATGTATGAGGACAAGAGAAACGAAAAACTATGCCATTAGTATCACAAAAATCCCGAAACAATCCATTATCATATTTTTTGCCATTATCACATTGAATATTTTTGATTTCTCGTTCGAATTGGGTACAGATGAATGCTCGAAATTTTAAGAATATGAAAAAAACTTGAGATTTTTTCGCTAACGGAAATAGAAGATGGAGTGAATTAAGTATGTATAATCTTGGAATAGGAAGCAAGAAGAAATTAGAGTACCATCACTAGATCAAGCATTAAATGTACTACTTCCTCCATTCAAATTTATGTGCCACCATTCGACTAGACACAAAGTTAAAAAAAGAAATGAAGACTTTTTAATTTCGTGGTCCAAAATAAGTCTTAGAGATTTATATGGTTTTAAATAATTTCATAAAATTAAATTATTTCTAAATATAAAAAGATGATATTCTTTTTGAAACATACTAAAAAGGAAATTGTGCTAAATAAATTGAGAAAGAGGAATTAATATACTTTTTATTTATTATAAAAAGGTTTTGCAGATCTAAAAACGGAGCTTGCACATGATTGTGAACTACTTCAAATTGTTCAAAATACGAAATTGACCAGATCTATAATCCTCTCCTTAAGTTGACCACTCCCTCCATTTTTACTTATCCAGTTTTAAAAATTAAGTAATAATTTATAATTTTATTTTACTTTTTCTTTTATTATTAAGTACTACAGAAATTATTTTCAATTCATTTTTTAATGAGTAAGATGACTTATAATAATTAAGGGTGATATAATAAAATTATTAATTATTACTATGTAAATGGTATATCAAATCCAACATGGACAATAAATATGAACTATGGGAATATATATTTAATCTTCGCACGTTTCCCCGTATTATAACGTGTTCAGTACTTTGCTCTACTAGTACTATACTAGTATTACTACTATACTTACTATTCCCTAAAAAATCTTTATATACTATTATTTAATTTTTCTTTCATAAATTTCCTGCAGGTATAGACAATAGTATCACATTAATCAAAAGAGAAAAAATATATAAAAAGGACAGTTGATGAGCTTTTCGTCGTGCAGCATACCAAGTAGGGAGTCGTTTGGCTTAAAGGATATACATCACGTATTCCAGAGAACTTTTAATTAATTGATTCCCGAGAGGAGTTGCACCCGAAAATTAATGTCAAATAACAAATAGAAACGGAGTCAGAATTTCAATCTTGTTCTTAATTTTAGAACATGATAATGATTGAGTTCTAAATTTAATATATATATTTAATTTTTTAACACAAATATACTATTTGAACAAAAGCTGGGGTTAGACTGAACATGTAGATGGGCTTCTACCTCCGTCCTAACAGTAAATTACACGTTTAGATTTGCAACCAATACAGTTAATTACCATTCTTCTTCCTCATTTTCTCCTAACCAAATGAATGAATGATCAAATTTCTGGAGATTTTCGTCATTTATCATTAGTAATTAATTGAAGCATTACAAAGAAAATTTAACAAACTGCTACTCCCTATGTTTCAATTAATATGTAATATATTTTTTTTTAATCTGTCCCGAAAAGAATGTCACATTTTTATAATTAGAAACAATTTAATTTTATAAAATTTTCCAGCTTTTAACCTTTAATGAAATTATTTACAGCTATACAAATGTATAAAATTTGTTTCAGACCACAAATTCAAGTTTTTTTTTTTTATCTTAGACTTTGTGTTAAGTCAAACACTGTCACATAAATTGGGAGGAGGGAGTAATCGAAAGAAAAATCCTCCCCAATCTTTTCTTGTGGGTATAGTTTTTTTTTCTTTAGATAGCTATGCAAATTAAAGCAACCCCAAATATAATAAGCCAGATGAAGTATCCAAAAGAATAAAGGCAAGGCAACTAGCTAAACTAGATTCATCAAGGAAAATTTTACATGTTCTCTTGCTTCAATTGAATCACAAAAAAATTAAAGCAATTACTTCATTTTTCTATCTCTTTTTCATATTTATTTATTTTGTGGTTTCATTGACCATATACGATCCCCAACCATGTATCAAAACAAAATAAAAGTCCCATCCCATTACCATGATGAGTTTGAACAAACTAAAAAGCCTTGCACATTATAAGTACTCTTCAAATGTTCATAGAGACTTGAGTGAAATCATCAGATAATCCTCTTGAAGATCTTGCATCAGCTTCACTCGCATAAGAAGAGTAAAAATCATCATCCCCATCTCTCTCTTTTATTTCCTCAATTCTCTTCATTGCTTCCTTCATATCAAACCTCTTCTCCATATCAAGATCACAACAACCTAATGCTATCTTCAATAGCTTCATCATTTCTCCATCCGCATTCTTCGTCCCTCTCATCTCCTTCTCGAATATATCTACGTCCGATGAGTCCTCGTCGATCACAGACCGCACCCATGTGGCCAAATCCGTGTCGCTTCCTTTTCCTTGTTGCAAGAAATTAGACGGGAATTTCCCCGTTATGATCTCGAGTATTAATATTCCGAGCGTCCACACGTCCGTTTTTCGTGTGATTCGACCACTGTGCTTAAATTCGGGCGATTTATAAGCGATCATGTGTTCTTGGGCGTGTTCTAGGTTTACTACGGGTAGTAAGGCGTAGTCCGTGAGAAGTGGCTCGTAGGATTCGTTTAAAAGAACGTTGGAGGATTTGAGGTGACCATGGGGTGCTGTCAAGCTTGGTAGCTCGTTGTAGAGGTATAATAATCCTTTGGCTACTCCCTTTATGATTTTTAACCGAGCTGGCCAATCCAGGCCAGGTTGCCCGAGCGATTTATTACCTGAAAAAAATCCACTAACTGTCAACTATCATGTCCGTACATGTCATCAGGATACCAGAGTATGCAGAAGTTCTAAGTTCAAGTTTACCGCCACCAATCATATATCAAAACAAGAATTTTCAAGTATTTGGTCAATAAAAAGAGATCAAGTGTCACATGTGAAGGACATGTTAAAGTATAATTGACTAAATAAAAGTGAGCCCTCTTCAAAAAAATATTTTTTTAGAGGAGATTATCAAACGATTCAATAATACACTTAAGGGGCAAGTCAATATCAACTCAATTACTAAAAATTGGTGAGTTTAATAAAGAAAAAAGTGTACTATAAATTAGTGACTTATGAAGTCAAACTCTAATAATTTGAAATTGAGTTATTACTAACATACTTTCAACAGAAAAACAAACTGGTACCAAAATGATCCTTTGCAACTTCGTGTCTTGACCTAGAGGTAACGTTTATGTAGAACAACTAATCTAGGCTACAAAATATCGATACTCCAGGTTTGGGTGAGGATTTCTAAATCAATTGTCATATCGCAACAAGTATAATAACCTTGAATTTCTAAAAATGCAAAAAATAGAAGTATAAAGTACGCACCATGAAGATGAACGGCAAGGCTGACATTATTGACATACTCGGAGACCAAAAGCTTTTCCTCCTTCCTATAGTAAAAAGCGACAATAGGAACCAAGTTCTTATGACTCAACCGGCCTAGCCTTCGCATATGCTCATGAAAATCTTCCTTGCCTACATTATTCATTTGCCTAAACCTTTTGACAACCATAACAGATCCAATGCTAAGTGCAGTTTTATAAGTCGATCCAAATACCCCACTACCCAATATTTCAGCTGAAGCTTTCAACAAATCTGGCAAGTCAAACTTTTCTATGTCATCCTTCAAGAATAGAAGTTTTTGCTGAGTCTGAGCTTGTTCGGGCCTCTTCCCGCCCTGCCCCTCCGGAGAACGGTCAGGAGTAGCCGCCACTGCTTGGCCCTGCTCCATCTTGTCCAGGTCTGTTGTTGAGGGCGCCTTCTGGTGAATGGCGCCCCCGGCAGTACCAGGTGAAGAAGCGGTTGGTCTTGCTTCCGCTTCTGGCGTATGCTTGCGCTGGTGAAGAATGATGATAACAACAACAATTGCTGCTACTGCTGCTGCCACTGCGATAACCACCAATATAATTGTCCAAAGAGCTATCTTTGGTTCACTCGAGCATTTCGATAACGGACCATCACAAAGATCATTACCTGTATTATTACGAAATGAATAATTAAAATGAGGTGATCTTTACTGTAATTTAGTTCATCTCATGAAGACATTTGTAGGGTGATTTTCTCAGATATATTGATGAGTGGCACAAGATCATGAGATATAAAACGTGCTTTAATGTTTCTAATATCTTGAGAGTGATGAAAGAAAGAAATCATAGCTACGTACGTATAGCATAGGCGCTTCAAATTGCCAAACATAAACATAAAATTGCACAATTTAAATGGCATTTACTTCCGGTTGCCGCGTGAAATGACAAACTGACATCCTAAGGGAAAAACAATATTACATCAGAAAAAATAATTTAAGCTTAGGATTAATTTTAAAGTAAAAATACATGTTACTTAATCATTATTAGATGATATGAGTTATTTAAAGGACACATTTCATGCATTTTGTTAGCTTGGGTAAACAGCGGTGCATGAAAGTTTTATCATGTGACCTATCACTTGCATATTGTCCATATATTCCTTGTTTTCCCCTTTCATGAAAATTTTGAATAGATATTGGTGTTTGAGACCTCTCTTAATTACATCACAATTGCCATTTTTATTTACCCCTACTTCCCAAGTTAAGGTAAGGTCTGCGTACATTCTATTCTCCCCAGACCCACTTTGAGATTTCATTAGGTATGTAGTTGGTATTTTTTTTTGCATGGAACTTGCGCAAAATTTGTGTACGGTGGGGCTACCATCATGCATGTTAATATGATTAACAAAATGGAATATCCTACGCAACAAATTAAAGAACAATACAAAAAAAAATTACCTTCAAATGACGAAGCTTTAAGACTAGTAAGGCCACGAGGAATTGGACCCTCAAGAGAGTTGTTGGCAAAGTTCATATCCATAATTCTCTCTTGATTAAAATCAGGTATTTGACCTTCAAATTTGTTATTTTCAAGCCTCAATTCTGTGAGCTTAGGCAATTGACCCAAAACAGAAGGGATTTTACCAGTAAATTGATTATTAGCAATATGAAGTTTTTTTAACCAATGCATCCCCTCTAAAGCAGTGTTGTCAATTTGGCCAGAGAACTTGTTGTTGTCGAAATAAGCCGTTTTCAACCCCGCAAGTTTAGTCAAAGTTGGTAAAGGTCCTTCGAAATTATTGTTCATGACACTTATGGTCCTGAAATTAGGCAACTCTTTAAGAGCGTCCACATCGATTGTCCCGCTTAAGCCTTTATTCTGCAATTGCAACCCGAAAACGAATCCGTTTTCGCAAATAACATTGTCCCAATTGGATTTATCGTTATTTTTGTCGCAAGGCGGTACGTTGGGATTCCAATTGGCTAACGCGCCATTTTTATTCAAGGACTTGCTGAACCGGAATAAAATCTCCGCTTCGGAATTTCCCGATGAGGCGGGGACAATAAAGGAGATGAGTAACACCGCCAGGAAGACGCCATTCCAATTCAAAGAATTAAAAAAACTTTGAATTCTCAATTCTGAACGACATATAGAATGGCAATTGTGGTTGCTATAACGGTGAGACGCCGACATTGCATAGACTAGTGGTGGGGGGGGGTGCGCACACTTGCGGGTGCGCGCCCTTACAAAGGGCACCTACAAAAGAGAAATAATATGGCTTACAGTTTGAGCTGGGCATGCAAAGAAAGTTTCAATATCTCTAAGGGAATGAGATGGTGTGGGCATGCATGGGAGTGAAGAGAGAGATGGGAGGGGGAAAAGCTGAAAGTTTGAGAGGTGCTAAGAGTGTGCTTGGAAAAATGGACAAATGGGAAGTAGGGAGTTCAAAGTTGACAATGTCCTCTATGGTCGTCTTGATCTTGCATGAGAAAACTACGCTTTGCCTTTGAATTCAATTATATTTCAATTTTCAAACTGTATTCACCTTCTCCAAAGTTTCTACTTAGACATCTAGCACAAGTCATGTAATTTCAACAAATCTCTACCATTGGCTAGAATTAATAATCACGTTTTATTTTGTGTGTCTTAGTTGTTGGTACTCTATGGTACTTTATAAAGCAGTACGGGAAATAAATAACTATTACAAATATTCGAAAGGATAAACAAATATTCAATATTCAGTCCTAGATGGCATGTTGATCATAAGGAGCAGTCCTAGCTTGATCCTAATGACTAAAAACATGTTGAAACAATGTTTCGACATGAAGAATATGGGTATCACAAATGTCATCTTATGGATAAATATCTCTAAGACGTCTGACGGTCTGGTTTTATCTCAGTCTCATTACATCTAGGATATGTTGAGAAAGTTCAAGATGTTTGACAGTTCGCCTATGAAGTCACCACTGGATAGAAATCAAAAGCTTGATAAAAATTATGGTGCACCCGTATGCCAGGAGCAATATGCACAAGTGATTGGTAGTTTGATGTACATAACAAACTGCACCCGACTTGATGTTGCTTATGCAGTCAACAAGTTGGCTAGGTTTACCCATAATCCGAGTAATGATCTTTGGAATGCGTTGAATCAGGTACTACAATACTTGAAATACACGCTAACTTACAGGTTGCATTATTCGAGATATCCAGTTGTACTAAAGGGGTACAGTGATGCAAACTGGATATCTGATATAGAGAACACCAAGTCCACCAGTGGGTATATATTTACAATTGGTGGTGGGGATGTGTCGTAGAAATCCTCTAAGCAAACTTGCATCGCCTGATCCACGATGGAATCAGAGTTTATCACTTTAGAAAAAGCAGGAGAAGAAGCTGAGTGGCTTTACGACTTCTTAGAAGATATCCCTTGTTGGAAAAAACCCGTACCTTCTGTAATGATCCACTGCGACAGCCAGTCGGCTCTAAGAAGGGCACATAATTCTATGTACAATGGCAAGCCTCGTCATATTCGACGGAGACATAAGACCGTTATGCAACTGATCATCACGGGTATAATATCCATTGATTACATAAAATCAAAGGATAACTTAGCGGACCCAATGACAAAGGGCTTACCCAAAGATCAGATGTTCCGCCTGTCTAGGGGAATGGGCTTAAAACCCAAGCTATAAAGGACTAATATGGTGCTAACCCAACCTTACTGACTGGAGATCCCAGGAATTAGGTTCAATAGGAAAACTAAGCTATAAAGGTTCAGTTGAGCACTTCTACTTCGGATAGTGATTTCTGTAAAGAAACACCAAATTCAAAGTCGTTTCCGCGATAGACATTAAGTGTTATCTGCAGTGTGGGTAAATGTTAAGTTTCCAAAAAGTTTAATGATCATCAACGATTGAGGTTAGGTTTGGGGAAACTCTTAATGATTCCTAAAACTTGTAAAGTGGGGTATAGCAGAACACCTTATAGGAGTCCACCTATTTAAATGCGAGGACATGCCGCCTCAAATGAACACACTTAAGAATCCAAGAAGTGTCCACAACCACAACAGATAAAATATTACAAAGAACAGAGTAAGGGAAGTTGTAGTGTTGGTACCGTTGACTTGACTTACACTAAACACTGACGGTTCAAAATATCACGTTCACCGCGCAGTAAGTAAGAAAACTCTCACAGAAATTTTCTGAAATCTTCTTCTTCATCTCTAGCAACTTTACTATACTAGAGACTATTGCCCGACAACGTAAAAGGATATATACGGGACAATCTTGTCTTAAAGATAGAGTGTTATCACTCGATTCAGCAAATCACAAGGAGTTTGTAATGATTCTTATTTCCAGTTTGTTGTAATCTTTAGTTTATCCTTTCTAGCAATTTGTAATATTTACTTACTTCCCGTTTCCTATAATTGTTTTAACCCACAATTACATGACTACAAATTAAGTAACTAAATCTTCATAATTACAGTTGGACTATAAATTTACCTAATATAAAAGATATACAAAATATGGTAATATTATAGCAATGGTAATATACAATATATGGAAAATATTCTATCACACCCCCGCAGTCGAAGCGGGGGGTTCTCGTACGCTGAGACTGGCTCGGAAATCATCAAAAAGAATGCGCGGAAGTCCTTTAGTGAATATATTAGCAATTTGATATCTGTAAGAAATATGAAGGATACGAACTTGGCCACAAGCCACTTTTGCACATACAAAGTGAATATCCATCTCAATGTATTTAGTATGCTGATGTTGAACGAGATTGTCGGAGAGATATATCGCATTGACATTATCACAGTAGACCAATGTAGCCTTACGGATTGGGCAGTGAAGTTCCAATAGAAGGTTGCGTATCTAACAAGACTATGAGACAACATTTGTGACTCCTCAGGACTCGGCTTCGGCACTAGATCGAGACAGAGTATGTTGTCTTTTAGAAGACCAAGAAAGCAAGTTATCTCCAGGGAAGACAGAGTAACCTAACGTGGAGCGACGAGTGTCCAGACAGTCAGCCCAGTCAGCGTCAGAATAAGACGTGAGATTAGAGAGTGTGGACTTGTACATGTGGAGGCCGAAATGAAGAGTATCTTGTACATAGCGCAAAATACGTTTGAGTGCATGCATATGTGCATCCGATGGGTTGTGCATATATAAGCATATTTGTTACACGACATAAGATATATCTGGTCTCGTGAAAGTGAGATACTATAATTCTCCTACTAAACTACGTTATTGAGTCGGTCGGCATTCAGGGAACCCGAAGAGGCACTAAGTTTAGAATTAGTGTCCACCGGCGTGTGTTTCTGTTTGCAAGATGTCATGCCTGCTCGATCAAGGATCTCTTCGGCATACTTCCTTTGACAAAGAAATAAGACACCTGCATGTCTCGTAACAGCAATGCCTAAAAAATAGCTTAGGGGCCCTAAATCCGTCATAGGAAACTCAGAGGCAAGGAGTGACATGATGGATCGACGAAGTGCATTAGAAGATGTAGTGAGGATGATATCATCAACATATAGTAGGATGTATGTCATGTCATTACTCTTGCTAAAGATGAACAGTGAATGATCAGATCTGCTATGTGAAAAATCGATAGAGGAGACAAAGTCAGCCAACCGTTGGTACCATGCACGAAGAGCCTGCTTCAGTCTATAGAGTGACTTCTTCAAAAAACACATAATTTGGATGAATTGGATCCCTGAATCCCATAGGCTGATGCATATATATATGGTTTCATGAGTTCCCCATCAAAGAAAGCATTTTTAATGTCAAGCTGATGAATGTGCCAAGATTTGGATAAAGCAATACTGAGAACTGTCTGAATAGTCACCGATTTCACTACCGGGCTGAAAGTTTCAGCACAATCCACTCCCATCTATTGAGACTTGCCATCACCTACAAGACGGGCCTTATGCCTCTCAAAAGAACCATCAGATTTCTTTTTATGTCAAAAAATCTACATAGAACGAATAATATTAGCATCAGGAGGACGAGGTACTAGATCCCATATCTTATTTTTAATAAAAGCATTATATTCGTCAATCGTTGTATTTTTCCAATTAGGATTGGACAAGACATCTTTCGAATTATGAGGAATAGGGGAAGGGGCAACCGAAGTGGACAAGTTAAATAGTCGTTTGGGTTTAGAAATGTCGTGCATAGCTGTTAGGTAGATTTTAGTACTATTTTAGAGTGTGTTTTAGGGAGTCGTTTGTTTGTCTTTTAGTTGTTTTGTGCAGTATTATGCGTGTGTTGTGTGTTTTCAGGTTTTAAGCGATTCATAAAGGAATAAGGCGAATCCAAAGGAAATAGGTGGTCATTGAGGATAGAAATGCATAGACGGTCACAAGAAATGAGTCAAAGAAGCCTTGGGAAGCTCGAAAAGCAATTTAAATGAAGTCCGGACGAAGAAGGCTGAAGAGCCACGGTGCAACAAGCAGAAGGGCTGTGGCGCGACAGAGTCGCGACGCCCAGCATTAGCACCGCAGTGCTCCTCAAGCAGTGAGCAAGGATGTTTCAGCATCGAATTAGCGTCAAGGCGCTCTAATAGTTGAGTCGCGGCGCCGACGACGTCAGTGCAGCGAAAAACCTAAATTTAACAAGGGCAAAAAGGTCCATTTTAGGGGTTTTTTCATGATATATATTTGAGGAGACGTTTTTCTGAGAGGGAGGACACTTTGGAGACAAGAAATAAGAGAACAAGAAGCCATTAGAGAGTGGGGAGTGTTGCCGAGATGGGGCAGTAGTGTCGGAGAGAGTGATGGCTGGCCGAGAGGCAGCCAATACGGAAGGTCGTGATGGGTTGTTCTGAGGATTGGCTAGCCGAGAGGTAGCCGAGATGGAAGGTCGTTGTGGGATGGTCCAAATCTCATGTGGCAGGGGTGGATGGACTGCCCGCTTTGGGACGGTAGTAGTGGGCCGATTGCCGGTGATGGTGACGATTGATTTTGCAAGTGGTGGATTAGAAAGGGATTGAGACCATCATTTGGGAAGTCATAGGAATTTGGTAGTGGAGAATTGAGTTTGACAAAGGGGAAATGGAACTCATCGAATATGACATGCCTAGAAACGACGGCTTGACAAGTCGTACCAATTGTAACCTCTATGATTGGGGGGCTTGGGGGGTAACCAAGAAAGACACACGGAAATGACCGAGGTTGCAGCTTGTTGATATGAGTGGAGGGATGGAGAGGGCATCATAGACATCTGAAAGTTCGTAAATGCTTATAGGAAGGATCCCGAATATAGAGAACTTGAGTGAGCGACTTGTTTGGGAGAATGTTCAAGAGATAGATTGCCATTAGGAGTGCGTAATGCCAAAAATAGGGGGATAGATGAGTGGGCAATGAGGGCACGAATTAATTGGGACTTATTGCCAATAGGAAAAGTCCACAGAAAGTTGAAATAATCATTTAAAAACAACACATAATTTTTATGACTGGTCGTGCTTAAAATGGGAGAAGTCCATAAATCACTATGTATTATATCAAAAGGCATTAAAATACAGGTAGATGAAGAATAAAATGACAATTTTACATGTTTCTAAAAAATGCAAGATTCACAGATATGAGTAGTAGAGACATGCTTGCACTGAATAAATTTATTTTTGCTAAGGGAGAGTAAAACATAATCTCCCGGATGTCCTAATCTACTATGCCATAAAGAAGGCGAAAGAACTGCAAAGGTTGATGAAGAGGAGGCTAGATGGCCGATGGTGGTGGTGATAGGATAGAGGTCCCCGATGCTGTCACATCTCATTATTCGTGTCCCTGTCATAAGGTCCTTCACAAAAAAATTAAAAGGATCAAATTCAAGGGAAACATTATTGTCGGTTGTGAAATGACGCACAAAGATTAGATTTGATGAGTTTGGAGGCATGAAGGATATTGTTTAAGACTAATGGTGGATGTGGTGGGGAGAGGGATGATTGTCCATAACCTCAAATAGGAATGCCTTGTCCACTATCAACAATAATATTTTGATTTAAATTGCTCATATTGAAATAAGATGAGAGAGTACATTGGGATGCCGTCATATGAGATGTGACACCAGTATCCATGTACCAACTATCGTCTGGTGCATTGAGAGACATCGTGTTCATAGCCGCTTCAATATCTGTCGATGTGTAGGTTGAAAGAGGAGAGACATGTGCATTGTATGCTTACTGTGGATGTGTGCTGATGATGCATGACTGCGGCTATCGGGTCGAACATGGGTCCCATGACGACGTCGGATGGGGACACGATGGAGCATCCCAAGCTGGTGGGGGCCATGCAGCCTATGGTGGGTAGGGAGCCCATTTTGGGGGCTGCTGTCACTGCTGCAATGAGTGGCGGGTAGCTACCGGCCAGCGAGGGCTGCTCTCTACCGCCGCTACCACTATTTCTGGTTCGGCCACCGCGACTTCGGCCAAAATTTTGCCCTTTGTTGTCTGTCTGAGATTGTGAGCCATGTTTTGGGTCATTTGCTTGTCGGTGTGGCGGGGCGGAGGCCGAGTCCCTCGGGTCGGTAATTGGCCGTCGGTGGTCACGAGGTCAGTGTTGGCGGTGATTGCATTGGCCGCGGCCCGCTTGGATTTCCATGTTTCTTCAAGGATGAGTCTCGAATGAGCCTCATTGAATGGAGGCAATGACGTGCTTTGTTGGAGAAAGGTAGCGACGCCGTCATATGATTCATTCAAACCCGCAATGAGTTGCATCACCAATCATTGTTTGGTGACCGGTGCACCGACATTGGGGAGTTGATCGGCAATCATCTTAAGCTCTTGGAAATAGGCCGACGCATTAGGAAAATCATTCTGCTTAATATCCTTGAATTGATTTTCCAAATACAAGGCACATTGTGTCTTGTTATCATGAAAAATACTTTCCAACTGCTCCCAAGTTTGTTGTGCAGTAGCGTCGGTTTCAATGATTGTATGCAATAGATCGTTTGAGATTGTGTCGTAGATCAATTGTAGAACAACAACATCTAAATGTGATCAAAGTTCGTCATCATGTTTCTCCAGGGGTTCGACAGTGGGCTTGGATTTTGGAGGGATGATGTGATCGATGACTTTGTATACACGACAATGGATCTTAAACAGTTCCGCCCAAGAAGAATACTGAACTTTTTCCATCTCAAGAGTTATGTGAATGAAATTCTTGATGTTGTTGATTGCAAGAGCATGATGGAATCTAGGTTATTCAGCCAGGAAAATGTCTGAGAATTGGAAGAAATGGGGGGGGGGGGGGGGAGGACAGCGACTGAAGGTTAGCCGAGAGATTGGGTGGCGGCTTGGGGAGAGAAAACAATATGTTTTGACTTCTGATACCATGTAGGAATATGTTCCCTTGCCTTCCATTGATTATTGTGTACAATATATATAGTGTTACATGGCTACAAACTAGGTACCTAAATCTTCCTGATTACAATTGGAATATAAATTTATCAAAAAAACAGCCTGGTGCACTAAGCTCCCGCTATGCACGGGGTCTGTGGAAGGGTCGGACCATAAGAGTCTATTGTGCGTAGCCTTACCTTGCATTTCTGCAAGAGGCTATTTCCACGGCTTAAACTCATGACCTCCTGGTCACATGACAGTAATTTTATCAGTTACTCCAAGGTTCCCCTTCAAATTTTCTAATATAAAAGATATATAAAATATGATAATATTCTAGCAATGATAATATACAATAGATGGAAATATTCTATCAAAATTCAAAATGCACAACCGTGAACCGTCAAATATTTATTAGGAGTAGATCAAAAGCAAGAGACGAAAGCATAAATATTCCTCATGTTTCATTTTAGATAAACGTATTTGACTTGACATGAAGTTTGAAGTTTATTTTTAAACATAAAAATAATTTGTTTTTTGAATCGGACTAAAGAAAAGTCTATTATATAAAATGAAACAGAGAAAGTCCAGGGAGTACGTATACTCATTCTATCATTGACGGCCATGTTTCTCATTACTTTATACAATACAGTGCACATATCTTCTGCATATTCTAGCATTTGTTGAAGTGATTTAACGAGGGATGAATAGGGTTCCCTTCATCCTTAATTAGTTATTTCAGGTACGATTTTGGGTATGAGAAAATTCTGTTAGAGAGTGTTTCATCCTTAAATGGGCTTTATACGATATCGAATTTAGGTTAGTCGGGATCCCAATGCGGATATCAAACTCCGGATGACAAATAAAAAAATAATAATGTTAGCCCATATTAAGCTTCTGTGGATTGTATGAGAAATTAATGAAGAAACTAATAAGAGAGAGAGACTAACAGGGGACAAGATGTCCATACTACAGATGAAGAGAAGAGTTAATTTGAAAAAGAGTGGTCTTCTCAATTTATATACATGAAATACAATTTTTATTAATAAAAAAAAATTAAAATAACACCAAATGCGAGATATATATCTAAATTTAAAATGACCACTGTCGTTTTGCGTCCATTTTAATATATAGGGCGCAAATGTGCAAATATACCCTTCAATTTTGAGATTTAGAGCAGATATACCTCATTATAAAAATGGTGGATATATATCTCTGTCATTATAAAATGGTGCAAATATACCCTTTTCGCTGACGGATTTTTTTTTAAAATTCTTTTAGCTTATTTTTTAAATTAAAAAAGTGTCTCGTCGATTTAAAAAAAAGTCTATTCATTTTTTTAGTAGTCCCTTTATCAGCAGGCGGTATAGTCGCATTACAATTATTCCACCTGTACGGATCACTTTATCCGGATGTAATAGTGTAGTAGCAACTGCAGACAGCGATCGGCATGAGACGTCGGTTCTTGATTAATTGTTTTGTAGAGCCCCTTGTCCTCACGTCCACTCCCAAGGATCCCCCGTCCTCGGGTCCTGAAAAAGATACTGATCATAGACGAAAGTTACACTGGAGTTCAGTCTTTTTTTGTTAAGGAGTGAAAGCCACTTGACTTGTTGGAGATTTTCTCCAAAATAATTTTCTTGATTTTCGTTTTTTTCTTTTTGTTTATAGATAGATATATAATATAATTTATCTATCTATTATTATTATATAAATAATATGTTGCAAGCGGCCCTTTCGCGACAGCCGGTACGCTCTCTGGCTCAAACGTCTTCACTTTTTTGGCTTCTAAAAAGGACAATCCCCTTTTTCCAGACCTCCCAGAAGAAGAGTTGTCGGCGCTCTAATTGGAAATTGAAAAAAAAAAGTATGGCCTTCAGCGAATGACCGAGACTCCATTTTTTTCTCCGTCCGCAGAGCGTATGAATTTCCTGGAATGTAGATATACCAAAAGAGGGAGTGAAGGGATAGGAATAGGAATTATAGTACCATTGAAAAAATATTTTTCTAAAGCCACATGTTATTTTTTTTTTCTGATAGATCGAGTTTGATTTGTTTAAAAAATATCTTTGTGGCTTTAAAAAAAAACAAGTCTACCCATTTTTTAAATGAACCAGACCTGACTCACTAGGAAAACAAATTAACATGTGTCTTTAGAGAAATATATCTACTAAAAAATGGATAGACTTTTTTAAAGCCCTGTGGCATTATTTTAATTCAAAAATAGGATAAATATTTTTAAAAAAAAATCTATCAGCAAAAAAGGTATATTTGTACCATTTTGTAACGGCAAAGGTATATATCCACCACTTTTATGATGGGGGTATATCTGCTCTTGAAAGAGAATAATCCCCTCTCTTGTCAAGATGAAACTGAAAGATATCTGTTAAACACGGTTTGACCGTGTATATCACATGAGTATACATGATATACAATATTTAATTAAGGAAATTAAATCTACCTTTTCCTAATACAAGACTATAAGCTTTTCCGAATACAAGACTACTACCATAATTATACATGTATAAGAACTCTACTAATTATGGTAAAATATATACAAAATATACTCATGTGATATACACGGTCAAATCGTGTATAATAGATATCATTCACACCCCCGAATTCATAGCGGGCGGTTGTCGTACACTGAGACTGTCCGTAAAATCTTCAAACAGAACCAAGGGAAGACCCTTAGTAAAGATGTCAGCAATTTGGTACCGTAAAGGGACATGTAATGTATTTCGCGAACAAAGTGAATGTCCGTCTCGATATGTTTAGTGCACTGATGTTGGACCGGATTCCCAGAGAGATAGACCGCACTAACATTATCGCAGTAGACCAAGGTAGCTTTCTAAATAGGAAAGTGAAGCTCTTATAGGAAATTACGCAGTCAACATGACTCGGACACCACATTGGATATCCCTCGATACTCAACCTCCGCACTGGATCGCGATAAAGTAGTCTGGCGTTTAGCTGACCAAGAGATCAAGTTATCACCAAGGAACATACAATAACCAGATGTCGAACGTATGGTATCTGGACATTCACCCCAATCAGCATATGTATAAGACATGAGAGTAGATACGGAGGATTGATATAACATGCAGACCATAATCAATAGTGCCCTGAATGTAACACACAATGCGTTTAAGAGCATGCTTGTGCTCGTCCCTCGGATCATGCATAAATAAGCACACTTGCTGCACTGCATAAGTAATATCGGGCCTTATAAAAGTAAGATACTGAAGAGTCCCTGCAAGACAACGATAGTGGGAGGGATCCGTGTAAGGTGTGCTAGAATTAGCACTCGGCTTTGATTTGGTATCAACCGGAGTAGGAGAGGACTTACAGGATTTCATAGCAAATTTTGAATTGAGAAGAGACATGATAGACTTGCGCAGTTTATCAGAAGAGGCAGTCAATATAATATCATCCACATATAATAGAATGTATGTCAGAGAAGTACCACGACGATAGATGAACAAAGAATGATCAGACCTGCTGCGAGAAAACTCAATAGTCGACACATAATCTCCAAACCATTTATACCAATCCCGTGGGGCCTGCTTAAGTCCATACAAGGACTTCTTCAGTAAACAGACATGGTGAGGACGATCGGGGTCCTTGAAACCCAAGGGCTGATGCATGTATACTGTCTCCTTAAGATCACCGTGTAAGAAAGTATTTTTTACATCCTGCTGATGAATGAACCATGATTTCGAGAGAGCCAGACTAAGAACAGTGTGAATGGTTTCCGGTTTGACCACCGGACTAAATGTCTCTCCACAATCCACGCCAACCTGTTGAGTTTTGCCATCACCTACAAGACATACCTTATGCCTCTCAAAACAACCGTCTGATTTTTCCTTATGAATAAAAATCCATATAGAAGGAATAACATTGACACCAGGCGAATGGGGCAGTAACTCCCGCGTCTTATTTTTAATAAGAGCATTATATTCATCATCCATTGCAATTTTCCAATTCGGGTCATGAAGGGTAGACACTAGGTTACGTAGTAAGGGTGATTTAGTGACATTAGAATTGAGATTAAAATATCGTTTTGATTTAAAAATATCCCGTTGGCTACGAGTAACGGGTCCCTGACTCTGAATAGAAGTGGACTGGACTTGGGATGGTGTCGGGTCACTCGATACTTCCCAATAGGCAGTGGGCCTGCTGGTCGAGGGGCTAGACCGACGGACTGAATAATATGGCTAGTAGGCAGTGGGCCTGCTGGCCGAGAAATATGAACTGGGCAGGGAGTATTTGGAGCAGCAGGCAGTGGGCCTACTGGCAGAATTGGGTCACATGAATGCTGAGCCTACTGGTGGATGATATAAATGAGAGTCCATTAAACAAAAAATTATAAGAACTAGACACGGAATTATACAATTTAGCAAATGAAAATTGGGTTTCATAAAAAATGACATGGCGTCTAATTATGATTTTATTAGAGGATAAATCAAAATATTTGTAACCACGATGATTAGACGGATAACCCAAAAACACACAAGTGGTAGAACGAGCTTGAAATTTGTTAATTGTAGTGAACGGGAAAAGTGGATAGCACAAACACCGAAACACCCTAAGATGAGAATACGAAAGATCTTTACGATAAATAATTTTTGGTGGAGAGATATGCTAATCCTTTGCTAGAGAGTATGTTAAGTAGCCATTTGTAATGCATGATGCCAAAAAGAAGGTGGTAATGTATCATGGGCTAGTAAAGTTCGAACAATATTATTAATGGTACGAATTTTTATTTCGGCTTTCCAAGTTTGTGATGACGTATGAGGACAAGAAAACCAAAAAGATATGCCATTAGTGTTACAAAATTTCCGAAATGGCCCATTATCAAATTCCCTTCCATTATCACATTGAATGTTTTTAATTTTCCGTTAAAATTAGGTATGGCTGAATGCTCTAAAAGTTAGGAATGTGGAAAAAATGTGAGACTATTTAAATAAAGGAAAGGTCCAAAAAAAATTAGAATAATCATCCAAAAATAACACATAATAACGGTGGCCCAAAGAGCTCAAAACGGGAGATGTCCATAAATCACTATGAATAATATCAAATGGCAACAAAGTACTAGAATTTGAGGTTACAAACGGTAATTTAACATGTTTCCAAGCGTACAAGAAGGAAAAGCATTAGTACTACGCGTACTATTACATTCAATAAAATTATCATTTTAAGAGAGGAAAGAACAGACGCCTCGGATGGCCCAAATGTGAATGCCACAAAGAAGGAGCTAGAGCGGCAAACGTTGATGGTGTGGATTGATTAGTGGAAGTGTTGGTGGTGGTGGTGATTGGATAAAGCTCTCCCCGACTATTACATCTCATTGGAGGTATCCCCGTTATGAAATCCTTCACAGAAAATCCAAAAGGGTCAAAGTCAACAGAAACCCAATTATCAGTTGTAAATTTGCGAACATACACCAAATTTTTAATTAAGTGAGGAGCATGAAAGACATTTTTCAAGACTAAAGGTGGGTTCGGGGGATATCAACTTGTGTGACCATAACCAAGAATTGGAATTGAATGACCATTACAAATAATTATGCCATAATTTTTGCTCAAATTGAAATAAGACGAGAGATTACCTGGCGCGGACGTCATATGAGAGGTGGCCCCGGTGTCCATGTACCAATTTGTGTTCGGATAATTTAATCTAAGTTTATGCATCACTGCCTTGATATCCATGAGAGTCAGAACCAGCGCTGGGCCCGCAACAGCGAAGGCCTGCTGAGGCCGAGGCCCAAGCAGGCTAGCCTTCTACTTAGGCCCAGTCTGTGATTGTTAGGTCTCCTGGAATTGCTGGGTAGCATTGGGCCTGGCCTAATTTCCTGGAAATTGTGGCGTGGACCACTGCCCACTATGCATTGGCCCAAGGCTGCGACCAGTGGTGCTGCGGCCTAGCCGGCTGGCCACCGCCACCATGTCCTCTGCTACTGCCACCCTTGCTGCCACAACCATTTTTCCGATTTTGGCCCTTTTTGCCGCCACCATTGTTTCAGTTTTGGCTAGAATTGTCCGAGAATGAGTGAGGGTCATCGGACGTGGCTACCATCATAGCGGAACTGGCTCTGATTGCCGTCTTTTTAGCCAACCCAACTTCTTCTAAGGTGAGTATGGAACGTGCTTGATGGAACGACGGGAGAGGATTGCTTTGGCGAAGAAGAGTTTCAACGTCATTATAAGCCTCGGATAGGCCTGCAACCATCTGAAGGACAAGATGATCATTTGTAATGGGCGCGCCAATGTTCTTGGGTTGATCCGACAACTCCTTGAGCCTCTTACAATAGGCTGAGACATTTAGAAAATCCTACATGTTGATGTGGGAGAATTCATGCTCAAGGGTCACGGTACTGGAATTTTTGTTATCCTGGAATATATCACGCAACCTATTCCAAGTGTCCATTGCCGTGGCGTCGGATTCAATAATAGTCTGCAAGAGGTCTGTAGAGATAGTGGAATAAATCTACTAGAGTACTGCAGCATCAAAAGTTGCCCACAACTCTATTTCATCATTAGTGGTAGGCACTTTCTCCTTGCATGTTGCCGGGGGGTGATATGATGAAGGACACGATTAGACAGTGCGTGAACTTTAAATAGTTCTGCCCACGTCGCGTATTGAACGTTTTCCATCTCAAGAATGATAGGGATGTTGTTCTTGATGTTGGAGACTGTAAGGGCAGCACGAAACATGTTCTTTGTGGTAGACATGATGAAATAACAAGAGGAGAATTAGGGATTTGAAAAAAAAACAAAATTGAAAAAGAACAAGAGGAGTCGGTCGGCCGGTGGCCGAGGGGTAATCCGAGAGGAAGGGCGGCGGAAGAGAGAATTTTGAGAAGGAAAATTTGCCATAGACTTCTGATACCATGAAAGAGAATAATCCCCTCTCTTGTCTAGATGAAACTGCAAGATATTCGTTATACACGGTTTGACCGTGTATATCACATGAGTATACATGATATACAATATTTAGTTAAGAAAATTAAATCTACCTTGTCCTAATACAAGACTATAAGCTTTTCCTAATACAAGACTACCACCATGATTATACATGCACAAGAACTCTACTAATTATGGTAAAATATATATAAAATATATTCATGTGATATACACGATCAAACCATGTATAACGGATATCTTTCAGCTCTAAATCGCAAAGTTATGGGATATATTTGTACTTTGCTCATTATGTGAAGTACTAAGTATTTATTAAACGTCCATATCAAAAAGTACTACATATTATTGCAAATTAAAGGTTCATTTCACATATCCTTGTACTTTTAACTTGTTTATAAAACGAAAAAAGAAACGAATAGGTACTGAATTCCTGTCGCTACACCAATATAAAACTTAAAATATTCTTAGGATTTCTCTCTTAATTTGTTTGTTTTTCTTTAAAAATTGGTAATGCTAAGATTATGATCTTCATAACAAAGAAGTTTGTGGTTGATCCTCTATGTGACAATACACCAACGACTTGCTTACAATCTCTTGAACGTTCATGTGAAAGAAAGTTGTGGAATCAAATCACGTATGTCCTAGAGGCTCAATTTAAATTGGCTTAATATATTTATAGCGATAATCCCTTAAACTTGTCAGTAAATTTTGTTTGAACACTTAAATTATGACTTATTTCAATTGAGCACCTGAACACATGATAAAATATTTTCATTAGACACTTTTGGTTCAACTTTTAAATTTCTTTTGCGCGTGTTCTCAATTATCCATTACTTAGATAAGTTAATCACTTAAAATATGTCACCTCTTTCATTTGCCTCAAAAGGTCCTAAAACCATAGTATTTTTTAATTGAGGTTGATGTGTATAATTAAAGAAAATATCATATTTTATGTGTTTAACTTAACTATTTAATAGACGGTTGAGAACACGCGCAATTTTTAAAAAAATATTGTACAAAGAATTTCTAATAAAACCTTTATCATATATTCATACGCTCAATTGGAAAAAATATGCTTAAAGAAAATTGGTCGAACACAGTCTAACCACTTTTTATAATAACTAACGTATTCAGTACAATGACCTTTTGTGTCTTCTTGTGACTTTGAAAAAAAAAAGGGATATACAGAAAACATTTTAGAGTTTAGACCTTTAATTTTTCGAGAAAGGAAGAGATGCATGGCATTATGGGGTAGAAATTAGAAAGACACAGTGCAACTACTAGTTTTCCATTTTTGTCGATATGATATTTCGTTTACTTTTGATTCTAAAAATCTGGTCTTAGTTTTTCCAAAAAATTATAAATATTCTTGCAGCATATATTTATGCTTAGCCTTCAAGGAATATTTGAATACTAGAGGGACTATCAAGGCTTCGCAATTATCTTTAATTTTACTATAAATTAAATTTTCTTTATTTATTAATGATTTGTACAATGACTAAACCTTTAATTAGATCAGAGAGTGATATGAAATCTAAATAGTAGTGGAAGAGGGTGAAAAATACTTTATTAAATACAAGGAACTCTAGCTCGTCCTCCATATCTAAATTTGATGAAAAATATGGATTTTAATTTTATTTCTTAGCTTGGAAAACTTCAAGATTTTTTTGAGTTCATTTTTTTCATGGGTTGGGGTTGCACTTTTCTTTTTACAGACATGAAAGTCGTGGTTTTAATTAGGGGCGTACATGGACCAAATTAGTTTGGGTTTTTTAAATATCAAATCAAATTAATTTCATTGTGTTTTTAAATCTATAAACCAAATCAAATCAATAAAAGTCGGGTTTTTTAATATCAGGTTTTCTCAAATTTTTCGGGTTGCTCGAATTTTTCAGTTTTTTATTCCGATAAAGTCTTCATACAAAACATATAACTTGTATTTTAAATATTTCTTTAGTCCTAGTAAGATACGACTATCTAATTAAAATACTTTTAAAGAAAATAACAAAAAATGTGAGATGAAATATGACATTGTACTAAAATATTCAACAACAAAAAAGCAATAAAATTGCATAAAATAAAATGATCATAATCTAAAAATACTAAGTCATGCTATAATAAATACGGCTAATTTATAAGGCATATAGAAAATGATCATAATCTAAAAGTACTAAGTCATGCTAAAATAAATATGGCCAATAAGTATTAATTACATGACTATTAATTAAAGTAAAAAATAAAATTAAGTTATATATTTTCACTGTCTAAACCAATATAAAACTAAAGAATAGATATACAATATTATTGTCATTCCTAGAATTAGAATTGAATTTCTTTTGTTAGCATTATTATTAATTTAATTTTTGTTGGGTTTTATTTGAGTTACTAATATCTATGAGCTATAAAACTTATTGGATCATTCAAAATTCTAATTCCAAGCTTGAAATATTATGTTAAAAGCCAAAAAATTATGAAAAAATTTAAGGAATATTTATAAATTACATTATAAATAAATATTTTTAAGTATAAAATATCTTTGAAATTTTATACATGTAACGTCACGTTGGTTTGATTCGGTTTGACTTTTCTTTAGTTAAAACCAAACCAAACCAATAGTGGTCGGGCTTTTCTTTTTAAAACCAAACCAAGTCAAACCGAACCACTAATCAAATTTTTTTCTCTGTTTGATTATGAATTATCGATTTTAAAAACTTTACTTTACTTTATTTTCTTCAAATCTTATCTAACCTTTTTGTCATGTTTTCTTTTGAGTCGATGGTCTTTCGGAAACATTGTCTCTCAAGGTAGAGATAAGGTCTGTGTACACTCTACCCTTTCCAGATCCCACTGTGTAGAATTACACTGGGTATGTTGTTGTTGTACTTGATAAATTAGTCATCCAATTTATTTTCCCTGATAGTCCAATATCTGTGATACAGAAAAAGAATGAGTTCCTGGCGTGGAGATGTATATATGTTTCTCGTGTGCAAATAAAATCTCTCTTAACCTACAAAGATGTGTTAAAAATATTAAATTTAATCTACAAAGTCGAAGAAAGAAAAATGCAGAACCAAAAACCAACGCGGCCTGAAGTTCTTTTTCTTTTCAAGAGGCAGATTTCAGATTTCTTTTTCTTCCGTCTTCTTCTCCTTTTTCTGGATTGGAAGTGTAATTTATGTTGTTACGATGGAATAATGGTGGTTTTTTGGTGGTGATGCGGCGGATTATGTGTGGATATCACGTTGTATATCATGATATACATTAAATATGTGTGATATATAGTGATATACATGATATGCAACATGATATACGTTATTGAAAATGTGTTGGAAGAAAATCCGTGTGATATTCAGTCAAAAATTGTGCCGGTAATGAAAATTCTCGGTGACAGTCTGATCTTTTCAGGAAATTACATCCAATTAACTTGAAAATAAGTGTTTTTAAATAAAAAATTAGCTATACTTAGATTAAATAACAAAATGATAGAATTGCCTCCATCCACTAGGTATTTCTTAATGTAGATGTTTTCTGCTTGTAGTGCAGTCACTATATATTTCATGTCCAGCTGTTGGAAAGAGGAGATTTCTTGAATATAATTTCATTGGATTGCTATGTTTTCTGTATTACTTCCTTCTCGGATAAAAATTGAACTTTTTCCTCACGCGGCATAAATTCTGTAGAAATTAAGCTATGTATCATAGTTTTATAGTAATTTTTCAGATTATATTGAGTGTTGAAAATTATGTCTTGACCAACATAATTTGTGTAAATGTTATGATACATATGCTGAAGTTAAACATAAACTATACCGAGCGAAATATCAAATTATGTTGAGTGTTGAAAGTTTTTCCTTAGCCAGCATAATTTATGTGGATGTTATGATATATATACCGAATTTAAATATAAACTACGTTATGCGGAAAAACAATTATGTCGTGCCAAAAATATTAAAGATCAAAATTATAAATTTAATGGATAAAAATTAAATATCACCCCGAAATAATAACATTTGTGCGAGTGACCACTTACAGAATCTAGAGCGGTTCACCATTTCGACCCGGTCTCAAATGATATGTTAGAGAAACAAATTTTTATCACGAAGATTCTCCTAATGAATATGTATAACTAGGGAAAATTTTAAGTTGATGAAACTTTATAAAATACTTATAAAGACCAGCAGGCAAAAGCACTAAGAAATGAAATTAAAGTCTCCATAAGATGCGACATACGAGTTTGTGAAACTACCTAAAGCTAAGAGAGCTTTGAAAAACAGATAGATCTATAGAATTGAAGTAATATCAATAACTCTGTGTATCCCGCACTTTTGAGTTAGGTTAACCAGTAAGTTGAGATGAACTTCAAGGACTTATAACAATGTTATTATAATACCCCGTAAATAACTTTGAAATTATTAAATATTATTTTGATATGATATTTTTTTTAAGTGAATTTTTTTGTAAAAAGTGTTATAAATATAATTTTATATAGTTATTAATATTACTATTTTTTTTTATACACTTTAAATTTTATATGACATGAGGAAATTTAGAAATATGATTTTATTTGTTATAAGAATAGAAATTATTTTCTCATAAGAAGAGAAAGTTATCTTTTTATGGTTTTGAGTATTAATAGAACAAAAAATTGTATTCTTGAGATTAGATTGGGAAATATTGATATTTGATAATTATTATTTTTATCAATGTCTTAATCTTTATAAAATATTAGTATATTTCTTAATTTCATACAATATTTATGATTTATTAATAATATAGATAGAATTTTAAAATTGGTTAATTAAGCATATAATTTCTTTTTCAAAGACACTCCCACCTCCTATATATATATATATATATATATATATATATATATATATATATATATATATATATATACTTACATAGCTGCTACGTTTTCTCATTTTTTTGAGATTTCACTTTAGCTTAGCTATTCCTCTAATAAGAATATTGTTAGAGTAATTATGGGTCAATCCCATAATTATTTCTATTCTTTCATTAATTATAATTGATAGTGTAAATATTGTAATTAAGATAATTGTAATTAGTATCTTATATTTTAGGTAAGGTAGATTAGTCTTCCATTAATCAAGCATAATATGATTGTATATATATTGTATCATTGGAAGAATATTGATGAAGGAATTACTTTCCTACATGATATCAAGAGTCTAAGATCCTTAGCCCTAATTCTTTACTCCCTCTACACGATTTCCTCCTCTCTTTCTCCTATTTTTTTCGGCCAACTCTACCAAAAAAAAAAAAAACCTGAACCACTTCTTCAACCTAGCAAAACCCTAGCCTCCATCTTAAAACCCCCCAGCTTTGGCTACCTTCTATCCGAAATCCTCAGGTTTTTTTCACTCCCAAAACATCAAACACTACTCCTTTCATTCTCTAGTTTGATTTCTTGTGGACCAATGACCAAAAAAATAAACATTTCATCCCGCTCTTGCCGTTAATAACTCCTATAATGGAGAAAGGGCAATATAGTTCAAAAATCATTGTCGCGCTTATGAGGTAATTGATCATATCATCCCGTCCGAGTCACCATCAGATACCACTATGGTGGACAAGAAACTATGATCTCGATTAGATGCTATAGTCCTTCAATGGATTTATGGCACAATTTCGAATGATCTTCTTCATACCATCTTAGAACCAAATTCTACGGCTCAACAGGCGTGGGAAAGGTTATAAAATATTTTTCAAGATAAAAAATTTCTAGGGCCATTTATCTTGAACACTAATTTACAAATGTTAAATTGAATGACTTTTCCAACATCTCAGCCTATTGTCAAGAATTAAAGGTACTTGCCGACCAACTATCCAACGTTGGTTCGCCTGTGACAAATCAAATATTGGTCCTTTAGTTGATTGCGGGGTTGAATGAACACTATGATGATGTTGCTACATTCATTCAACAAAGGAATCTGTTGCCTCCCTTTTATGAGGCCCGTTCGAGGTTAATTCTCGAGGAAACACGAAAAGCAAAACATGCATCTTTCGAAGCAACCGCCGTCGGAACTGCTCTCGTCTCCACCAACTCATCTTCCACAGATTTGGAGCCCCAAAATTCTGGTTCAGGGGGCCACAATAATCGTTCTAATAATGGTAAAAAACGGGGTTCAAACCGTAACAATAAAGGAAAAAATAACGGTGAAAAGGGACGGGGAGAGGCAGTGGCCAGTGGCGGGCTAGCAGTGGCAGAAATCAGTGGGGGCAGTACCCACCGTGGGCCTGGGCCCTACAGTGGGTTTCCCCACCATGCCCATATCCTACCTCATCATGGGCCCGGACTCCTCCCTCTTCAAATCGCTAACCCGGTATTCTTAGATCTCATCCACAACATGCGTTTGTGGCTCAAGAACCATCTTCTGTTAGTTATGCACCCACGGACATTAAACAAGACATGAACAACATGCATCTAAGTGTTCCCGATGAGTCATGGTACATAGACACAGGGGCTACGTCACATATGACGGCATCTCAAGGTAATCTCTCGTCTTATTTTAATATGAGAAATAATAAAAATATTGTTGTCGGCAGTGGGTAGGAAATTCCAATTCGTGGTATTGGTCAGGTAACACTACCCTCTCCACACCCACCATTACACTTGAAAAACGTCTTACATGCACCAAATCTAATTAAAAACCTGATTTATGTTAGACGTTTTACAATTGACAACAATGTTTCTGTAAATTTTGATATGTTCGACTTTTCTGTGAAGGATTTTCAGACGGGGATGCCACTTATGAGATGCAATAGCACGGGGAACTTGTATCCCATCACTTCTGTTTCCAAAAATATCATGAACAAACCATCAACCTTTGCTGTTATTTCTCCTACTGTATGGCACAATCGATTGGGACACCCAAGAGCACAAGTTTTTAATAACTTTAGGAAGAATAATTTGGTTTCTTGTAATAAGCCTTTGGACTCCTCTGTTTGCCAATCTTGTGTGTTTGATAAACATGTTAAGCTTTGTTTTGCTCTTCTACTTTTCATACTTTTGTGCCATTTGATCTTGTGCATTGTGATTTGTGGACATCATCAGTTTTGAGTTCTGCAGGTCACAAATACTATATGCTCATTCTAGATGATTACTCAATTTTTTTGTGGACTTTTCCATTAGGACATAAATCACAAACCTACACAATTTTTAAACAATTTAGTGTTTTTTATCAAAACTCAATTTGGCAAAAACATTAAATGTTTTCAATGTGACAATGGGGGAAATTCATAAATACCCTCTTTAATATTTTTTGTCACCAAAATGGGATGTCTTTGCGTCTTTCGTGTCCACATACCTCACCACAAAATAGGAAAGACGAAAGAAAAATTTGAACGCTTAATAATATGATTCGCTCTATTCTTGGGCATTCATCCACACTACCAAAATTTTGGCACCATGCACTTCAAATGGCTACATACCTTTAAATATTCTTCCTAGTAAATTGCTCTCCAATGTGTCTCCTACACAAATGTTATATCATCGTCTCCTGTCTTTTACACATTTGAGGGTGTTTGGATGTTTGAGTTATCCTTTGTTTTCGTCTACTTCCATTAACAAGTTTCAGGCTCGTTCCACTCCTTGTGTGTTTTTGGGATACCCACAAAATCATAGGGGATATAAATGTTATGATTTGACGAATGGAAAATAATTGTCTGTCATCATGTGATTTTTTTTATGAGTCTACATTCCCATTTGCTAGGTCTCATGTGGCATCCTCAGCTTCATATGACTATTTAGACAATGGAATACATCTCATTTTACACCACCACCTAAATGTCCAAACCCATGTGGATCCAACCCAACATAATATCCAACAACTTTCGGCCCAACCACTAAATGGGACTGGACCGGAGACCACTGCCTTGTCAACGCAGGTCTCGGCCCACTCCCGTTTCCGTGGCAAGCAGGTCCAATTGGGGCAGTCCACTACTACCTCAATTACACCCTTAACCCAACCCAATTCTAGAGCCCATCCCAATACTGAAACTGCTACACCTTTTTACTTGGGCCACATTCCATCCGCTCGGCCCAATAACATACCCAAGAATCCTACTACCCACCCAGTGATAGAACAACCTCAGACCATTGAAACTCGTGCCATGCACGGGATTTTTTAGCCCAAACGTCACTTTAACCTACTATCCTCCGTTCAACCATCACATCTACCAAAAAATCCCATAGCTGCCTTATCCGACCCAAATTGGAAAGCCGCCATGTTAGATGAATTTAATGTTCTTATTACAAATAAGACGTGGGAATTAGTACCACGTCCGTCTAATGTGAACGTCATTCGGTCTATGTGGGGTTTTTGTCATAAGAAGAATTCTGATGGTTCTTTTGCGATATACTCATCATGTTGGTGATGGCAGGTCTCAGCAGGTTGGGGTAGATTGTGGTGAAAAATTCAGTCTGGTGGTTAAGCCAGCAACTATCCGGACTGTTCTCAACTTGGCTCTTTCCAAATCTTGGACCATTCATCGGTTAGATGTTAAAAATGCATTCTTACATGACACCTTACATGAGACAGTGTACATGCATCAATTGTTGGGTTTCCGAGATTATACACGTCCAGATCATGTTTGCCTATTTAAGAAATCCTTATATGGTTTGAAACAAGCTCCTCGGACATGGTATAATATGTTTGCATGATTTGTTTCCAAATTGGGATTCTCTCACAGCAAGTCTGATCAGTCATTGTTCATTTATCGGAAAGGAGCTGACATGGCATATATTCTTTTGTATGTCGATGATATTATTCTCACAACATCATCCATTTTACTTCGCCAGTCTATTGTGTCCCTTCTTGCAACAGAATTTGCAATGAAAGACTTGGATTCGTTGAATTATTTTCTTGGCATTGTTGTCACTCAATATGCAAGTGGTCTGTTTCTCAGTCAAAAGAAATATGCCGAAGAAATAATTGACAAAGCAAGGATGTAATCCTGCAAACCCTCACATACTCCAGTTGACACAAAGGCGAAATTGAGTAAGGATGCCGAAACTCCATACAACGGTCCTACCCATTACCGTAGCCTAGTAGGGCCTTCCAGTAACTGGCCTTTACAAGACCAGATATTTCCTATGCGGTTCAACAAATTTATTTACACATGCATGATCCAAAGGAAGAACATATGGGGGCTCTCAAAAGGATTCTGTGGTATGTTAAGGGTACTCTTCATTTTGGACTTCATCTGTATAAATCCTCACTCTCGAGTCTCTCAGCCTACACAGATGCAGATTGGGGTGGCTTCCCGGACACACATCGTTCCACTTCATATTATTATGTGTTCTTGTGTGAAAATCTCATTTCATGGTCATCCAAATGCCAATCCACCCTGTCTCGGTCAAGTGCTGAGGCAGAATATCTAGGGGTTGCCAATATAGTTGTTGAATCATGTTTGCTCTGAAATCTATTGTTGGAGCTACACTGTCTAATTGAAAAAGCAACAGTGGTATATTGTGACAATGTGAGTGCGATCTACTTATCTGACAATCCTGTTCAGTATCAGCGCACGACACACACTGAAATGGATATCCTATTTGTCTGAGAAAAAGTTGCTCGTGGTCAAGTCCGTGTTCTCCATGTGCCGTCCCGTTATCAGATTGTTTACATCTTCACAAAAGGTCTTCCGCGTGTACTCTTTGATGATTTCAGGAACAGTCTCAGCATTCGAGAAACTCCAGCTAAGACTGCGGGGGACTGTTAGAGTAATTATGGGATAATCCCATAATTACCTCTATTCTTCATTAATTATAATTGATAGTGTATTTTATTGTAATTAGGATAATTGTAATTAGTATCTTATATTTTAGGTAAGGTAGATTGGTCTTCCATTAATCAAGCATAATATGATTGTATATATATTGTACCATTGGAAGAATAATGATCAATGAATTACTTTCCTACAAATATAACATCAACATTTTGTTTCCACTTAAAATCAATCAAAGTTCAATTATATATGGTGATTTTTCCGTTGATTTAGTTATTCAAACGTCAGTTTCCTTCGGATAGTAGCATGCATGTAATTACTTCATAGTAAGTAAGGAGTTGGGAATTTTGAAAGTGGGTGACCCAAGTAAAAGTAATTATTTACGATCTTCTACAAGCTCGTATAAGCATTTAAGATTAGACGTCTATCGGAAGGCTTTACTTGTCGTAGTCATCCGAAGATTGAAGCAAGGTATGTTAAGGCTATCCTTTCCTTCTTTTGGCATGACCCGAATAGAACGAACGTAAACTAACGTCCTCTAAAATGACTTTATTGTTAAAGTTAGAATTGTTAATGTCTTTTATTCTCTTGAAATGTTATTGAATCTTGTTTGTCCCTTGTCGAGATTACTTTTTCTGCATTTTATATTATCTCTCAATATGTGATATTTTATGTTCCTTATTGGTTCCACGACAATTGATATATAGAGTTACATAATGATAGGCAGAGGGTAACGACATTTATGTCACTCCGACCTGTTCATGATATACTTCTTAGGTCCTTCATGCATTAATATATATATATATATATATATATATATTATGACACCGAGCCACACTATAGTCGGTCGAGTACGACACGTATATGTGCACACCACTGCAGTTGGGTACGATAACACCAAGCCTTATTATGACCGAGTACGATAACACGGAACCTTACTATGGACGGGTACGATATAATGATGATGTTAGCCACAAAGAGCGGCTTGATGTATATATGAGGATACTGGTAGGTATATATATGTATATAAGTTTAAGCATGTATATCTTACTCCCTCAGTGGCATTCCGAATTTCAGGTTGATCCCTCATTTTCTTTCTTTACGTTGATATCCTTACATATGTTTTATATCTGCCTTACATACTAGGTATATTCATTCGTACAGATGTTCCTTTGTTGTATCGCTGCATTTCATGCCCGCAGGTTTAGACAGACAGATTGAGGTCCTCCAGATTAGGCTGTCTTCATATTTCAGCGGTTGATTGTGAGCTCCACCTCTTCCTAGAGTTAGCCAAGTTGAGTCGATATGATTATGTACATATTATATGGGTATGTTTGTCACGTCCCAAACTATGGCCTGGGTGGAACACGATACTCGATTCCTTGATGTATTTGACCTAGAGAACCACATGGCTTGCTTGTCAACATGGGCATCAAAACATGCTAAATAAATGATTTAAAACATGATATTGAAATAACAATCCAAAAATATAACAGCGGAATCATCTGAGTAAAACATGATAAGTCTAAAATTACTGTTGACATGACTAACATGATATGATACTGGACTAGTCTATGAAACGTCTATAACATGAGTCTGCAAAACTGTTTACCAGGACAAGGCACTGATATACCTCTGCTAATAAAATATAATCATAAAATAACTAGACTGGCACCCCAAATGAGATGGGGCTCACTGAGCTGATATTGAAGTAGTCCTATTGAGCAGATCCGTCTCCCTAAAACTCAGCACCTGCACCGTGAAGTGCAGGCCCCATGCAAAGGGACGTTAGTACATTTTAATTGTACCGTATGTAAAGCAACTGAAAGAATAAGTAGGCACATGAATTAATAGGAACATGAACTGAAACTAAAAATATGAACATGAACATGAGTATAATAACATGAGTAAAATTCTAAAACTGGTATATCTATATATTTGTGGGAGAGCATTAGCTAAACCGACATGAACCATCATGCGTGAACGTAGAGTCTGATATCTGCACGATCAATCAAGTCATCTCGCACTTTGCCGGAGTACGAGATATGAATATGAACATGATGGATCCAATAAATAATCTAAAGGTATCGTCCTTTGGCGGAGCGACCCTTGTCCTACGTTGGCATATGTAATTTCAATCTATCTAAGACTTCTCGGTAATCTGTGCAACTCCCAAAACATGTACTTGAAAATATTTTGCTTGAAAGCCCATGAATTACTTGAAATCATAACTTGTAAATTTATAATTTAACATATGAAGAAATACATAGTACAACTTGTCTAAATCATGAGAAACATATATGAATTTATGAAATTGAGTGATAATAATCATAACTTATATTTAAGAACTCATGAAAATCAAGACACGGGTTTATGGATTACAGACGGATTCATGACAGTCACAATATCATATCATGAATGTAAGTAATGAAGTCAAGACATAACATGGAATATAATTATACATGTATAGAAGGGTTATCATGAACTTGAATAAAATCCTAGGTTATGAAAATTCATGGTTTCATGAATAATAATAGTGTGGGGAAGAACAGTGACGTTCCCACACGTAGATAGAAGCTCTACATACCTTAATCACTCCAAAACTTGTCTTAAAAAGCTAAACTTGGAAGAAGGAACCCAAAGCTTGAACTTTAATTCCTTGAGTTGGGTTTTCTTGAAAATCATAGAATAAAAATAGTGAGTTCCGCTTAGGAATTGATAGTAATCGATTAGAATTACATGAAAATGACTTACCTTGGTGTAGGAGATGGTTGGGAAGAGAACCTTCATTCTAGGGCTTGGAAATTGTGAGAACTGATTTTTAGAATGAAGTCCTAAATTTATACTGTTTTCTTGTTAGGGGAGTTTGATGGGGCATTTGACGGTCCATCGATTGTTCGACGGTTAGATTCTGGGCCGTAAATATTTTGGCGGTCCGTCGATAGTTTGACGGTCCGTATAATTGAACTGTACTGTTATTTTCTAAAAATTTCCAGAGAGTTGTGAAATTTGGAGTTTGGAGTCGGTGAAGATTGATGGGCCGTCAATAATTTGAAGGTCCATACAATTGAGCAACAAGTTGTCAATTTCAACAATAAAATTGACAGTTCGCTTTGACTGACCGTAAAATATTTTACAGTCCGTACAATGTAGCGTCAAATTTCTAGACTGTTGAACTGAATATGGTTTTCCAATGTAACTCTCCGTTTTGGTTTCCTACACTCATGGATTATGAATAAGGCTTAGTTTGAATGTACGAGGTGTTACAATGTCAGGGCCCTGTCCCGACAAATATGGTGTCAATTTTCTTATAGGCTTCATAGACGTCTGTAGTCATGTCCAGTTATGTACAGATGTATGTTTTAGTTATATATACCGAGTTCTTCAGAGTATCTTATGGGGAGTAGTAGATGTTGTTTTTCAGAAGTTAAAAAAATAAAATAAAAATTCAAAAATATTTTTTTGAAAACACTTTTGAGAAAATACACTGAGAAACACTTTTAAAAACTTGGTCAAACACTAATAGCTGCTCAAAAATACTTTTTAAATTAATTGACCAAATACAAACTACTTTTCACCAAAGAATTTTTTTCAAAAACACTTTTCAAAATAAGTCGAATTTAAAAGCTTGTCCTAACACGCTATTAAGGTGAGACCTTTTGGGAAATATAATATGAGATTAGCCTAAAACGCGCAGTTCCACATCATGTTAAAATGTCTTTGGATTAATTTAGTCCAATAATTGGATCAAGTCAAAACAATTCCAATGAATTAAGTACAGAAGCTTTCAAAATTAGAGGGGATTTTGTGCTTTTTATTCGTAATTTAACTTATACTCCTTATATATTTATTTGATTTACCACTTTATAGGTACTTGAATAGCGTACATGCTTGAATTAAAACGCGTTCCGCAACATCTTGAAAATAAACAAACAAAAAAGAAGAGAGGAGGTGTCTATTGATCTATAATTTTGGTAGAATATGAAGTCCTTTTCCTTAGTATACAATTAACGTAAAAAGGAATGGGAAACAAGACAACATGTAAGTATCCTTTAAAATCATAGATTTTGAACCTTGATATAAGTCAGTCAAAACTTTTCTTGATCACATAAGTGGGCCATTGTCCACCAACGCAATAGTCTAATATCTTCTACTATTCATATTTTGCACGGATTCCCTTCAAACGCATTGTTCTTCAATTTTTGTCGTTATATATGTGGTCTTTAATTTTTACCTCAGCTACTTATTTATTGAAGATATTCACACTTGTTTGACAAGGCATTGTTATAACATTTTTATTTTTGAAAACTGAAATTTTGCATCGCTCGGCATATGTTTCATATGAATTAAGTTATGCATAAATGTTTTGTAGTATTTTTCAGATTATGTTGAGTGTTCAAAATTATGTCTTGTATTTTTCAGATTATATTGAGTGTTGAATATTTTGCCTTAACCGGTACAATTTGTATAAATGATATGATACATATGCTGAAGTTAAACGTACAATATTCATTAGAATTTCCAAATTATACCGCGCCAAAAAATGTAAGAACAAAATTACAAGCAAAAATTAAAGACAACCCCAAAATAAGGGCTGTTGTTCGAATGACACTGAAATCTTTGGACAACCTTTGTGCCAGGCCCATTGTTTTCCAAATAATGCCACACGAAAGCTTTCAACCAAGAAAAGGACTGTGATAGGTACATATACAGCAGGCACAGCTGATTAAGTCGTAATGGCCACTCTTAGTAATTATCCAACATGAAAGTCACCTTCAAAATTTGAAATTTATAAATTTCAATAACAATCTCAAATTAATATCCAATTGGAATAGTTTCTATATTTCTACATTGGTATAAAACTGAGCTGTCTTTATATCATTATGAGGAAAATTGATGAGAGAAATAGAAATGAGAACTGATAACAGAAATAGAGACTACAAATTATCTTTCCAAATTGGGATTCTTAAAAGAAGTTTATAGGATCATGTTATAGTAATTATGGGGATATCCCATAATTATCTCTCATTTATTATAATTGATAGTGTAATATATTGTAATTATTATAATTGTAATTAGTATCTTATATTTTAGGTAAGGTAGATTAGTCTTTCATTATTCAAGCATAGAATGATTGTATATATGTTGTATCTTTGGGAGATTATGAATCAAGAAATCATTTCCTACATGGTATCAATAGCCAAAGATCCTTTGCCCTAAACTCTTTTCTTTTCTTCCCTTAAGCCGATTTTCTCCTTCTTTTCTTACTATTTTTTTCGCCCAAAACCTAGGTTTAGTAGTCATAAACCCTAAACCTAAACTACTTCCTAAACCCTAGACGACTACAACCCCCCGCCCCACTCTCTCGGCTAACACATACCCAAAAACCCTAAGGTTTTTTTTCACTCCTACACATCCACCTTTACTTCTCTTCTTCTCTAGTGTTTGATTTGTTGTTGAACCTATGGCCGGAAAATAAACGTTTCATCTCGCTTTTGCCGTTAATAACGTCAAGAACTACATCTCTATAACCCTTGAAATGGAGAAAGGGAAATATACATCTTAGGCAGAATTGTTCAAAATCCATTGTCGTGCCTATGAGGTAATCGACCACATTATACCTTCTGAATCATCCTCAGACGCCGGTTTGGTGGACAAAAAGTTATGGTCCCGATTGAATTCTATTGTCCTTCAATGGATTTATGGCACTATATCCAATGACCTCTTACATAGCATTTTGGAGCCAAATTCTACGGCTCAACAGGCGTGGGAGCGTCTACAAAATATATTTCAGGATAACAAAGTTTTCAGAGCCGTTTATATTGAACACCAATTTATGAATGTTAAACTGGATGATTTTCCAATATCTCCTCTTATTGTCAGGAATTGAAGATGCTTGCAGACCAATTATCCAACGTTGGTTCACCCGTGACAAATCAACGGTTAGTCCTTCAGTTGAATTTCGGATTGAATGAACAGTTTAATGGGGTTGCTATGTTCATTCAACAAAGTAATCCATTGTCTCCTTTCTATGAGACCCGCTCGAGGTTAATTCTCGAGGAAACACGGAAGGCAAAACAAGCATCTTCTGGAGCATCCATCGCCGACACTGCTCTCGTCTCCACCAACTCAATTTCTACCAAGTTGGAGTCCCAAAATTCTAGTTCAGGGGGCAATAATAATCGTAAAAATAATGGCAAAAAACGAGGTTCAAATCGTAACAATAACAAAGGAAAAAATAATGGTGGAAAGGGACGCGGACGGGGCAACGGACAACCTTCTAGCGGCAGTGGCCAGTCCGAGCAGTGGTGGACTAGCAGTGGCGGAAATCAAAGGGGGCAGTACCCATCGTGGGCCTGGCCCCCACAATGGGCTGCCCCACCATGCCCATATCCGACGTCATCATGGGCTCGACCTCCTCCTTCTTCAAACCTCCAACCCGATATTCTAGGATCTCGTCCACAACATGCATTTGCGGCCCAAGAACCATCTTTGGTCAAATATGCACCCACATACATTGAACAAGCTATGAACCACATGAATCTAAATATTCCAGATGAGTCGTGATACATGGATACAGGGGATACGTCACACATGACGGCATCTCAATGTAATCTTTCGTATTATTTTAATACGAGCAGTAATAAAAATATTATTGTCGGCAGTGGGCAGTGGCAGGAAATTCCAATTCGTGGTGTTGGTCAGGTAACACTACCTTCTCCACACCCACCTTTATACTTGAAAAATGTCTTATATGCACCAAAACGGATTAAAAACTTTATCTTTGTTAGACGTTTTACAATTGACAACAATGTTTCTGTGAATTTTGATCCGTTTGGTTTTTCTGTCAAGGATTTTCAGACGAGAATGCCGCTCATGAGATGTAATTGCACGGGGGACTTATATCCCATCACCCTTGTTTCCAACAATCGCATGGTCAACCCTCCACCTTTGCGGCCATATCTTCTAGTATATGACACAATAGGTTGGAACACCCAGGAGCACCGGTTTTTAATCAATTTAGAAAGAATAATTTTTTTTCTTGTAATATACCTTTGGACTCTTCTGTTTGCCAAACCTGTGTGTTTGGTAAACATGTTAAGCTTCAGTTTTCTTCGTCTACTACTCATACTTTTATGCCATTTGATATTTTGCATTGTGATTTGTGGACATCACCTGTTTTAAGTGTTGCAGGTCATAAATACTATTTGCTCATTCTTGATGATTATTCGAATTTTTTGTGGACCTTTCCCTTAGGACAAAAAATGCAAACCTATAACATTTTGAAACACTTTAGTGTGTTTATCAAAACTCAATTTGACAAATCCATTAAATATTTTCAATGTGACAATTGGGGGGGGGGGGATTTATAAATGCCCAATTTAAGGATTTTTGTCACCAAAATAGGATGTTTGTACGTATTTCATGTCCACATACCTCTTCTCAAAATGGGAAAGCCGAAAGAAAGATTCGAACAATCAACAATATAATTCGCTCTATCCTTGTGCATTCGCCCCCACCACCAAATTTTTGGCACCATGCCCTTCAAATAGCTACATATCTTTTAAATATTATTCCTAATAAACTAATCTCCAATGTGTCACTCACCACCGTCTCCCATCTGTTACACATTTATGGGTTTTTGGGTGTTTGTGTTATCCCTTGTTTCCATCCACCACCATTCACAAACTTCAAGCCAGTTCTACTCCTTGCGTGTTTTTGGGATACCCACAAAATCATAGGGGATATAAGTGCTTTGATATGTCAAGTGGGAAAATCATTATTTCTCGTCATGCCATATTTGATGAATCCACCTTCCCGTTTGCAACATCTCGAGCAGCATCCTCACCTTCATATGGTTTTCTGGATGACGGAATTCATCCAATTTTGAGGTATCATCTAAACTCTCAAAATAATAGTGTAGAGCCATCACCAAACCCGCGGCCTCACAACATGACCCGACTACAAAATGTGAATGGATTGAACCAAGGAATCGAGGTCATTGCCTCTCTTCCCTCGGTCTCGGCCCAATCCACATTTGGTGGCAGGCCGGCCCAACAAAGAGAAAACCTTACACCTCTACCCGTTATACAAACCCAATCCCGTGACACACTGGCCCAATCCAGTGACCATACCGAGCCCACTGCCCCAGCCTAAATTCCCGCAACCACACAGCTATCCAATGGCCCAATTATTCTAGCACGGACCATGGAAACTCGTGCGGTGCACGGGATTTTTTGACCTAAACACCATTTTAACCTAACCACCTCAGTCCAACTATCACCAATTCCAAAAAATCTCAAATCTGCCTTATCTGATACGAATTGGAAAGATGTCATATTAGATGAATTTACTGCTCTTATTCAAAATAAGACGTGGGAGTTGATACCATGTCCATCTAATATGAACATAATTCGGTCTATGTGGGTTTTTTCCATAAAAGAATTCTGATGGTTCTTTTGCGAGATACAAAGCTCGTCATGTTGGTGATGGTAGGTCTCAGCATGTTGGAGTAGATTGCGGTAAAACATTCAGTCTGATAGTCAAGCCAGCAACTATCAGGATTGTTCTTAGCCTAGCACTTTGCAAATCTTGGTCCATTAATCAATTGGATGTCAATAATGCATTTTTACATGGCCACTTGCAGGAAACGGTATACATGCATCAGCCATTAGGGTTTCACGATCCTAACCATCCAGATCATGTGTGCCTATTGAGGAAATCCTTATATGGTCTGAACAAGCTCCTAGGGCATGATATAACATGTTTGCAGGATTTGTTTCCAAATTGGGATTCTCTCACAGCAAGTCTGATCAGTCACTATTTATTTACAGGAAGGGCACTGACATGGCATATATACTCTTGTATGCTGATGACATTATTCTTAGAGCATCATCAAATTCACTTAGTCAGTCTATTATGTCCCTTCTTATGGTTGAATTTGCAATGAAGGACTTAGGTCCGTTGAATTATTTTCTTAGTATTGATGTCACTCACTATGCAGGTGGTCTGTTTCTCAGTCAAAAGAAATATGCCGAGGAGATAATTGACAAAGCAGGGATGTCTTCCTGCAAACCATCACATACTCCAGTTGACTCTAAGGCGAAGTTGAGTAACGCTGCAGGTACTCCATACAACGACCCTACACATTACCGCAACCTTGCAGGTGCATTGCAATATCTGATTTTTACGAGACCTGATATTTCCTATGCGGTCCAACAAGTTTGTTTACACATGCATGATCCAAATGAAGAACATATGAGAGCTCTCAAGAGGATTCTGCGGTATGTTAAGGGTACTCTTCATTTTGGACTTCATCTGTATAAATCCTCCATCTCTAGCCTTTCTGCCTACCCTGATGCGGATTGGGGTGGCTGCCCAGATACACGTCGTTCCACTTCAGGCTATTGTGTGTTCTTGGGAGACAATCTCATTTCATGGTTATCCAAATGTCAGTCAACACTGTCTCGGTCAAGTGCAGAGGCAGAATACCGAGGGGTGGCCAATGTTGTTGTTGAATCATGTTGGCTCCTTAATCTACTACTGGAGCTCCATTGTCCGATTGAAAGGGAAACAGTGGTCTATTGTGACAATGTGAGTGCGATCTACTTATCTGGCAATCATGTTCAACATCAACGCACGAAACACATTGAAATGAATATCTTATTTGTCCGAGAAAAAGTTGTTCGTGGTCAAGTCCGTGTTCTCCATGTACCGTCCCGTTATCAGATAGCTGACATCTTCACAAAAGGTTTGTCGCGCGTACTTTTTGATGATTTCAGGGACAATCTCAGTATCCGAGAACCTCCAGCTAAGATTGCGGGGGACTGTTAGAGTAATTATGGGGATATCCCATAATTATCTTTCATTTATTATAATTGATAGTGTAATATATTATAATTATTATAATTGTAATTAGTATCTTATATTTTAGGTAAGGTAGATTAGTCTTCCATTATTCAAACATATGATGATTGTATATATGTTGTATCTTTGGGAGATTATGAATCAAGGAATCATTTCCTACCGATCATATGAATGTTTGTACCTATTTTGACTCTTGTATCAAGAATCACAATATCAAATCAAATATTTATAATTATTTGGTAGATTTCTTAATACATTTATACAATTTGGACATAAGCTACTGAGTTCAAGTGAACCCACATGTTACATTGTGGATTTGCTCATGTCCAACATTTTTGACACGAATTATAAATATGCATATAAAAATATCACTAGAATCTTAACAAATATCATATTTTAAGTATATAATTTCAAAAGTGCAATAAGTTCGAATCATAATTAAGAAAGAACCCAATTGTTAAATGTCCACATAATTTCCATTCGTTAACATTTACCAATAATTAGAATGTTACAATGCTGCTTTTGCAACTATATACCCACTGTACATTTTAAGTGGGAGGAATAGTATATCTTAATCTTACACCCCATTATCATAAGGAAAAGAAGTAGAATCTAACCATTCTTCTCCAGTAATAAACTCCGACACAGTAAAATTAACAGCATCATAATAGTCCATTATATGATAACCTGACCATGTAACGCGATTATCGGTCCCTGATGCAGGCCCACTGTTATCGTATTCTCCGTAGTATAACGTATCCAAACTTTGATTTCCCGACCACTCTTTCCACCCTTGCGGATTAATAAAACTGTCTATGTATGACTCGAGGTACACCGTTCGAGAATAAGTCCTCCACGGTCTCCCTAGGTAACTACTAACGGTACTAGAATTCGAAAATAAATCTTCAGCGGCTAAAATTGAACAATTTTGTATTGAGATGCCGGTATACTCTTCAGGGGAATCGCGCGATTGGGCTGTAATTACGGTGAATTGTCCAGGCATTGGCAACCTTGATACAATGTTACAACCTTGGAAAACAGCAGCTGCGTTTCCGAAAATGTAATCGATTGTACCGTAAATGTCGCATTCTCGGTAAAATTGTCGGAATGAATGGGCGTATAAAGTGTCTTGGTAGCCGGTTATGGTGCATCTGTAGATGGCTGCTAAGTCTGCGTTGATTCGAAGGGCAACTGCTTGGTGCTGCTTGGGTCCAGCTGTGTTCTCAAAGGTAATGTCACGAGCCAAGAACCCTTCACCGGATACAGCTGAAATCAATTAAAGATCATTATGTCATCCACACAAAATTCTGTAGTGAAATAGAACATAAATTCTTCTAACGTTTTTTTAAATAAAATTTACATATTTAAAAACTATATAAAAGTAGTATAAGTTATGAATAAATCAAAATTTTAAAAAAAGTATAAGTTAAATGTAATAACGGTATATAAAAGGCTTACACCATCTGATAATTCTATATACCAACATTAATGAATCCGTTTTCATGACATCGGAACATTCGATTCAAAGGCAAGAGATGAAGAGATAGTAAGTTCATTTACGGACGATGGGTCACAAAACGGATTAGATCAAAAGAGAAAAGTTAGTTTTGATTCGAAAAATTTATGGTGCACATTTATCTTTCTCCATCAGTTCAGATTCAAAAGTAGGTGATCGAGGGACTCAGACTTTCGATCTCCTCTCTGTAGCAGGAGGTTGTGTACAAAAAAAATAATTTTAAAAATAATGAACAAAGAAACTATCTTGAAAATAGAATTTCACACCTTTTTTCTTTTCTGACGGCCTATCATTTCCTGAAAAAATCCTACTCCTTATTATTTCTATTTTTTGTATTTACAAATTTAATGGTAATAGTGTCGGATGGATTAAACCAAAAAAGAAAAAAAGAGAAAGGTTTTAATTGATGAATTTACCGACAGTGGCAGATCTGAAAGTAGTCCAACCATCAGCAACGCTTCTATTACCAGTAATCACAGTAACATCACTTCCATCTCCAAGAAGAACAATGTTAGGCTTCCAACTTGGAATCTCAATATTTTCTTGATAAACCCCTTCTTTTATATAGATAAAGATCCTATCATCGCTATTGTTTGACGCAAAATCAATAGCTTCACTTATGGTAGCGAAATTTCCACTTCCATCAGTCGCCACTGTAAATGTCAAATCATCATTCTGATCATAGTCGTCATCTCTCTGCAATATTCGCCTGTCCTTTAGGGACAGCCACCTTGGCGCGCCGGCCCACAACAACCGACGCCGCCTATTTCCATTCCCCTGTTTTCTTAACAGAGCACTCTGTTTTTTGTTTCCATTCCCCTGTTTTCTTAACAGAGCACTCTGTTTTTTGTTTCCATTCCCCTGTGTTTTCAACAGAGTACTCTGTTTTTCAACAGGGTATTTTGAGAGCATAGATAGAGAATTACTAACATGCTCGTAAGTACTGCTCAGAGTGTTAATCAACGTAGATTTCAACGACCCAGTACTGGAATCAAGGCCTTCTAAGCAAGTAGCTTTGTTAGTCAGTGCTGCACTGAGAAATGCTTTTGCATCAGCTAAATTTTTGTAGTTAGTTGAGCCAGAGTTGATCCGAGAGACGGATTTTTTCAACGAAGATATTGTAATTTGATGGAGGTCTTTGCAATCTTGGAGAATACCCTTTTGTTTTTGGACAAGATTTGAGGCTGAAGCTGAGGAGAACAGAGTTGTGAGGTGTCCTGTTCCTGATAAGGCTGATTGAAGAGATTGAAGGAGAATGTTTAAGATGTTTGGGCTGATGTTAATTGAGATTAACAACTTGTGTGTGTTGAAACATGATTCTGGATATGGAGTGGAATTACATAAGGATCTTAAATAAGAGGTATGAGTAGTGTTCAAAGTTGATGAAGAATTAAAAGCAAAAATTGTTATGAAAGATGTTGAGCACATTATCATGAGCAAGAGGAACTTGGTAATAATAAAGGAGGAGCAGCCCATCATTACCAAGTTAGTAATGAAGTCAAATGCTCCAAGGATTTTTCACTTGTTATATAAAGTACTAATAATATTGGATGAAACTTAATACGAAGAAATTCATATTTTTTTGAATTTTTTAATGAAAATTACTATTACTATAAATGGTCATTTATAGTGGGATTCAAGTAAGAGTGGCCAGTGGGCCGGGCTCGGGTCTGGCGGGGTCGGGGTCGGGGCGGGACGGGAGAAGGGGTCGGGGTCGGCGGGCTCTGGCGGGGTCGGGTCTGGCGGGACTGGAGCAAGTCCCGTCCCGATCCCGATCCCGTCGGTATCGGGTCGGGGCGGGCTCGGGTCGGGGTCGGGCTCGGGGCGGGATACGACGGGTTTTCCTTTTTTTTTTTTTAAATAACATATGTATAAAAAAAACTCAATAAACAAAACAAGATATTGTAATAAAAACATCCAAGAAAATTTGTTTTTGTGCCTCTTATATTATTTAATAGACATATGATTTTTTTGTAATACAAATACAATTGTCTAAAATCTAAATTGCAACTTTGTGGTGTTGTCCAAAAGTTGCAAATTACATAATAAAATTACAATTAAAAAAATTACATTCTCAAAAAAACCTGTTCTAATTGCTTGATGATTTCATGTGGTTCTTCGGTTGGAATTGGTATTTGTTGGTCAAATTGATCCACGTCGCTTCCACTACCTTCGGTTAAGATTTCGTTGTAGTTTTCATCATCTTCTTCGTTGATCTCCGGTTGACCGCACCTTCTCCGCTCCGCTCGTACCCAATCTACGAATAATCTTTGTATTTTTCAATTTGTCTCCGGCTAATGAGTGTACGTGGTCTCCTATTTGATATCTGCCTGTAGAAAAAGCTCTTTCAGATGCAGTTGACGACGCTTGAATGTTCAAAACATCTCGAGTCATCAATGAAAGTGTCGGAAAGGTCTTCTCATTCCCCCTCCAATATTTCAGCAAGTCTTCATGTCCATCTTCATTGATAACTTCTTGATACGGTACAGAACCCTGCAAAACAAAAATATCCAACTCGCTAATTTGGTTAGTAGTAGAGGTACGACCGCACATTCTATTTCTGAGGCTTTCAATACTAGCCGCAGAAACAGCATGTCTTTTGTGAGGTTGTGTTGAAGATGAAGAAGATGGTATGGAAGCTACTAAGTTACTAGCATTTTCTTGTTGATAAAATCTATATATATTTTTGCATTGGTGTTCTACGCTAGACAACACTTCTTCTTTAGTTTGTTCAATAGGTGGTGGGTGATTTAGATTTTTGGGACTTGGAGGTGGTAGTACTTCTATACAATCGTAAATACTTTCAATTAGTGATTTAGTACCGTCTATTTTAATAGTAGGATTTAATACATAATCAATAATATAAATAGAGGGAATATGAATAAAATATTTTTTTTATTTTGAGAAACATTTTTTTAATAGCTGCCTTATAAGCTGGTTTTTCCATATATTCACTAAGTAATAAAAATATTAGAGTTATATAAAATAACATAGTTGAAATAGTATGATAATATATACAGGAAAATTCTTTTGTTGCTTGAAAAAATTTCTCTAAAAATACAATAAGTTCGGAAATTTTTCCCAATCACTATCTAAAATCATATCAGCTGGCTTTTTATTATGAGAGTTAAAAAATAAAGTTATAGGTAATTTATAGTCATAAGCAACAAGTTGTTGCTCGTATAAAGAATTCCACCTAGTGGATACTTCTTGTGGAATTTTTCTATAAGGTAGTCCACAATCATGACAAATTTTTTTATATTCTTTTCTACGTTGTACTTTATTACTTTTAAAAATAAAGTTTATAGCAAATTGTATTTTACTAAGAATGTCTTCAAAAAGTGATAGACCATCCTTTACAATTAAGTTATATATATGGCACGCGCATTTTATATGAAAATGGTCTGGAAAAGATGGAGTTAAACTATTTTTTAGAATTGTAATTGCGTAATTGTTATTAGAAGCGTTATCTAATGTAATAGTCATAATTTTATCGATAATTCCGTAATAATCGCACACTTGATAAATATTTTCTGCAATAAAAGTATCAGTGTGCCTATCATCTATATATCTATACGCTAAAATACGTTTTTGCATAGACCATTTATAATCTATCCAATGACAAGTTACGGTTAAATAATCATGGCCGTTAGTACTACGACCTATATCGACGTGATAGATACTTTGCCATTAAAATGATATAATGAAAAACGTAAATATTGTTGATATTCATGCGCGAATTTAAATACATCTCTCTTAACGAGTTGATCTAGGAAAACCGTTAAAAGCGAGGATTATATATATCTCTAATGTAATGAATAAAACCGGGAGATGAAGGAAATGAAAAGGGCAAACCCTCCACAACAACTAATTTTGATATTGCTTCCCTATCTCTATGTTTATTGTATTTAGAGCCTACAATTCCCCCGTCATAGGGTTAATTTGATCTTGTACTTGGTCGGGACGATATCGGTATGTGAACCTTGTCCCGATGGAGCGGCGTTTGCGCACCCGGTTTTGAAGCCTGGTATTGGGCATACCTAGCTGGATGAGCACTTACTACGTGTCTAATTAAACCCCCCGTCCCACCGTGACCTTTTCCATTTTTAAATTTTAAAACATTTTTACAAATTTTACATATGGCTACTTGATTCTCTACGTCCCTATCAAAAAATGTCCATGCATCGATTTTAATGGTCGTTTTCTTTGGACCTCGTCTCATACTAGGGGGAATAGGAGGTATTTCAGTTGAAGGTGCACTAGTGAGTGTGTTGTCATCAACATTAGTGGGTATATCATCTAAATCATCGTCTAAATTAAAGTCTTCTTGAGTTCCAGAAAATAGCTCTTGGTCTAAATCTAATGGTATTGTAGGAAAATGTTGAGTATCAACAAAATCATCCTGTGTAGGAATAAGATGACTAGAAGAAGTACCCTTGCCCTGGTTTCCCTTACTAGAAGAAGCACCCTTACCCTTACCCTTAAACATACCTTTTAATCCTTCCATTTTAATTATGATAATAAATAATTAAAGACAATAAAATTAAGTGCGCTAAATAAAATAAACAGATAATAATAATTTAATGAAGGAACGAATGTACCAAACGCCGACGTAACGTCGACGTGTAATCGAGAGGTTGAAAATTGAAACTTTGCTCGATGGAAGATCCTCAAGCTAGTTGCCAACTTCACTCCCAATTCCCAAATGAATAAATAAAATTGAATATTTAGCAAACAATGTAGACTTGTAGAGAGATATATTGAGAAATTAGAGAGATTGTAGGAAGATTTGTGAGAAAGATGAAGAGAAAATGAGTTATTTATAGTTGAAAAATTGGGTTAAAGTGTAAATATAATAACTTATGGGTTAAAAATAAATATTAAGGGGTAGGGGGGTTGGGGGAGGGGGGCCTAAAATGGCCGTTGGCCAACGACCATAATCTAAAATGGCCGTTGGTGCAACGGTCATTTTTGCAAAGAGGGGAAAAGGGCGGGGTCGGGCTCGGGACGGGGTCGGGGCGGGGTTGGATCAAGCGGGCCTGGGGCGGGCTCGGGTCTTGCGGGACGAGACATCGTCCCGTCCCGAGTTCGAATCCCGCCCCCGTTTTTTTTTTTTTTTTGGCGGGGTCGGGGCGGGACCGGGGCGGGCTCGGGACGGGGTCGAGCCGTCCCGGCCCACTGGCCAGCCCTAGATTCAAGTGTGCATAATTTGGATGCTTATGGTGCCTGGATTTGGGAATGAACAAAACGACACAACTTAAAAGAAAGAGGGAAAATTTTGTTGGAATTGATCTTTTTCATATGCTGCTGAGATTGAGAAATGATAGAAATTGTCCATTATGTAGTAGTGCATTGAACAATACCTTTAAGTTTGTTAAAAGTTAACATTTTTAATTTTTTTAAATATTTATCGAACTTTGTTTGTTAGATTTGACAAAAACTATAAAAAAAGGAAATTAGCAGGAATTCATATTTAGAGGTATAATTTTTATAATTTTTATTATTATTAATTTATTTCTAGAATTTGATGTAGCTTTTTAAGGTATAATTTCTGTTTTTTTTTTAATATTTTTGTAGTGTCTAATGCAGCTTTTATATATTGCGTATTTTAGAATTTATAGGACTTTCTTGGTATTTATGATAAAAAAATTCTCATTGTTTTCATCAAACCTAAGGAACATAATTGTTAAATGTTTGACGGAGACTAAACGTTATAATTTTTTTCAAATTTAAAGGATTAAAATTGTTCAATACATACTTAAAGAACTATTTTGAACGTACTTTCAAACATCTGGGGCCATTTTTGTCATTTTCTCGAGAATCTTTCATGTCAGGAAGAATTATTTTATCTTCTTGCGGCATTTGGAAAGTAGTCAAGATGCAGATAATGGTATACTTTTTAAAATTTGTTCGAGAATTACTGTCTTTCACATGTGATTTCAAGTCACATACTCCAAAAAATTGGAAACTGTGTAACTGGTATGGTTAAAAGGATGGAGGATGTTACCGTCTTTTAACTCATATTTAGATTATAATAATTCTGTCGGTGTTACTGTTTAATTTTAATTTCATAGATTTTGTGGTTGATTTAAACATGTCTCTCTATACTAGGACAGCCTCACAACAAACACATGTTAGCAAACCTTTTTAGGTTATAAGATACAATTCCTTCTGAGAACCGTCGGCAACCGCTATGATCCATTGATTTTTCTTTCTTTTTATAGTTATTCACGTGTGCATTGTGCGTGTATGCCGGGGCGAATCTAGATACTTATCACACCTCAATCTTAGGAGGTGTGGTCGGCATCCGGCGTTTGAACAGTCCGAGCGTACCACCTGTATATCATAACCTGAACATATAATCGTGTGGCCCGACAAGACCTCAGAATGACAAATACAATAGAAGTCTGAATAGGATGACCTGTAACAAATAGATAGCTAACCAACATGTATATATATAACAGGAGCGGCAAGGCCATAACAAGAGTACCAACAGTTGATAAGGAGGCCGACAAGGCCGTACAAAACAACTATACATCGCCCATTAGTCTGCAAGCCTCTAAGACTACTACAATATGTCATTAGGCCGAGAGAGGGTCCCGCCATACCCAAAATAGATATAAATATGTGCAGCATAGCCTACCACTCTCTATACAACAACTCCAGAAGAAGAGGAGTGCGACCATCAACTGCAGAACTGGACATCCTGTTGTGGAGGTGCGTCTGTCTGTCTACCTGCACCTGCGAACCTGAAACATAGCGTCACAACAAAGGGTACATTAGTACGAAAGAATTAACTGAATATGTAAGGCATGAATAAACGTAAACAAATGCATCAATGTGCAAAGGAGACCAAATGAAACAGCTTGTAACTCAGAAGTGTCACTGTGGATCATTCTGCACATAAATGAAACATAATCGTGTATATAACATCATAGGCCTCTGTGGGAAATATCCTCCATATAGTATATCGCGTATATAACGCCGTAGGCCTCAGTGGGCAATATCCTCAATCATAACCAACTGATCAGTGGTACCATATCTGTATAGATAGCGTATATAACGACGTAGGCCTCTGTGGGCAACATAGATACATAATACATACATATACATAAGAACCATTCGAAAAACAACATGGAATACTCTTTGAGCCTGTCGGAGTGACATAAGGTCGTTACACCTTTGACTATCCTTATGCGGATAACATATCATTTTACCTTTCCATATTTATTAATAAGAAGAGATAAAACATACCATTTCTATCTTTCGAGAAACCAACAAGGGACCTTACTATATCAATTAGGAGAGATGCTATAAAGTGCGGAGAGTACTCCCGACAAGGGACAAACAAGAATCATGTACTCTAATGGAGTGGAAAGAAATGGTAGCTCAAGTTATCAAGAATAGGAACGTTTTTTGAAGATGTTTCATTTCTTTTTTTTCTTAACAAAGTCATGCCAAAAAAAGTGCAGTAAGCCCTACATACCTCGTCGCCTTAACTATACGAATTCCACAAGCCCTCGTACGTTCTACGAGCGATTATCTACAATATACAAACTATTTATATCAACGACAAATTCATAACTCATAAGAGAACTCATTTAGACATTTCGTCGAACACTTAGCGTACATAAAGCGTCATCTTGTTCTTCAATGGTAATCCAACACATACACCACTACTAGCTCTTCTTCTTTACTCACACCACATCCAACATCATAAACAACTATGATTCACAATTTCCAGCCATAAAATACCTTAAGAAATAATTCAAAACAGTCCAACAATCCAACCCAACACAACTACACTCTAAACAACATGTCTAGCACCTATCTTGTGGTTCTTCCACTTCTATAGCTCAATCAATACAAGATTTAACTTAAGCACAAGAAAGAGAGTGCTTTACTTACCTCATATAACAACTTTAACTTGAAATCTAAGCTCTGCTAAGGTCATAACAACCCACAACATCCCAACAACATCAAGGAGACACTTTCTTCACTTGAACCAAACTCTTGAGGTTGGATTTGGATAGATTTCCTTTGGATTTGCTCTTGAACCTTAGAGATATGTTAGGACACCTTTAAGAGAGTATTAGGGTCTATTTTGGCCGAAAAATAACCCAAAATGAAGTCTTAACAAATTTAAAATACACAAAAGTCGGCCACCGCCACAAAGTATGGTGGCAAGTATGGTCCGTACAAGGCAAGGTACGGTCCGTATCTCACCACGAGAAACTTGTCAAATTCCTTGAACATCATACGACCACCCTACCATTTTTATACGGTCCGTACATCTAAAGTACGATCATCACCTAAAACAGATGAAATTTTGTGAAACTTTGACGAAACGTATCTTCTTTGATCCGTTTAACTCCTATACTTTCCGATATCTCTATAAATAAGTTTTAAACCATTATTAGCCCTTCACAAGGTCTCATACCTTCCCGTAAACTCGAGTTAATCAACAACACGATTTTACGTAAAAATACGGGGTGTAACAATACTTGCTCACTGATTTACCTAAACCTAATAGCTTTTATCCGTATGAAGTATATATGTAAAAGAACTACTCCATATAGATAAATATATGATTGTCAACCTGAGATTACAAATTCTAGAATCATCTATTCATGAATATCGAGTTATTTGATATACGATTTTGTAAAAAGATATCAATATTATTAACGAAAGTTTGAGTAAATAATTATACATAAAAATATAAAATATAAGTTTTTGTAAATGATCAATGTGAGTCATTGTATGGTAACTTATTTATCAAGGTTAAAATGATTCGATATCGTATGAATATAAAATGAACAATTAAATTTATTTAAATATGTATAAAAAAAATTAACTTATTTTGACTTTATTGTATATAAACATATCATGAAGTCTATCTCACATAATGTTTCCACGATTAGATCTCTTCTTCCCTTCTCATGTTATAGATTGACTTAGACAAGCTTCATATATATATATATATATATATATAACATATAAATGGAGGAGTAGGAGTGAAATGTCAATATCACGGAGATCTTTTGAGAATTAAATAGCACCAAAAGAGGCAAAGGAACAGTTGAAGGGAAATGGAATCCAGAAGTGCTAATTGGATGTTTAATTAAGACAAAAACATTTTCACGTGAATCTTTGTCTCAATTCAATACAGGAATAATTAACCCTTTGAACTTTATGGGACTCCATTCCAACTTGCAACTTGCCAAACCTGCTTCTTAATGGATTGCCTGTTAGAGAACTGCTCCAAATTGAATTATAGTGGTATAAAACTGTGTTCATATTAAACAATAGAAGGGTAAATTTAACTCAAATGAAGGGAGAAAATAATTGAGTTAGAAATAATTTTCTGCTTAGAAAAACTGTCAGACTTCTTTTCCTTGTTGGATGGGGGTGGAGCTCGCAATTGGATTACAGATTCCATCAAACTCAATAGCTTTAAAAAGGCTAAATCTTAAACTCATAAGCTTCGGATTTTGTCTCTGCAACTGACGTCAGACGAGGTTAATGGAAAGGGGGTACGTTTGAACCATTAAGTAGTGTGTCTGTTATGAAAATATTACGAAAAATATTCAATCACGAACACTATAGAAAATTCTTTATAGCTTGAGGGTGTCACTTAAGACACTGTCCTTAAGGATATTTCACCTGGTATGGGTGTATCCCCAAGATTCAACAAGCTTTTTTAATATAAAATTAGGAGCCAAAATCTAATAAAGATTAAATAATATAAAAACCAGCAAAAAAAATATGAGAAGAAGAAAGATAAATTTTAGCTTATTGTTTTTTCCCTCTCCAGGATGAACCCAAAGATAACATATATTTAGGCTGAAAAATGAGCTTCACATCTTCTGCAAACGTCTACAAAATTCAAGTAGAATCAGTTTTCGAGGCGAGTTTCGAGGCGAGCCTCGGGGTGGGGCATACCAAAAATATTTTAAAGCGCAAATGAAAGATGTAGATTCATAGGGCGTACGCTTTAGAATTAGGGGCGTAAGCCCCAAACGCAAAAGCGTAAGTCCCGGGCGTAAAAACGTACGCCCGGGCGTTAAATTTGATTTTTATTGCTTTAAAAGTATTTTCGCTATAGATTATGATATTTAATATTGGTTTAATGATATTTATACTTTATATTACCATATTTTTATGTTGTACTAGTGATTTTTCCTAAAACAAATAAAGAAAGAAAGCAATTCTCGTAGAAAAATAACATTGCCATAAATAATTGTTTTAGATGATTATGTTTGAAATTGGTAGGATAGATATTTCATAGCATTATGTTCCTGAAGTAACTTTTTTCATTTTTTGTCATTGCTCTTATTCTTATTATCCTTCTCTTTCTTTGAAATGTATAAATAAAAATCAATGCAAATATTAGTTGAGGGTGTGAATAATTAATATATGTGGAGATTGATGATAAAATTGATGGATATTTCATTCTAAAGATTATCCAGGCTATTGTCATTTTTATGTTCTTATCTTTCTCAAATAATAATTATAATATTTTTTATATTATTGGTGATGTATTTGAATTATTTGTTGAATTTTAATAAATTTTTTATCTTTGCTTATTTTTAATAGTAAAATTATAAGATTAAAGATATACACTCCTAGATCCATGAGACTTACGACCCATGTCTCGAGGCTTACGCCTCGCCTCGCCTCGTGCTACATAAAATACCTCACCTCATGCCCCCGCCTTTTAAAACACTTGAGTAAAATAAATGCCATAAAGGCTGACCAAATTTAATTTGGAAAAACGATTGGCACAGTTAATTTCCCTTATTAAGAAAGCTGCCATTAAGGCTAATAAAGAATAGAATTAAGTCTTTTGTATTAAAGTCCATAGGGACATTAGAAATAATCTTTTTATTTTTGAGATATTAAATAGAAAATATTATGTTTCTAACCTCTGTGTGTGGTGGTGGTGGTGATGGTGAGGGGAGCTTTTTCGTCCCATAGTATTACAAGAGCAAAATTGAGCATTTTCAAATAGCAAAGGGCAAACTAGATCATATTTCCTTATAATAATTTGCCTATTGCTATTTGATTCGTTTGAATAATCAAACATTCATTTTGATTTGCTCGCTCAAATTTCATTATTGATTTGGAATATTGAACACACAAGCAAATCACAATAGTGCTTTTGCTATTAGAAACTAAGAGGATTATTTCAAATGCTAAAAGTTTATTGTCTTCCTTTACTTATTTAGTTATCACATTTTTGTTTGTATATACATACAAATTATTTATTATTTTAGAGTGAAATAGTAAGCAAAACTAATCACCCTCTGAGATAAGATTTTAAAACTACACAAAGAAAATGTTGATTGCCAATTCACTATAAAGGTGTTTAAAACACACAACATATTTGACAGCTCGGAAGTGAAAAGTTATAATCTTTTCTAGTAAAACAGGAGTAGTAATAAAGTACTAAAGAAAATTGTTAAATAACTCAAACTGAATCAGCAAAATAGAATAATCAGTGTGGTAATTTGTTCCAAATTCAATGTATCTCATGAATGGCGATCAAGAAAAAAAAAAATCAAAGTAAGATGAACAAGTGAACTAATTAGTGGAAATGGATACATATGCAGACAAGACTCTTTCACGTGAACAAATAAAAAATGAACTAATCTATTGTGTAATTATTGACCTTTCACAGCTCCATATCCATAAGTGTGCCTAAAAAATGCATAAATTAAATCATTTTTATGACTTAGTCGATGGTCTTGTATTTTTTATAGTAAAATGTGTCGGGATACAATTGTTGCAGGGAACGGAAAGTAAGTAACTATTACAATTGTAAGAAATGATAAACTAAATATTACAATAAACTGGAAATCAAGAACGGAACAAACTGCTTGTGTGATTTGCTGAGTCGAGTGATGACACTCCGTCTTTAAGACAAGATTGCTCCGTAAATCTCCTTTTACGTTGTCGGGCAATAGTCTCCCAAGATACAACAACAACTTAACAATTGAGCAAAGGAAACTCAAGTGTTACTCTTGAAGAACTTTGAGTATAATAACTTTGCTAGAGAGGAAGAAGATGAATTCAGAAAATTCTGGAATATTTTCTAAGTGTTGTGTAGTCTTTCTTCAATTGAGCCAAAGGCCTCAATTTATAGTGTAAGGAGAAGACCCCTCAACTAGCCAACTAATGGCCTTCAATAGCCATGTAATGTGTAACACCCCGTATTTTCGGGTAGCGGTTGAACTCGTAACGTAGGTGAGTAGACCCGGACCCGGGAAAATTTTCGTTGTACTTGTGAATATTAATAAGAGGATTAGTATATAAAAGGGCGTGATCCCGAAATAATTTTGGGATTTAGTAAGAGTGACGACGGGGTTGAATAATAATTGTGTGTCCCCGAAGAGAGTATAGACTGGTATTTTTATTACGGGAATTATGATATTGACATAAGAGGATTTTAGTAATCGTCGGGATTTAAATAATTGGAGATCGTAAATTTAATTGTGTATAATTAATTAATTGTGGGATTAATTAATTAGGGAGGGGACAATTTATAGTGGGATTTTATAAACGATTTGGGGGTGACCAAGCCCCAAACCGATCGACGATATCAGCGCCCATAAGGGCCCCCTTCTCCATTTTTTCTCTCTCCATTTCTTCAACTCCATTTCTTCAACCTTCATCTTCATCAAGAATCCATGAGGGATTAAAGGGTCACATTTCTAGCGGGTGGAGGTAAGCCTCAGTTGATGGGTTTTCTGAAATTTCGACCAAAAATTGGGGATTTTCGGGAGCTTCCATATAACCAAAACGAGGGAGAATTCAAGGTGTTCTGGGCTTTGATTCCAGTAGAATCGAAGCCAAGAACAAGCTTAGAAACTCAGGAGCTTTACAAGAAACCTTGAATACAATCGGATTTTGGCGCGAATCGATTTTTGGGGTCTGTTCTGGTTGTCGAAAGCTGTGTCGAGCAAAAGGGTTTTCCAACGATTCTCGTCGATGTGTTTAATGAGGTAACCTTCCTTGTTCTTAATAGTTTGTACAATTTTCTGAAGTCATTTCTTGCTATTAGTTCTAAAGACGATTGTCGAAAATGCGAATTTGGGTTGGGTATCGTTAGGACTGCTGTAATTGGGAGTTACTGGGATTGCATGTGAAATTGTGGTACTGTTTTGGAGATTGTAGTAGTATAAGAAGGAGGATTAAGAGAGTTGGATGTTTCACTACTTACATAGATTTCGATATAGAAGAATATAGGTTCTACGCGTTCAAGGTGTTCGTTAGAATGTCCCTAAGAATCAGTTTTTAATGTGTTGATTCGATTGTGATGTAATTCGTCCGTATGATGTAGATAATCATTCATAGAGCTTACAAGGACCCGTGGAACTTAGATAAATTCGACAACAAGGTTGAAGTTCTAAAACGAGGCATACTCTAATATTGAGTTGATTAGTTCGTCTAAGAGGTATGTGAACTATTCCTTCTTTCTTTGGCATGATTTTTATTTAATGAAGGTACGGCGGACGTACTTGATTCTTATACAGTTTAATTCCTAAAGAGGATTGTTATGAGAAGTGCCTATGATTTTTCAGCAAAGAGTTTATTATGACATTATTATAATGATTTTATTGAGAGTCAAATGATAAATTTTACTTGCATATGGTTACTCATGATATCTACTCGTGCTAAGTGTTACTACTTCACCTCACCGAGTCCCGGGCCGGGTTACGATTCGTGCACAACCTTGCATTGTTCACCGAGACCCTCACTAGAGGGCTGGGTTACGTAGGATGGATCCATAGATGAGATATGACTTTACCGAGTCCTAGCATGGCCGGGTTATGATATGATTCCACCGAGTCCCGCATTAGTGGGCCGGGTTACGTTACAGGTATATATATGTATATGGACATGCATACATGTTTTCCTGACTTGACTCTCATGTTTATAAGGCACAGCTGACTTTTATAGTTTATGGCACAGTTGGATTTGAATCCTGATTTTTATACTGATCTCCTGTTTCTGTTGGCTACTTATGATATCTTTTATAGCTTCATGTTTTACATACTCAGTACATTATTTCGTACTGACCCCCCTTTTCTCGGGGGGGGGGGGGGGGCTGCATTTCATGCCCGCAGGTACATGCTCTCAGGCCTAGGTTCCTACTCAGCAGGTTGGAAAGCTCCTTTGATCCAGAGCTTTATCATTTTGGTACCGAACCTCTTTTAGACTTCTGTTTGTATTTAGGGGCACGACGGGGCCTTGTCCCGTCATATGTCATTATTCTTCTTATAGAGGTCTGTAGACAGTGGTGGGTTGTACTTATGTAAGGGTTATGACTCTGTTTTGGTCAGTCATGCTATTGTATTCTGTGTGGGGGGTGTTTCCATGTATGTACGTTAGTATCTGTTGGCAGCCTTGTCGGCTTGCCTGTTATACCATCTGTTGGCAGCCTTGTCGGCTTGTCTGTTATATTGTGTTGGCTAGTTGTGACTCCTCAGGAGACAGGTGCATTCGGGGGTAAAGGCAGCTTTGTCGGCTTGCCTACCCTGGCATATGTTGTTATTGCGACGTTATGCTGCCGGATTTCAGACTCATTAAGAGTTAGTTGAATTATGTGTGACAGGTTAGTACAATGACGTCATTAGGGCGGTTATTCGCGGCCCGTCGGGTCGGGTCGTGACATAATGGCACTTAATTGAGGGGTTACATTCAGCCAAATAATGGCTGAATTCATATGCCAAGTAATGGAGAATCAATGCTCCAAAACCAGCCCAAAGGTCAGAACTTTCCAACTTTCCGTCGCAGCATTCTGCCTCCGAAGCGTTGCGGCTCTGTGAATTAGCGTCGCGGCGCCACGGCTCCAGTAACTGAAGACCCAATTAGCGCCGCGGCGCTCCGGCGCCTCGGCTCCGACGGGGCTACACCGAGGCCCTTCAGGGCTCCGCGGCGATTTCCGACACGTTTCATCTTACACTTCTTCCTTCGTTTACAAACGTGGAATACTTTGTCATTTGGCCAATAACCGTCCATCATTCTATGCCTCAAACGTATTACATACGTACCAATATCTCTTTCACTAATGAAATTTGTGATACTTGGCACTACATGTGCACGCGTGTGGAAACGACGTTTCCAACGTACGGGACCCCAATTGTTTGAGTCATAAATAATGTGATATAATTAATTCCACATTAGTAAATTTCCAACAATCCCCTTTTGAAAGAGATTTTGGCGCACTCACATGGTGCCTTTCCAGCAATCTTTCAGCGGACCGATGTTGCATCTAGATAGGTAGCTTCCGCTTTGAGCCTTCCATAGTTGAATACCATCGGACTTACTTACTGCGCGGTGAACGTGATGTCTTGAACCGTCAGTGTTTAGTGTAAGCCAAGTCAACGTTACCAACACAATAATTTCCCTTACTCCGTTCTTCGTAATGTTTTGTCTGTTGTGGTCGTGGACACTTCTTGGATTCTTAAGTGCATTCATTTGAGGCGTCCTGTCCTCGCACTTAAATAGGTGGTCTCCTACTAGGTATCCTGCTATACCCCACTTTACAAGTATTAGGAACCATTAAAAGTTTCCCCACACCTAACCTCAATTGGTGAGGATCATTAAAGGTTTTGGAAACTCAACCTTTATCCACACTGCAGATAACACTTATTGTCTATCGCGGGAACGACTTTGGATTTGGTGTTTCACATAAATCACTATCCGAAGTGCTCATGCTTCCACTGAAGCGATCATCTGAACCTTTATAGCTTAGTTTTACCATTGAACCTAATTCATGGGATCTCTAGTCAGTAAGGTTGGGTTACCACCGTATTGGTCCTCATACCTTGGGTTTTAAGCCCATTCTCCTAGACAGGCAGAACATTTGATCCTTGGGTAAGCCCTTTGTCAGTGGTTCTGCTATGTTATCCTTTGATTTTATGTAATCAATGGATATTATACCCGTGGTGATCAGCTGCCTAACGGTCTTATGTCTCCGTCGAATATGATGAGACTTACCGTTGTACATAGAATTCCGTGCCCTTCCTAGAGCCGACTGGCTGTCGTAGTGGATCATTACAGAAGGTACGGGTTTGTTCCAACAAGGAACATCTTCTAAGAAGTCGTGAAGCCACTCAGCTTCTTCTCATGTTTTGTCTAAAGCGATAAACTCTGATTCCATCGTGGATCAGGCGATGCAAGTTTGCTTAGATGATTTCCAAGACACAACTCCACCACCAATTGTAGATACATACCCACTGGTGGACTTGGTGTTCTCTATATCAGATATCCAGTTTGCATCACTGTACCCCTCTAGTACAACTGGATATCTCGAATAATGCAACCCGTAAGTTAGCGTGTATTTCAGGTATTATAGTACCCGATTCAATGCCTTCCAATGATCATTACTCGGATTATGGGTAAACCTAACCAACTTGTTGATTGCATAAACAATATCAGGTCGGGTGCAGTTTGTTATGTACATCAAACTATCAATCACCTATGCATATTGCTCCTGGCATACGGGTGCACCACGATTCTTATCAAGCTTTTGATTTCTATGTAGTGGTGCCTTTATAGGTGAACTGTCAGACATCCCAAACTTTCTCAACACATCCTCGATGTAGTGAGACTGAGATAAGACCAGTCTGTCAGATGTCTTAGAGATCTTTAACCCTAAGATAACATTTGTGATACCCATATCATTCATGTCGAAGCATTGTTTCAACATGTTCTTAGTCTCTAGAGTCATGCTAGGATTTATCCTTGTGATCAACATGTCGTCTACATACAGGCATATCATGACGAACGAATCAGAGTTACCTTTCAAGTAGACACATTTATCACTCTCATTAATGGCGAAACCCTTCGATAGTAGAGTACTATCAATTTTTTTGTGTCATTGCTTCAAGGCTTATTTCAACCCGTACAGAGATTTGACAAGCCGACAAAATTTCTTCTCTTGCCCTGGAACCACATACCCATCGGGTTGTTCCATATAGATTTCTTCTTCCAAATCACCATTTAGAAAGACTATCTTGACATCCATTTGATGTATCTCAAGGTCACGCAACGCTGCGATCGCAATGAATACTCGTATGGACGTCATCCAAGACACCGGGGAGTGTGTATCAAAATAGTCAAGGCCTTCATTTTGCCAATAGCCCTTGACTACCAACCTGGCCTTGTACTTATCTATAGACCCGACTGTTTTATACTTCCGTTTGAGTATCCATTTACAACCCAACAGTTTATTTCCCGGAGGAAGATCAACCAACTCCCAAGTATGGTTATGCAGAATGGAGTCTATTTCACTTTCAATAGCTTCTTTCCAGAGCGGTGCCTCTGGAGTTTACAATGCTTCAGAAATTGTCCTTGGTTCATCATCAACCATATAAGCTACAAAGTCAGAACCGAAGGATTTATCCTTCTTGACCCTTTTGCTTCACCTTAGTTCCATCTCTGGAGTCTCAAAGTTCTGAGAATCTGGAACACTAGATTCCGGACATTCAGCCACTTTGAGGTCCACTAGATCTGAACCACCTAGATCAGGGCCGTCAACGACTCCCGGTTCCTGAGAGCTTTGTTCATAACTTCGTTTGCGAGAGGTTATGTCTTTTTCCTTTCTAGGAAAGGTATCTTCAAATAATTGAGCATTCATTGATTCCATGATTGTACCCTCATGGATATCTAGAATATCTGACTTATGCACTAAGAAGCGATAAGCACTACTGTTTTTTGCATATCCGATGAATATGCAATCTACAGTCTTAGGCCCAATCTTGACCTACTTTGGCTTAGGTACTTCAACCTTTGCCAAACAACCCCACACCTTTAAATATTTATAAGTGGATTTCTTTCCCTTCCATGATTCATATGGAGTTTTGTCCTTACCTTTATGTGGGACTCTGTTAAGAATTATATTAGCGGTAAGGACAGTTTCTCCCCACATGTTTTGTGGAAGACCAAAATTGATAAGCAAGGCATTCATCATTTCCTTCAATGTGCGGTTCTTGCGTTCCTCCACACCGTTCGACTGAGGTGTGTATGGAGCCGTCGTTTGATGAACAATGCCCGATTCAACACAATATTCCTCAAATGGCGCTACATATTCTCCCCCTCTATCGCTACGAATGGATTTAATCCGCATGCTTAGTTGGTTCTCAACTTCTACTTTGTAACGTCGGAACGCTTTAAAGGCTTCATCTTTACTTTTCAACAAGTAAAGGTAACAATACATTGTGCTATCATCAATGAATGTCACAAAGTACTTGTTCCCCCCTCTAGTTTGTGCAAATTTCAAATCACATATATCTGTGTGAATAAATTCTAGAGAAGCGGTATTCCTTTCGACGGATCGAAAATGAAGCTTTGTGAGTTTTGCCTCTATGCACACCTCACACTTATGTTGAGGGTTTACGTCGATAGACGGCAACAACTCCAACTTTACCAACCTTTGGATGGACTTGTAGTTGACATGTCCTAATTTATGATGCCATAAATTAAAGGACTCAAGCAAGTAAGAAAAAGCTTCAATATTGTTGCTTGTACGTAGGAATGGCAACAGATCGGATCTGGACCGGATCCTACTAGATCCAGATCCAGATCCGTTTTTCATACCCGGATCCAGATCCATCGGGTCCATAAAAATCAGATCCAAATCCGGATCCATCGGATCCACCGGGTTCACAGATCGGATCTGGATCCACATGTAAAAAAATTTATCTTGAATAATATTTCCACTTGTTAAAACTTTTTTGATAAAATAAAACTCAATCTTATTGAAAAAAATGATTTAGTTCATTCAATCAACCTATGCTAGAAAAAACTGAAGAAAACAAATTAAAGTTTACAAATTTCATAGACATATTTAAGCAAAAAGTATATTGTCCTTTAACATGTCTAATTCTAAGACATGGAAGTTCATCTTTGGTCATTCCAAGACATGTCTAATTCTCTGTTTGTCTGAGGTAGATTTGATATTTTGCTTTTAATTTTGAGGAAAGGTCAATACCCAAATAAATTACATCAAAACATGAAGTAACAGTAGTCAATTAGCACCTCTAGGCCACTCCAGACTCTACAACCATGTTAAACAAAACAATAGCCTCATTGATCACATGTGACTTATTTTTCTTAATTGTTTTGTGAAATAGCCTATATATTGCAATAGCTTAAAATTCAATGACAACAAAAATTACAAGTGCAGGAATAAACTAAGAGACGACCAGCTCGGTGGTATGATCGGGAAACAACTTTGGAGGATGGGGGTTTGTTGGGAGAAGAGAGCTAAAAGAGCTAAAACAAGAGAGTAGTTACAACTCTCTATTGGATTTTGTTATTTTCTTTAAGTCTTTAGAATTTTATTTTTCTTACTTGATTATATATGAAGACATCTTTACTTACCAATTGTATGCTATCCAGCCTGCTAATTTATTTAATGTGCTACTAATTTTCTAGTAAGGATCAATCTTTAATTAAACACTTAAATGCCACAAGTTAAAAGAGTAGGAAGCCTTTTTACTCGCATGGTACGAGACAATTTTTAATTTCTGCAAACCAACTTCTAGACATATATATGTGACAAAAGCTAGTAATCACATCATTTACAGTTCTACAACTCAATTGTTATTTGTTAGGGACATCTTTTGATCTCTTTCAGCACCTCTCCAATATGAAAAATATTACTTTTTAAAAAGAGATAACTAAAAAAAAAATCATCTCAATAAATATTTATGATTAAACATATCATTTACATATCATAAATTATGAAAAAAATTAAGAAAATACTTATAAAATTATATTCTAGGTTATGGATATATTTAATAAAAAATATATCCGCGGGTCAGATCTGGACCGGATACGGATCTCAAATACAAGATCCAAATCCAGATCCGATCTGTTAGAAATGGATCCGAGTCCGATCCGGATCCGTCGGGTCCAAATTTTAAAGATTCATATCCTATAAAACGGATCAGGATCCACCGGATTCGGATCGGGTCCAGGATCCACTGCCATCTCTACTTGTACGTAATACAGACATGGCGTTAACTTTGAAGAGGCCTACACAGACAAATCATCTTCCCACAAACGTTCAATTCTTAGTGATTACAAATTTATTGGACTCAAACACTAGCCTAATACTAGCATTAACCAATAAATGACCTAAAATTAAATTTCTTCTAATCTCAGGAACATGCATCACCTTTTTCAGAATGAGCTCCTTTCCAGAAGTCATCTTCAGGACTACTTTTCCTACCCCCAGCACGTCAGAGGAAGCGTTGTTGCCCATGAATAACTTCTTGTATGTAATCGGTGTATAAGTGGAGAAGGCATCTCTATTGGAACAGCTGTGTCTTGTAGCACCTGTGTCCATCCACCATTGCATGGGATTCTTAACAAGGTTGGCTTCTAGAACCACCGCTGAGAACTCCTCAATCATGTCATCCAGAAACTTGTCTTTGACAACGTTAACATGTGCCTTGCCCTTAGCCTTGGCCTTCTCTTGTTGCTCAATCTTGAGCTTGCGGCAGTCCTTAATCATGTCATCAGGTTTCCTACAGTGGTGACAGTTTCCTTTGAACATTTCTGCCGCTTGGGTCTTGCCGTCTTTTTGGAACTTGTGCTTTTTACTTGGGTCCCTTTGGCCTCAGCCAGATTTGCCTTTGCCTCAGCGGGTTTTTTACCCCTAGGCAAGGCCTTCTTATTATCTTCCTGAATTTGGAGTTTGATAATAAGTTCTTCAAATGTCATTTCCTTTGTTTTGAGTTTTAAGTAACTCATAAACTCATTCCACGAGGGAGGTAACTTTTCAATCAGTGATGCAACAAAAAACTGCTCATTTGGTTTCATACCTTCCAAATCCATGTGATGTAGAATCATTTGGAATTCCTGGACTTGGGACATCGCTGTTTTACTATCCACCATTTGAAATTTCAAAAATTTCCCAACGATGAATTTCTTAATACATGCATCTTGTGCGTTGTACTTCTTCTGCAGTTTCTCCCACAACTCTTTGGCAGTGCCTACGGTGCAATACACCGTGTAGAGAGGGTCTGACAAGCAGTTCAATATATAGTTCTTACACATGAAATCACTATGACTCCATGCATCAAGAACCATCTTTATGCCATTAATGACATGGATACCTAGGCCCCCTTCAGCCGTTTCAGTAGGCGAAAGGTCCATTTCATCTCCATCTTGTGGAGGATCTTCTGTTAGGAAACAAGTCATTCCCATAACAGTCAGATAGAATAGCATCTTATGTTGCCATCTCTTGAAGTTGGAGCCCATGAACTTTTTAGGGCGTTCATGGTGGAATCCAACGGGTGGAGGAACGACAACGTTCCATTGAGCAGCAGTAAAGGCGTTAGATGAGCCTTGAGCAACCAGAAAGGAATTAGGTGTTCCTTGAGCAGTGGGGAAGGCAGAGGGATTTCCTTGAGTAGCAGCAGCAGAATTAGAAGCAATTTGTTCTTTTCCATTCATCATTCTAAGTACTTACAACAAATCTTGTCTTAAAATTGTTGGGATACAATTGTTGTAGGGAACGGAAAGTAAGTAACTATTACAATTGTAAGAAAGGATAAACTAAATATTACAATAAACTGGAAATCAAGAACGTAACAAACTGCTTGTGTGATTTGTTGAGTCGAGTGATGACACTCTGTCTTTAAGATAAGATTGCCCCTTATATCTCCTTTTACGTTGTCGGGCAATAGTCTCCCAAGATACAACAACAACTTAACAATTGAGCAAAGAAAACTCAAGTGTTACTCTTGAAGAAATTTGAGTATAATAACTTTGCTAGAGAGGAAGAAGATGAATTCAGAAAAATTCTGGAGTATTTTCTAAGTGTTGTGTAGTCTTCTTCAATTGAGCCAAAGGCCTCAATTTATAGTGTAAGGAGAAGACCCTTCAACTAGCCAACTAATGGCCTTCAATAGCCATGTAATGACACTTAATTGAGGTGTTACATTCAGCCAAATAATGGTTGAATTCATGTGCCAAGTAATGGAGAATAAATGCTCCAAAACCAGCCTAAAGGTCGGAACTTTCCAACTTCTCGTCGTAGCATTCTGCCTCCGAAGCGTCGCGGCTCTGTGAATTAGCGTCGCGGCTCCAGGAACTGAAGACCCAATTAGCGTCGCGGCGCTTCGGCTCCGACGGGGCTGCGCGGCGGCCCTTCGCGGCAATTTTCGACACGTTTCATCTTACACTTCGTACACTTCTTCCTTCGTTTACCAACGTGGAATACTTTGTCATTTGGTCAATAACTGTCCATCATTCTATGTCTCAAACGTATTACATACGTACCAATATCTCTTTCACTATTTAAATTTGCGATACTTGGCACTACGTGTGCACGTGTGTGGAAACGACGTTTTCAACATACGCCCCCCAGTTGTTTGAGTCATAAATAATGGAATATATTTAATTTCACATTAGTAAATTTCCAACAAAATGCAAATCGACCATGTACCAATCCATCAAGAAATGACTTAATACATAGATAACCTCTTAAAATTAACAGGATTTGTGAGTTAGACACTTTAACTTAACTAGTGCAATAAACACTTCTACTTGAGAGATATTTGTCTTGCAATCGTTCATATTGACATGTCATATTTTAGAACCGAGCTGATCATCTTACGCATATCATACTAATGGGCTATAAAGACTATTGAAGGAGCTGAATTTGCTAACATAAATATTCATTTATAGCAAGTTTTGTTAACATACTTGTCAAAGAATACGGCATGATTAAAGCAAACATATAGATACATGGTATTACTTCGATAGAAAGAATATTTTCGAGAAAGAAGTGAACTCGTGATCGTGTCGAATATATTTCTAAAATGTTTCTCAAACTTGAAGAACTAATTTTCAAATTGAGATCGATGACATTGGAGTGAAGACGAAAATTCAAAATTAAAGGTGTGTTTGGATAGAGGAAAATATTTTTTGGAAAATGTTTTCCAATTTTCTCACGGTTGGTCAAACTTCGGAAAATATTTTCTCTAGGGAAACAAGTTTATTAAAAATAAGAAAAATGAATTCCCTAAGGGATGTATATATGAAAAACAAGGTTAATAAATGGCATTTCAAGCTCATTGTCTCCTCCCCACCCCCAACACTTGATCATCCCACCCCCACCCTACCCCCACCCTCACCTCAAACCTCCACTCCCCACCCCATCTCACCTACATAATATTTTTCTAAATTACATATAAATGCTCTTGAACAATATTTTTTACTTACTTGCCAAACACTTAAAAAGTAAGTAAGAAATACATTTATTTTTCAAAATAAAAAAAAACATTTTCTAGGAACATACCAAACACCGAGAAAATGCGTTGTAAATAGAGAATATTACATTTTTAGAAATTATTAGGTGCACTATTGGTATTATCCATATGAGTGTAAGATTGCACTTATTCATGAAATAACTTGGGAATGCATCTTGGAGGAGAATTCAGAGACGACAAGCTCTGGCAAGCCATATAAGGGATTTGTTTTTAAGTAAAAAAAGGCAGGCTGGAAATGGAGGAACAACATTACTATTTCTGTTCAATAAGATACCAAATTGAATGATTGACTCATACCATAATAGAAATAACTGCAGGAAATCTTTTGATAACCAAAATTCTTATTTTTATTCCACGATCAAGATAATTGGTTGAATCCCGTGAATCCATTTCATAGAAATTCATTCATATTTGGAGACGAAGTTACTCTAATAAGTAACTCTCTTAAGCATTTCCACATGATATATGTCCTATTGTCTCATACCCTATCCTCATATGTTAAGAAGCTAGAGGAGACAGAAGACATGATCACCATGTGGATGGGAAAATGTAACGACCTCTTTAACATAAGATGTAAAGAAAAGGAACACACAATATCGGGAAGGGATAATAGGATGATCTGGGGAGGTTAGTTTAAGAAAAGGAAACAAAATCTAGGATTAAAAATAGGCAAATATTTCACAATGCATTATCCAGCAGCAGTTGTGTTCCTATAAGGGAGATCTTGAAAGTATGACCTTATGGGATCCTGTGTATTGAAACTGTACAAACATTTCCCCCACTTTGAGTGCTGTTATCATCTCGCTATTGTACTGCATATATGGATCGAATTCAGATAGAGAAACAATGGATTATGCATGAATCTATAAAGTGTCTCTGCTCTTGTGAACTCTCGCTCGATTCTACTGGACAATTTGAAGTTTACAGGCAGTGTTCAGGGTTGGAACAGCCACTTGCTAAGACCTGACAAGTACCATCAATTATAAATAGATTACCAAAGAGGGCCACGAAACACATTCGCAAGGAAGAAATTACAAACATATAAGTACATTTATATAAGCAGATGTGCTGATTAAAAGAGAGACCTTTTTCTTCAGAGCTTTGTTCGGTTGTTGGTTCGGTTGTCCAAACAATATCTTTTAATCCTGAAGAGAAGTTCTTGTAAAACTGCCATATTTAAGGTCCAATTATTACCGGAAAATTCAGATACATAATATGTCAAGATTATTCGAGGAATTTAGACTAGAACGTGCCTTGTGAAACTCTAATGTGTCACCACCAGTTTTCCGGAGCTCAACCAAATGCAATGACGGAGCCACTTCAAACACCTGGAGTAACAAGTACACAACAATCTATTAACTTTACTGACAGGGATGATATTTCCCTAACAGAAAATATGAAGTCCTGATCATGAATCAAATCTCTTGTTCAATTCTTGTCCAAATTCATTACATAAGAATTAGAAAACTTAACCTTGCAACATTTCCTAAGCTGTCATTATGGTCCCCTAGTGAAGAGAAAGAAGAAAGCAAAGACTTAAGTCCAGATATAAGTTTCTCTTAATATGTCTTCTCTTAGCCAATAAGAATAGTGTGCTATAGAAGTTTTAAAGCAAGACATTTAAGTCTAGCATCGCAGAGATTCCACCTCACCATAATCATTCACATACTTTCGGTGTTCTAATAGTAGGAACTGAGCTTAGCCTTCCTAAGATGCAAGTTTATACGCATGAAGCCTTTTTTGATCAACAAATTGAACCAAATGCAATCTTGGAGCAAAACTTTGACTGATAACCAGTGAATCCACTAGTATTTGTTATCAATCTGTATTCCAAAAAATCAGTAAATAATAATAACTGAAAATAAACAGAATCAGTGTTGAAAAATAAGAATAATTTTTCAGAATATAATCGAGCCCACTTAGTTCAAAGTGTGTCTTTAAGGAAATTATTCCCCTCACAGTACTCGAGGTTGATGGAATATCCCCTCCCAGGATAGAACGATTATCTTACCAGAATAGTAGTACTCCAAATTCAGGTAGCGGCGAAGCACTCAACGGCAGTATATCACACATAATTTATTTGTGCAGAAGAAGAAGAAGTTTGTGTTGTTCAGAAAATTAGTAAGTAAAATTCTGAGGAATCAAACGAATTTAAAGCCATGGAAGTACTGTTTCTGAAGGTTTGCAACCCTTCTGAACAGCCACTAAAAAATTGGTGGGAAATTTATATATGGGAAAGAAACCGGGTCGTGGGTCAGACACGCGGATCCGGGTCACTAACGAGTAGGATTGGATAAGTTAATTAATTTAATTAAATAATAATTAATTAAATAATTAAAATTAAAGAAAATTTGGTCCAAAAAGATTATCAATCAATCAGATCATTTGACCAAATCCAAATCCAAATCCGAAGCCGAAGCCGAGCCGAGCGAGCGCGAGGGGTCCTTGCCCCCTCAACCCTTTTAGTGACTAGAGAAGGTGTAATGTAATATATACACATCTCTTTTCCTTTCTTTTTCCGATGTGGGACAACTGGTTTACCCAAGGCAAAAGGGACCTTTTACATTCCCTTCACTTTTCATCCCATCATTTCCCATTCACCAATATCAATACCCAACAATCCCCCACATGAATGGGAATGGCTATAATATAAAAGAATGCGCGGACAAGTGTGATATACAAGCAAGGATTGACTGCATCTGGATAAGTAGGTTTCCCTTTGAACTTTCCGTAGTGAACTTATATCGTATATATTCGATCAATCGGTAGATTTGATATCTTTGAACCGTCGAACTTTATTGTATACCTAGACAACATAAGTCACACAATCAACCCTCAACCGTTTATGGTTCTCACGGTTGTGTTCGTTTCAGCCATGAACACCTCCTGGTTTCATGAGTGCATAGAGAATGGGTCTTCACTGTCATTCCCCTTTAAAGCGGCTTACACTTAACACTCACATAGGTGATTTATAAACATGTGGTCCTATAGTCACATTATCTGGTCATACATTTCCAGATTTAGATAACCATTAACGAACCTTAATGCTTTATTAACTCATTAACAAGCCATAAGGTTTTATCCTTATTTCTTAACATTGTCTTCATCCGAGAATGGGTTGAGTTATTTGACAATGTTGAACCGTCAGTCACAACTTTGTTTGATCTCCTTGAACCTAGCTCTTGGGATCTCCAGTCTGCTAGGTAGAGTTACCGCCATGATGACTTGTCCTCGGCCTTAACCCCATTCCCATTGATGATCTACTAATCCCCTCTCTAGATAAGCCTTTTGTAAGTGGATCCGCCACGTTATCTCTTGACTTTACATAGTCAATCGTGATAACGCCACTAGAGAGGAGTTGTCTAACGGTATTGTGTCTTCGTCGTATGTCACGAGATTTTCCGTTCTACATTACGCTCCTTGTCCTACCTATTGCTGCTTGATTGTCACAATGTATACATATAGGAGCCAAAGGTTTGGGTCAGAATGGAATATCTTCTAAGAAATTCCGGAGCCATTCAGCTTCTTCACCGGCCTTGTCTAAAGCTATAAATTCATATTCCATTGTAGAGCGGGCGATGCATGTCTGTTTTGATGATTTCCAAGACACTGCTCCTCTATCAAAGGTGAAAATATATCCACTCGTGGATTTAACTTCAGATGATCCGGTGATCCAGTTTGCATCACTATATCCCTCAAATACTGCGGGATATTTATTATAATGCAAAGCATAGGTTTGGGTGTGTTTTAAATACCCCAAGACTCGTTTCATTGCCATCCAATGAGTTTGATTGGGATTACTCGTGAATCGACTCAGCTTGCTTATAGCACATGCTATATCTGGTCGTGTACAATTCATAATATACATCAAACTTCCCAAAACTCGTGCATAGTCCAATTGTGAGTCACTTTCACCTTCATTCTTTTGAAGTGCAAAACTTACATCAATTGGAGTCTTTGCAACATTGAAATTTAAATACTTAAACTTGTCAAGTACTCTTTCAATATAATGAGACTGCGATAATGCTAGACCTTGTGGAGTTTTATGAATTCTGATGCCTAAGATCAAATCAGCAACTCCTAAGTCCTTCATATCAAATTTGCTAGCCAGCATACGTTTCGTAGCATTGACATCGGTAATATCTCTACTCATTATCAACATGTCATCAACATATAAACAAACAATGACTTCATGATTTGGAGTATTCTTAATGTAAACACATTTGTCACACTCATTAATCTTAAATCCATTTGCCAATATTGTTTGGTCAAATTTCGCATGCCATTGTTTGTGTGCTTGTTTAAGTCCATAAAGTGACTTAACAAGTTTGCACACTTTCATTTCTTTACCAGGAACCACAAAACCCTCAGGTTGTTCCATATAAATTTCTTCCTCCAATTCTCCATTTAAGAAAGCTGTCTTGACATCCATTTGATGGATTTCAAGACCATATACGGCCGCCAGTGCCACTAACACCCGAATAGATATTATTCTTGTTACCGGCGAGTATGTGTCAAAGTAATCAAGGCCTTCTTTTTGTCTATAACCTTTGACAACAAGTCTTGCCTTATATTTGTCAATAGTGCCATCAGCTTTCATTTTCCTTTTAAAAATCCATTTTGATCCTAAAGGTTTATTTCCAGGAGGAAGATCAATCAATTCCCATGTATGGTTGTTCAAAATTGATTTAATCTCACTATTGACTGCCTCTTTCCAAAATGCTGAATCAGAAGAAGACATCGCTGCTTTAAATGTTTGAGGCCCATTTTCAAGCAAGAATGTCACAAAATCTGGTCCAAAGGAAGTAGATGTCCTTTGACGTTTGCTACGCCTTGCATCCTCTTTACTTGGTGTATTTTTCTTTGGTTCTTCCCGCGGTCGTTTAGATCTTTCACTTGACGACTCACATTCAGTTTTATACGGATAAATGTTTTCCAAGAATTCAGCATTATCTGATTCAATTACCGTATTAACATGAATTTCGGGATTGTCCGATTTGTGAACCAAAAACCGACAAGCTTTGTTGTTTGTAGCATAGCCAATAAAAACACAATCCACAGTTTTTGGTCCGATTTTTACCCTTTTGGGCAAAGGAACTTGGACCTTTGCTAAACACCCCCACACTTTGAAATATTTCAAGTTGGGTTTTCTTCCTTTCCATAGTTCATATAGAATAGATTGTGTTTTGTTGTGCGGCACCCTGTTGAGTATTCGGTTAGCTGTAAGGATAGCTTCCCCCCACAAGCTTTGCGGTAAACCGAAACTTATTAGTAAGGCATTCATCATTTCCTTTAATGTTCGGTTTTTCCTTTCCGCAATTCCATTTGATTGTGGTATGTAAGGGGCAGTAGTTTGATGAATAATTCCATATTCTAAACATATCTCTGCAAAAGGAGATTCGTACTCTCCACCCCTATCACTTCTAATCATTTTTATCTTTTTATTCAATTGATTTTCCACTTCGTTCTTGTATTGCTTAAATGCATCAATTGCTTCATCCTTACTATTAAGCAAATACACATAGCAATATCGAGTGCAATCGTTAATAAAGGTTATAAAATACTTTTTCCCACCGCGAGATGGTATTGACTTCATATCACATATATCTGTGTAGATTAAGTCTAAAGGATTTGAATTCCCATCAATAGACTTATATGTATGTTTAACAAACTTGGATTCAACACAGATTTCACATTTTGATTTATTACACTCGAATCTAGGCAATACTTCTAAATTAATCAATTTCCGCAAGGTTTTGTAGTTGACATGTCCTAAACGAAAATGCCATAAATCATTTGACTCCAATAAGTAAGACGAAGCTGAATTCTTATTAACATTGTCAACAACCATTACATTGAGTTTGAAAAGGCCCTCGGTGAGGTAGCCCTTTCCTATGAACATATCATTCTTACTTATTACAATTTTCTCACTAACCAGCACGCACTTAAACCCGTTTTTGACGAGTAGTCCGGCTGAAACTAAATTCTTCCTGATTGTGGGAACGTGCAGAACATTGTTGAGAGTCAGCACCTTGCCGGAAGTCATTTTCAGAAGTATCTTCCCATATCATTCAACCTTGGCTGTTGCAGTATTTCCCATAAACAGTACCTCTTCGGGTCCAGCGGGAGCGTAGGTTGCAAATGCTTCTTTTATAGCGCAAACATATCGAGTGGCACCAGAATCAAGCCACCACTCCTTTGGGTTTCCAACCAAATTGCACTCCGATATCATTGTACACAGATCATCCATATCATCATTCTTTTCCACCATATTGGCTTGTCCTTTTCCCTTGTTCTTTTTCGGGAGACGACAATCTGGGGCTTTGTGGCCAGCTTTCCCACAATTAAAGCAGTTGTCCTTGAATTTTTTCTTGTTGGAATCCTTCTCCTTTCCAGAAGGCCTCTTTCTTTTCTTGTTTTTTTTCAGAGCAGCATCTTCAACGATGTTTTCCCCTTCAATTGGTGAAGTCTTACGGTACCTTTTCTCAGCGGTTTTGTTATCTTCCTCGATCTTGAGACGAATCACAAGATCTTCCAACTTCATTTCCTTTCTTTTGTGCTTAAGATAATTCTTGAAATCTTTCCATGAGGGCGGCAACTTCTCAATCATTGTAGCCACTTGGAACGCTACATTTACTACTATACCTTCAGCAATGGTCATGGAAGATAAGTTGAAGCTCTTGAACTTGGGTTCCAACGGTTTTTCCATCCACCATTTTGTAGTCTAGGAATTTGGCAACCACAAACTTCTTTAAGCAAGCATCTTCGATTTTGTACTTCTTTTCAAGTGCACTCCATAGTTCTTTGGAAGTCTGTACTACACTGTAGACGTAGTACAAGTCATCTTCTAAGGCACTCAAAATGTAGCCTTTGCACAAAAAATCAGCCTGTTTCCAAGCCTCAGTAACCATGAACTGTTGGTTGTCAGGCATGTCGGTGGCAGGCACGGGAGGGTCCTCACTGGTGAATTTTTGCATACCAAGGGTGGTAAGCCAAAAGAACATTCTTAGCTGCCATCCTTTAAAGTTGGCACCGGTGAACTTCACAGGTTTCTCAGCCGGTGGCACATCGGTACGGGTTGTAGGAGTAACCGCTGGTGCAGTATTCGCAGAGGTAGTTCCAGTCTCAATTGCCATTATTCGTTTGTCACTGTCAAATCGACAAACTGTTTTAGTTAATAAAACCAGAATAGTAATTCAATCACAGACTTAAACGATGAAGATTTTATTTCTTCAAATCGCAAGTATAATTATGAAACTTTAGTATTCCAACGAAGTTTTTATATCTTCGAGTCGAATACTAATATTCATATGGAGTAGAAAACTACACAAGTTTTAATCTCCAAACCAGAATACAGCAACGATGAAGTTTTTATGTTCTTCAAATCGTTGTACAAGTATGAACTTTAATATTCCAACGAAGTTTTTTTTTTATATCTTCAAGTCAGAATATGAAATTTCATACGGAGTAAAAAACCGCACAGGTTTTAGTCTCCAAAACAAAATACAGATTAATCTAAAAATATAATTTCCTTAAGATTGTTATCAATCTGTATTCCAAAAAACTAGTAAATAATAATAACTGAAAATAAACAGAATCAGTGTTGAAAAATAAGAATAATTTTTCAGAATATAATCGAGCCCACTTAGTTCAAAGTGTGTCCTTAAGAAAATTATTTCCCTCACAATACTCGAGGTTGATGGAATATCCCCTCCCAGGATAGAATGATTATCTTACCTGAATAGTAGTACTCCAAATTCAGGTAGCGACGAACCACTCAACGGCAGTATATCACACAGAATTTATTTGTGCAGAAGAAGAAGAAGTTTGTGTTGTTCAGAAAATTAGTAAGTAAAATTCTGAGGAATCAAACGAATTTATAGCCATGGAAGTACTGTTTCTGAAGGTTTGCAACCCTTCTGAACAGCCACTAAAAAACTGGTGGGAAATTTAAATATGGGAAAGAAATCGGGTCGCGGGTCAGACACGCGGTTAATTAATTTAATTGCCGAAGCCGAAGCCGAGCGAGCGACGACGGCGCGAGGGGTCGTTGCCTCCTCAACCCTTTTAGTGACTAGATAATGTAATATATACACTTCTCTTTTCCTTTCTTTTTCCAATGTGGGACAACTGGTTTACCCAAGGCAAAAGGGACCTTTTACATTCCCTTCACTTTTCATCCCATCATTTCCCATTCACCAATATCAATACCCAACAGTATTAACTTCAAAGCTTTTTAATAACACCAGATTCAGCAAAAGAAAACCAAATAAATCACAACTTTGTTAGCTTGGTGAACGGATGTCCAATTTGTAGACCATTTCCATGCTACAATTGATATAATTTTGATTCTAAAGTATCAATCCCACACGCTAAAACGGTTGTAGCCTTCTTTCCTAGAAGGAAATTGTAGAAGTAAAAGAAATCAAGGCCTATTAAAGTCCCCATTCTCAAGTTGTCAGCAATAGACCACCATTTAAATTGTTAAAAAAATTAACATTGAACCTAACTCAATACCAAAAACTAGTTCAAAAGGTGAAGATGGCTCAAAACCATATAAGAAGTTCAAGTGCACCATCACCAACCTATGGGGGAGAATCAACACCCCTTGCATGCCATGCAAGGGCTAAACATCTAGAGTGTAGACAATATTAGAGCAGAGCCCAGCATTAGTTAAACAAGGAATTGAGATAGACCTGACTCTGACCATGTTAAATAAATGGACATTGAATCTAACTAAACACCAAAAGGTTAGCTCAAGAGGTAAAGGTGCTCAAAACCATATAAGAAGTCCAAGTGAACCATCACGAACTGATATGGGAGAATCAACATAAACCATTTAATATTTGGAAGCAAATAATAAAAAAGAACGAAGTAGTCACCTCTGTTGCTACAGCAAGGTGGCCTTTCCTTCCTGTCCTGTCACCTTGCAACTTCATCTGGAATAGTGAAGGGTAAGAGAAAATGATTGGAAAAAAGTCAAATTTCCACTAGAGCCAAATGATATCAGCCAAATCCAGAAATCCAATACTGAAGGTGCATGGTGTTACCTTGTAATTTTTCTTCTGGACACTGAAACCTAGAGGTTTTGCAATTTCCTCAATTTTGGAGATAATCTCATTTGCAGGTGACCTGGAAGTAAATTGTGTTTCTCTCTTCACAAGGCCCTATATTTTGGCAACCCATACAATTAGAAGATGCAATAGCAGCAAAATCAGAATAAAAAGAGAAATAGAAGACACTTGTTTGATACATTTTATATTGTCAAGTCAGGTCAGAGTATATCAACTATTTATAACTACGGTAGAATAGTATAATTCTGTCACATTGAAATAATTTTATATCCTTCTCAAACGGTGTGTTAACATATGTTTGAAATTTATGAAAAATAGAATAGATTTGAGACTTATATTTGAGTGAATAGACTCAGAGAAATGAGAAAAATCATCTAACAATACCAAATAATATTTATGAACCAGTTTGCTAGTAATGAGAGATGTTCATAAATCCGCATGAATGATGTCAAATGGAGAAAAAGTAACACTCAAAGATGACGTAAAAGTAATTATAACATGCTTCCCTAAAGGACAAAAATGACAATTTAGGGGAATTTCCCTTTATTACATTGAATCAAATTTTGACTTTTAAGAAAATTAAAAATTGGTGCTTCCGGGTGTCCAAGTCTACTGTGTCAAGTTGATGGAGAAATTGCAGCTAGAGAGGTATGTGGATTGACACTTGCAACAGAAGTGGATGAGAAAGGATAAAGGTCCACCACACTATTGCATCTCGTAAGAGTTGTCCCCGTACGTTGGTCCTTCACAGAAAAACCAAAAGGGTCAAACTCAATAGATACGTAATTATCACTAGCAAATTTTCTAACAGAGATTAAGTTTTTAATTATGTTAGGAACATATAGGACGTTTTTTTTAGGGAAAATGGAGGGTGAGGTGATGGTGTTTGAGTGGTGTCATAGCCTTGAATTCGAATGCGATTGCCATTTCCGACCAAAATAAATTGAGGATTGTTCAAGTTGAATAGTTGAGGAAGATTACCAGAGTTACGAGTGAGGTGGGAAGTGCGTCCATATCCACGTACCAAGCATCGTCGGACTGCTGTAAATTCATAGTGTTGTAGGCCTGGCCCAGTTCGGTAGGGGTAAGGAGGTCGTATGGTTGTTGTGGCTGTTGGGCCACCGAGACATGGGCCTGCTGTGTCGGTCCAGCCTGGCGTGGGCCTAGATGAGGGCCCAAAATACTCGACGGCTTCCACTGGCCACTACCTTGGGCCGGTGCAATCGGGTATGGGTATAGGGGTGAGGCCCAACTTCTGGACATCGGCCATGGCAGTGGGCTGTCCTATTGAGATGGGTACGGGGCCTGTTGGAATTGTCCACCGATATTGCTGCCTCGACCGCGACCTCTACCTCTTCCGCCGCATCTGACGCCACGGCCTCTGCCTTTTCTGCAGCCTCGGCCACCCCGCGGAGCTTGATCGTCCATGTGTGGCGGTTGTCTGGCGGGTGTTGGGGCAGTCACCGATGCATCAACCACCAACGCCTTCTGATTATGTTCGTCCTGTTTTGCACGCCTAGTTTCCTCCAATAGTAATTGTGACCGGGCCTTATTGAAACTAGGGAGGGGGTCGGCTTGTTGGATCATCATTGCAAGCGTATCGTACTCACCCTTTGGTAAATCATTATTAGTTGCAAAACCATCTTTGTTTCTGAAATCGGAGTGCCCACATTAGATAGTTGATCTTCAACTAGTTTCAATTGTTTACAATAGTCATACATATTAGCAAAGTTTTCAAGATGGGTGTTATTAAATTGTTCCTCCAGATACACGACACATGTATGTTTGTTGTCTTGAAAAAATTCTTCTAGTCTTGTCCATAAGTCGTGAGTCGAAGCACATGTCTTCATATTAATACGAAGTAGATCCTTGGATATGGTTCTATATATCCATTGCTTTACGATTGCATCAAGTCGTTTCTATGTTGTGTTGTCGACGTTAGGCGGACGGGGTGTGGTGGCATCGATGTGATCAAGAATGTTGCAGGAACAAACATGTATTTGAAATAACTCAACCCATGATAAGTATTGTCCATCCTCCTGATTAAGAATCAAAGGGATAAAGTTTTTGATGTTCGTCACTGAAAACGCCGGATGAAAGGTGTTGGGAGAGTAGGAGGGAAGAGGAGGATGTGTGACGTCTTGTGTGGAGGAGGAGGAATCGAGAGAAGCCATGTGGCCGCCGGAAGTAAGGAGAAAGAGTGGTTGGGGCGGGGGAGAATATCTAGGGTTTGGGAGGGTTCCATCATAACCAAGGAAAAAGGCAGAGTTGCTTTAGGGTTTGAGAGGGTTCTGCCGTAACAAAGGAAAGAAGGGGGGAGGGGTTGGCGGCCGACTAGAGTTTAGGGTAGGAAGGGTGTTAGGGTTTGGATTCTGATACCATATAGAATATTGTAATTCTCCTTATTTTGAGTCTTCTCATTAATACAATATATATATATATATGTGTTTACTATTGTAATCCTAATCGTATTATAATATTTACTTTACATAATTACACTAAAATAATAATTACAGAATATATGGAGAATATTTACGTATTTTCTATTAACTACAATGATGAAATCAATTAATATTGATGCTACAAACTGTCTACTGAAAAGTATCGTACTCCAAGATCGAACTAATGGTGTTTAGAAGTGTCTAGAAATATGAGAGAACCCACCTGTTTTTCGAACAAATTTTCTAGGTTGAAACTTTTTGACCTTGAAATGAGCTCAAATGCATTGACTGAAACAGGTTTTTCCTTACTTTCGTTAATGAGATGATCCTGCAAAAATAAAATATGCATATCATTTCAAACAGCATGTTTGGTTCTCAACACTGCTTATAAACTCTCAGCTGCTTATTAAGCTCCAATAATATCCTCCATAATTACATTAAACTAAATTTCTCAAGGAATACAAAAGGAAGTGGCACTTCTGTTGTTCATTCTGACTTTAAATCTCATCTCAAACTCAAGGCCCTAAAACTCAAATTGGTCTTGTTAATGCTGTGGTTCTTTCATGAAGTACTTATTGTTCAAACAGTTGAAATGCCATATCTCACTAATGTAAAATCTTGCTTACTGAGTTTGAAATCTTGAACATTTTACTAGGTGTGAAAAGAAAAAGTGACTTACGTCCGAGCCATTGAAAATGGCATCAATATCATCAAGATTGACATCATCATTTTGCTCAAAATGTGGTGGCTTGTAATCTTTCTTGAACCATTCATCTTCAAGGATCTCTGGAATAGTGATCCTCTGAAATAAAAGATTAGAAATGACTCATCAGGAAAAGAAACAAGAAACATGAACTTGTGTGTGTGTGGAGAGGGAGAGAACACATTAGCGTGGAAATTCCACAAACTAGAAAATGAATCCCAAACTGGACAGTACTATTTGTAGTTTGCTTCTGAGTTTCTTTTACTCTTCTTCTTTTCATGTTTTTCGGCCCAAGAGCATGTCATTTTCTCAGACTAATCAGTTGAAGAGAATCAGTACTTATTCATATGAATACTCCTAAATATCCGTTTGGTCAGTTCTTGAATACTCTACATTGTTCCTAATATGAAAGATAAGTCTTTAGATCAGCATAAATAGTATACCCGTGATATACTTACCATAAGTATATCACGGTTTGGTGCATTGATTTTAGGACAATTTTGTATATAATTAGAATTGTACACTTATCATAATTGTATAATTATTGTACAAGTAGAATAAAGTTTTGAAAGTAGACTAGGAATAGGATTTTCCTATTATGAAAATTGTAAATTGTATATATACTCTTTCATTAATGAAAATAATGAAGGGATTATTTCTTTCATGGTATCAGAAGTCTAGGTTGAGAATTTTTCTCCCCAAAATTGCCGTCGGTTCCGAGCTTTCTTCCTCGATTTCCATGCAAAATTTTCGATCCCCAAAATTCTTTCTTCCCAATTCCTCAATCACCTATTATTATTTCGTTATGTCTACCTCCAATAACACGTTTCACCCTGCCCTTGTTGTTTCTAATATCAAGAACCACATCCCTCTTATTCTTGAAATAGAAAACGTCCAATATGCGACTTGGGTCGAACTGTTCAAAATTCACGCATGGTCGCATCAAGTCATCCATCACATAATCCCCGTGGCTCCTGAGGACACGGAGGTGCCTAAACGCGAGGATGATACTAAGTTGTGGACGGCTATTGATGCCACTGTCCTTCAGTGGATTTACTCCACTATCTCTACCGACCTGTTGCAGACAATTATTGAGCCGGACGCTACGGTGATGGCTGCTTGGGATAGGTTGCGTGACATATTCCAAGATAATCGCAATTCCAGAGCAGTTACACTTGAGCAGGAATTTTCCCACGTTCATATGGAAAAATTCCCAAACGTTTCAGCGTATTGCAAAAGGTTGAAAGAATTGGCGGACCAACTCCGCAACATTGGTGCACCTGTTAGCGACGATTGTCTTGTTCTCTAGATGGTTGCTTCCCTCTCCGAGGCCTATAGTGGCGTTGGTACTCTCATTCGTCAAAGTAATCCTCTCCCAAAGTTCTATCAAGCCCGTTCCATGCTTACTTTGGAAGAAGTCGGCTTGGCTAAAAAGGCGGCTACTAGTGCTAGTCCCATGGTCATGATGATGTCCTCTTCTCTTTCTCAAAATTTTGGTGACAATTCGTCCCCAAACCGGTCTTAAGGGGGCGGCAAAAATAGTCGAAAAAATAATGGCAAAAATCGCGGGGGCAAACGCGGTGGTTCCGGCAGTGGTAACGGTGGCCGAAATAGTGGCGGTGGACCCCATCCCGGCTACAATGGACCACCGACCCACTAGTCCCAGCCTTGGGCTCCTTAGCCGTAGGCTTGGGCCAGTGGGCAGTGGCCTGACGACCCACATTCCTCCAGCATTCCAGCCACTGTCCAGTGGGCTTCACAACAGCCTTATCGGCCCAATACCAACTGGGCCAGTGGCTCCCGACACGGTACTACCCACATGACATCCGATCAAGGTACTCTCTCGTCTTATTCTAATTTGAGCAACCCTCGTGGCATAATTATTGGTAATGGTAATTCAATTCCAATTCGTGGTTATGGTCATAAAACTTTATCTCCCCCCCCCCCCCCATCCATCTCTTATCTTGAAAAATACCCTTTATGCCCCTAAATTGATTAAAAATTTGGTGTATGTCCGTAAATTCACCACTGACAATTCCATTTCTGTTGAATTTGATCCGTTTGGGTTTTCTGTGAAGGATTTCAAGACGGGAAGTCCTCTCATGAGGTGTGATAGTAGGGGAGATCTTTATCCTATCACGCCAAGTTTTGATTTCTCGAGTCAAGCCTTGTCATCAACTTTTGCAGCCCTTGCTTCTTCCTTATGGCATGCTCGTCTAGGTCATCCAGGGGCGTCTATTTTGTCTTCCTTAGATAAAAACAATTTTATTTCGTGTAAGGGTACGCGTAGTACTCCGAATGGTCAATCTTGTTCTTTAGAAAAAATTGTTAGATTGCCGTTTGTAGACTCCAATTCTCATACTTTAATGCCATTTGATATTATTCATAGCGATTTATGGACATCTCCTGTTCTCAATTCTTTGGGTCATCGTTATTATGTTCTATTTCTAGATGATTATTCTAATTTATTATGGACTTTTCCGATAGCAAAAAAATCTCAAGTTTTTTCCACTTTTTAAAAATTTAGAGCATTCATTAGAACCCAATTCGATCGGGAGATAAAAAATATTCAATGTGATAATGGAAAAGAATATGATAATGGGGTATTTCGGGAGTTTTTTGCTAATAATGAGATTAATTTTCATTTTTCTTGTCCTCATACGTCTTCACAAAATGGGAAAGCCGAACGCAAAATTCATACCATTAATAACACTGTCCAAACTTTATTGATTCATGCTTCTGTACCCCTCTCTTTTGGCATCATGCTCTACAAATGGCTACATATATTCTTAACATTCTTTCTACCAAAGGTTTGGCATATTCGTCCCCCCTTCAAATTTTATATAATAAGACTCTTTCATATTCCCATCTTAGGGTCTTTGGGTGCTTATGTTATCCGTTGTTTCCGTCCACCACAATTAACAAACTTCAGGCCCGTTCTACCCCTTGTGTGTTTTTGGGTTATCCGTCTAATCATCGTGGTTACAAATGCTTTGATTTATCATCTAATAAAATCATAGTTAGTCGTCATGTTATTTTTGAATCTCAATTTCCGTTTGCTAAAGTGAGTAGTATTGTGCCTAGTTCGTATAATTTTTTAGATAATGGTATCTCTCTGTATATTATCCACCATTTATCGGACATGTCCCGCACCCCGAATCTACCAGCGGGCCCACTGCCCGGTGGACATGTCGTACCGTAACTGTCTACTATTCCAGTTTTAGATCCAGCGACTGTGCACAACCCAGTTACCAGCCCCGTGATTGGGCCAGTGACCCAGCCCAATTCGAAACTGGTCCATTCCTGGTTTCTACATCCAATGCCACTTACCGTGTTAGGCCAGCAAGCCCACTGCCTGTTGACTAGTCTGTCACGTGTCCCAATGTTTCCCAAAATCTGCTCAATTCTCCCTCGAGTCATAGACTGGTCACTCGTAGTCAATGGGGTATTTTTAAACCAAAAAGACATTTTAATTTCAATTCTAATGTTCTTAAATCTCCTCTACCCCGTAACCCAGTGTCTGCTTTAAATTACCTGAATTGGAAAATTGCTATGACCGACGAATATAATGCTCTTATTGATAATAAGCTGTGGGAGTTGGTTTCCCGCCCATCTGGTGTTAATATTATTTGGTCTATGTGGATTTTTGCTCATAAGGACAATGCTGACTGTTCTTTTGCGAGGAATAAGACTCGTCTTGTAGGTGATGGTAAGACTCAGCAGGTGGGTGTCGATTGTGGTGAGACATTTAGTCCGATGGTCAAGTCGGCTACCATTCGCACTATGCTCAGCTTGGCTCTTTCGAAAGCATCGCACATTCATCAGTTAGATGTGAAGAATGCTTTCTTACATGGTGATCTCAAGAAGACAGTCTAAATGCATCAGCCATTGGGATTTAGGGATCCTAAATATCATCATCATGTCTGTTTGTTGAAGAAGTCCTTGTATGGGCTTAAGCAGTCCCCATGGGCTTGGTATAAAAAGTTTGCAGACTATGTTTCAACTATTGGGTTCACTCACAGCACGTCTGATAATTCATTGTTCATATATCATCGTGGTTCTTCCTTGGCTTATATATTGTTATATGTGGATGATATTATCTTGACTGCCTCTTCTGATGCATTACGCCAGTCTATCATGACAATGCTCAGGTCTGAGTTTGCTATGAAAGATTTGGGGCCCTTGAGTTACTTTTTGGGGATTGTTGTCACACGTCATGCAAGTGGGTTGTTCTTGTCCCAACGGAAGTTTGCAGCTGAGATCATTGAGCGAGCTGGTATGTCATTATGTAAGTCCACTTCCACTCCAGTTGATACTAAACCCAAGTTAGGGGCTTCAGCTGGCTCCTCGTATGAGGATCCAACCCGATATCGCAGTTTTGCAGGGGCCCTTCAGTATCTTACTTTCATGAGACCAAATATTACGTATACCGTACAGCAGGTGTGCTTGTTTATGCATGATCCCAGGGTTGAACATATGAATGCGCTCAAACGCATTATTCGATACATCCAGGGGACGCTTAACTATGGCTTACATTTATATCCTTCGTCGATGTCTACACTTGTCTCGCATATAGATGCTTATTGGGGTGACTGTCCAGATACCAGAAGGTCTACGTCTGGCTATTGTATGTTTCTTGGTAACAGCTTGGTATCCTGGTCTGCAAAACGTCAATCGACTTTGTCCCGCTCTAGTGCAGAGGCCGAGTATCGAGGGGTTACCAATGTGGTCTCTAAATCATATTGGTTACATAATCTGCTTTTAGAGCTTCATTGTCCTATTTAGAAAGCTACCTTGGTTTATTGTGATAATGCTAGTGTCATCTACCTTTCTGGTAATCCGGTTCCGCACCAGCGCACTAAACATATCGAAATGGACATTCACTTTGTTCTCGAAAAGGTAGCTCGTGGACAAGTACGCATCTGCCATGTCCCTTCCAGGTATCAAATTGCAAACATCTTTACAAAGGGTCTTCCCTCGGTCCTTTTTGAAGATTTTAGGGACAGTCTCTGCGTACGAAGACCGCCCACTATGACTGCGGAGGTGTGATAAATAGTATACCCATGATATACTTACCATAAGAATATCACGGTTTGGTGCATTGATTTTAGGACAATTTTGTATATAATTAGAATTGTACACTTATCATAATTGTATAATTATTGTACAAGTAGAATAAGGTTTTGAAAGTAGACTAGAAATAAGATTTTTCTGTTATGAAAATTGTAAATTATATATATATACTATTTCATTATTTTCAAATAATGAAGGGATTATTTCTTTCAATTAAAAATAACTCATTAAGAAGTAAATAAAGCAAAGATAAAGGGACTTGCCGTGAGTGGATTTGGGTCAAGAATACGCTTGATCAGTTTCTTTGAGCTGGATGACAACCATGGTGGAAGTGAAAAATTAGCCTTCAGGATCTGACAACAATTTACAAACAAAATTATCTAGCTAGAGTTCTGAAAATAAACAAATGAAGAATTGACAGAAACATCTCTCAATAAATGAAGAAGGAAGAAACTTCCATAAAATTACTTTTCGGTATAGAGAATTTAGATTTGGTTCTTCAAAAGGCAAGTATCCAGCCATTAGAACAAAAAGAATGACTCCACAAGACCAGACATCAGTTGTTGTACCATCATAGCCTTTGTCAGTTAACACCTGATACAGCACTTCTTGTTAAAGGAAGGAAACAGTAAGAAATAATTACTCCATAACTATGCTTTAGGTCGTTGTTACCTCAGGGGCAACATAGTTTGGTGTGCCACAAGCAGTATGAAGCAGTCCATCGTCCTGAATAACATCAAGAGTTTTCCATCAACTATAACACTATACAATACTAGTAATGTATTGCTCTTTATATAAATCAGGTTATCTACTTTAGGACAGAATGTATTGCTCTTTATATACTATTAACTTTTCAAAATGTAAAGAATACTTACTCGAACTTGCTTGGAAAGTGCACTCAATCCAAAGTCTGAAACTTTAAGAGTACCAAATGAATCCAGCAACAGATTCTCCGGCTACAAATGGTTACAAGTCGCATAACTGAATATTAATACTAGCCAAAGCATGACGAAGAAAACTTCTATTTTAAGAAAAATGAAATTAAGGATCAGAAACCTTCAAGTCTCTGTGGTAAACGCCTCTACTGTGGCAGTAATCAACGGCATTAATAAGCTGTTGAAAGTATCTTCTAGCTTCATATTCTTTGAGTCTGCCATGTCTAGCCTGTAATATAGAACATTCATAAGGAAATGCTAGTTGCAATTACAAGAACTTTTACCTAGGAATAAAATGTGATAATAGAAGTGAAAGAGTAAAAATGAACATGTAATCTGACATTTAGCAAATAGTTCCAAGAAAGCTCTATTTTACCAATCATCTCCATCTCCTCCAGAAAAGGGATATTTTCATTTTTGACCCATCAGCCAAAATTAATCATAGGCGCTAGCCAAAATTACAAAACATATACTGGTTATGTATATCTATGTATATTGTATGCATATTATATGTATATTAGTACTTAATATACAAAACATATACACTTACCGACTATTATGTTTTAGAGCGGTCCAAAAATGTAACTATCCCTCAAGAAAAAATGCGGAAAAAGCAGGATATACAAATGCATAAAGCAAGAAACGAGGAAACTTACAATTTCATCAAAGAGCTCTCCTCCATGAACATACTCGAGAACAATATAGATCTTCGTCTTGCTAGCCATAACCTAGTAGTAACCAGTGTTAGAATAAACAGAATTACACAGATATGAAGCAATCAAAAAGATAAGATGAAAGAAGATGAGTAATTTAAGCGCATACAACATACCTCATGGATTCTTACGACATTTGGATGTCTGATCAACTTTGTCGTTGATATTTCTCTTTTAATCTGTCAACAAATTACATCTTGGATCACATAATTGCTTTTCCTTTCTAAATCAAAAGAAATTTGTAAAAGGCATTCATCTGTCTGATATCTTTCATATTGCTTTATTCTAGAACAAAAGCGACATGACATAATATACTTTTACAGTTAGATAGTTATGCTAACTAGTTAAAGTAGACATCATAAATAGTGTATACACTGGTGCCCATCATCACGTAAATGTAAATAGTAACCTCATAAATTGTGTCCAAAATAAAGGAGGAACGCCTAAGACATTTGTGTTTGTGCATTTTCTGATCTCACTTATTTCTCATATGATATTAGAATGTTCAAGTGAAGTAAACTCTAATTAGTCCAAAAGCCCTGTTCTGGCAACCTTGCAGCAAGTTTCTTGGTTTGTTTGGAGTCTTCCATCCTTCTGAAAATTTCATTTCACACAAAATGCTCGAAAACATTCTTGAAGAGATAGGGATAATGAATGGTTTACACTTTGGATTTCTGGATTCTAGGATAGCGACTTCAAGTGATAGTAACCGGGTCTTGAATTTAATTTATGTACATTTTTATTTAATTTCTTAACACATATGTAATAGCCTACATCCGCCCCTGGTTTATGTAAACTGTGTGTATATCCGACGCTGCAGATTTTTTAGCCATGATTGCTAATGTTAGAGTGGGTTAAAGTCACACATTAATTGGAGAATGGACTGGTGGTTTGCTTATATGGACTTGGGCAATCCTCCCTTCATAAGCTAGCTTTTGGAGTTGAGTTAGGCCTAAGATTCATTCTTTACATAGTATCAAAGTCAGGTCCATTCCCGTTTGGGCTCCCGTTCCACGCTCCAGTTGGGTCCTGGGCGTGAAGGGGGTGTTAGAGTGGGTTAAAGTCCCACATTGATTGGGGAAAAGAATGGATCTTGGGCCTAACCCAACCCCAAAAGCTAACTTGAGGATTGCCCAAGTCCATATAAGGAGTTCATGTTCTCATTCCATTTTCGATGTGAGACTCTTAACACTCCCCGCACGCCCAAACCTCGTTAACTGGAGCGTGGACAATATAATTTGTGGGCCCAATATCGGTGAACAAAGAATTGAAATGGGTCTGACTCTGATACCATGTAAAGAATGGATTTTGGGCCTAACTCAAATCCAAAAGCTAGATTGTAGGGTGAGGATTGTCCAAGTCCATATAAGGAGTCAATATTCTCATTCCATTTCCGATGTGTGACTCTTAACAGCTAAGACAAGACCCGAGAAGTGTTGCGTCTAAAAGTTAACTTAATTCAATCCAAACAAGGAAAAGGAGTTTACGTAAATTCATGGGCGGAGCTAGGGTATCAGAAGGTTCATCGAAAATTATACTATATATACAAGGTTAAAATTTTATTTACGTAGATATAGACTATAGTAAGTGTTGGATTCCCATGACTTCTTCATTTGTTTACTTCTGTATATTCAGAATTCCCATAGTAAAACCCATATGAGAATAATAAAAACTTTGTTTCCTTTTTTTTTCCAGGATAGACGTAAGAGCATGTCATGCAGGTTAATGCTAAACAAGGGAGATTAAAGAACCGTTCGACGACTACAGTTTGGGCTTGATAGACACAGGGAAGAGGGGAATAACATATATTGTAAGAAAGAATAACAGGACATGCAGGGGAGGTACCTGTTCCATAATGTTTTGGCGGAGGACGCGATCACGGTTGATGATTTTGATGGCAACATTATCACCCGTCTGTACATTCTTGGCATACTTGACCTTAGCAAAGCTACCCTCTCCTAAGGTCTTACCCAATTCATATTTGCCTAATCGCGTCCTGCTCCGCGCAAAAGGTGATCCAGACGAAGTGCTCATTCTTGCTGGAAATTATCTCTATAGTTGGCCAAAATTTTGACAAAAAAGGGGAGGAGGATAGAGGAGAAAGAATGAAGACTAGGGGAAGAATGATGCGAGACTTTCTCCAACTGTCTATGTGTATCCACCGCGTCATAAGGATTAATTTTTTTTGGTACGTAATAAGGATTCATGGATTACTACAATTTCATGGCTAAGCTTACCAAATGAGCGGCAAATACAAAAGAGAAAAAAGATTACTAAAGAAACAAACTTGTGACAATTTTCAGTTTTACCATTAAATAAAATCTCAAAACTTGAGAGCGTGTGTCTTGAATTTTGATCATAGGAAAAATAAGGCCGCATTTAGCTTTATAACCTAAATTTTATAATAGTACGCTTATCTTTCTGTTTTTTTTAAAAAAAATATTTAAACTTAAAAGGCCTTTTTAAGTTTGAGCTTTTGGACTCGTTTTCCCTAAAAGACCTTTTATGTAGGTTTAGAATGATAGTTGTGACTCTCAAGGATTGGTGACACGCGTCCTGAGGCTATCGGGTGAGTATCAGAGAAGAATTAGTAAAATTGGAAATTCTTAACTTAAATTAAGGAAATGGAAAAGTTCGACTAAAATCAACATCGGAGGTTAACGAACTCGAATAGGAGTTTTGACAGTTTCATGAGGTCCGGAACATGATTTATGACTTTTAGTTGGATGGTTTGGAAGAACCTCGAGGGGCTCGGGAGTGATTTGGACACTTGAGTTGCATTCTAGTAGAAATGGAAGTTAAGAGTTCACTAAACGAGCTCGGATTCATAATTTGAAAGCTCCAACAAGTTTGAATGATGATTTTGGACTTGTCCGCAAATTTTGATTAATTTCGATGAGTTCCGGACTGATTTTGAACGCATTGGGTTCTTTGGCATTAGTTTAGGGATATCCTAAGGTCTGGTTTTACTTCTAGAGATCGGAATTTTATTCCGAGACCTCCAAAAGTTTCAAAATGATTTATAGAATTGATCTGAAATGTTTGGTCTAATTTCGATAAGTCGCACTCGGGTTTTTATCGCAAAACATTAAATAAATCTTTAACGAGTGAAAATGATATTTGATTGAACAAACGAGCTCGAAATTGAGTTTTGAATGAATGACTAGGCCATTATCATTATTTCGGACTCATAGGAACTGAAATCGTCGAATTCCGAGGTTGTTAGGGGTATTTTGGATAATATTATGTGCAATTTAAGTTGGTGGTGTTTTTTTAGCTATGACTAGGAATGGCAACAGATCGGATCTGGACCGGATCTTACTAGATCCAGATCCAAATCCGTTTTTCATACCTGAATCCAGATCCGGATCCAGATCCAGCGGGTCCATAAAAATCATATCCAAATCCGGATCCATCGGATCCGCCGGGTCCACGGATCGGATCTGGATCCACATGTAAAAAAAATTACCTTGCTAAAAATGTAACCTTGCTAAGAATTTTTTTTTAACTGACAAACGATTTTTACTTAACTAACAGTTTACTGTTTTTCAATTTTGAAATGTTCATATGAGATATTTTGTTCGTTGTCTCGTTTTGATTGTGAGCTATTAATTAAAAATGTTGGACAATGACAATAGTTGTGGAAAATGCTGACTAGTATTTCCACAATGCAGAACTTGCATGTGCTTGAAATCTTCATAAATGAAGTGAATATAATTTTAACTACTTGTCTATGGAGATGTTAGTCATTCACTAATATAACATTATTTTTATTATCAAAGTTACCTCTTTATTTTTTTGTTTTTGAGTTAACGCAGGGATAAATTAAACTTGTTTTGAGAATTAAACTTCCAAGGATGTGCTTAGCAATTTTAAGAAAATACTTATAAAATTACATTCTAGGTTATGAATATATTTAATAAAAAATGGATCCACGGGTCGGATCTGGACCGGATACGGATCTCAAATACAAGATCCAGATCCAGATCCGATCCGTCGAAACGGATCCGGGTCCGATCCGGATCCGTCGGGTCCAAATTTTGAAGATCCATATCCTATAAAACGGATCTGGATACACCGGATCCGGACCGGGTCCAGGATCCATTGCCATCTCTAGCTATGACTGTTGATTTCGTAACTAAATTTGTTAGTTTTTTTATAAGCGTCCATTTAGGAATTGGACTTTGTAATTTCATATTTTGAGAGTGATTTTGGTGGCTATTAACTCATTTCGACTCGGGGAGAAGATTATAACTCCTCGCTTGATGATTCCTCATGAATACTTCTATTATTTAGCAATTTAATTCATGAATTTGGTGGAGAAATTGAGGATTTTAGCCCTAAATTGAATATTGGTAAATCTTTGATTTAGGATTCAATTTGTGGATGAATTTAGTTAATTTTTTGGATTTATACTATTTATGTTATGGGTAAACTGGTTTCTAATAAAATTTTAGTTTTGCAATTGAGAATCGTATTTGACTTTTTGGGTCCCGATTATAACTATAGTAATATGGGTGTCCATGAACTCGTTTATTTATGGACATCACGTATTTAATAGATTGGGAGCGTTCCAAGGCACTTCAGAAGGGGAAGGCGCTTCCATGATTCGTTTGCTCGGCCTTGACGTATGTTAAGACTTTCTAGACTTCGTTTGAGGAAACGTTTTTGATAAGTAAAGATTAATAATGTTAATAATAACTGGTAAGGGCGAAAGAGGGGGTCTCGTACCCGTGGTGGGACGGACACTGGTACAAAAGTACCGGTGACATGTACGAAAAACAATGAAATCGTATAGTTATAGATTGTAATCCAGAATGCCAAAACATGTGGGCATTAGTTGATAACTAGCTGACTTGATTTACTTGTTGTGTGCTCATATCACTTCTTGAACCTGTATACTTGTGTTAATCGAGGTAATTGTGTAATTTTGCACGATGCATGGGTATAACTTATTGGCATTGATATTCATGCATACGTGAACATCCATGCACACTCACTTGATGATACATGTGGTTATTGGAGATTGATAGGTCCCGGATCGGGTGCATGAAGGGTCAGTCAAAAATTAAAAATATAGTGACTGAGATTTGAACTTGACACCTCAAGGTGAATTTTGAACCCTTTAAACCACTGAACCAATCTCTTCGCTTGTTTTTAGGGTATTCAAAATCTATATATACACATAAAAATATAAAAATATCTTATATATATGGTGTAATTTTTTATCAAGGATGTTCGGGTGCATGCCTGCACAGTGTTATGAGTATATGAACCTTGCGAGTCTCTCATACATGAACATACTACATTTGATATCCGTTATCTTTATTTTAGTATTGTGTTTAAGATACTAATACATCATTTTCAATTGTGATTTTCATGTTCTTTAAGCATAACTTTCAGATGGTCTTATAGTAAATTAGCTAATTTTGTGTATTAACATGTATGAGCTTGTATTTTCCATGTAGAAAAATTATACACATAATACTGCATCAAGAAACCTTTTGTCAAGTAAATATATACTCCTAGTAATCAGAAGCCATTGTTGGTGGGGAAAAGTTGGAGATTGGTCAGATAATAATCGTCAACACGTTCTTTTTTATCACGCATATATTTTAATTTAGATTATAATTTATATTATATTAAAAAGTTTGTACTGGCCGACAAGAAATACACGTGCAAAGCACACGTCCAGAAACTAATTGTTATATAAGTGAGAAGCTCTTAAGTGAAAAGTTAAAAGACCAATATATATATATATATATATATAAAGTTGAACGATAATTTTGCCCATCAATTAAATATTATTTCAATAACATATTTGTAAAGAAATGTAATGTACATTCTAATAAAGATTAAAAACAAAAAGCTAAATTAGAAAAAAAAATGCAGGACATTAAATGGCCAGCTAGCCAAGATTGCAACCTTCAAATTGTAAAGAGTGGAACAATTATTATTTAAACAACGAGGCATTGATGTTAATGAATTAATAATCTCATAAATGTCAAAGACAACCAATATATACGCCATTAAGAGCATTTTGAAATCAATTGAAATATTCTACCTTCCCTAAAGACATTGCAAATTTTCATTAGACAAATCTATTCTCCTCCTTTTCTAGACTGTAACACATACATCAACTCTGCAACTAATCAAGTAAGTGATTTAAGTTTAATCTTTTATTAGTTTTTATTTATAACTCAATTTTTTTTTTAATAGATTGAGTAAAACACCCTTCAATAAATAAATAAATTATTTCATCATACCATGTACGTGAACCTAGCTTACATTTATCAGCTTTCTCTCAGTGATTTAAAGGGATAGGAGAATTTGAAAAGTTGTACTAAATATCTCAATATCAACTACAATCCATTAACTAATTTAATACAAAGCATCTTCATATGCACATTATATTACTCTATAAAATCCGTAGCAGATAAAATTTCTCCTTTCGTTATTACGCAGAATTTTGCTTTGCCCTCGGCTTAATTTTCTTTTTTCCTCTTTTTGCACTTTATTATTTAGCTAAAATAGACATGTTTAAGATGCGTTATTCGTGTGGCACCAATATTTCAGTCGAAGACTTTCACGTTTAGGAGCTTTTGGCCATACCTAGAAATAATCATTTTGAAAGATCATTTTGCACATTTTGTGTTATACCACTACTGAAAAATCTCTATTTTCCTGAAAAATTTCCAATGGTTATTTTTCACTGAATAAAAAAAAGAACAGCCCGGTGCACTAAGCTCCCGCTATGTGCGGGGTCCGGGGAAAGCCAGACCACAAGGATCTATTGTACGCAGCCTTACCTCACATTTCTGCAAGAAGTTGTTTCCACGACTTGAACCCATGACCTCTTGGTCACATGGCAGCAACTTTACCAGTTATTTTTCCACTGAATATCGATAGAAAAAACCTAAATAGTAGTATCTTCACACAGAAAAATTAAGAAGTTTCCCAGAATTTCATCCATTGATGTGGTCTCGCATTTAGGCCAGTCGGGAGCTCGAGGCACACGGGAGGTTAGTATCCGCCCCGCGACATCGTCGCGTCCCAGAGTATGTGCGCGGTGTGTTGGGGCGACGCGATGCGTGACGCCTAGGCAGAAGTTTAGAGCAGTCACCTTGAAGTGTCTTCAACACCTCTACCCCTTATATATGTTTTTTTTTTAAAACAAGTGTCATGAGTTACATATGCTCTTGCTAGAGAATCATAATAGACATGTACAACACCAATGTACTTTAATTATATTTTATGAAATAAAGATAGATTTTATCTACTTTAATTATATTTTATGAAATTTTACTTTATTTGGACAATGAATTTCCTAATGCAAATTATGGGAGTAAAAAGTAGTATGATATAATACTGCTATGCATAGGCGAATTTATGTACAAAAGTTGGTTCACCTGAATCCGTGGTCACTCGACTAAACTCGATGAATTCATCCTCTTGAAATTCTGGATTCGCTTCTACTCGTATGTATCTAATATTCTGCCACTTATGTAAACTTCCCAATTTTTTTTATGTATTTGCATTTTTATATTAGAAATTATTTTTTAAAAAGAAATATAAAAGTGTTTTTAAGAAATGATGGGCCAGTTTGTCCCACCCTTCTGCCCCTTAGGACTAGGCTGAGCCGACCATTTTAAGGTATATCTAAATGATAGGTCGGCCCATCCATCTAATACGTGATAATGTATGCTATGTTTTTGTTTTGATGATTTGACAAACATGTACGAGGAACCAGTAATGCTTTTAGAGGAACCAGTTCTATCAATGCAAGTCAACTCTACAGCTGTAAAGTTGTTGACATAACAGCAGTGTCGCAGCACATCAGCAGAGTTGGTGCGGCTTTACCATTGGTCCAAGAATTAAGGTTTGGTCAATTCCTTCACCTCATATATATATATATATATATATATATATATATATATACATGTTAGGGAGTGAAAAACCTAATCTTGCAAATCAAAATTGTTCTCATTGTCACCTACAAGCCGTTGTGTTCATCAGTACTCTTAACAAGACCAAAGTTGCAACAAACTGAAGGAACAATTCTCTCACCACTGAAGATATCTTAAGTCCTAGGTTTTTTTAGTCTTTGTCGTTTGTTCTTGAACTTGTAAACCTACACTTCTTTTAAGAAGCTTTTTATAGGTCGGTTTTTCTCAAGTCTTTGAGTTGTTTACTTGGCTAGAGTTAGTCAAGATGTGTCTTTGAAATATAGGTATTGTAGAGAGATTGCAATATAGTAGGGGGAGAGATTAAGAGTTTAATTTCTAGATTGCAAGAGGTTGTAATCTAAACATTGCTCAGTTTTAGTGAAGTTTTGGGAAAATCCTACTAGGATAGGTCGTGGTTTTACTCCCTTGAGTAAGGTGATTTTCACGTAAATATCCTGTGTTATTTACTTTTACTTTAGCTAAAGGAACAATTAAAGAACCCAATTCTCTGCACTATTTGGTGGACTCGTATAACATATCAAATGGTATCAGAGCAGGTTCTTTCTAAAAGGTTAACATCTAGAAATGATCTTTCTCATGGTTGCTCCACCAAACCTAGAAGAAGGACAATCTACCACAAGATCACCGAAATTCAAGGGAAAGTATTATGAAAAATATTATAGGTGGTGGAAGACAAGGATGCATGCCTTTGTTATGGCGGAGGATCCAAAGTTATGGGACATCATTTGTGATGGCCCCTCATGTTCCTATAAATACAGATCTAGAAGGTGTCCCAACAACTCAAAAGTCAAGGAATGAGTATAATGATGCTGACAGAAAGGCAGTGGAGGGCAAAGAAAATCCTTGTTTGTGGAATTGGACCATATGAATACAACTGTATTTTAACATGTCTAATTGCGAAAGAGATTTGGGAAGCTCTCCAAACTGCTCATGAAGGAACAAATCAGGTGAAGCAGTAAAAAATAGACATGCTTACCACTGAATATGATCTCTTTAAGATGAAAGAGGATGAGCCCATTCAGGACATGCACACTAGGTTCATCTCCATAATCATTGAACTTCATTCTCTCGGTGAAATTATTAAAACCAACAAGCTAGTTCATAAACTTCTCAGTGTTCTGCCTACTTCTTGTGAAAACAAAGTTAATGTTATCGCGGAAGCCAAGGACCCGCAAAAGCTGACCATTGATGAGCTTATGGGAAATCTCAAAACTTATGAGTTGAAAGACAATAAGATCTGAAAATGGGAGAGCCAAAGAAAGAGAAGAGTCTGGTTCTCAAGGCTTCTGAGAGTGACTCAAGTGACGATGAGTCATACATGGCTTATCTCACTCGGAGGTTTCAAAAGATAGTTCAGAAAAATAGTGGGTTCCACATGAAAGGTAGCGCAATCAAACATTCCAAAGAAAATTATTGTTGTCACAAGTGTGGAAAGCCTGGACATTTCATCAAAGAATGTCCACTTCACAAGCAATATTACTACAAGAACAACTCTGAAAAAGAACCAAATAGATATAATTGACAATATGGTAAAGCAAGTTTTGGCTATCTGGGGAGACACCTCTAGTGAATCTGAAGATCGATATGATCAAGGAGATACATCTATGATGGCTATTGATGATGGACATTCAGATTATGAGTCAATATTTACACTCATGGCCAGATCTAATATTGAAGATGGCAATGAGAAAGATTAGATAAATTTTCTTGATGTTCAAAAAAAATTAAAAAAGTACTCTCAGAAAAAGTTGATGTCAATAGCAAATATGTTAATTGATGCATATCATAGTCTCATAAAGGATAACGATGTTCTAATTGTAGAATTTGGTGAAACGGAATAAGAAAAGTATGACATGGCAGATAAAATCATAAAATTGAACGAACATGTTAAAGAAGTGTCTAGAGAAATTCCTTGTTAAAAATCAACTCCTTCTAAAGGAAAGAATGTGGGTAGTGAGATTCAGTTTTAGCTTGAAAATGAGCTCAAAAAGGTGAAAATGAATCTCACTACTAAACTTGAAAAGAATAGACAGCTTCAAGAGAATTCGCTGGACCTGGTCCTCTGAGATGGTTGCTTACAAGAACAACACGAGTGGTAGGGAGGGTGTTGGATTTCAAAAGGCAAAGCATGCCTATACTCCACACATCAAGTATGTTATTAATCCTGATAACTAGTTATGCACTCACTGTGGTCAAACATGCCACTACAAAATGCATCCAAAGTCAAAATCCAAGTTGTTAAGAAAAATATGAAATTTGTGAAAAGGAGTCTAGAAAGAGGGAACTCGGTCTCCGAAGAAAGAAATCATATTCATCAGGATTTGACACGCTCTCTCTTTGAGGCCGAAATACCTGGACCTCTGGTGGAAATGATGATTCATTCGGATCGACATGAGAGTCTAGTGAGGAATGTTTTACTGATTTCTTTTATTCCAATCGATTATTTTCTAGATTTTGTCCCATTAGGATTGGTCAACCTGCTTGGATCAAAAGAAATCTTATTCATCCATTTTACCATCCCAAGGGACCCAAATTGATTTGGGTACCTAAGTCTAATTAATGACTCTATTTGTAGGATGGAGTAAGAGGAAACAGTTGAAAATGATATATGGATAGTGGTTGCTCGAAGCATATGACTGGTAGAATGGGGGGTTTTCTCTCACTCAAGGACTTTCAAAGATGGAGTGTGTCTTTTGTAAATGGCAAGAAAATGTAAATTATTGGTGTTGACAAAATTGGCAAGACACTCTCCCATGCAATTGAAAATGTGTACTATGTAGATGGGTTGAAATACAACTTGTTGAGTGTTTCACAAATATGTGACAGGAAATGAAGTAAAATTCACTTCTGCTTCATGTACTGTCACACACATTAAATCATGGGAAGTGGTTCTGATAGCAAGGAGATACAAGAACATTTATGTGGTTGACTTTGATTCTCTGAATGGGAATGATCTAACATGCCTCAGTGCCTTAAATGATGATACTGAACTGTGGCACAAGAGGCTCGGGCATGCAAACTTCTCACTTCTGAACAAACTGGTAGTGAAGGACATGGTTCATGGGCTTCTAAAAACCAAGTTTACGGACCACAAGGTGTGTGATGCATGTGTAAAAGGGAAACAAGTCAGATCCTCCTTTAAACCAAAGAAAGTTGTGAATACCTCTAGGCCAATTGATCTCCTTCATATAGATATTTGTGGATTAGTGAAGATTCCCAGATAAGGAAAGAAGTACATCTTTGTTATTGTCGGAGACTACTCCAGATTTACATGGACTCTGTTTTTAAGAACCAAGGATAAAACATTTCCTATGTTTGTTACTTTTGTGAAAAAAATTATAGTCAAACTGGGGAATCAGATTGTGAGTATCAGGTCTGATCATGGAACTAAATTTGATAATGCAAAGTTTGATGAATTATATGTTGAGAATAGTATAAATCACAGCTTCTCTGCACCAAGAACACCTCAACAAAATGGTATGGTGGAAAGGAAAAATAGAACTCTTAAAGATATGGCTATAACTATGCTAATAGCTAGTGGTGTGTCTAGGAGTTTTTTGGCTGAAGCTATCAACACCGCCTGCCATTTGATATACAGGTGCATGATCAGGTTCTTTCTTGATAAAACTCCATATGGACTACTTAATAGGAGAAAGCCCAAGCTGACTTACCTAAGAGCTTTTGGGTGTAAATGTTATTTTCTCAACAATGGTAATGAGACTATGGGAAAGTTTGATGCTAAAAGTGATGAAGGTATCTTCCTTGAATACTCTTCACACAGTAATACTTATAAGGTCTTCAACAAAAGAACTCGATGTGTTGAAGAGAGTGTGTATGTGATCTTTGATGAGTCAAATGTTCTTGGTGACAAAGGCATGCAAGATGATGAAGCTGAAGATGGAAATTTTTCAAGGGTTCCTGATGAGGTCATTGAATTTCAAATGGAAAGACGGATCTGATGAGTCATGTCAAGGAAGATGATGATGCAGAGTCTCCAAGAAACACAAAAGGACCTGGTGCCTCTATTATTTCTCATTAAGCTAATCATCAGGTCACTGAAGTTGTATTAGGTATCCCAGGGTCTTGGCAAACCAATAATAAAGATTCGGCCAATGTTGAAGAAATAATGAATTACACTCCGAGGAACCTGATTCATCAAATCCTCAAAGCAATGATCAACATGAGGTACAAGTTTCAAATTGGAAGCACAAGGGATCTCATCCATTACATAATGTGATTACTCATTTGGAGTCTGATATTTAAACTAGATCTAAGGCGAGAAACATATTTTCCTTCTTAGCTTTCTTGTCCCAAATTGAACCTAGAAATATCAAAGAAGCTTTGAAGGATGCCGATTGAATTGCAACTACGTAAGAAGAGTTTCATCAGTTTGAAAGGAACAAGGTATGGCACCTGGTACCTAGACATTTCGACAGAACAATCACAGGGACTAGATGCGTGTTTTGCAACAAACTTGATGAGTTTGGAAACACTACCAGAAATAAGGCAAGGCTAGTGTTTCAAGGATACAATCAAGAAAAAGGAATTGACTATGATGAGACTTTTTCTTCAGTTCCTAGAATTTAGGCAATCAGGATTCTCATTGCTTTTATATCTCATATGAAATTCAAATTGTTCCAAATGGATGTAAATAGTGCTTTCTTAAATGGTTATCTGAAGGAGGATGTCTTTGTCAAGCAACTTCCTAGATTTGAAAATTATGAGCATGTTTACAAGCTTGACAAGGCTTTGTATGGATTGAAGCAAGCTCCAAGGGTCTGGTATGAGAGATTGTCAAATTTTCTTCTTGAAAATGTATTCAAAAGGGGGAAAATTGACAACACTTTATTTCTGAAGAAAAGAGGCATGAATCTGTTGATTGTCCAGGTCTATTTTGATGATATCATCTTTGGTGCCATAAATGAGACTCTGTGTGAGGAGTTTTCAAAGCTCATGGGAAGTGAGTTTGAAATGAGTATGATATGTGAGCTAAACTTCTTTCTTGGGTTACAAGTCAAATAAACTCCAAAAGGCACCATGATCAGTCAACAGAAGTACATCGAGGAGCTACTGAAGAGGTTTGAAATGGAGAATGCTAAAACCATTGATATTTCTATAGCTACTGCTACTCGACTGGATGTAGATAAACCTGGTTCTCCGGTGAATGAAATCATGTACAAGGGTATCATTGGATATTTACTCTACCTCACAGCAAGCAGACCTAACATTGTGTTTAGTGTTGGTATGTGTGCTAGATTTCAATTGTGTCCAAATGAGGTCTCATCTAAAAGCTGCAAAGAGAATTTTGAGATATCTCAAAGGGACTCCGGACCTGGTCCTTTTGTACGCCTCAGGAGATAATTTTGACATGGTTGATTATGTTGATGTTGACTATGGTGGATACTTGGTAGATAGAAAGAGCACTTCTAGAACTGCTCATATCCTTGGATCATGTTTGATCTCATGGGGTGCAAAGAAATAAAATTTGGTGGCTCTTTCTACTGTTGAAGCTGAATACGTGGTTGCTTCCTCTTGTTGTACTCAACTGCTTTAGATAAAGCAATAACTTAAGGATTTTGGTGTATTTACTGAGTGTGTGACCTTGTTGTGTGACAATACAAATGCACTTAATATGGCAAGAATCCAATGTAACACAAGAGAACTAAACATATTGATGTTAGATGCCATATCCTAAGGGACAACATTGAAAAATAATTGATTTGCATGAAGTTCTGCAAAATGGAGGACCATGTAGTAGATATCTTCACAAAGGCACTGAGCAGGGAGCATTTTGAAAAGAATCGTTTGGAGCTAGGGTTGATCAAGATGAACTAATTGTCTCCTTACAAGATCTCTCCATAATTGACTATGATTAGAGGACATGTATATGTTGGAAGTGTCTTTTTGGTAATGTCTAACTCAGTTCTGTACTATTACAGGTATCCACGCATGCAAATCTCAAGACTGTGAAAGGATAAGTGATAATGCCTTCTACAAAGATGTTGTCCTATTTTAAAAAACTGTTAAGGAACCTAGTTCTTTAACTCAGCTTAGTATTTTCAGTTGTACCTATGTGTTTTAAACTTGCTAGAGTGCCACATCATTATGATTTCTCCTGCTTATTCTCTAAATTGCGATCGTGGATGAACCCCATTAGATGTTAGTTGCCTCTTTCCACGTGTCACATCACTCATTTGCTTTTCTCCTTAAGCAAAATAGAAATCGTCGACGTTCTAGTTCCTCTATTGTAACTCCAACATCCAAACACCATTGTTGCTCATCTTCTCCTCTAAAAATCACCATGTCTCAATATGAATCCACCTCTCCAAACTCTTCTAAACCATCATCCCTTGTCTTACCTATAGAAATCTCAAAATCGTCTGACCAAAAACCCTAAAATGTCACCGTCAAAAGCTATACCTTCTTCTGGCTCTCACACCCATATTTCTCCCATAATACCTACCACGTTTATTCCTCTTCGACAACGTAAGAGTCTAACCCCTAAAAAGTTTATTTCAGAACCTGAACCTACAACTCCTAAAGGAAATACAACTTCAAATGTCAGTGAAGACTCCGTGTCAACGTTTAACATTTTCGGTGACACAGTTGAGATTGAGAAAAAAGATAAGAATTATGAGGTTTCAAGTCAAAACTTGGGTGTAGATGAGGGAAACAAGGCTGAATCGGGTAATGTTGAGGCACATACTATTCAATTGACTCTATCGGATGGTGCTGCAGTGGAATAAGTACTTGAAGTAGAAAAAGGAGCAGTTGAAGGAACTACTGTTGAACCAGGTAACTCTGTCTCTCTAGATGGTAAAAAGGGTACGGAGTCAAACAAAGGACAATCTGAGTCCTCTGTCGATCATCTGTTTGAGGTTAACCTCACTGAGGGGGATAAAGAGAGATCAAATATTTTAGAAAGTCAAGAAGAAATTGTGGCTAGATTTTTTTATACTATTGGGTTGATTGACCAGTTAAAGGAAGGGGGACCTTTTGAGGGACCTGGTGCTTCAACACAAGGGGAAGCAATTTCTCCTGTTTTTAAAACTGCTCCTAAATGAGATGGGATACCAGGTTCCCAATACGAGGAATCAGTTATGCCGATGCAAGTCAACTCTACAGCTGTAAAGTCGCTGACATAGTGGCAGTATCGCAACACATCAACAGAGTTATTGCGGCTTTACCATTGATCCAAGGATTAAAGTTTTGTCACTTCATTCAACTCTCATATATATACACCATGTTAGGGAGTGAAAAAATTAATCTTGCAAATCAAAATTGTTCTCATTTTCACCTGCAAGCAGTCATGTTCATAAATGCTCTTAACAAGACCAAAGCTGCAACAAACTGAAGGACAAGTTCTCTCACCACTGAAGATGTCTTAAGTTCTAGGTTTGTTGAGTCTTTGTCTTTTGTTCTTGAACTTGTAAACCTACACTTCTTTTAAGAAGTTTTTTTGTAGGTCGATTTTCCTCAAGTCTTTGAGTTGTTTACTTGGCTAAAGTTAGTCAGAATGTGTCTTTGCAATAGAGGTATTGTAAAGAGCTTGCAATAGAGTTATTGTAAGGGGGATGAATTAAGATTTTAATTCCTAGGTTGCAAGAGGTTGTAATTTAAACATTGTTCAGTTTTAGTGAAGTTTTTGGGAAAATCCTACTACGGTAGGTTGTGATTTTTTACTTTCTTGAGCTACGTGGTTTTCAGGTAAATATCTTGTATTATTTACTTTCTGCTTTAGCTAAGGGAACAATTAGAGAATCTGGTTCTCTGCACTGTTTGGTGGACTCGTATAACATATCAATACGATATTAAAAAATTTGGTTCGGTAACTTTGATTTTCGATTTTTAAAAATACAACTTATACCATTTTAAGTTGGATTTCAGTAAAGTGTGTTATGGTAAGTCGATAGTCATAATTTGTTCTAACTCAACTTTCATATAGTAGAAAATTAATTGTTTCTCCATTAATTAATTATCACATAAAGGACATTTTCAAGACAAGCAATTATTACAAAATTTACATAACATAATAAGTAAGAATCAAAATGTACATAACTCTATAACAAAAGAGAAATAAAAAATACAAGTAAAAATAAGTACCATAGGTTAATTTTGATGAACGAAACAAATAGTGCCATAATCAAAATAACCTAAAATGATATTTGATTTTTACTATTACTATGTTAATTTATAACCAGTTGTTAGCTCTAATCAGATAATACAATTGTATTACAAGTCTTTAATATTCTCTAAACAAATAAATTTAAGAATTTAGCCTTTTTACTAGCTTATATTTAAAATAAAAATTATTGTTATTCATATAATGATGAATATAATATATAGGATCCCTAATATATATTGATATATCTAATTAAATATTTTGATACAAATTTCGATATTTTTGTATAAATATCTAATATCGTACCGAAGTAGATAACATCCTTTTCATTGCAGTGTCACAATTTGCATTTTGAGAGTTAATTACTTAATTTTGACTAATGTTTTAAGATATACGAATATTTTTTTACCATATATATTAATATAAAAAGGATATTTAACTTATACTACTTCTTGATATAATTTAAATTTAAATTATTAATTAATTTAATTATAAAAATTGGTCAAATTAATTTTTGGGAAGCAACAACAACAACATATCCAATGTAATCTCACAAGTGAAGTATGAGAAGTGTAGAGTGTATGGAGACCTTACTCTTACGTTTTCGAAAAACTTTGGGAAGCAAAATACAATTACTTAGGACGTGGAATAATACTCTCTCCGTTCTATAATAATTGTCACTTTAGCAAAATAAATTTGTCTCAAAATAAGTGTCATCTTAGGAGTTCAAAATATAAATTAACTATTTTTTCCAACTATATCCTTACACAAAAAATGACAAGTTCTCAATTTAAGAAACATATATCAGCTGATTCTTTATTCAAGACATAAATGATTATTACTCATGCATGTTCTAATTAATAAGAAAAAATAATTTATTTTTATTAAATAGAGATAGTTTGGTAAACTTAATATGGTATTATTATTTTCTTAATATGCGTGCTTTTTTGCTAAGGTGATACGTATTACGGGACAAAGGGAGTAATTAATAACAGTATTGGTAGTAATTTTGATATGATCCGTTAGTGATAGTCTGCACGTATTTTTAGCAGCCTAGCTATGGAAATGACAAAAGGAAGCGTAGCTATGGAAATGAAGCAATGAATGCTCTGCCCTGTCCGGTGAACTTCTCGATACAAAGACTTTTGGTCTTTAGTACAATTCAATTTCTCTGGCATCTTCTCTTTCAAACAAGTTCAATGCAATTTATTTCCATAACCATTACTCCTATCTATTATTATCCATAACCATTACCTACAATTTATCTCTCGATTCCATTTTTTCTGTTCTCCGTAGGGATGGCAACGGATCGGATCTGAATTGAATACTACTAGATTCAGATTCATTTTTTATACATGGATTCAGATCCAGATCCAAATCTATCGGGTCCATAAAAATTAAATTCAAATCCGAATCCATCGGGTCCACGGATCTGGATCTACATGTAAAAAATTTTGGCTTGAATAATAATATTCCCACATGTTGAAACTTTTATGACAAAATGAAACACAATCTAATTGAAAAAAATGATTTGAGTTCATTCAATCAACTTACACAAACATGACACCATGCTTCCAAAATACTGAACAAAGTTTTAGCATCACAAGAAAATAAAGACGATTGAATTCATTAGTGATGTTGAACAAGTTGCAACTTTGAGCTAATTTTTAGAGGATTTAGTGATGCTCCACTTGTAATTCTAATGATTGGCTTCATTAAATAATATAAAACAATATCAATCATATATTAAAAGTCTCAGTTTTTTTTTTTGCTGAGCAAACAAATAAGATAAAGATACTTAAAGCTTACTGCTAACTGATTCAAGAAAGAGAATTTTAAAGAAAAGTGATTTTTTTTTTTTTTTTATAGAAATGAAAATATGGGAAATTGCAGAGAGCATATAGGTAAAAGAAATGAAACTTCAAAGACAAATTACATGGCTGTGTGACTTGTGCCTTATCCCGGTTCAACCATTTACCCAATACATAAATTATGAAAAAAAATTAAGAAAATACTTATAAAATTACATTATAGGTTATGAATATATTTAATAAAAAACGGATTCACGGATCGGATCTGGACCGGATACGGATCTCAAATACAAGATCCAGATCCGATCCGTCAGAAATGGATCCGGGTCCGATCTGGATCCATCGGGTCCAAATTTTAAAGATCCATATCCTATAAAAAGAATCTGGATCCACCGGATCCGAGATCCATTGCCATCTCTAGTTCTTCGTCTTTCTGTATGTGTTTTTGTTTATAAACTTTTAAGGCGCTTTAATTTATGCTTTTTTCGTATAAAAAATCCTTTATCTGAAATTTATCTCTCTCTCTGTAGCTGAAGTGTGCAATAAGTAAATGCTAATGGACCAAGAGAAAAAAAAACTACACATGTGCATAGAAATTAATACCAGGATCAAACCTTCGTCTTCCTCCAAATCACAGTAAAGACAAAGAAAAAAGTATGACAGAGAAATACATGATGAGAGATCACCGGAATCCTTCAAAAACTCCATGCTCAGTTAATATGACTAACTGCGAAGATAAGAACTAAAAATAATTAGATAGCCTAGTGTTAATGAAGTGTTAATATAGTACATGCTGCAATCCAACAAGTTACATAAGATATGCTCAATGATATCACTTGGAAAATATTTCTTTTGTTTTTTATCATTAGTTTACAGATTCTCATTGAAGATCTATTGTCTTTCATTTTGATATGCAGGTTGTTGCATTTAATGTACTCACTCCGTCCCAAAATATTTCTCATGTTTTTTCTTTTTAAATTCAATTTGACTAGTTTCAAAACTAAATTAGATTAGATTAATTCAATATTTTAAAATTAAATTTTAGATATTCGGAATCTATACTAAAAGTACTATAATTTGCAATTTTTCTCATATTAATATGATGAAAAAATAAAGCTTAAATTGATGGTCAAAGTTCATATAGTTTAATTCTTGAAAAACATTATGCTACAAGTATTTTGGGATATATGGAGTAATATTTAAGTAGCACGGAATGCGATGATCGATCTAAATTGATGAAATTGAAAAGATAACCAAGAAGGTACATTATAACTAGCTTGAAGAAAATCTTCTTATTTCTCTTAATTATTTTGATTATAAATGTGATATTCATGTAGTGTCTTAGCCTAAAGATGTTTATTTTTTCTTAAATGAACAGTTGCAGGATAATTTTGCTCAACTTTGATGTTGCTGTATACTGATTAGTCAAAGTATTTATCGTTTATTAACGTCTCTCAGTAGTAGTATGCTTAACATAGAACAATTATAAATGGATATGTCAAGTATAAACCCACATCAACTCACAAAGCTCAAAAGTCAAAATGGATATGTAAGTGGGTTATCTTTGGCTTTGCTATGATATTCAAGGAAGACAAAGGTACGATACTTCCCTTTACTATTTTCCTCTTTGCATTTGTGTTGTTTTTTATTTTCTTAGAACTTTGTGAACAACATGCATATACTTGTTTAGATTTGTAATTGTTGATCATTGACATGATCGTATTTAGGGTGATGATCGACACCTATAGGGTTATTTTCTCAAGAAAAACTTCTTCTCTATTCACATCATTGTTAATGTCATCATAAATAACAATCCAATGCTTTAAATATTATATGTCATAAAGTATCTCAACTTCTCTTATAGCAATTTTTTCCTACCGTAATGAGGACTCTACAATCCTACCAAATCAACGATATTCATTATGTTAATAAGTAAACTAAATCTAACGTTCTAACCTATCGATATTGCTTTCCTATTTCAGTTAGCAATTTAATCATCAATACTCTTGATCTTCTCACCCACCAAACAATCATCAACACGGACTAATAATTTTCTTTGATTTTCAATGGAATCTCCACATAGGTGAACCTGTGAGTCATGACTTCCTACTTCAATGCTTATGACAAAAAATCCAAAAAACTATAGGTTCATCAACCAAAACTAGTACTTGAATCTTTGCAATCAATCTTTGATAAGTAGTGTTTTGACTAATGTTTTCCCTATCCTTTTAAAAGGTATTCTCCTGTTGCACCACATAAAATCCGAACCAATAATCCAACGTAATTTAATCTTCAATCATTAATTCAGCTACAATGGGTAAGTGTCTTAAACAAGTGAAATCAATGATCATTTTGGCTTGTCATAGTGTGTGTCTCCTTGAAACTGCTTTGTACGTTTGAAATTTAGATCGAGTCTTGAATCTTTAACGTAAATATCTCAAATACAATCATAGTATAATCACAAAACATTGAAGAATAACACATTTCATTCAAAAAATGAAAAGTAGATTCGATCGCTTGTTAACTTAATGTAATTCATTACTTAGAATGTGGAATGTATATGGTTGCTTTCCCCAACCAGCTTATACGAACACTACAACAGAACAGGCGTTTAGCCATAGACACAAATCCTAGCTAAAGTGTCAAAATCCCTAGCTAACATCAATTTAGCTAGGAAAACGACCCTAGCAAACTTCCGTAGGTAATAAGCCTTAGCTAAATTTTAGCTAGAAGAATTTGTTATCCCCAGCTAATTTAGCTGGATATCTCTGCTAGGCACTATTCCTAGCAAACATTTTGCTACGACATAGCAAAGTTTGTTCGGTCAATGTTTGACTTTACTAAAATTTAGCTAGGAGTGGCTCCCTCGCTAAATGACTAGCTAAAATTAGCTAGGAAGATTTTGTCATGGTCATTCTATAGCTAATTGATAAATATCCTAACCTATATTTAGGTATAATTCCGAGCTGGCTTATGATGAAATACAAATATAATTTACTATTAGATGAAATAAATAATTGAATCAATTCAAGTTAACACATAATCTTGCATAATCATTTCAAAGAGTGTCATTAATCCTTGAATAATGAAGTACACATATAATGGTAAAATAAAATGTCGTAAATCTAAAATTCAATATATAACACAAACTCAATTACTCTAAGGTATGATTGGGGGAGAACTAGAGGCGTAGTGGTTTTGGATAGAGACCAAGCATCCGACCAATTGATCTAAGGTATGCTCCTCCAAATGCTTCTATCCAAGTTTTCAGTTGTTGCCCATCCAATATAGTGTTCAGCAAATTCACCATATTGTCTTCAAGAACATGTTCTTCCTAAATTTGATTTATGGCTATGTTTCTTTCGTGTCTCCATCATCTACTTCAAACCAATCTTCATTTCTTGATGTTGAGGTCTTACCCACCTTCTCCTTAATAATCAACTATGAATGTATTCTGAGAAAGAGAGAAGAAGCAAAAGAGATGAATCAGCAAATTAAGTCTCTTGTTACCTCTTATAAGCTATTTTCTTTTTGTTCTAACAAAGCAAGAAGTATGTTGCTAACATGGATGCAAGGCATTTTTTTTAACCAACTTTGTTGTATTAATCACCAAATGAGACATTATAAAACCATAGAAAAACCAACACAACCGTCTATCTTAAGTAGCAAATACAGAAATTACACACATTGTAATCCTCACAGATCAAACATTACAAAATCACGTGAAGCTCTAACACAAGATACATAAGCTATCTCTTTTTGCCAAAATCTCCAGTGTCTACTTTCTTTTCAAATATTCTTGAAATTATTGAAATAAGGTTCAATTTAATCATGAATTGTTTCAATGGCAAATCTCTCTCTGAAAGCATGTATTCTGTTTTCGTCCAAACCCTCTATGCTTTCACCACAGTATTTACTGGTTTTGTTTTGTGCGAGACCCTCAACATGCTTAACCTTCAATGATTTGGTAAGCTTTTCTTGGGACAAATGGTCGAACTCGCAGGAAGCTTTGAGTAACCTTGAAATTAGCCTCTGAATGGGTATGATTAGTTCGTCAATCTTTTCCTTTTTGTAAAGTTTTTTATTGCAATCGTAAACTTCAATCGTGGCATCATTAATGAGGAAAATAAGGGTGCAGTAATGTTTGCCTTCCATGTTCCAGAAACAGAACACTCTTTTAGCCCCTACCCTAGACACACCAAATAGGGAAAGGAAAAGAACCTTTCACATAGTTCGTAATCTTCTTATTGAATTCATATTCTTATGTCACATCTTCAATTTCTCTCTAGTGTGGTACTTTTAATCAAAATCTCAGTTTGTATTGCCATAAAGGATCGATATAACTCTACATCAACTATGACGTCTGATCAGTCATAATTCTCGGGGTGAACTATGTTACGACTCCACATCAGTGCAATTATTTTACGAATATGCTATACAAAAACAATTACCAAATTTATACAACAAATATTATGTGTAAATTACTCATAGGAAGTGAACTTATATCATCTTCTAACCAGGTGCCATCTGCTCATTTTCTTGAACCATTTCCAATCCTGGTCCACACAATAACCTCTATGCAGTTCCTTTGGCTTACTAATAATCCATTTATGTTAAGCTTTCTTTTTCTCCCGGTCAACAGCTCTGTAAATACCAAGCTTCTTCACATTTTCATCTGTTGCTCTCTCTTAAGTCTTTGCTCATCTATATCTCCTGTTGTCTTATCGCTCTAGTCTCTTAAGAATGGTAGCATTTTCTACTCAGAGATTTTCCATCTTTTCTAGCACCTCACTAAGATAGCTCGATCATGGCCACAGTGACTTCAAATACTTGTAGGCCTTGAGCTACCAACGTCTCATGTTGATACCTCCTCTACACCAACAAAACCAGATGCATCACCTCCATCATCTGAGCCTCCACCAAAAACATGATATCACCACCTCCAATTCCAGTAGCTTATGCTCCACCATGGTGTGCCCATGTTATTGCCGTGCCCCTTCCAATTCTTGTCTCAATTTATCAATACTTTCGACTGGATTATCTTGGTCAAGTGGAACAACGTCCTTCACGAATGTTTGATATGTCTGGCAATTAGTAGGACAAGGAAAGGATGCACCCCGTCTGCAGACAACACAAAATAAATACGGTAACGAGCATATAATCAAACAAAACCAATAAAATTGCATCAAAACAAACAACTTTAGCTTAAATTTGCATTTTTACTTTCACAAGATCGAAATGGATCAAGCATTGCCAATGCGACAATTTTTTTTTTCTTCTGCCATGTTAGCATCCAAGGCAAGGATGCATCAGTTGATTCGATGATAATACATCTAAGTGAGGGTATAGCTTCATATACCTAAGACTGACATTGAACAATTTCATGGTAACACTTTTACCTATTTTTTGTTCCATTTTTGTATTTGAATTGATAAGTTTTAGTGAAGTAATGATTTTACGCATATGAGAAATTAAGAAAATTATAATGGTATTGTAACATATCAGTTATTTTTTTCGGTTCTTATTTCTAATTGTCCTTTGAAAGTGTCTTCTATAGAAATTCAAAGCTTGCTATGGCCCATGTATACTTGAAAGTGTCTTCTATAGAAATTCAAAGCTTGCTATGCCCCATGGATACTATTGAAATACTTATAAATCGTCGACCATCTTTATCATGTCATGTTCAACATTCTTGGTGTTGGGGTGACTAATTATAATGGTATGCACAAAGTAGACCAAGTTCATCTTAAGCTTTTGATCTAAATTTTATTTTGAAAACCTTATTCTCATGAGAAGATTTGTTGGTGATATTTTGTTCATTTTTATGGACTCTCTTTCTAGTAGTGCAACAACACTAGGACGATTCAGGATAGCATCCAATTCCTCTTCAGACGGTTCAACTGAGCAACAAAGTCCAATCACGATAGCATATTCTTTTAAGCTAAAACAAATTGGCTTGTCGTAGACAATGAGCCATAACATGTTCTTTTTATTGCATTTTATTATTCTATGGACAAAAATATTGTGAAGTAGTTCCCCGTTGAAAGACCATTCTTCATTTTTAGAACATCTCTAGGTGATCTCCCCTACTGCCTACCCGTATTTATCATAAAATGTCTTAAATCTATAAGAGGATATATCGATGGCCCTCACACAATCAGGTAGTGAGGGTTTATCTAGATCCTCCTGTCCATGATGAGGAGTCACAGAGGAATAAATTAGAAAATTTATTCACAAATCATTCAATTACGCACCAAAAATCCTGAAAATAAAATAAAATGTTACAGATACCTTGACATACCTCAATAGCGGTTTCTCCCTGCGTGGTCTCTTCTCCTTTTCCACTATCAGTGTGGTCATCTGACTCTCCATCCGTCAGGGGTATCCATAAAAATGTAATTTTTCATTATTTTTGGTGCGTAATCGGATGTTTTATGAATAAATCTCTTAATTTAATGCTCTGTGCCTCCTCATCATGTACGGAAAAATGTTGTCAATGAAGAGGATCTAGATAAACCCTCAATACCTGACTGTGTGAAGACCATCGACATATCCTCTTATAGATTCAAGGCATTTTTAGATAAATATGGGTGAGCCTCGGGGAAGATCACCCAGAGATGTTCTAAAAATGTAGAAGGAATGGTAATATTCTTGTCTGTAAAACAATGAAATTCAATAAGAAGTACAAGTTATGGTTCATTTTCTTCGGCAAGGCAATTTGTTTCGGCTTAAAAGTATATGCTATCGTAATTGGACTTCGGTGCTCTGCTGAACCGTCATAAGAGGAGTTGGATGTTGTCCTGAATCATCCTAGTTCTGTTGTGCTTCTTGAAAGAGTACATCGTAAAATGAACAAAATATCACCAAAAGATCTCCTCATGAGAATAAGGTTTCCAAAATTAATTAAGACTAGAAGTTTAAGATGAGTTTGGTCTACTTTGTGCATACCATTATTATTGGTCACTCCAACACCAAAAATGTTGACCAGACATGATAAAGATGCCCGACGATTTAGAGTTATTACAAAAGTATCCATGGGGCAGAGCAAGCTTTGAATTTCTACAGCAGATGCCGAAAAAGATCATTTGGAAACCAAAACCAGATAAAAAAAATTGGCGCGCTACAATTCCATTATAATTTTTGCGGCTTCTAATATGCGTTCATGGTAACACTTTTACGTACTTATTTGTTCCTCTTTTGTGTTTTTGTATTGATAAGTTTTAATGATGAGATTTTAATTGTTCATTATCAGTCTTCGGTATATGAAGTTATACCCTCAATTGGACATATTATCAACTGATGCGTCCCTTGCTAGGATGATAAAATGTCAGAAGGAAAAAAACTTTGTCAGAGTGGCAATCGCTTCATCCATTTCGTTTTTGCGATAGTAAATATGCATATTTAAGCTAAAGTTGTCCATTTTGATGCATTTAGTGGTTTTGTTTGATTATATGCTCGTTACTGCTTATATTTTACTGTGCCTTCAGACGTAGGTGCATTCTCTCCCTGTCCTTACTAATCACGAGACATATCAAGCATTCATGAGGAATTTTATTACACTTGAGTAAGATAATTCAGACGAAAGAATTGATAGAAGACAGACATTGATTGGGACAATTGATGTTTTTTGTAAAGGCTCAGGGTATGGAGGTTGTGCATCTTGTTTTGTTAGTGTAGAGGGGGTATCAGTAGGAGATGTTGGTTAAAGCCTACATGCGTTAAGCTAAAGTTGTCCATTTTGATGCATTTAGTGGTTTTGTTTGATTATATGCTCGTTACCGCATATATTTTACTGTTCCTTCAGACGTAAGTGCATTCTTTCCCTATGCTTACTAATCACGAGACATATCAAGCATTCATGAGGGATTTTATTACACTTGACCAAGATAATTCTGATGAAAGAATTGATAGAAGACAGACATTGATTGGGACAATTGATGATTTTGTAAAGGCTCAAGGTATGGAGGTTGTGCATCTGGTTTTGTTGGTGTAAGAGGGGGTATCAGTAGGAGATGTTTATTAAAGCCTACAGGCATTTAAAGTCATTGTGGCCACAATCCAGCTATCTCAAAGTCAAGTACCAGAAAAGATGGAAAGTCTCTGGGTGGAAAATGCTACCATTCTTAAGAGACCATAGCAACTTGGGAAGAGTAATGAGACAACAGGAGGTAGAGATAGCAGATGAAAATGTGAAGAAGCTTGATATCCAAGGGTCGGGTAGCATCCCAATCTCTGAAAGTGTGGAACTCTAGGGAATGATTTCTGAACCCTTCTTTACTCTCAAAATGCTGATACAGATCCCGGGTAACATTTTCATGATTTCGGCCAGAGTAGGCTTGTTTGGAGCTAAGAGGTTGTGATCGGGTTTCTTTGTCCTTCTTAGACAGGTCTCATTATTGTTTATGCAGTCCTGGATTTCTTCCAAGGTCGGGGTCATCTCTATAAGCCCGAATCTAAACACCATTCTATCATTGTCCCAGTATTCAGTTAAGACCTCGATGAGTGCTTTACAACCCGTGTCATAGTCATGAGGGAGGGTAAATGACCTGGCCAGCATGAAACCTCTCTACGGTGCTTGTCATCTAAGTCGAACCACCATATTCTCAGCAATTTCGATACTTTCAAGACCATGTCGAAATGAAGGTTGGTAGACATCTACACAAATAACACACAATTAGGCCCCGCCCCTAGACAATGGTTTAACCCATAGGTGCAAGTCATGTTACGTATCCTCGGGTTGACAACCGCGCGGATACATAAGGTAGTCTTCTATTTGGCTTCAAACACGTCTCAAATGTTCAAAGCCCTTCCTGGGTCAATATACGCTAATTAAGTGGGATTTGACTTAGCTCTAACCTAAGTTGACTAGAGTGGTCTTAATCAAATGACTTGGGTACCCGGGAGACTGCCCGAGGTGAATCGTTGTTGACTGTTGGACGACAACGAACAAACTAAATCTTAAATAGGTTCCAAAGAAGTATTTTTGGTTTTTTACTGGAGGACAACTGTGGATCCGCATAATCATCTTTGTACACTAATGCAAGTGTGTGAGGTTTGCCATTTGGCGGAAGATGAATGCATGAATGACAATTTATTTTGCAATAAAGTAAATACATAAGCAATTTAAATAGCAATTTTATATTATCCCCCGTGGAGTCTCCATCTGTTACGGTTCACTTTTACGCGGAGGCATAAAAGCTACCGGATAACTTATGGACTCTTGGAATTATTTTTATATAGTCTCCACCTAATTTATATAAAAAACTAGGAAAACCATATTTTTAAAGGATTTTTCAAGATAAAAGAAAATTTTAATTAAACCAGAGTTCGGGTAAGGGTTCAAATGATCCCTGGGAAGGTGTTGGACACTCCGGTATTAAAGATCCGTAAGATACAGTTGACCTCGTATCTTAAATAATAAAAATTACATTAAATTGCTTAATATGTTTAAAATATTACAAAATATAGTTGTCATTCAAATTATTTTCCGCCCAAAAATAGCTTTTTCACACAAACACGTTAATAGTAAACAAGTTTTCAGAAATATACTTTTTCGGAAGGTAAAAATCCCTTTTCATAAAAGAGGTAGCAAAATTGTTTATTTTCTTTCAAAATATTGATCTTTATTTGGTAGTAAAAAAATATCAATATATATACCTTTTATTTTAAAGGAGGTCAACCGCTAATTTTTGTTCCCTTGACTCAAACTACTAATAAAGATTTTCCTACTTTTATTGGAAAAAACAAATATAAACTTAGTTAGGAAATATTAATTCAAGACTTGATTTCTTCTTTAAAACTCATGTCAAGTTAAAGAAGGATCATATCCTTTTCTCTTTTGCAAATTTGAACCAAGATTATTTTCATTTATTTGCAAAGCTAGGTTTTAACAGATTTTAAAAGCATGTGAACAAAGCCGGAAAAAACCTTTTCTTATTAATTATCCGAAAATGAACACTTTATTTTAAAGACATAAAATAGCAACTCTATGTAATTAGATCCTACCCTATGGGTTCCAATAATAAATAATGTCTTTACAATTAGCAAATAAAAATAACATAAAATAAAGCAAACGGGTTGGTGGATATACCGGCCCATCAATTACCGTATAAAAGATATTCCTATTTTTTCTAGGTCATTTTCTCCCATGGCTGGGCCTTCTACCATTTTACCCATGGTTGAGCCTTCATTATTTGCTGGACTCGATAAAAATGTGTTGGTGGACCCTTAGGTCCAACGACTCAAACATTGCGCGAAAACAGAGGGATGTGGGCCCTGCAAGACTCCGATACATAGTAGGATCAGTCACTGGAGTACCAACCATTGCACTAAGTTTGGATTTAGAATCAACTGGAGTGGACAGGATTTTGCAGTTGTCCATCTTAGCTTTGTGCACGATCTCCTCTACATACTTACGCTGGCAAAGAAACATACAATCTGCAGATCTAGTGACTGAGATCCCCAAAAAATAGCTCAACTTCCCCAAATCAGTCATGGCAAATTCAGACTTGAGCAGTGCAATAATCTCGTCTTTCAACACAATAGTAGAGGCAGTAAGAACAATGTCATCCACATACAACAGTAAATAAGCAGTATTACGGCCACGATGTAAAGTAAAGAGAGAGTTATCACATCTGTTGCATGTAAACCCAAGACGCATAATGAACTGTACAAAACGATCATACTATTCTCTAGGGGCCTGTTTTAAGCCATAAAGTGACTTACGGAGATGACACACATAATGTGGGGCTGCTATGTGGACAAAACCAGGCGGCTGGTGCATGTATACAGTTTCTCGTAAATCCCATGAAGAAATGCATTCTTCACATCTAGCTGATGAATCGGCCAATGCTTTCCCATAGCAATGCTTAGAACTGTGCGAGTGGTGGCCGGTTTAACAACCGGACTGAATGTCTCACCGCAATCAATGCCCTCCTGCTGGTTTGTACCATTTGCCACTAGTCTTGCCTTGTATGTTTCTAAGTCACCACTATCCCTGAACTTGTGACGAAAAAGCCACATGCAACGAATCACATTCACCCCCTCTGGTCGAGGAACCACGTCCTAAGTATGCTGTTTCGTTAAAGCATTAAACTCTTCACACATGGTCGCATTCCAATTCTAGTCCAGTTTGGCTAATTTAGGGCTTTTTGGAATATGTGAAATTATTTGGGTTGACAGGTTAAATTGGACTTTGGGTTTGAAAATCCCGTGTTGGGCACACGGGTTTCCATCCGGTGTGTGGGCGCTGGCTGGGTAAGGGTGTTGGTTGACTGGTTGGTTGGACTAGGTGATGGCAGAATCGGGTGTGCTGCAGTTTGTGTTATCGGGACTGGGTTTTGATCGAGGGTGGTTGTCGGGTGGTGTGGACCAGTGGCGATGTTTGGGATTGGAGTCGAGTGGGTTGGGTGGAACAGGGGCGGCACGGATCTGGAGCCTGGCCCAGTAACCCTTGTTGCTGAAAAGAGAACTGGGCTGGATGATATCATGAAACTGTAGCCCAGTTCTGATTTGGGTAACCAGAGACAGGGCCGACCCATGACGTGGTGTTGCTAAACTGCTGTGGTTGTTGGCCTCGTCCTTTCCCGCGGCCGTTGCCGCCTCGCCCACTGCGCGGTTTTGCCACGGTTGGATGTTTTCCGGCGGTGGCCTGATGTTATGCGGGCGGTTCAACTGTTAATGCCTTCTGGTTATGCTCGTCCTTTTTCGCACGTCGAGTTTCCTCCAATAACAATTGCAATCGTGCTTTGTTGAAACTTGGTAGAGGGTCAGCATGTTGTATCATCGTTGCTAGGGTGTCATATTCACCCTTGGGGAGGCCTGCAACTAATTGTAACACCATCTTTGTTTCGGACACAGGCATACCAACATTGGACGGTTGGTCTGCCACCAGTTTCAACTGCTTGCAATATTCTGACATATTAGAGAAGTTTTCAAGACGGGTGGTGTTGAACTGTTCTTCCAAGTACACGGCACGAGTGTTCTTGTTGTCTTGAAAAATTTCTTCCAAACGTGTCCATAGATCATGGGCAGAGGCACCCGTTTTCATAATTGTATAGAGTAAATCCTTGGATATAGTGTCATATATCCACTGTTTGACCACGACATCGAGGCGATGCCATGTGATGTCGTCCATATCGGGAGGACGAGGGAAAGAGTCGTCTATATGATCAAGCATATGATATACACATACATGGATACAAAATAGTTCCACCCATGACCAATATTGGTCATCTTCCTGATCAAGAATTATAGGGATAAAATTCTTGATGTTGGTAACGGCGAGAGCCGGATGGAAAGATGGTGAGGAGAGGGTAGTGGGTGGTTGGATGACGACTAAGTTAGTAGCGGAAGCATCAGAAGAAATGGGAGTAGCCAAATTCTCCATTAGAATGGTGGAAATTGGGAAGAGAAAAAAATGGTGCCGTCGGCCGAGAGATGGGGGGCGGCGGAGGCAAGAGGAGAATTTTTTCTAGATTAGGGTTTTGGTTCTTGATACCATGTAAGATGATATTAATCTCCCTTGAGGAGTCTTTCTCATTAATATCAATATATATAGTGTACAATATACAACCTTAATACAAGAGGAATCCTAGTTTACCATAATTATCTATCACTAAATATACTTACAATATATGGGATATATACTAATTATGGGTAGGGATTGTAGTGTACTTATTGTACACGTTTACAGAGATGATGGTGAGAAGAGGTGTGTCTATCTCCGAGAATCAGTTTGGATTCATGCCGGGGCGTTCGACTACAGAAGTCATTCATCTTATTCGGAGGTTGGTGGAGCAGTATAAGGAGAGGAAGAGAGACCTACATATGATTTTCATCTACCTCGAGAACGCATACGACAAAGTCCCTAGGGAAGTTCTATGGAGAAGTTTGGAGGTTAGAGGTGTACCTGTGGCATACACTAGGGCAATCAAGGATATGTATGATGGAGCCAAGACCAGGGTACGGACAGTTGGAGGAAACTCAGAGTTTTTCTCAGTGATGATGGGGCTGCACCAGGATCAGCTCTTAGCCCATTCCTATTTGCATTGGTGATGGATGTACTGTCGCGACAAATCCAAGGGGAGGTGCCATGGTGTATGTTATTCACAGACGACATAGTCATGATTGATAAGACTCGCAGCGGAGTGAAAACTAAGCTGGAGGTTTGGAGACAGACTCTGGAGTCTAAAGGGTTCAGGCTGAGTAGGTCCAAGATAGAATACTTAGAATGCAAGTTCAGTAACGGGAACGACCTTGAAACAGGCGCGGAGGTGAGGCTTGGTACTCATGTCATTTCAAATAAAGGGAGCTTCAAGTACCTCGGGTCTATTAACCAAGGGAATGGAGAGATTGATGACGATGTTACACATCGTATTGGGGCAGGGTGGATGAAATGGAGGCTCGCATCTGGAGTCTTGTGCGATAAAAAGGTGCCACCAACACTTAAAAGTCAAGCTCTATAGGGTGGTGGTTAGACCGACTATGTTGTAAGGGGCGGAGTGTTGGCCGGTCAAGACTTCGCACACCCAAAAGATGAAAGTTACCGAGATGAGGATGCTAAGATGGATGTGTGGCCATACAAGGAGGGATAGAATTAGAAATGATGATATCCGAGACAGAGTGGGAGTGGCCTCGGTGGAGGATAAGATGCGGGAAGCGAGGTTGAGATGGTTCGGGCATGTGCAGAGGAGAGACACAAATGCCCCAGTGCGGAGGTGTGAGAGGTTGGCTATGGACGGGTACAGGAGGGGTAGAGGTAGGCCGAGTAAGTATTGGGGAGAGGTGATTAGACGGGACATGGCGCAAGTGCAACTCACTGAGGACATGACCTTAGTTAGGGGGTTATGGAGGACACATATTAGGGTAGAACTGAGGACATGACCTTAGTCCCGCCTATGCTTACAAACTGGTAGTTGTAATATTATTATTGTAGGCTCGCTTAGCCTATCATACTAGTAGGCACAGTATTGCCTTATAGTCACTTGTCGTTTGATTTATGATGCTATGTGTATTTTTTTTGTCTTATTTACTTGCATTATTTCTTGCTTCTTTTTGCTTCTTTTTCTCTTTCAGAATTCGCGATCATGACTTACTCACTTTGTTTGTCCTACTTTGCTTAGGCGTGTGCTTTGTCTTGAGCCAAGGGTCTCTCAAAAACAGTTGTTCTACCTACCAAGGTAGAGGTAAGGTCTATGTATGTTGTTGTTGTTGTTGTTGGTCATTGTCTGACTGGATAGTCAGACCAGGGTTTAAAGCTCTGCGATGCAATGAATACCAGTAGAATAGGCTAAATGAAGCTCGGAAATTAACTGAGGCAATAGAAATTGAGCAAAGGGAGCTTATAAAGTAATTCATCAAAGGAATTGAATTCAGATTTATCATCTTCAAAGCAATCTGTACCATTCAGGATAATTTTGGCTATCCCAGTGGCTGTTTAATTAAAAAATTTATCTGGTTCCTTTAACATTGAGTATCGTTGTTCCCTTCAAGTGCTTCAGTACTCAAAGAAGATGGCTTCAGCATATTTATATCAAGCTCAAGTTATTTCTTTAAGGTGAGAAGCTCCATATTAATTTTTCTGCATGCCTAATCTGGTAGCTTTTTTTCTCTTTTGATGAGTTCAGGTGCGTCCTTTGTGGAATTAACAGGAAGGAACCCTCTAGTCTACAAACTTATATGACCTGGATTTCGAAAACATTTAGTTCCTTATAACCCTTTATCGAAAAAGATTTTGAGTTGCATAAGCTTACTATTCACCTGATCTTATTTCAATTCTTCATTAGAATGTGAAGAATTACATTTCACTGCAATTTCTGTTGGCTATATGTTCCTCAAAGGTCCCTCTTTTTTTGAGAAAAGAAACAAAAAGAAAAAAGAAAAAGAGAAGATGTCCTCTCCTTACCTTTGATGAGTTTCTTGTGGTAAGTGTCATTATGTGACGACTGTATACTATGCCATCTGATGGTCTATATAAGGTTCCATCATTTGGAAAGGGAGTTTTAAAGGATACATCTATAACTATCAGAAACTTTAGGATTGTACATGAAACTATTGCCTTCGAAAAAATAGGGAACTGCTGTGAAAATCAGCTAAGAAACCATGGAATAATGTTGCAATTGGAGGGGAAAATTGAAGAGTTTGTCGAGTTAGAAGAATCATGGAAAATTGTGGAAGAGTAAGGTTTTCAATAGGACGTCAAGAAACAAGTAATTTACAATGAAAAAACAATTTTCTTGTGTTGCAAGTCTTGTGAGGCTGTGAGCAATGTTTTTTACGACATACTTTTTCTACATGGAAATGTCGTCTACATGTATCTTTTTGTTTAGCTTACTCTTGCTATTCTAAATACATCAATGATCTGCACTCATTTCTGGATGACGATGTTAAGGCTCATATTTTGTAGCGTTCAATTTCCTGTATAGTGCGTTATTTTCATTCCTAAAGATCAAGTCTTGAACCGTCTTATCGTTATCTTTATATTTCATAACATAACAGCAGGGTTTATAATTGCATTTCACTTTAAAAAGCTATCAGATGATTACTGGTTTTTACAGGAGTTGCCCCAGTAAAGACCTGAAACCTGGAGATTCTAGTCAATTATTTCATATTCTGCATAATAAACTCATATGATGACAACCTCACATTCCCTTGGTTGGTGTTACTTGCTTTTTCGATACTGCACGACATCTTTTATATTGTTTTAGAAATGCAAAGACTGGCTGGGGAGTATTGCTGTTGGTCATAACAAATGATGAATTAGGATGTGTGTGTAATGTGCTTGAAGATACAGATATTTTCGATATGTTTTGAGTATGTAATGCTTCCCATATTATTTGTTATGACTTCTTTACTTCCCTAATTTTTTTTAAAAAAACTGCTTTGATTTGCTTTCCTTGAGTTGAGGGTCTATTGGAAACAGTCTCGCTACCTCCACAAGATTAGGTTTGCATACACACTACCCTCTCCAGACCCCACTTGTTGTTGTTGTTTTGGGCATATTTATATCTATAATATTTAGTTGTTGCCATCTCTTGCTTTGTTTGAAAGATTGAAGCATGAGCAATTGGATTAAATAAATGTTCTGTGATTTTGAGTGCAGATCACATTTTGCTTTGTGAATCTGAGAGATGCATTGACAAAAATCCTCTTCTCTATTTGTTAAACAGTTCCAGATCACGTGATGGGAAACTTTATTAGAAAAAAAGGTAACATCTGGGATTTTCAGAATATTTTATTTAATTATCTGCCGTTCTTATCTACCAAAATAAGAAGAAAAAAAAAGAAGGTGCCTCTAGTTCTTTCTGAGTAAGCTGTGCAATTTTAAGTTGAACATTTTTGTAGGAAGAATCATTCGTTGCTGATAGAGGAGTTAAAATATTGTTGTAAGAGTCTAGCCAAAGACAAATTCCTTGGTGACAGTACCAAATGCTAAGTCTTAGCGCGCAGTTTCACCAACAAAGTTACAGATCATTCTTCTACTAAATCTATTAATGAAGCTTTGTTACTGCTGAAGTTGCAACTATGTTGTTGTCTTAGACAGGGGCGAATCTAGGTGCAAAAATTGAGTCACGTGAACCCATGGTCACCCGACTAAACTCGGTATATTATGTGTATAATTTTTAAAATATGTCTAATATTATCTTAAGGAACTCATGGTCAAAAGAGACTAAGTGGTGCACTGGTTAAGGTGCAGGGTTTAATTCCTCAAGGTTGAGAGATCAACCCAACTTGCTGCATTATTTTTTTATCTCATCTTAAAAACAAAGGTGCACCTATAATCTTGAAATCCTGAATTCGCCTCTGGTCTTAGTTATTTAGTTTGCATTGTGAACTTATCTTCTTGATTTCCGAATGTCGGGATGACATCCAAAGGTGCATGGGTGAGACGTACTTTTGTTCATAGCTAAAGAATATAAACTCAGGTTGGTGAAAGAATGTTAGGCGAAGAATGTTAAAGATCAAGCAGATGGAGTACTATCCACCCCATCAGTCCAACAGGGAGTTCTGTTCACATCAAGATTTTTTTTTTCTTTTGTTGCGTATTATTTAATTTATACCGCAGAAATATATCTGGAAATGTTTATAGTTATGTTAATTTTGAAGGTACTCTCCTTGACTCAGGGTTGGAAGTAGTACTTTGACTGATATTGACAACTTATACACCTTTGTAAAGTAGGATAGATGATGTAATGGTCTTTCATTAACTGTGTTTAGGGATGGCAACGAGTCGGATCTGGACCAGATCCTACAAGATCAAGATTCAGATTCATTTTTCATACCTGAATCCAGATTCGGATCCAGATCCGTCGGGTCCATAAAAATCAGATCCAAATCCGGATTCACCGGGTCCACGGATCGGATCTGGATCCACATGTAAAAAAATTTGTCTTGCTAAGAATTTTTGACAAACGATTTTTACTTAGCTAATAGTTTACTGTGTTTCAATTTTGAAATGTTCATATGAGATATTTTGTTCGTTGTCTCGTTTTGATATATTTTGTTCGTTGTCTCGTTTTGATTGTGAGCTATTAATTGAAAATGTTGGACAATGACAATAATTGTGGAAAATGCTGACTAGTATTTCCACAATGAAGAACTTGCATGTGCTTGAAATCTTCACAAATGAAGTGAATATAATTTTAACTACTTGTCTATGGAGATGTTAGTCATTCACTAATATAACATTGATTTTATTGTCGAAGTTACCTCTTTATGTTTTGGTTTTTGAGTTAACGCGGGGATAAATTAAACTTGTTTTGAGAATTAAACTTGCAAGGATGTGCTTAGCAATTTTAAGAAAATACTTATAAAATTACATTCTAGGTTATGAATATATTTAATAAAAAATGGATCCACGGGTCGGATTTGGACCGGATACGGATCTCAAATACAAGATCCAAATCCAAAACGAGATCCGATCCGTCAGAAATGGATCCGGGTCCGATCCGGTTCCGTCGGGTCCAAATTTTGAAGATTCATATCCTATAAAACGGATCTGGATCCACCGGATCCGGACCGAATCCAGGATCCACTGTCATCTCTAACTGTGTTACACACACTCTCTCTATATATAGACTCTATTCTGGCATTTAACAACAATTGTTTCGCGTATATGATATCTACTTGCATCAATCAAATCAATGTACTCCCGTCTCAAATTAACTGTCATTTTCTTATTTTACTCAGTTCTTAAAAAATATTAATTAGGAGGGTATTTGATCTAAGTTGTCTTTATTTATGTTTAAGTTATAATCTTCTTTTCATTAACTGTTTACTATATTTATATGTTATCTTCATTAATAATTAAATTCTACTAAGGGTAAAATGAAGAAAAATTAATTAATTATGTTTTGAATTTCTAAAACGTTAAATAATTTGAGATAACTATTTTTGTTAACCACAATTGATAATTTGAGGTGGATGGAGTATAAGTTTGTGCAATTTTTAGCATTATTTGACCACCGTGGAGTTTCAGGAATGGTGGTCATCAGCTAGAAAACCAACAATTTATGGCATTAAACTTCTGAAACGTTTTGCACTTACAACAAAATGTTGCTGGCCCATGAATACCCATAAACACACCTCTTAAAGGACCTCTTAATCACCTCTCCTCCTAAACATTATATATTGAAACCTTACTCCTGTTTGAGGGCAGTGGAAGAATAAAAAAAAGAGCAGCAGAAGCCATAAACGAAAAGAACAAAAACAGAAACTCTTCCTTTTCCTCTAAATTTTCCATTCTTCATCAAGTCGTTTCGTGTTTGTTTTCTTCGTCAGAATCAACCTATTTGCTTTGTAGTGTTGATTAGTTGTTGTTTTATCTTGGGAGACTATTGTCCGCTAACGTAAAAGCATATATACGAGGCAATCTTGTCTTAAAGACAGAGAGTCCTCTCTCGACTCAGCCACAGTTGTAACAATCCAGATTTAGTGTTTCTTGATTTTAGATTATCAAGATTCAAGACTCAACAAGCTTGCGGCAATTATAATATAGCTGTTTGTTTATCCTTTCAAACACTTGTAATATTTATTTACTTCATGTACTGCAATTATATCCAACAATTTTAAGACAAGATTATATTAGTGTTCGAAAGATGTCGGTCAACAGTTGTGTGACCAAATCTAGCTATGGCTGTGGTTTTCTAGTAGAAGATAGTTCTGATTATGCTGTTGAAGGTCAAGGTGTTTATGGTGTCACCGCTCCCAAGAGTGGTGGGAATAAGCGCCCACGAGAGGCTAAGGATGTCAAATGGGACAAAAGGAGAAGTCTGAACATGTTGTTCTATCATGTAGCAGAAGTCTTATATCTGTCCCAGACAAAGGATCCGAATTATGGTACGGAGGAAACAGTCACTCAATCCGACGAAGTGACTGAAGTGGGCCAGAATCTGAAATTGGGATAAGTAATTTTTCTTCCTTGTCAAAAATAAGATTAAATGATGTCTGATTAAAAAGGGCTTAAAGTATGGAGGAATATGAAAATGTTTTCCTGAAATAAATTATATTCCTTACGGTTTAAAATCAGAAGTTTAATCTTACCTTTCCTCCCGTTTAAAGATTGGGCTATTGTAAATGACTTAAAAGATCCGTTCTTTTAGGTGTAATAATTAAAAGTGTGTAAAGTATGTTCGCACATACGAAAGAGAGAGATCCACTGACTGTGCGAAAACTGTTACCACTCTTAAGCAGCGCCAAGAATTGTCTGGGCACCAATCTCAAGGGAAGAAGACTAAAAGATAATGGCTTATCTTAAGACGTTGAAACTGTCACACTATTTGACAAAATATCCTTCGTTTGATAGGATGATATTGGACACTCAGTCGTACAAAGCCTACGGGCGACTGGAGTGGGCCAGAACTTCCAGCTCTTAAAAGATATGAAGGCCAAAAGAAAAGCAGAAAAGTAATGGACACCTAGTGAGGTGGGATAGAGTTTTAGGTCTTAAATGATCTGAAGGCCTAAAGAAAGGCAGAAAAGAAATTGGACACTCAGTCTGCCAAAGCAACTGGAGTGGGCCAGAGTATCCAAATCACATATGATCCGGTTACGCCCTAACCACGAGCAAGAGGTTGTTCATGTGAAGCAACGCCACCTCTAAAGTAGAAGGGGTTGGAGAGATTGTCCTTATAAAGGACTTTAGGGAATGAGATCACTCTAAAAGAAGGTGATACATGTCCCAAACTTGGTTTCAGGGACGTTGTTGGTCAAACTGGTTTGAGACTAGTCCAACAGGTCTGTACTAACAAAGAATGGTACAGTATGACTGTACCCAAATGAATGATATATTTATAATATGTGCATCTATGCCATCATAGATTATGACACGTTAAATAGAAAGTCATTCAAAAGCTAACGAAGTTGAGATTGTTGCCTTCTGTCGACATAAATCCTCAAAATAAATGTGAGGTGAGCGAAGAGGCAAAATTACCTTTTCGTTCCGTCAAAGGATAAGCGAAAGAAGCACCGCTCCTCTAGAACTTAGTCACACCTACATAGGTGATTTGAAATTTATACAAAATAGAGAGGGGAGATAAGTACTTTGTGACCTTTATTGACGATGGTACAACGTATTGCATCGTTTGTTTGTTGAAAAGCAAAGATGAAGCTGTTGAAGCGGATAAGCGCTACAAAGCAGAAGTTGAAAATCAACTAAGACAATAGATTGAAGAATTCATAGTGATAGAGGGGGAGAAATTGAAGTATCATTTATCAAACGATTGCTCCTTACTCACCTCAGTCTAACGGTGTTAGCCAAGCGCAAAGCCGTACGCCCAAAATATGTGGGGCAAGACGATCCTTACCGCTAATGTGATTCTCAACAGAACTACGCATAAGGATAAGTGTAACCCTCCGTGTAAAACATGGAAAGAATCCCACCTATATATGTTGGGATGTGGGGTGGCTTGGTAGAGGTTGGAATAACGAAACAAGTCAAGTTGGACCTAAGATTGTAAATTGCATATCCACTAGATCTACAAATAGCAGTAGTGTTTGTCACCTCTTGGTGTCAAAGAATGTTGAATTCTTTGAAGATAACTTTCTTTGAGAAGGAAAAAGAAGTAATTGCTCGAGGTTAACAAGAATCCGCGAGTGCCTGATTGTCCGAAACCAGACGTTCCAGAGCTACAGGACTCGAAAGTTGCTAACTATCCGGAACTTAATGTTTCAGATCTACAGAACTCTAGGATTCTAGATGTTGAAGCGAGACGGAGCAAAGAGGGGACAAAGACTTGTTCCATGCCTTCTAGCTTGTATGGTTGAGAACGAACCATGGACAATTGACAAAGAATTGTTATCTCCAGAAGCACTGCTTTGGAAAGAAGCTACAAAGAGAGAAATAGATTCTATCAGATAGAACCATACTTGTGTAATGGTTGACCTTCCTCCGGAAAAAGAACCTTTGGGTTGTAAAAGTGAATACTCAAAAGTGAGTACATAGTAGATGGATATACTGATGAGTATAAGGCCACGACTACTTGTACATGTGCTCCCCTGTGAATATCTTAACATGCAGGGCTTTGCAGTCTTGCGTGACTTGGATGTTGAGACATCCTTCCTAACCGGAGAGTTGAAAGGGGAGGATCAGAGTTGGTTTGTTGGATTATTGAGCTTCTTCCTGAACTTTCATTTTGGCCCTTGAAATGTTTACATTTTGGTCCTGGAAGTTTCAGGTGAAACAGAAACAATGAATTTGACAACAGAAACATTGACTCTGAAACTAGAAAACCAACAGTCTGAAAGTGGAAGTCATATTGATACAAAAGTCTCGATATGAAAGATATGGGTATCACAGATGACATCTTAGGAATTAGAATTTCTAAGATATCTAACGGATTAGTCTAATTCCAAACTCAGTTGTGAGATAGTTGACAGTTTCGTTGAAGCCACCAACGGATATGAATCATATAACTGATTGGAATCATGGTGCACTCATATACAAGGAGCGATATGTGCAGGTCACATATAGTTCAACGTATGTTACACACTACAATCGAACTGGTATCGGCTTACAAAGTAGATCAGTTGAACTAAAGTTCACTCGTGATTCTAAAAATGATCAATAGAAGGCGTTAAGTTGGATATGATGATATCTGAAATATTCGCTTATCTACGGATTATGATATTCTGGATGTCCAGCTGTTCTGGGAGAACACAATGATGCAAACTGGACATCAGATATGAAGAACACCAAAGCCACAAGTAAATGTGTAAGGTGGGTCTTAGAAAATCCTCTAAGCAAACTTACATCGGCCGATTCATGATGGAATTGGAGTTTATCGCTTTAAACAAAGAATGAAAGAAGTTGAGTAACTTCACGACTCCTTAGAGGACGTCCCTTATTGGGAGAAACTCGTGCCTTCAGCAGTTATACATTGTGGCTAGCCGGTTGGCTTCAGGAAGGGCACGAATGACGACGTGTGGACATATCTGTCGGAGACATAAGACCGTATGACAGTTGATCATCACGGGTGTCACTTACTTGATTATTAATCAAAGGATATAGAGGACCCTTTAACTAAGGGAATACCCAAATATCAAGAATTCTGCATGTCTAGGGGAATGGGCTTAAAACCCAAACAAAATGAACCTTTGCGGTGGTAACCCAACCATAATGACTGGAGATCCCAAGAATTTGGTTCAATAGGAAAACTAAGCGGCAAAAGGTTCAGTTGAGCACTTCGAATGATGATTTCTGTAAGGAAACATGAATCCAAAGTTGTTCCCGCGATAGACATTAAAGTGTTACCTGCATGGTGGGTAAAGGTTAAGCTTTCAAACCTTTAATGATCCTCAAACGGTTGAGGTTAAGGTTGAGAAAACTTTTAATGATTCTTAACACTTATGAAGTAGGGTATAGCAGGATACCTTGTAGGAGATCACCTATTTAAGTGCGAGGACATGCCGTCGCAAATGAACGCATTTAAGAATTCAAGTGTGTCCACGGTCACAACGGACAGAACAATAAGAAGAAAATGAATAAGGGGGTTACTGTGTTGGTATCATTGACTTGGCTTACACTAAACACTGACGGTTCAAGATATCACGTTCACCGCGCAGTAAGTAAGTCCGGTGGTATTCAACTAGGGAAGGTTCAAAGCTAAAGCTACCTCTCCTGATGCAATATCTTTTCGTTGAAAGATTGCTGAAATTAGGCACCTTGTGTGTGCACCAAAATCTCTTTCAAAAGGGGATTGTTGGAAATTTGCCTTTGGTGGGAAGGTTGTGTCCACTCATATTGAATGACTTAAACACTAGGGTTCCACATGTTGGAGGCTTTGTCTCTTCATACGTGCATAATCTACTAAGTGAGTAGATAACCTAGGGCCAATGATCGTCAAATTTCGTTAAGAAATGAAAGAGATATTGGTCCACGAAGTAAGGTGTTTGAGACATGAAAATATGATGTGGGACAAATCTACCACATCGGTGGAAAAGGGAAGAATTATTCTTTTTATAAGCCTCAAAATTAGATAAGGGTTTGGGACCCCAAGGGGTAACCTATATGTTTGAAGGAGAGAGGACCTAGGTGTGCTTGGGTTCGAGGCTAGCCCCACACGCACGCTGCCGCCCGCCCGTCCAGTCTCGGGTCGTGGGTCATGGGCTTCTGGGCTACTTCTGAGATTATCTTTTGGACCCCAAACTATTTAGTATTTACACTTTGGTCCATGGAGTTTCAGGAATGGTGGTCAGCAGCCAGAAAGCCAACAGTTTATGGCATTAAACTTCTGAAACGTTTTGCACTTACTACAAAACGTTTCTGGCCCATGAATACCTATGAATACATCTCTTAAAGGACCTCTTAATCACCTCTCCTCCTCCTAAACACTATATATTGAAACCTTACTCTTGTTTGAGGGCAGTGGAAGAATAAAAAAGGGAGCAGCAGAAGCCATAAACGAAAAGAACATAAACACAAACTCTTCCTTTTCCTCTAAATTTTTCATTCTTCGGCAAGTCGTTTCGTGTTTGTTTTTTCTTCGTCAGAATCAACCTATTTGCTTTGTAGTGTTGATTAGTTGTTGTTTTATCTTGGGAGACTATTGTCCGCTAACGTAAAAGCATATATACGGGGCAATCTTGTCTTAAAGACAGAGAGTCATCTCTCGACTCAGTCACAGTTGTAACAATCCAGATTTAGTGTTTCTTGATTTCAGGTTATCAAGATTCAAGACTCAACAAGCTTGCGGCAATTATAATATTGGATGTTTGTTTATCCTTTCAAACACTTGTAATATTTATTTACTTCATGTACTGTAATTATATCCAACAAAAGATTGATTAAAACACTTTCTTTAGATCTTACCCCTTATAACGTCGATATCCCAATAATCAAAAGTAGAGATTGAAACCGTCCCACTTTCATCGAAAAATCAAAATCCGGCGGCCTTATTTTCCTCTATATAGTATCCTATTGGGAAGTCCTTTAAATAATAGGCGGTGTGTGTGTTGTGAATCTTTAAGGGGAAAAAATTCTGCCATGGATATGGGAAAGAAAAAGAAAGTAGGCAAAGAAGGAAGAAGAATGGAAACTTTTTAAAAATTATAACAAAATAAATGAACAAAAATAAAAGATTTAAAAAAACGGTGTTAAACAAAGAACAAAAGTACATTAATTTGAAATTGTTTTGGGCAGGGAGTATTATTTTCTTTCTTATACTATGAACAACTACCACTCTAAAAACATTGTCTGACATAATTATTTCTTGAGCATTCTCCCCATAAATCAAAGAAACAAAATAGGACCTTAAAATAATTGTCTCCGGGCATAGCTGGATGACAAATGAGAAAAACATAAAATTCAGTTGGAGGCATGTAGCGTGAGTTCGAACTAGAGGTGGTCAGTGGGCCTGGTTCGGAGCGGGTCCTGACGGGATGGGACCCGACAGAATTGGGGATTGGGTCGGGTTGAGGTTGTGGAGGGATCGGCGGGCCGGGACAGGCCGTTGTCCCGTCCCTTATCCCGCCAAAAAGGGGGACCGGTATTAGCGGGGCGGGGTCGGGATCGGGGTTTTTTTTTTACACACTTAATATAAAAAAAGTTGTGAATATAAACACTTCAATAATTGAACAAGATAGTGTAATAAAAACGTTCTTTCTCTGCCTCTTATATTATTTAATAGAAATATGAATTTTTGTAAAACCTTAAATTGAATTTTCAACATTGAAATTGACATTCACACCTATACTACCACAAAATTTCGACGTTGAAATCTATTGTATATCGTCAAATCTTTACTAAAAAAAGGAAAAATTAGAAACCGATTTGGGAGAAAATTCAAATTGATTGGGAAACAGAGGTTTTCCTAAAAATTGACGGCGCTTTGCCCGTCTACGTCTCGAAAAAATACGCAAAATAAAAAAATGGGTAAAACGGATATCCGAGTGCATAGTTATGACCATTTAAAGTTGCATCAATTTACAACTACTTTATCTCCCTACGTTTTTCTCCAATTGAATTACATTTTCAACAACTACTCCTGTCGATGCTTCCGTGATATGTTAATTAAGTTCATGCCGCATTCGACTTCCTTAAAAGCTTCGGCTTCAATCTAGCCACTCAAAGACAAATGTACCATTAAATGCACTTTATATTTAGAGGCGTTCATAACGCATCTCATGTTGCTACTTTATTTGTTCATGATATGATTATTGCAAAGTGTTCTGTAAACAATTTGGTTATTCAAGTTTCCCGGGTCATCGTAAGCTCTACGAACAATTATCTACATTATATAAATGATATCAATACTGGAGTCAATAATTTGTAATTGAGAATTGAAACTTGAAATCGAGGTCTGGGGCGGGGGCGGAGTTGGGACGGGTTGAGGTCAGGGTTGGGGCGAGTCTGAGGCTGGGCGGGACGAGCCCAGGTCACGTCCCGGTTTTGAGTCCAGACACCGTATTTTTAGAGGGGATCAGAGCGGGATCGGGCGGGACCGTGCCGACCCGGCCCACTGGTCAGCCTTAGTTCGAACCCTAATGGGAGCAATTTGCTCTCTTCTGGGTAGGATCTTGTAGGTAATAATAATATTAGTTGCTATGTTCTCAAACACTGGTCATTCATGCACATCCCGCCATTTACTGGTAGTAGTGCTGAGGGATCGGGACTACTATCTCAAGGAATAGTCTGCCGTAAGCCGGGAAGCTGGATATCCAAATAAAAAAAAATCCTCCTTTTCTTGATCAAGTAGTCAAATCAGTCAATCTCCATTCTGTACTTCATCCTTTTCTTTAGTACTCTCTTTGTCCCAATTTATGTGTCATCATTTTTTTGGCTGTCCCAAAAAGAATGTCACATTTCTATATTTAGAGACAATTTAACTTTATGAGATGATTTACAGCCACACATTTATACACGACTTATTTTGGACCACATATTTTTAAAAAAATCGTTTCGTAAATTTCCTATCAAGTCAAATGGTGTCACATAAATTGAGACCGATGGAGTAATTGCAAAAGACATAAAAAAAAAAAGTAACAGAATAAGGTAGTTAACTTTCCTTTTCCATTGTTGTCGTAGTCAAATAAAGTAAGAGTTGATAGTTGACACATAGATCAAGTTTGAAAATGACATAGATATCCCACACTGTATTTCTTTCGACATTCTAAAAAGGCAAGTGAATGTTATTTGGAAGTTAAAAAGATTGCATCACCATTCTTTCTTTCGAGTTGGTTGATTGTCTTCGTGTTCAGATGTAGATTATTATAAGATCTTTGGTATAATTTGAAAAAAAAATTATGAAGCTGGTAAGATGACAAAGTCCATACCAGCATAATCTTATGTTGTATGTAATAACAGCCGCAGTTGTACTCCAACTACTTTGTTGTACATATCAACACAAATCTCTATGTTTGTAATTAAAAATTTACCTTTGTGATCAAAAGTAATTTAAGGAGAAAATGTGGTCAAATGTATAGAAAATCAGATTTGGTTAACTTAACACACTTATCCTGAAACGGAAAGAACTCAACTAAGTAAATGAAAGAAAATAATCTCTTAATTATTTTCATTAATGAAAAAAATTATATATAATTTACAATCTCTAAATATGATAAATCCTATTTCTATTATACAACTAATCTCCTAATTATATTTGTAGAAGAATACTACAATTATGGTAAAAGTGTACAACAAATATGGTAAGAGGAAAGGAGGGAAGCCGAGAGCTGGTATACATGGTATACACGGCTAGACAGTGTGTACTGTGTATACCCCATGTGTATATTTATCACCCCCGCAGTCATAGCGGGCGGTCTTCGTACGCTGAGACTGTCCCTAAAATCTTCAAATAGAACCGAGGGAAGACCCTTCTAAAGATGTCTGCAATTTGATACCTGGAAGGGACATGACAGACGCGTACTTGTCCACAAGCTACCTTTTTGCGAACAAAGTGGATATCCATCTCGATGTGTATAGTGCGCTGGTGTTGAACCGTATTACCAGATAGATATATGACACTAACATTATCACAATAAACCAAGGTAGCTTTCTGAATGGGGCAATGAAGTTCTAAGAGAAGGTTACGTAACCAACATGATTCAGAGACCACATTGGCTACACCTCGATACTCGGCCTCCGCACTAGAGCGTGATAATGTAGACTGTCGTTTGGCAGACCATGAGACCAAGTTATTACCAAGAAACATACAATAGCCAAACGTGGAGCGTCTGGTATCTGGACAACCACCCCAATCAGCATCCATATACGAGACAAATGTAGATGTCGATGATGGATATAAATGTAAGACATAGTCAAGTGTTCCCTAGATGTAGCGAATAATGCGCTTGAGCGCATTCATGTGCTCAACCCTGGGATCATGCATAAACAAACACACATGTTGCACGGCATACGTAATATCCGGTCTCATGAAAGTAAGATACTGAAGAGCTCCAGCAAGACTGCGATAGTGAGTGGGATCCTCGTAAGGTGAGCCAGCTGCAGCTCTTAGCTTGAGCTTGGTATCAACTGAGTGGAAGTAGACTTACACGAGGACATACCAGCGCGCTCAATGATCTCAGCGGCATACTTCAGTTGTGATAAGAATAACCCACCTGCATGACGAGTGACAGCAATCCCCAAAATGTAACTCAAGGGCCCCAAGTCTTTCATATCAAACTCATAACTGAGCATTGCCATGATAGACTTGCGCAAAGCATCAGAAGAGGCAGTCAAGATAATATCATCCGCATATAATAGAATATAAGTCAGGAAAGTACCACGATGATATATGAACAATGAAGTATCAGACCTGCTGTGAGTAAACCCAATAGACGAAACATAGTTTGTAAACCTCTTATACCAAGCCCGTGGGGCTTTCTTAAGCCCATACAAGGACTTTTTTAATAAACAGACATGATGAGGATATTTGGGGTCTCGAAAACCCAGGGGTTGATGTATGTAAACGGTCTCCTTAAGATCACCATGTAAGAAAGCATTCTTCACATCTAGCTGATGAATGGGTCATGCCTTTGAAAGAGCCAAACTGAGAACATTGCGAATGGTAGCCGGTTTGACCACTGAACTAAATATCTTACCACAATCCACGCCAACCTGTTGAGTTTTACCATCACTTACAAGACGAGCCTTATGTCTCGCAAAAGAACCATCAGAATTATCTTTATGAGTGAAAATCCACATAGACCGAATAATTAACACTTGAAGGACGGGGCACCAACTTCCACGTCTTATTTTCAATAAGAGCATCATATTCGTCGTTCATAGCCAATTTCCAATTTGGGTCATTTAACGCAGCCACTGGGTTACGGGGTTGGGGGATTTAAGAACATTAGAATTTAGATTAAAATGTCTTTTTGGTTTAAAAATATCCCGTTGACTACGAGTGACCGGTCTGTGACTCGGGGGAGAATTGGGTGGATTTTGGGGAAAATTTGGATGGGTGACGGACTGGCCAGCAAGCAGTGGGCCTGTTGGCCCAACACGGGAAGCTGGATCGGGACTTGAAACAAAAGCAGGGGCAGAACTGGGCTGGATATTCAGCCCAGTTGTTGGACCTGGGACGTGAGGGACTGGCCCACTGGGCAGATTCAATAGGACAGGAGGTCCAGCGGGTAGTGGGCCCGCTGGTAGATTTTGGGTGCGGGACAAGTCTGATAAATAGTGGACAATATACGGGGAGACCGCGTCATCTAAAAAATTATACGAACTATGCCCGGGACTACTTTAGCAAACGGAAATTGGATTTCATAAAAAATAACATGGCGACTAACTGTGATTTTATTATACGATAAATCAAAATATTTGTAACCACGATGATTGGATAGATAACCCAAAAATACGCAAGGGGTAGAACGGGCTTGAAGTTTGGTAATTGTAGTTGACGGAAATAGTGGATAACATAAGCACCCAAAGACCCTAAGATGTGAATACGAAGGAGTATTATTATATAGGAATTGAAGAGGGGATGAATATGCCAAACCTTTGGTAGGAAATATGTTAAGAAGATACGTAGTCATTTGTAAAGCATGATGCCAAAAGGAATGGGGTACGGAAGCATGGACCAATAAAGTTCGGACAATATTATTAATGGTACGAATTTTCCGTTCAGCTTTCCCATTTTGTGAGGAAGTATGAGGACAAGAGAAACGAAAAACTATGTCATTAGTATCACAAAAATCCTGAAACAACCCATTATCATATTCTTTGCCATTATCACATTGAATATTTTTTATTTTCTGGTCGAATTGAGTACGGATGAATGCTCTAAATTTTAAGAATGTGGAAAAACTTGTGATTTTTTCGCTAACGGAAAGGTCCATACAAAATTAGAATAATCATCCAAAAATAGAACATAATAACGATGGCCCACATAACTTAAAATAGGAGATGTCCATAAATCGCTATGAATAATATCAAATGGCATTAAAGTATGAGAAATAGAGGCTACAAATGGTAATCTAACATATTTTCCTAAAGGACAGGATTGACAAATTGGAGTACTACGCGTACCCTTACAAGAAATAAAATTGTTTTTATGCAAGGAAGAAACAATGGACGACCCAAGGTGACCCAAACGTGCATGCCACAAGAAAGGAGCTAGAGCTGCAAAAGTAGATGGCAAGGCTTGACTCGAAAGACTAGATGCGGGCGTGATAGGATAAAGATCTCTCTTACTATCACATCTCATGAGAGGTATCCCCGTCTTGAATTCCTTCATAGAAAACCCAAAAGGATCAAAATCAACAGAAAACCAATTATCATTGGTGAATTTAGGACATACACCAAATTTTTAATTAAGTTAGGGGCATGAATGGTATTTTTTAAGACAAGATGTGGATGGAGGAGGGAGACAAAGTTTTATGACCGTAACCACGAATTGGAATTGAGTTGCCATTACCAATAATTATGCCGCGATTTTTGCTCAAATTGGAATAAGACGAGAGAGTACCTTGGTCGGACGTCATGTGAGAAGTGGCGCCGGTGTCCATGTACCAATTCGCGTCTGGAGGATTCAATCCCTTTTACAACCAAGTAAATCTAAGCGCCATTTTCAAGATTGAATTCCATTCTCTTATTGAAGCAGATGACAACACGATCATGTAATTGACTGAAAGCATAAAGGTATTTATAGATTCTAGAGCTTAGGGGAAGGTTTGGAACCCTAGTAGCAGAATGGAATCAGTTTACCAGGCTGACTTTCATGCCAACACGAGTAGTTTAACTCATCACTACCTCGTAAGGGCGTTGAAAATTGTTTTTGCTTTTTTTGCTAAAAACTAAGTGTATGCATGGCAGCTTCAATATCTGTAGGTGTCGGAATCGGATTGGGGCCCATAGCATGGAAAGCATGCGGGAGCCAAGGCCCAAGCAGGCCTCTTTGTTGTCCAGGCCCAGAACTGTGGCGGAACCCACTGGACGGATGAGATAAATTGGGCGTGAAGAGCTGTTGGGCGGCCCACTGTCCAAGGACTGGAGAAGCTGGAAAATAAAGGTTGTTGGGCCACTGGCCATCGGCCCAGACCCACTGCCAGGGGGGCCATGGCTAGGAACAGTTGGCCTGGGGCCCATTGCCACCGTACTAGGGCCCACTACCACTATTTTGGTCACCCCCACCACCGTCGGAACCACCACGATTGCCACTGATTTTTGCCATTATTTTTCAATTTTTCTTGCCTCCATCGTGAGCACGATTTTGGTCTGAATTATCAACAAAACCTTGAGAATTATCGGATGAAGTCATCATGACCACGGGACTAGCGCCGGTAGCCGCCTTTTTGGCCAAACCGATTTCTTTTAACGTGAGCATCGAACGGACTTGATAAAAAGATGGAAGTGGATTACTTTGACGGAGGAGAGTCCCCACGCCATTATAGGCCTCAGATAGGCCTGCAACCATTTGGAGAACAAGACAATTATTGGTAACGAGCACACCAACGTTATGGAGTTGGTCCGCCAATTCCTTGAGCCGTTTACAATAAGCCGAAACATTCGAAAAATCGTCCATGCTGACTTGGGAAAATTCATGCTCAAGGGTGACAATGCGGGAATGTTGGTTGTCCTGGAGTATATCACGCAATCTATTCCAGGTAGCATTAGTCGTAGTGTCTGGTTCAATGATCGTCTGTAAAAGGTCGGTAGAAATAGTGGAGTAAATCCACTGAAGGACGGTAGCATCAAGAGTGATCCATAACTGAGGATTCTCCGCAGGAGGAGGGATAGCGGGAGGAATTATGTGATAGAGGACTTGATGTGACATAGCGTGAATTTTAAACAACTCTGCCCATGTCGCATATTGGACATTTTCCATCTCAAGAATAATAGGGATGTTGTTCTTGATGTTAGAAACATTAAGGGCAGGATGAAACAGGCTCTCTGACGTCGACATAACGAAAGACCAAAGGGTGATTGAGGGATTTGGAAGAAAGTCTGGGAAGAGAGGAGGTAAAAAACTGGCTCGGAAACCGAGGAATGACTTGGAATTCGAAACAACCGAGAGAAGCGGAAGCTTTTTGGAGAAGGAGATATGTGAGACCTAGACTTCTGATACAATGAAAGAAATAATTTCTTGATTATTTTCATTAATGAAAAAGTTTATATACAATTTACAATGTCTAAATATGGTAAATCATATTCATACGATACAACTAATCTCCTAATTATATTTGTACAAGAATACTACAATTATGGTAAAAGTATACAACAAATATGATTAAGAGGAAAGGAGGGAAACCGAGAGCTGTACACAGGGTATACACGGCTGGACAGTGTGTACCGTGTATACCCCTGTGTATATTTATCAGTAAAAACATATAATTCAATTTTGCTCAAGCTCAACCTAAAACTATACTTTCCTAAAGTAGGATTAAGAATGTTCTACAAATCCTTGTCACGAGATTTATCGAAGAACGCCTTAATTTTCCAAATATTTCGTTGGTTTATTTCCACCATCGTAAGTTTTAAAGATTCTGAATCTCTATAAGAAAAATAGAAGTCAACAAGTGTTATCCCTTTGATGGGGAGAGGGAAAGGGGATGGTGGATAAAGTTTCGACCCAGTCCTCACTAGATGGATAGTTACAGTTCAATTGTGTTTTTGCAACTAATCTTATTTGACTAATGACCTATTTAATTTCTTCTACTTTGTTTTAAAAGGTGCTATCTCGTCGTACTATGTAAATCTCTAGCCAATACTCATAATTGTTGGGTTTAAATGACAGATTGAATGAAAAATGGAGCATTTGTCCCACATCGGCAGTGGAAAGAAAAGTGGGAGTTCCCTCTTGCTTTATAAAATAAGCATGTGTCCCACATCGGGAAGAGAAAGAAAAAGAGAGGTGTATATATTACATTACACCTTCTCCAGTCACTAAAAGGGTTGAGGGGGCAAGGACCCCTCGCGCCGTCGTCATCGCTCGGCCTCGGCCTCGGATTCGGATTCGGTCAAATGATTTGATTGATAATCTTTTTGGACCAAATTTTCTTTAATTTTAATTATTTAATTAATTATTATTTAATTAAATTAATTAGCTTATCCAATCCTACCCGTTAGTGACCCGGATCCGCGTGTCTGACCCGCGACCCGGTTTCTTTCCCATATTTAAATTTCCCACCAGTTTTTAGTGGCTGTTCAGAAGGGTTGCAAACCTTCAGAAACAGTACTTCCATGGCTATAAATTCGTTTGATTCCTCAGAATTTTACTTACGAATTTTCTGAACAAAACAAACTTCTTCTTCTTCTGCACATCGTTCTATCCTGGGAGGGGATATTCCATCAACCTCGAGTACTGTAAGGGGAATAATTTCCTTAAGGACACACTTTGAACTAAGTGGGCTCGATTATATTCTGAAAAATTATTCTTATTTTTCAACACCGATTCGTTTATTTTCGTTAGTATTATTCTTGGTTTTTTGGAATACAGATTGATAACAATCTTAAGGAAATTATATTTTTAGATTAATCTGTATTCTATTTTGGAGACTAAAACCTGTGTGGTTTTCTACTCCGTATGAAATTTCATATTCTGACTTGAAGATATAAAAACTTCGTTGGAATATTAAAGTTCATACTTGTACAACGATTTGAAGAACATAAAAACTTCATCGTTGTTGTATCCTGGTTTGGAGATTAAAACTTGTGCAGTTTTCTACTCCATATGCATATTAGTATTCTGACTCGAAGATATAAAAACTTCGTTGGAATACTAAAGTTTCATAATTATACTGCGATTTGAAGAAATAAAATCTTCATCGTTTAAGTCTGTGATTGAATTGCTATTATGGTGTTATTAACTAAAACAGTTTGTCGATTTGACAGTGACAAACGAATAATGGCAATTGAGACTCGGAACTACCTCTGCGAATACTGCACCAGCGGTTACTCCTACAATCCGTACCGCTGTGCCACCGACTGAAAAACCTGTGAAGTTCACAGGTGCCAACTTTAAAGGATGGCAGCAAAGAATGTTCTTTTGGCTTACCACCCTTGGTATGCAAAATTTCACCAGTGAGGACCCTCCCGTGCCTGCCGCTGACATGCCTGACAACCAACAGTTCATGGTTACTGAGGCTTGGAAACATGCTGATTTTTTGTGCAAAGGCTACATTTTGAGTGCCTTAGAAGATGACTTGTACAACGTCTACAGTGCTGTAGAGACTTCCAAAGAACTATGGAGTGCACTTGAAAAGAAGTACAAAACCGAAGATGCTTTCTTGAAGAAGTTTGTGGTTGTCAAATTCCTAGACTACAAAATGGTGGATGGAAAAACCGTTGGAACCCAAGTTCAAGAGCTTCAACTTATCTTCCATGACCTTATTGCTGAAGGTATGGTAGTAAATGAAGAGTTCCAAGTGGCTGCAATGATTGAGAAGTTGCCGCCCTCATGGAAAGATTTCAAGAATTATTTTAAGCACAAAAGAAAGGACATGAAGTTGGAAGATCTTGTGATTCGCCTCAAGATCGAGGAAGATAGCACAACCGCTGAGAAGAGGTACCGTAAGACTTCACCAATTGAAGGGGCAAACATCGTTGAATATGTTGCTCTGAACAAGAACAAGAAAAGGAAGAGGCCTTCTAGAAAGGAGAAGGATTCCAACAAGAAAAAGTTCAAGGGCAACTGCTTTAATTGTGGGAAAGCTGGCCACAAAGCCCCAGATTGTCGTCTCCCGAAAAAGAACAAGGGAAAATGACAAGCCAATATAGTGGAAAAGAATGATGATATGGATGATCTGTGTGCAATGCTATCGGAGTGCAATTTGGTTGGAAACCCAAAGGAGTAGTGGCTTGATTCTGGTGCCACTCGACATGTTTGCGCTACAAAAGAAGCATTTGCAACCTATGCTCCCGTTGGACCCGAAGAGGTACTGTTTATGGGAAATACCGCAATGCCAAGGTTGAAGGATATGGGAAGATACTTCTGAAGATGACTTCCGGCAAGGTCCTGACTCTCAACAATGTTATGCACGTTCCAACAATTCGGAAGAATTTAGTTTCAGCCGGACTGCTCGTCAAAAACGGGTTTAAGTGCGTGTTGGTTAGTGAGAAAATTGTATTAAGTAAGAATGATTTGTTCATAGGAAAGGGCTACCTCACCGAGGGCCTTTTCAAACTCAATGTAATGGTTGTTGACAGTATTAATGAAAATTCAGCTTCTTCTTACTTATTGGAGTCAAATGATTTATGGCATGTTCGTTTAGGACATGTCAACTACAAAACCTTGCGAAAATTGATTAATTTAGAAGTATTGCCTAAATTCGAGTGTAATAAATCTAAATGTGAAATCTGTGTTGAATCTAAGTTTGTTAAACATCCATATAAGTCTATTGATAGGAATTCAAATCTTTTAGACTTAATTCACACAGATATATGTGATATGAAGTCAATATCATCTCGCGGTGGGAAAAAGTATTTTATAACTTTTATTGACGATTGCACTCGATATTGTTATGTGTATTTGCTTAATAGTAAGGATGAAGCAATTGATGCATTTAAGCAATACAAGAACGAAGTGGAAAATCAATTGAATAAAAAGATTAAAATGATTAGAAGTGATAGGGGTGGAGAGTACGAATCTCCTTTTGCAGAGATATGTTTAGAATATGGAATTATTCATCAAACTATTGCCCCTTACACACCACAATCAAATCGAATTGCGGAAAGAAAAAACCGAACATTAAAGGAAATGATGAATGCCTTACTAATAAGTTCCGGTTTACCGCAAAGCTTGTGGGGGGAAGCTATCCTTACAGCAAACCGAATACTCAACAGGGTGCCCCACAGCAAAACACAATCTATTCCATATGAACTATGGAAAGGAAGAAAATCCAACTTGAAATATTTCAAAGTGTGGGGGTGTTTAGCAAAGGTCCAACTTCCTTTGCCCAAAAGGGTAAAAATCGGACCAAAAACTGTGGATTGTATTTTTATTGGCTATGCTACAAACAGCAAAGCTTGTCGGTTTTTGGTTCACACATCGGACAATCCCGAAATTCATGTTAATACGGTAATTGAATCAGATAATGCTGAATTCTTTGAAAACATTTATCCGTATAAAACTGAATGTGAGTCGTCAAGTGAAAGATCCAAACAACCGCGGGAAGAACCAAAGGAAAATACACCAAGTAAAAAGGATGCAAGGCGTAGCAAACGTCAAAGGACATCTACTTCCTTTGGACCAGATTTTGTGACACTCTTGCTTGAAAATGAGCCTCAAACATTTAAAGCAGCGATGTCTTCTTCTGATTCAGCATTTTGTAAAGAGGCAGTCAATAGTGAGATTGAATCAATTTTGAACAACCATACATGGGAATTGGTTGATCTTCCTCCTAGAAATAAACCTTTAGGATCAAAATGGATTTTTAAAAGGAAAATGAAAGCTGATGGCACTATTGACAAATATAAGGCAAGACTTGTGGTCAAAGGTTATAGACAAAAGGAAGGCCTTGATTACTTTGACACATACTCGCCGGTAACAAGAATAACATCTATTCGGGTGTTAGTGGCACTGGCGGCCGTATATGGTCTTGAAATCCATCAAATGGATGTCAAGACAGCATTCTTAAATGGAGAATTGGAGGAAGAAATTTACATGGAACAACCTGAGGGTTTTGTGGTTCCTGGTAAAGAAAGGAAAGTGTGCAAACTTGTTAAGTCACTTTATGGACTTAAACAAGCACCCAAACAATGGCATGCGAAATTTGACCAAACAATGTTGGCAAATGGATTTAAGATTAATGAGTGTGACAAATGTGTTTACATTAAAAATACTCCAAATCATGAAGTCATTGTTTGTTTATATGTTGATGACATGTTGATAATGAGTAGAGATATTATCGATGTAAATGCTACGAAGCGTATGTTGGCTAGCAAATTTGATATGAAGGACTCAGGAGTTGCTGATTTGATCTTAGGCATCAGAATTCATAAAACTCCACAAGGTCTAGCATTATCGCAGTCTCATTATATTGAAAGAGTACTTGACAAGTTTAAGTATTTAAATTTCAATGTTGCAAAGACTCCAATTGATGTAAGTTTTGCACTTCAAAAGAATGAAGGTGAAAGTGACTCACAATTGGACTATGCACGAGTTTTGGAAAGTTTGATGTATATTATGAATTGTACACGACCAGATATAGCATGTACTATAAGCAAGCTGAGTCGATTCACGAGTAATCCCAATCAAACTCATTGGATGGCTATGAAACGAGTCTTGGGGTATTTAAAACACACACAAACCTATGCTTTGCATTATAATAAATATCCTGCAGTAATTGAGGGATATAGTGACGCAAACTGGATCACCGGATCATCTGAAGTTAAATCCACGAGTGGATATATTTTCACCGTTGGTGGAGGAGCAGTGTCTTGGAAATCATCAAAACGGACATGCATCGCCCGCTCTACAATGGAATCGAATTTATAGCTTTAGACAAGGCCGGTGAAGAAGCTCGAATGGCTCCGGAATTTCTTAGAAGATATTCCATTTCGGCCCAAACCTTTGGCTCCTATATGTATACATTGTGACAGTCAAGAAGCAATAGGTAGGGCAGGGAGCGTAATGTACAACGGAAAATCTCGTCACATACGACGAAGACACTATACCGTTAGACAACTCCTCTCTAGTGGCGTTATCACGATTGACTATGTAAATTCAAGAGATAACGTGGCGGATCCGCTTACAAAAGGCTTATCTAGAGAGGGAGTTAGTAGATCATCAATGGGAATGGGGTTAAGGCCGAGGACAAGTCATCATGGCGGTAACTCTACCTAGCAGACTGGAGATCCCAAGAGCTAGGTTCAAGGAGATCAAACAAAGTTGTGACTGACGGCTCAACATTGTCAAATAACTCAACCCATTCTCGGATGAAGACAATGTTCAGAAATAAAGATAAAACCTTATGGCTTGTTAATGAGTTAATAAAGCATTAAGGTTCTTTAATGATTATCTAAATCTGGCAGTGTATGACCAGATAATGTGGCTATAGGACCACATGTTTAGAAATCACCTATGTGAGTGTTAAGTGTAAGCCGTTTTAAAGGGGAAAGACAGTGAAGGCTCATTCTCTATGCACTCATGAAACCAGGAGGTGTTCATGGCTGAAACGAACACAACCGTGAGAACCATAAACGATTGAGGGTTGATTGTGTGACTTATGTTGTCTAGGTATACAACAAAGTTCGACGGTTCAAAGATATCAAATCTACCGATTGATCGAATATATCTGATATAAGTTCACTACGGAAAGTTCAAAGGGAAACCTACTTATCCAGATGCAGTCAATCCTCGCTTGTATATCACACTTGTCTACGCATTCTTTTATATTATAGTCATTCCCCATTCATGTGGGGGGTTGTTAGGTTTAAATGATAGATTGAATGGGAAATGGAGCATTTGTCCCATATCGGTAGTGGAAAGAAAAGTGGGAGTTCCCTCTTGCTTTATAAAATAAGCATGTGTCCCATATCGGAAAGAGAAAGGAAAAAAGTGGTGTATATATTACATTACACCTTCTCCAGTCACTAAAAGGGTTGAGGGGGCAAGGACCCTCGCGCCGTCGTCGTCGCTCGCTCGGCTCGGCCTCGGCCTCGGTTGGATTTGGTCAAATGATCTGATTGATTGATAATCTTTTTGGACCAAATTTTCTTTAATTTTAATTATTTAATTAAATTAATTAGCTTATCCAATCCTACCCGCGACCCGATTTCTTTCCTATATTTAAGGACACACTTTGAACTAAGCGGGCTCGATTATATTCTGAAAAATTATTCTTATTTTTCAACACTGATTCTGTTTATTTTCAGTTAGTATTATTTACTGGTTTTTTGGAATACAGATTGATAACAATAATTTATCTTTAAGAATCACATTTCTGTTTGCAACCTCAAACGAGCATTTTATCGCTTTTTAAACAAGCATTTAACCTATATAAAAAGCCATAACTATCCATTATAGGAGCTTTCTTCTAGTTATCCTTTATTTGAAATTTTCTCAACTTGATTTCTGAATAATGTGTAGAGCTGAAGAAAGTGATAAATGGGATTTTACGTTGCAACTTAGAAGAGTTACACAAATTTCTCTCCATCAGTTTAAGGATCTAACAACTTTTTGAAAGATTGACAAATTCGGAATTTCATAGTACTCATTTTTTCGAAATACCAACTTTTGACATTAATTTATCTACATTTTGTAAGAAATGTTGTACAAAAAGCTCAAATGAAACATAAATACTTTACTATAATTACCTTACAATAATATAATCCTATTCTAGTATAATTGTTTGTTGTACAAAAAAGAAATAACCCTATTCTAAGGTAAAAAAACATTTCTACATTAAATACTAAATCTCGAGCCAATATATCCCACATCATTTAACCTAGACCTGTTCAAAGGTCGGGCCGGGTCGGGTGGCTTTTTTTTCCCTCCTTACCCGACCCTGGCACGACCCTGACCCTATATTTTAAAAAAAATTCCGACCCTGGCCCTGACCCTTCGGGGACCCTACGGGTCATGGGTCGGCCCTGACCCGAAGAATTTTTTTGGCGGACCAGGGTCGGGTCGGGTCGAGATTTTTTTTTTTAAATTGAATTTCCAAAACTGAAATTGGTATTCACCCCTATATTACCACGAAATTTCGACGTTGAAATGTATTGTATATCGTGAGATCTTGACTAAAGAAAAAGAAAATTATAAATCGATTTGGGCAAAAAACATAAATTGATTGAAAAAACAGACGTTTTTCTAAAAATTGGCTACGCCAAACTGCCTTGTGGCCATTTGAATGGCCCTATCTCAAAAAAATATGCAAAATCAAAAAAAAAATCGGGTAAAACGGACATCCGAGCGCAGAGTTATGACCATTTAAAGTTTCACCAATTTACAACTACTTTCTCTCCCTACATTATGCTTCCGCGATATCAACAAAACGACTAATAATATAAATATATAATTAATAATCAGCTACCGTTTTTATCTTATTTTATGTCGAGCTCAATGTAGATTAGAGCAATACATATATATATTAAAAAAAAACATGCATTATATCACTTATTAATGACAAAAATATATATAAGTACAAAATAAATATTAATGAAGGAAAAATAATATAAATTATATTAAAAAAATATGCGGGTCAGGGTCGGGCCGAGGTCGGGTCGGGTCGGGTCGGGTAAAATTTTCTGACCCTGATCGGGTCCCCGCTTTTTCGGGTCGAGTGGCTCGCGGGTCAGCTAAAAGCTGACCCTGGCCCTGGTTTTTTCAGGTCGGGCCGGGCGGATCCCCGACCCGGTGGACAGGTCTAATTTAACCCTTGATGTGTGTGGTGGGTAAAAGATGCTCTTAGGGGGTGTATTCAATTGAGATTTTAAAAGACTATTTATAGATAAATAAGTCCAGTAGATTTTAAAAGACTATTTAAGAATGTAATGACTTAAAAGATTTTAAAAAAAAATTACAATCAAGATTTTTTACGTTTGAATTTTAAAAGATTTATAAAGATTTAAAAGGACCACGTGGATTTTTTAAGCAAATGGACACCGCAGGGACAGAGCTTGAATGCTTCCGAGCATTACAAAAACAAGAGCAGCTAGCAGCATCCCACATGGCAGATGTTGACTTCCCCCGCTTTTCACTTTTTTCACATTTGGAGAAGAGGCGTGTCTATTTATGAGAACCAATTTGGATTCATACCGAGGCATTCGACTACAGAAGCCATTAATTTTATTAGGAGGTTGGTGGAGCAGTATAGGGAGAGGAAGGGGGACTTACATATGGTTTTCATCGACCTCGAGAAGGCATACGACAAAGTCCCTAGAGAGGTTTTATGGAGATGTTTGGAGGTTAGGGGTGTACTTGTGGCGTACACTAGGTCGATCAAGGATATGTATGATGGAGCCAAGACCAGGGTACGGACAATAGAAGGAGACTCGAAGCACTTTTCAGTGATAATGGGGTTGAATCAGGGATCAGCTCTTAGCTCATTCTTATTTGCCTTGGTGATTGATGGACAGACACGATAAATTCAAGGGGAGATGCCATGGTATATGTTATTCGCAGATGACATAGTCCTGATTGATGAGACTCGCAGCGAAGTGAACGCTAAGCTGGAGGTTTGAAGACAGACTCTGGAGTCTAAAGGGTTCATGCTGAGTAGGACCAAGACAAAATATTTGGAGTGCAAGTTTAGTAACGGAGCGACCATGAGACAAGCATGGAGGTAAGGCTTGGTACTCATGTCATTTCAAAGAAAGAAAGTTTCAAGTATCTCGGGTCTATTATCCAAGTGAATGGAGAGATTGATGACAATGTCACACATCATATTGGTGCAGGGTGGATGAAATGAAGGCTCGCATCTGGAGTCTTATGCGATAAAAAGGTGCCACCAAAACTTAAAAGCAAGTTATATAGGGTGGCGGTTAGACCGGCTATGTCGTATGGGGCGAAGTGTTGGCCAGTTAAGATTTCACACATCCAAAAGATGAAAGTTCCGGAGATAAGGATACTGAGATGGATGTGTAGGCATACAAGGAGGGATATCATTAGAAATGATGATATCCGGGATAGAGTGGGGGTGGCCTCGGTGGAGGATAAGATCCGGGAAGCGAGGTTGAGATGGTTCGGGCATGTGCAGAGAAGAGGCACAAATGCCCCAGTGCGAAGGTGTGAGAGGTTGGCTATGGACGGATTCAGAAGGGGTAGATGTAGGCCGAAGAAGTATTGGGAGATGTGATTAGACGGGATATGGCGAAGGTGCAACTTACTGAGGACATGACCTTAGATAGCGGGTTGTGGAGGACATGGATTAGAGTAGAAAGGAAGTAGATAGTTGAGCGTAGTCCTACTTACGCTTACATACTAGCAGTTGTAGTTTTATTATTTTAGCTCTGTTTAGCCTATCATACTAGTATGCACAATATTATTTTATAATTCCCTGTCCTTTGATTTTTGTTGTATATTCTTTCGTGTACTTTGTTTATCTTATTTACCTGTGTTAGTTACTGCTTCATTTTTTCAGAATGTTTTATCATGACTTATTCACTTTTATTACTCTCATTTTCATACTGTTTTAAATTTCTTGTTCGAGTCTGATCGTTTCTCTTGCTTTTGCTGGTGCATATGCTTTTTCTTAAGCCAAGAGAATCTTTCGGAAACTGTCTCTACTTACCAAAGTAAAGGTAAGGTCTGCATACACTCTATCCTCCCCAGACCCCATGTGAAATATCACCGGGTATGTTGTTGTACTGGATTCCACTTATTAATTGCTAGTATGAACATCTAAAAACATTAGATTGTTCAGATTTGTCAAGAATCACCTTTGACACCAAAGAGGTAATTATCCAATCCTCATCTATAATGTTTAAATGAGTAAAGAAATGTACTTACAGATATTGTGTTTGGATTTGTTGCTCTTGAAGGACCCAACAACCATTTGGGCTTTCAAACAAAGACATATTTCAGAATTATGTTACAGAATATTTTACATTTTAATAACATAGATAGGTACGACCCACAAGCCCCTAATGTAAATTTGAAAATATCAATCAATTAATTGATGGCACAGTACTAGGAAACTGACTACTCTGACATATCCGCTGTTGCATTGTCTGGTGTAATGATACAAAGTTCTATGTACATCCCTATATAAGAACTCATTCTTCAGTGTCTGAACGTATCGAGAATTCCACTCCATGTAGTGCCGGTATGTTCTCCAAATCTTTCTTTGAGAACAACGGTAAAAACCATAATGCCTTATTTGCGCCAAAAACCTTTAAAAAAAAAACCATTACAAAGCAATATCGGTTAAACCAAGTTATTCTCAGCAATTGCCTTGACAAGAGTTCAAGGAAGCCAGTTACCAACAAAATCATCAATTGTATAGAGTATTATACTCACTTAATAACAGGACTCTCTATCATGAATATTATAATTGACTGTTATTCGTCATGATTGAAGAAAATAAAATTCAAGGTCTTAAAAATGATTTAAGCTCCCCACTTCCAGTCACCCCGTGTTAGTTCCTGGTGCCGGAGAAAAGAATATCTTTCCGTTTAAAAAATTTACCGTTTCACCTTTCAAGTGGTTGCTTAGAAGCACTAAGAATATGCATTAAAGCAAAAATACAGGAGCAGCTATTGCACTTCACCTGTTCAAAATTCCTTTTCCAGCCCTGATCGTACTTCCACTGCACAGTTTTTTTCTTCTCATAAACCTAAACACAGACAGAAAACAATGTGATTACTATGAAAGGAAACATATTTTGTTTGTTTTCCTTTTTTCTTTTTCCTATTCATCTCTTGTCAATTCATTCCTAGAGTTGAAGGAGAAGCATTAAAATTGACATAATGGACAATAACAAGGTTTGACATACCTCCACCGAAGTGGTGTTGCTTGAGAGCAGAGATGCATGCATAATTACAAAACAAAGAAGACTGAGTGCAAAGGCTAGATTCAAAACTGCATCAAGGTCAAATCGGTAAGAAACAAGGAGACCATAACAATCAAGACTAAGTCACTAAGATAGTAGGCACTGTTTACCGAAGACTAGAAAAATGACTGCAATATTGCCCGGTGATAATGAATGATTCTTGGCTTGCCGAAAGAATTTTATAAAACTGGGCAGCAGTACAAGAGTGTCCAATGTTGTTGTCAAAAATGTGTACATCTGCATAGATACTCAAATACACAAACTTAGAAAAGCAAAAGATAGATAGCAGAACGGTAACTGATGACACCCAATTCAAGGAGATACTCCTTTGCACCAACAGGAAAAGAAACAATATATATATATGGGGCACTGTACTAGAAGCACAGAAACAAACATTATATCTTAGTATTATCATCCAAGACTCATTCAGATCCAACACAAACGAGTGACAGACACGAGCAGACTCATATCTAAATCTAACACAAACGAGTGACAGACACGAGCAGACTGATATACAAATCCAACACAAACAAATGAAAATACGAGTCTGCCATGTCATTTTAATTTATTAAATTTCAGATGTACATATCACCCTATTTAACATGTGTCTCAGGGTTTTGAGACATGTCCAGAAAGGAGATACCAGGAGGACAATACCAAGTGCAAAATATGAATTTCGGAAGAAAATAGTGGGTTCTTGTGTAATAATTGAAAATTATACAAACAATTCCATAACCATATCAGCAAGAACTCAAAGCCATAGCATCTATAAGAAGACGAAAGCAAAACAGGTGTCATTTAGCTTCCATTGCTCAATCCCATCCCTCTAACATTGACAGGTCAGAATGTTCCAATGTATTTCATTTACTACTCCCTCTATTCGAGTTTATGTGTCACATTTTCCTTTTTAGTCCATTCAAAAAAGAATGGGACACTTCTAAATTTGGAAACGATTAACTTTAAACTTCCCATTATACCCTTAATCAGAAGCTTTCATAACCACACGAATGTAAATGTTATGGCATATTCAAGGCCACAAGTTCCAAAAGTTTTATAGACACACAAATGCTATGGCATATTTGTTATGACCTTGGATGCATTTTAATGCTTACCACGATACTAATAGATATTAATCTATAGTTTGTGATGGTTGATGAATAAGTAGAGAAAACTCGTGACAGGACTATCACGTTAAGATTAGTGCATAAAAAGGAGACAATCGACGTCATTTGTGCATATAATGGAAAACCTGATGTTAAAGTCTAAGAAGACGTGAATGTTTTGTTTCAAAGAATCCCAAATGATCAACGGATCTTTATCAAGATCTGAACAGACATGCGGGTAAATACGGTGATGTTCTTATTGAGCATATGACACTAGAAATAAAGAAGAGAATACTTTTGCCGTCCCATTATATGTGAGGGTGTTTGACTGGGCATGAATATTCAATCAGTCCCCTATATCTAGCTGTGATCACTTTTTGGATTGTCTCTGCTCCTTAGTTTTAACATAGTTTTTCTGTACATGAGCAGACACACTCATTTTCTTTTTTCTTTTGCTATTCATCTGTATTTTTGCAATGCATCTTCTTGATGCTTTTTAATGAAAGACTTACTTCATCAAAGGACAAGACCAAGTTCCACTTTTTACCAAAGCTTTTTGATCTAATAAGAGAGTATATGTCAGTAATTGCATATGTGTGGGATTTAGCGAACCTTTACTTTTTTGGGGAAGGTGTGAGATTTAGTGAACCTCCCAAGGTAGGGGTAAGGTCTCCGTACACTCTACCCTCCCCAGACCCCACTTTGTGGGATTTCACTGGGTATGTTGTTGTTGTTTGCTACTTTTAAAGTGAGAGAATTAGTGAACCTTACTTTTAAAGAAGACTTAAATTACCCTAAAAGACCATTTTTTTACTAGTATTGAAAAGGATCGGGCTCGAAAGAAAAGAATGGATATAAGGAGTCATATGACCAACTCTAACTAGCTTGAAATGAGGATTACAGTTGATTGAATGGCATAATTTGGCTTTTGTGCGCTTGCTACTTACTGATTTGCAAGGTCAGAAAAGATACTCAATTTAAGTTGTCTTATCATAACTTCAATCCATGCTCAAAAGTCAAGATACCTATTAAAGAAAGTAGCATTACTTTTTCACACAAAATTCATGAAAGGTCTTAGAGACGATTTATGTCACCAAGACTGAAGTAGGCAAAAGCATGTAGAGGGAAACAGAAAAGCCCATAAATGGAGTTAATAAAGTGGTTCAAACTTGCATTGTTTTTCTATCTAAGATTCCTTTGAAGACAATTTAACGAATGAAACAATTATAACAACAATGATAACAAATAATAACAAGAAGAAGGCGTCAGCTTTAGATTCCCCATATTGTCTATGAACATTCTCACGAACACATTTACAGGCAAGAAAAGATTGCAAGTATATATCTCCTTGATTTTTCTGCAAAAAGCATTACAAAACTAAGAAAAAATATTACAAAATCTTACCACAAAGAGGAGGAAAAACTTGTAGTTGCGAGCCCCCACACAATTGACAACCCATATGCAGTGGTGATCCATCTTAAGAACACATCTTTGACCTACAGGACATCATAGAATTTCCAGTTCAGCAGATATTGGTCTTAGGTCATGTAAGTGTCTAATTACTGCCAACTGAGACATGCCGCGATAACCATAGAACAAAAGGTCTAAGGATAAAATGATGCAAATAATCATGTGACACTTCTAAGACATGGTACAGAGAGATCGAAATCACCATGCGTACTACTTCATGACAAAATATGCATACCCAAAATCAAGCAGACTTTGACAGGAGAAATGTTTAACGATATAGAGAAGAGAAATGAAAACAACGATAAACCTTTCATCTAACACCAAATATGCCAGATAAGGACTATATAAATATCCTAGGGTGTATTGCACTAGGATGTGCTATTCCTTTGGGCTAGAGGTGGAAAATGGATAAAACAGTCACAAATATGCACGGTATAAATGGGCATGTGTGAAGAATTATACAAATAATATATAATCCATTTACCCATTTTGACACCTATACTTGCTCTGAAGGCAAGAGGAGAATTTTTCTGTGCAATCGTAGTCTGGATATAAACAAATAGTTAATTAGACTAGCACGTACAAACAGAACAATGATGACAACGTGGTGGCTTGCCATTTTGGCATTTACTGCAATATCCTCTAGACTGTGACTGTCTTCTTTCTATCTGGTCAGTTGATAATGTTGGAGTAGGGTTCTCGATTGATGCATAATCAGACAAAGCAACTGAGTTACCCTCCTCTATGTTCTGCTCTGATACTAGTTTCCAGTTTTCAGGGACAGAACCAGGGTCCTGAATAACCACCTTAATATAGCTCCACATTAGCAATACAAGCTGCAAGATGAATTACAAATTTATATTAGGCTAGTTAAACCCAAATACTGAACTGAAGGTATCAATCCTCCTAATAAAATGATGCCTCCTCTAGGAAGTTTCCTGGTAACATGCGTACTAAACAAAGTATAAAAGTGTGTATTCTATTTTCAATTTCAACAATTGCAACTCATGTTTGAGATGCACGAATGATCTGCAACTCCAGGCATATCAAAGTTATCAAAAAGTGCAGTTTCTACACAGTAGGGAAATGTCTGAATCGTGTATTATTATTCATGAATTTTAACAATTGCAACTCCCAGACCCACTTGTGGGATCACACTGGGTTTGTTGTTGTTGTTGAATTTTATGAACTCAGCAAAAAGGCAGTCTCTGAACAAATAAGGAATTGCCTGGGGCAATCTTTATTAATGAGCCGCTAGAGCACGATAGGCAAAGTAAATTTTCATGATCTCGTATCTGGTTAATAGAACATCAAGGATGTTATAAAAGAGTCAGAACAGCTCAGCGAGCTATATCAAGTACTAGCATACTGCAGACTGCAGGTTCAGAGATCTATGAATTGGATGGGAATGCTCAAAAGTCATGATCGCAAGCACACTATAGATAGTTAGCTAGCTGTTGAATGCTTCAGAGTTTAGCAAGTATGCTAAGCATTTAGACATTGCTGTATCATTTATCTCTGTGAGCAATAAGGAAATATAGTTTCTAACTTCTCTCCACATATTCTCTGACACTTGAGCAGGTAAGCTAAGGAGCGGGAGGTTATCTACCTCATGCTTGAGTCATTCAAGTAGTCACTACTCTAGCAAATGATATGCAAGATTTTGACTAGTTAGTAATATCTAGGATAATCACAACTGGCATGGAAGAAAAAACTAAGGACCAAATTTAAGCACTTGCTCAAATATCTCTAATCCTTGACGGCTAAAATTGCATATGCATAGCATAACAAGTTCTCTTCCAATATCACTGATCTATACCTTCCCTTTACAGCTTGTAGGAAGATAATGCCCGACTCCACTCAATGGTAAATGCTTCCAAGTATATCCCCTTCAATCCTTTTTCCTTTGATGGAATTACCTTTCAAATTTGTCTTGGTTAACAAATTAAGAAAAGAATATCTTGATTGACTTCTTCCATATATGACAAACAGACAAAGTCTTTCATCTCAGCAAATTTGGATGTCAGAGATTATTACTACCTTTTCACATAAGTAAGCAAAAGTTTTAGTAATAACAACAGCCAGCACTATCTTACTGCTGGATAAGTACAAACAATGTATATGTAAGGGAATTGAGTTATCTAATTTTTTGGCGCAATATTTGTGCTCTGGATATAAAAATCTTAACCTTCTCAAAGAAAAAAGAGGTATATAGTCGCTGCAGACATATTTTTGAGGTTGTACCACATAGCAATTACGCACAAACACTTGTACTTCAAGCTATGTAAAAAATCCATTATGCCTTCAGGATCTTTGATTATTTTGCCCAAAATATCCACAGGACACAGTCTAGAACTGTGATGCCTATCTTCTTTATCTCCTGTTAGTCTTCTTTCCCGCCCAACACCAAAAGAATTCTTGTACTCTCAGAAAATAGAGATAAAAATACGAGAGAACTTGTTTTGAATTGATTGTAGATAATATACCAGAGAGTTCATTATATAAAGAATTTAGCTACTAAAGATAAGGTAAATTTAGACCTTTAACCAACACAAGTTATTCAACAACTGAAATGACCAAAAGGCTGAGATTCCAAATTATGACGGAATTAGGAAGAATACTATTAACCTAAACACATTGAACGAATCTAGAACATTCTAACATATAACTAAATTAATTCTCTCGACTTTCGACATGCCTTGCAAATTCAAGGTAGTAAAGCATGCAGTGGTTTCAAAGGCAAAAAGCATCAAAAGCCCTAAAGTCTGTGATCGCATTAAGCACTTTACTGAAGAAAGGCAGAAATGAAGAAGTAAAAATGTATAGATGAAATGTAAGAAAAAATTACTCCCTCTACCCCATTTTTAAAACATTGTACCAAAAAGAATAACACGTTTCTACATTTGGTAACTCTTTTAACTTTAAACTTCCAATTTACCCTCAATGGCATTCTCTTATGGCCATAGAAATTGTCAAGGCACGTTTGAACCTACAAGTTCTAAAGGTCTTAAGTGAAGGCAGAAATGAAGAAAAAGTAAAATTTATGCAATGTAAGAAAAAATTACTCCCTCTATTCCATTTTTTAGAACACTGTTCCAAAAAGAATAACATGTTTCTACATTTGGTAACTCTTTAACTTTAAAGTTCCAATTTACCCTCAATGACATTCTCGTATAGCCATAGAAATTCTCAAGGCACGTTTGAACCCACAAGTTCTAAAGGTACTTTTGGTATGCGTGAAAAGTACTTTCTTTCTTTTGTAAACTCGTATCCATTCGCACACCGCCATATAAAATGATACGTGCTCTTATAGCCATAGAAATTGTCAAGGCACTTTTGAATCCACAAGTTCTAAAGTTACTTTTGGATGTGTAAAAAGTCTTTTCCTTCTTTCGTAAATTTCGTATCCAGTCACACACCGCCATATAAAATGATAGAGGGAGTACTATAAATACCTTTACTGAGAAAAAAAACTACTATAACACCTACAAGAATATTCTGAAGAAATGAATTAATAGAAACATTAATGAAGTGTACTATATGAAGTAAATTGTTTTATAACGGTAGTGTCCCAGCCAGTTTGGACGCCCCTCGACTATTCCACCAAATATCTCCTACTAGCAAAGGTACCGTGTACCAACTTCGATGGTTAGGCACTCAATCGAATGGTCTAGCGGTCAATGAAACTGGAATGACCATAGGTTACCAGGATTTAGAAGCAAAAAATGCTAGGTGATTTCTTCTCATCTGTCTAACATGAGTTGATAGACTTCCACAATACTTGTGTTGGCGAGACATAGCAGGTACCCCATGAATTAGTCACACAAAGATTCCTAATTATGATAGAATTAGAAAGATATTTTATACTATTAACCTAAAAAATAGTGTGAATCTAGAACTTTCTAACCTATAACTAATAAATTCTCTTAACATATTCTTCTCGACATTATCTATTTCATCCCATATATGCTTAGAGATAGTCTTCATAACTGAAAGTCATTGGGGAAGTGGGAAAAAAAAATGATCAGTATGCTCAAATTACTACTAACATTGACAACACCCGTTACATAGTTAAAAGCCTCTTTTCCGTAGATTATTCTGTGTCAGAGAAGCATTATCAACAGCTATCTTACTACCTTACTAGCAGCTTTGGTTTTCAAATCATCTTCCACGGCCAATTTTTCATTGATGAGGCAGTGAGGAAGTTATAGCATGATTTAACAATAAAATTGCCATCCCTTTGCTGAGACCACAATGTAGCATCTAATTCTTCTATGGTGGCTTTACCTCATATACTCCTCCAGCAGTGAAGACAAACATTCAATTTTCCACTCATTGCAGGCTCTCCTAGAACAAATTTTCCAATTGCATTTTTGGGTTTACATTGAGCTAGAGATGCTTAGGTGCTTCAATGGCTGTTACTGTTCCAGAGGGCTCCTAAAACTGCTTTTCCGGAGGGGTATTATCCAGCCAAGAGGCATGCATCTCATTTTATCGAAGTATAACTGCAAATAAAGGAGGATCGATTGACTCCATATGTTGGGAAAACTTTCAGCTGTCTTTTATATAGCTGGATGATATCTCCTATTCTTTCTCATGAGAATCTAGAGACATTAAAGTCACCACCCAAGGATCGTCACCCCAACATGTTCTTGTTAACGCAGAGAGAAAACATTGACAACTTTGGTCCAAGTAGCAGAGTCATGTTAGTTCAATATGAGATGGAGATAGTAAGAAGGAACAAGTATAACATGAAGAGCTATAAGATCTCTTTTCCTTTTTTCTCTTATTTAGGCAGTACACACTGTGAGCCCTGATTTCCTAATTAACACCAACAAAATAAACATTTCTAACTCTCATCTCAATGTTGTATTAGAGTCTGTCAAATTTGGGATAGAGATAGGGACAAGAACAATTAATAGCACCCTCACTATCTCAATTCTCATTTATTTACCTCCCTTTTCCCTTTTCCCTTTTCCCCTTTCCCTCTTACTTTTCCTTTCTTTTCAAACTCTTTGGCTCTTTCTTCATCCACCAACTGTATCTACCATGTTCTCTTCTTCTCATACTACCTTCTAATTCTTTACAAAATTCTTCTTTACTAGCAGCATTTTCCATTATAACGCAAAAGGTATAGAGCCTTAGGGGTCGTCTGGTTGCTAGTTAGGAAGTGAGTTATGCACATATTAAAATCAGCATAACTAGTACCACGTTTGGTAGCATTTTAATTGTTATGCATAAAACACAGCACACCAAGTACGATTTTTGGTTACCAGTTTACAATCCCTCATAACTAATACATGTATAAGTTATGAGAGAATCTATTTATTTATTTATGCAGGATGAAGATGGAATAAATAATACGTGAATAACTAATCCCTGCATAAATCTAACTAGCAATCAAGCAACTCCTTATGGGTCGTTTGGTAGCTGATTTGGAGGTGAGTTATGCAAGTATTAGATATTGCATAAGTAATACCATGTTTGGTAGTTGGTTATGAGGTAAGTTATTCATGTATAAAATTTATATGGTGTTTGGTTTGCAATTTCGAAACCCGCATAACTAATACATTTATAAATTATGAGGGAATTTATGTATTATTTTATGCATAACTAATACTCCATGAATAACTAAACTTTGCATAACTAATTTCTGCATAAAATAATACATAGATTCCCTCGTAACTAATCACTAATACCTACATAACTCTAACCGGCTACCAAACGGCCTTTAGTGCATTATCAATGTATTGCTTATGAATTAGTCCTACTACAACATATGCTCACAGCAGGAAGGCGAAAACAAATAGAAGAGCAACATTTCATGTTCATTACATAGAGACGAACAAAAAAAGAGAAAAAGGCAAAAGATAAGAACTTACAAGTATATGAAAGGTGATAATAATGGTGAATGATAACAAGGAGCTGACGCCACCATCAAGTACATGCGGTCCCCATGTAAGAACAACAACAGCATAGTACGAAAGAGCGACAATAGCAAAAACGATAAGGATCATGAAATAGCCAAGGGCTTTAAGTCCAGAGCATAACCTAAAAGGATTGAGATCCATTGAAGAAGTCGGAGCGGTTCGAGGCAGAAGTAAACCGGGTAACGACGTCGTTCTTCTGGATCGAGCTGGGAAGAAGCGTCTCCAGTTATGGGAAGCCAGCTCGATTAATCAGTCGGGATTTTTGGATAATGATATCGCCGGCCGATCACCGGAAAACGGAGAACTGCGGCCGGAGACTTGTGGATTGTTAATATAAATTGATACTGGATGAGAATAATCCGCACCTTACCTTCATAGGCCTATCCCACCCTTCCGGCACACCTACTTCACCCTTCAGGAGCCGTTTGGTAGTATGTATAACAATAGTTTGTAACATGGTGCATGACTAACATTATACTTTTAATAATTGACTATATTCTCAATTCATCACTCACTTATTGATCTGATTATTTTCATTATTTAAGCACATAAAAATTCTTTTTGACAATGAGTGACGACGAGATTCGATTCATAGACTTTTGGATTGCTCTGCAAAAGCTAGATTAAGTATTTTACTAATACTTTGAACAATCTTTATTGAAGGATGACTTAAACGACTATGCCATACATCATACATCCACATATGGTTTGGTCACTAGAAAAACTTGAGGTTTATTGAATGAGCGCAAATCATATCTTTGGATGGAGTGAAACTTGTCTTCAAGTCTCCCTTCCAATAGGACCTTCCCCGTTGCCCGATCCTTCACAAAACAAAAATAAGGATGAAACTCAAAAAACACATTATTTATCAGAAGTGAATTGTGCTACACTTAATAAACTTTAGTAATTTCAGGCACAAACAAAATAATTTTTAAGTGTAGTGAGCGGGACGAAGAAAGCAACTTAGAATCACCAATACGAGAGGTCGGCAAACATGTTCCATTACCAACCACAATTTGATCATTATCATTGTAGTCTCCACGGATAGTCACATTATTAAGATAGTTGGTGAGATGATTTGTAGCCCCAGAATCAGGATACCAAATTAGGTCAGAAACGGTATTTAGTTGAGCTATAAAGACTGCCATTTGCGGTTTAGTACTTGCATAAACATAATCAAATCGATGATAGCATGTTAAAGCAATGTGTCCATATTTGTTACACACTTAGACACTGAGAAGAGCCCGTGGAATTATGAAATTGACCATGACCACTATTATATCGACCACCACGACCACACTCTCGTCCAACCTTTCCATTGTTATTATTTGATGCATTGTTCTTACGAAAACCATTCTCATTTTTTTAATAGTATTAGAACTCCTTATTGTCAAATTAACTTGGCCAAGTCTTTGTTCTATAAGATTTAAGCTCTCAAGCATAGTTTCATGACTTAAGAGCAGCCCATGGAGATCGGCAATGGAGATAGCTTCTACCCTTGAGGTAACTGAAACAATCAAAGCATCGTAATCTGGGGCCTAGGCCACCAAGACTGTAGAGAATGAGATCGTCATCTTTGATTGGTTATGTCGTTGTTGCAAGGTTATCCGCAATAGACTTCATTTTTTTTAAGGTAATCAGTCGCGTAACTGAAGATGGAGTTCTATCAATCGCGCTTTCGATTGAGATGAAAACATCGTTTCTAATGTTTGCCAGACTTCCATGGATGAGACATACCCCATAACTTGTGCCAAAAACGCTCTCAGTGAGAGATGAAAGAAGCCAACTGAGGAGTAATTGATCATGCTTTCGCCATGCTAAGTACGAATGATTCACAACTACTTCACTTGAATGTTTTTCCGTTGGACTGTTGGGGACGAATTTTGCAGGGCACTTATGCAATCCATCGACGAACCCTTTCAAATCATGGCCTTTTAGCGCAGGTAAAATCTGTGATCTTCACAACACATAGTTATTTCTATCCAACTTAACCAAATTCGGATGTGGGAAGTTGGTAGAGGATGAGCTATGAAGTTACTGATTGATGGATTGGACATAGTCGACAGAAGCGAATAGTTACTCTGCTTCGATACTATATATATATATATATATATATTATTTGATTTGTTGTATTTAATAATACGTATTGCATAGTTTCTAAACGGTATTGAATAGGGCATATTAGAACAGGAATAATATTGAATAGTATTTATAGGGTGTATAACTAATACATACCAAAGCTAATATGTTATATGTGGGTTGAAAATAGGGTTGTCTAGTGGGTCGGGTCGGCTCGATCCCACCCCAGCCCATCTCGCCCCCCCCCCCAGCCCCTCCCCGTCCCGACCCCACTTAAAAAATTCGGGATGTACAATGTCGGTAGCGGGGTTCGAACTGGGATGGGATTAGGGCTCGTCCTGCCCGTCCCTCTCCCGACTCATCCCTCTCCCCGTCCTAACATGTCCCGTCCCCTCGCCCCCCCCCCCTTGCAGAAACTAACCATTGCACAAATGACCACTTTCAATTTTAACCATTGGCAACGGCTAGTAACAACCATTTTGCCCCCCCCCCCCCCCACACCCCATAAATCCCCCTACCCCTTAATATTTATTTTTAACCCCTAAGTTAGTATATTTACACTTTAACCCTATTTCTCAACTATAAATATCTCATTTTTCTCACAAATCTTTCTACCATCTCTCTAATCTCTCTACAAGTCTAAATTGCACACTAAATATTGTATTCTATTTGGTAATTTCTATCAAAGTTCAAAAATTGGGAGTGAAGTTGGCAACTAGCTTGAGGATCATCGAGAAAAGTTTCAATTTTCAACCTCGATTACACGTCGACGTTACGTCGGCGTTTGGTACCTTCGTTCCTTTTATTATTGTTACTTAATTTTAATTATCATACTTAATTTCATTAACTGTAATTATTTATTTGCATAATTATAATGGAATAAAGTGGACATTTTTTCTGATAGAGGTACTAGGGGTAACAGGGGTAAGGGTGCATCTTCTAGTAATCCTAATTACGATGATTTCACTCATGTAGATGAAATTGATTTTTTAATGTTAATATTAATATACCATTAGATCATGAGGTATATTCTGCATTTGAACCAGACTTTAATTTAGAAAATGAATTAGAAGATAATTTAGATAACACACTACTAGTGCACCTCCACCTCAGGCTCATACTGAGTCTCAGGCTGAAACTGAAACTGGAATGCCTCATATTCCCCCCTAGTATGAGTCGAGGACAAAAACAACGAAAATTAAAATCATCTGCATGGGATATTTTTGATAGGGACATTCCTAATCAACTAGCTATTTGTAAAATTTATCGCGAAGTTTATAAATTTAAAACTGAAAAAGGTCAAGGTGGGACGAAATGTTTAATGAGACATGTAGAAAACTCTCACAAAGCAAGGTATAACCAATACTTAGCTGAAAAATCGGGTGTGCAATTGTCTTCTGTGTCGGGAGAAGGTTCACATAGTATCCCCGATCAAGTATAGGGTTTAATTAGCCCGACATAGGCATTGTATCATTTTAATGACAAAGTGGCTATCACTTCTGACATAGGTCGTAGTACAAATGGTAATGATTATTTAACTGTTACATGTCATTGGATAGATCAGAATTGGTCTATGCAAAAATGTATATTAACATATATATATATATATATATATATATATATTGATGATAGGCACACTGGAGCTTTTATTTCAAGAAATATTCATGAAATTAGTGAATATTATGAAATTACTGATAAAATTATGACTATTACATTAGATAATATTTCTTTTAATGGAATAGCTGTAAACATTTTAAAAACTCGATTGACTCCATCTTTTCCGGATATTTTTCATGTTAGATGTGCATGTCATAGTTATAACTTAGTTGTAAAGGATGGCCTAAAACTTTTTAGCTCTATTCTTGATAAAGTACAATTTGCTATCAACTTTATTTTTAAAGGTAATAAAATACAAAGACGCAAAGAGTATAAAAATATCTGTCATGATTGTGGATTACCTTATAGGAAAATTTCAGAAGAAATTGCAACTAGGTGAAATTCTTTGTATGAACAATTAGTTGTTGCTCACGAGTATAGAAGACCTATAACTTTATTATTTAACGTCCATAATCAAAATTCAAGGGATATGCTTGTAGATGATGATTGGGAAAATATTTTGGAACTTAATGTATTCTTAGAGAAATTTTTTCTATCTACTAAGGAATTTTCGGGTATTTACTATCCTACTATTTCATCTAAGTTATTTTATATAACTCTAATATTTTTGTTACTTAATGAATATATGCAAAAATCAACTTACGCTTCATCTATTAAAAAATGTTTTTAAATTAAAAAAATATTTTTTTCCTATTCCCGCTATTTATTTTATTGGTGCTGTATTAAATCATACTATTAAAGTAGACGGTTGTAAAACACTTGTTGAAACGATTTATGAAAGCTTAGAAATAGTTCCAACTCCAAGTCCAATAGACCCAACTAAAGAAGAAGTTATGTCCAACATACACACTGAATGCAAATATATATTTATATATATGTATATGTATATATATGTATATGTATATGTATATATATATATGTATATGTATATATATATGTATATGTATATATATGTATTACCAAGAGCAAAGTGCAAATAATCTACCGGCTTCTGTACCATCTTCTTCTAATTCACTGCAACCTTATAAAAAAATATGTGGTTTCTACTTCAAGTATTCAAAGCCTTAGAAATAGAATGTATAGTGGTTCAAGTTCTTCACAAATTAGCGAGTTTGATGTTTATGTTTTGCAGGGTGTTCTACCATATGAATCAACTGTCAATAAAGATGGACGTGAAGACTTGCTGAAATACTGGAGGGAGAATGGGAAGACATTTCCAACACTATCAAAGATGACCCGAGATGTGTTGAATATTTAAGCATCATCAACAGCTTCTGAAAGCACTTTTTCTGCTAAAAGATTTCAAATAGGAGAGCACAAACACTCATTGGCGGGAGACAACTTGTAGATTGCAGTTTTATTTAGAGATTAGATTAGAGTGGAGCGTAGATGATGCGTTCAACCAGAGATCAACGAAGAAGACGACTACAACTATAAATAAATCTTATCCGAGGGAGCAGGAAGCGACGTCGAACAATTTGATCAACAACTTCCAATTCTAACATAAGAACCTCAAGAGATTGTGAGAAAATTAGAAAAAGTATGGTTGAACATGCAATTTTTTTAATGGCAATTTTACCAAGTGATTTGCAACTTTTGAACTACGAAACAAAGTTGCAATTTTGAAATTGTATTACAAAAAAAATTATATTTCTATTAAATAATATAAGAGGCAAAAAAACAGTCTTGTGATGTTTTTATTTCACTATCTTGTTCAATTATTCAAGTGTTTAAATATTAAAAAAAAATCCCCCAAAATTCCCCTTTCCGTCCCGTCCCCCCAAATCCCGTCCCCTCTGATAGCGGGATGTGGGGCGGGACGGGACCACTTCTCGTCCCCCTAATCCCGTCTGTCCCGGTCCCGACCCACCCCTCGTCCCCCCAAATCTCGTTCCTCCAAATCATCTCATGTTCAGTCCCATCCCGTCCCACTGGCCACCCCTAGTTGAAAATACTATCAAACAAGGGAATAAATAAATACCAAAGCTAATATGTATCAATATTATTTTCTCTAATATCTCCTACCAAACGATCCCTCATAGTGTTTACTTAGATTATATACAAATATTTTAGAATAATATTTTTACTTACTGATTAAACACTAAAATTAAATAAAAAATTTACTTATTTCTCAAAAAAATATTTTCGCGAAATATATTTTCTTTCGTCCCAAACGCACCCTAAATTGCCGAACAAAGAGAAAACCAGAGGGACAGCAGCAAAAGATGGAGTGCGTGACACGTGTGATGAGTTCGGTAAGCAAAAGCTAAATCCAACATATAAGTACTGAAGAAGCAAAAAAACAAATACTACTGCCGATTATTGAAGAATGAAGTTTACCAAACTCTTTCAATTTACGAATCTTTGAGTTTGCAGATATGGTCATAATGCTTTTGTTTGTGGCTTTCTAATTGAGTAATGATGAGAGCTTTGTTGTCTTTCCATTTTCTTTCTTTCCAAAAATAATGAAACTTCGAAAAAATCATTTCGTTACTAAAATAATACTCCTCGTTTCAAAACAAACTTTAAATTGAATAAGTATGTACTAAAGTGAGACAGATCAGTAGAGCTTAATCTGCAACATGTCCAACCAATGGTTATGTGCTCCTTAATTGGACGCATGTCATATGTGTTTTTATTTCTATTAAAAAAATGTTAACTTCCTTGATCTGAGCCTATCTTCAATTGCATGCAATAGATTTGCACAGTTGCACACTGAATTTGTGCAATCAGAAATGCAGTAGAGAGTATGGTTCGAAGTAGAGAAGAAAGAAGTTTGTCGAAGCTTTTTTCTGATTTTCTATATCATACAATGTGCATTGTACATTTATTTATACATGTATGAAAATAAGTAAAGTAGCTAAAATAACTAACTCTAAACAAGCTTCTAACTTACTCTAACAAACTCATAACAACCTAGAGTAGCAATGATGTTGTGTGATGCTGCTACATACAAGTCCCCTGCATCCTCTCTTGTTCTGCACTTCGACACCCCTTGCAAGCTAGGTACTAAGAACAAATTCTTCATACCTCGCTTGGACAATAGATGAACATGATTACTTTGTGCCAAACTCTTTGTCAGTAAGTCTGCAGGTTGCTCTGCAGTGGCTATGTATAAGGTAGATACCAGACCCTGCTGGACCTTTTCTCGAATGAAATGACAATTAATGTCAATGTGTTTTGTACGCTTAAGGAACACTGGGTTAGAAGCAATCTGAATAGAATATTTGTTGTCACTATACACTGAAATAGGAAGCTGCAAACAGACATACAATTCGGCAAATAAACCTGAAATCCACACTACTTCTGCCACTACTACTGAAGCTAAACTTTTGTATTCAGCTTCAGCAGAACTCCTGGATATGGTGATCTGTTTCTTGGACTTCCAAGAAATAAGAGAGGAGCCAACAAATACAAGGTATCTTGTAACTGACCTCCTAGTATTTGGACAAAATGCCCAATCTGCATCACATTATGCAGTCATCATGTTGGTATCCCATGCAGGCATAAAAATGCCTAAACCTGGTGCATGTTTGATGTATTTAACCACCATCTCAGTTTCCACCTGATGTGATGCCTTTGGTGCTTGCATGAATTGACTTAAACTCTGGATTGCAAAGGCAGTGTCTGGCCTTGTGTTAGTCAAATACAGAAGCCTTCCAATTTTTTTTTATAGCAGTGGGATCTTCTAGTAATGGATCATTAATCACCTCCTCAGTGCCTTTAGCAGATGCTGCACTATCACATATTGATCATATACAACAGAAGTCAATTTGACATTCAGCTGCATTGGTGATCCTGCGGGCTTTGCTCCTGTGAGTCCCATATCAGCAACTAACTCAAGAGAATACTTCCTCTGATGCATCACAATACCACTCTTGTTCCTGGCAAACTCAAACCCCAAGAAATATCTTAACTTCCCCAAATCCTTAATCTTGAAATGTTGTTGTAATGTAGCTTTAGTCTCAACTATCAGCTTGCTATCAGTCCAGTAATGAGTAAGTCATCAACATAGATTAATATTATCAAGATCCTGTCTTTCCCTTTTTGTGAACAAAGAGTAGTCCAAATGACTCTGAGTAAGTCCAGATGATAATAAGGCAGTGGTCAACTTAATGTTCCACTGTCTAGAAGCCTGCTTAAGTCCATATAGGGACTTAAGTAACCTGCATGACTTTCCCTCCTCATGTGCAAAGCCTTGAGGTAAACTCGTGTATACACCCTCCTTAAGATCCCCTTGCAAGAATGCATTAAACAAGTCCATCTGATATACAACCCATCTTTTTGCAGCAGCCACGTAGATGACTGACCTGACGGTCACCATTTTCACAACTGGTGAAAAGGTATCCTGATAGTCAATACCTTACATTTGGTTGTATTCTTTTGCCACTAGCCTTGCTTTAAATCTCTCCACTTCACCTGATGCTTTGTATTTAATATTGTAAACCCATTTACAGCCTATTGCCTTCTTGTTAGTTGGCAGATCAACTATCTCCCAAGTCTTGTTTTCCTCTAAAGCCTAAATCTCAGCTTTCATGACTTCTATCCACCTTTTATCTTTAGCTGCCTCACTGTATAATTTTGATTCATGTTCTTCTGATATTTTGGCAATAAAACTGTGATATGGCACAGATAATCCAGCATAACTAACTACACCTGACAAGGGATATGGACATGTTTTTCCATTCCTTGTATTCACATTAGGCTAAATAAAGTCTTTCATCCAAGTTGGTGGTCTTTTGTCTCTAGTGGACCTCCTGATTTCCAAGTTATTCAAGAGAGCATGACTCTGTAATAATGAAATATTCTCAGACTGATTTTGTGTAGGAACTTCAGCATCAGGTGATGCAGGATCAACAACATTAGACTCTTCATCATCAGTGCTTGAATCTAGTATTGCTTCTCCTGATAAGTGATCATTAGTTGACAACCTTATTCCTTCTTGTTCTATAGTCTCTTCAACCAAAAACTGGTCCTGCAGAGTCACATCAGTATGAATAAGGATATAATCAGTGCTTGAGTCTGTAATATGTATGTCCTCCTCACACTGTCTGATCTATCCAAAAGGAAAAATATCTTCATAGAAGGTTACATATCTGCTAACAAAGAAAATTTTGTTCTCCAGATCAAGTAACTTATATCCCTTCTGTCTGGATACATATCCAAGGAGCACTGATTTAGTAGCTCTAGCATCAAACTTATCCCTTTTTATCATATTAGTAGCATAACACAAACACCCTATTACCTTCATATGGGACAATGAAAGTGCTCTCTTAAACAATTTCTCATAAGGTGACATATTTCCTATTACCACATATGGAATTCTGTTAATCACATAGACTGCTGCTTCCACACAGTCACTCCAAAATCTTGCAGGCAAGTGACTTTGAAACTTGATGGCTCTAGCCACCTCCAAAATATGTCTATATGTCCTTTCCACCACTCCATTTTGTTGTGGAGTGTATGGACAAGAGCTCTAATGTACAATTCTATGCTGATTGAATAACTCAGCACAAGAACTGTTAATGAACTCTATTCCATTGTATGTTCTAACACTCTTCACCATCACATTATACTGTGTTTTGATTAATGCAAACAAATTCTTAAGAACAGTAGATACATCAGACTTAGCATGCATTAGAAATATTCATGTCCATCTAGTGTAACCATCCACCACTGTAAGAAAATATTTCATTCCAGAATAGGTGGAAATTTTGTAAGGTCCCCATACATCAAGATGTAACAAATGAAAGACAGAATCTGACCTTCTACTACTAACAGGAAAGGGTTTCCTTGTCTGTCTAGCAAGAGGATAAATGTCACAATGCTTTATTGCAAAATTAGATTTGTCACCAATACTATCAATCTTCCTAAGCACACTCATTGGTGATCTTCAATTGCATGCAATAGATTTGCACAGTTGTACATTGAATTTGTGCAATCAGAAATGCAGTAGAAAGTATGGTTCGAAGTAGAGAAGAAAGAAGTTTGTGGAAGCTTTTCCCTGATTTTCTATATCACGCAATGTGCATTGTACACTTATTTGTACATGTATGAAAATAAGTAAAGTAGCTAAAACAACTAACTCTAAACAAGCTTCTAACTTACTCTAACAAACTCCTAACCTAGAGTAGCAATGTTGTTGTGTTATGCTGTTGCATACAACTCCCTTGCATCCTCTCTTGTTCTGCACTTCGACAAAAAAATTTCCAACAAAATTGATATTGCATTAAATCAAACACTAGAGGACTTTACATAACTACACATTATATATCAAATGTAGCCATACCTATGAAAATAAATCCCTTTTTTTCACAATTAATTAACCCCTAAAAGAATGCTAGAAACGGCTATCTTGCCAAGATTAGTTGTCTCTCTCTTTTAATGTCTTTCGTTTTTATTTCTTTTTCTATTAAAATTTTCTTTTGTCTTTTTTTTTCCTAGTGTCTTTGTTTCTTATTTTCTTTTTATATTAACACAGTCTTTTATTTGTTTCCTTTTTGAAATTCCAATATAGATATTATATTAACATATTACAAATTGGATTGTTGTGTTTGTGTATTTTTCTATTTCAGTAACGCATAGGATAAATCATATACATATTAAATATACTGAACATATTTAAAATAGTATGTATAATTATTTTATTTAAGTATATGTATTATATTTTATTTATACAATTCACATTGATATACTAAATGTGTGTGTGTCTATATATATATATATATAACATGTTGATGGTTTATTAAACATTAATAGTCACAGTATAATATACTTATAATATATGAAATAATATTATACGTATATTTGACATAATAGTGAAAAGAAACTTCAAGAGGAAAAAAGTCATGCTTATCTTAGAACTAGAAATAAATTTTGTATTATATACCTATATTAAATATGAAGCAGTAGGGGCTGGAGATTGGCGGCAATAGGATTAAAAGAAGAGATGTAGAAATTATATTTAAGGTTTTGAATAATCTTACTGGTGTCACATGGAGCACCAGTGGTGGTTGGACATCTTGGGAGTTATCACAAAACGGTCGATATATCACTGTAATCTCCAATCTTCTCAGACGGTTAGTCATTGAAGAATGAGATGGCTAACTGCTTGATTAGATCCCTGGTTGGAACCCAGCCCCCCCCCCCCGAGACAGACTTGTTTTGTCCGATAGGGAGAGTGGATAATTTTGGTGCATTCCTCACGATTTAACACTATATTATGAAAATAATATTTAATTTGTTTAGTGCGATCGAAAGGGTGTCTAAATTAGAAAGAGGAGATTAATTTTTAAATTTTTTATTTAAGAGGGGGTGGGGGGGGGGGGGGAGATGAGATGATTAATTCTTAAATTTTATATTTAAGAGGGGAGAGAAAGAGGAATTAATTCTTAATTTGTTGAGATTTATTTTTTAAATATGTTATAAGTGTTATTAAAACTGCTACTTCTGAAAGATATTAAAAGATATGTGTTGGAAATTTGCCTTTGGCGGGGAGATGCGTCCACCCATCTTTGATGAATTAAGCACTAGTGTTCCGCATGTTGGAGGCTTTGTCTCTTTACACATGCATGATCTACGAAGTGAGTAGATGACCGTAGGGCCAAGAATCGTCAAATTTCGTTGAGAAATGAAAGAGAAATTGGTCCACGAAGTAAGGTGTTTGAGGCATGGAAATGTGGTGTGGGACAAATCTACCACATCGGTGGGAATAGGAAGAATTGCTCTCTATATAAGTCTCTAATTGGTAAAGGGTTTGGGACCCCAAGCGGTATCCTATGTGTTTAAAGGAGGGAAGACCTAGATGTGCTTGGGTTCAAGGCTAAGCCCACAAGCGCGCCGCCGACGGCCGCCCGTCCCGTCCGGTCCGATTCAGGGTTCCGGGTTCCGGGTCTCAGGTCATGGGTTGTGGGTCTGCCAGATGTACAGTTTGATCCTGAAGTTTCATATATACAGTTTGGACCTGAATTCTTACATATGTACAGTTTGGTCCCTGAAGTTTCAATATTTATAGTTTGGTCCCAAGAGTTTCTGGAAAGTTGGTTTTCTGCCTACCATTGGACTATTTTATGGAGCATTAACCAGCCATTACTTGGCTGATTAACTCCTCCATTTTCACCCTCCTTCATGTCCATTTAAGCAGCCTCCTTGATGGCCATTAACAGCCATTACTTGGCTGTTTAATGCCCTCCTAATGGCCATTAACAGCCATATTTTGGGCAGTTATTTATCCCCTCCTCCATGCTATATATTGAGCCTCCTTTGGCTCAATTCGTGACAGAGAATATAGCACTGGAAAAATAGAAAAACAGTGCACGAAAATACCACAAAACAGTGAGCAGAAACACTGCAAACCAGTGACGAAAATCATTGACCAAACACCCTCATATACACAAGATATACACTACAGAGACACTATATACACAGAGAAAAAAGAGAAGAGTAAAGAGAAACTCTTCCTTCCTATTCCATATCTTCAACAAGTTGATTCATATTTGTTTTCTTCGTCAGGCTCAACCTATTGGCTTTGTAGCGTTGAGATTAAAGTGTTGTTTTATCTTGGGAGACTATTGCCCGCTAACGTAAAATCATATATACGGGGCAATCTTGTCTTAAGGACAGAGGGTTATCACTCGACTCAACACACAACGTTGTAACTAGGGGTGAGCATGGGTACAGGGTACCCAGATACCCGACCGGAACCGACACTAACGGGTAGGTTCCAGGTAGATATATTATAATAACGGGTAGGGTCCGGGTAGTAAAATTAGGAACCGATCAATATCGGGTCCGATTCCGGTTCCGGCAAATAGACACAGGGTACCCGGACCCGGAACCGATACCCGAAACCTATAAAATATTAAATATTTTTATTTTTTTTAGAAACATTTGGACCACTTTTAACTTTCTCCAAAATTGTTTGTTGCACGCCTGCACATTGATTTTCCCCACCCCAAGATGCAAATATTTCAGCTTTTTCACCCCTTTATTCTAGAATTCTCTTTGTACCCTAAGAGAAAACACACAAAACTCTCTCAATAACAATGGCGTTTAGCTACACCATCGAGCTTCATCGTCGTCATTGTTGAAGCTTTATCTCAGGTACTTTCATCATTGTCGTCGTTGAAGCTTCACCTTTGCCTCTTTCTCTCCCTTGGTTGTGTTCACGTCATTCCTAAAATGCATATGGGTTCATATCTAACTCTTCAATTTCTTTTTAATATCATATGCTTCTGTTCTATTTCAGGCGATACTCATCTTCAATTTGTATTACTTTTTGATTTGAAATGTAAATCTATTTTAAAAATTTGTGTATATTTTTGTAGTTCTGAAGATGAAATTTAGAGATTTACTAGTATAATAAAGCTTTTCTTTTGTATCGAAAAGCTTATGAACACGAAAATAAGTTTAATTAAGATATTTCCAAATTTATTTTGAAATCAACACGTTCAATTAATTGAGTGTCAAATTTGGCTTGCAATTTTAGGTTTTGGTTACATAATTAGCTTTTCTACAATGAATAAGTTTTCTAAAACTTCTTATAAGGGTATTAAAAACTCCGATTGCGGGCTAAAAAACTACTAGATGAAATTATTTCAGAACTCTTTTTGATTCTCATAGGCTAAAAAATGTTGCTTAATCTGTGTTTTTTATTTACAGGGTAGCCGGGAACCTACCCGGACCCTGCGGGTCCGGGTAGGTTCCGGGTAGTGATTGCTACGGGTAGGTTCCGGGTAGTAAATTTAGGAACCGATCTTTTACCGGGTAGGGTCCGGGTAGTTCAAAAATGTTAGGGTACCCGGACCCGCTCACCCCTAGTTGTAACCATCCAGATTTAGTTGTTTCTTGATTTCAGGTTATCAAGATTCAAGACACAACAAGCTTGCGGTAGTTTTGAAGATTGACATATTTGTTCAACAAGATTCAATTTCTGAAGATTGAATATTTGTTTATCCTTTCGAATACTTGTAATAGTTATTTACTTCCCGTACTGCTTTATAAAGTACAAGAGAGTACCAACAATTTAAGACAAGATTGAATTGTATTACTATTAGTGTTCGAAAGATGTCGGTCAAGAGTTGTGTGACCAAATCTGGATATGGCTGTGGTTTTCTGGTAGAAGAAAGTGATGATGATGCCGTTGAAAGTCAACATCTTCGTGGTGTCATCGCTCCCAACAGTGGTAGGAAAAAACGCTCACGAGAGCCTGAGGATGTCAACTGGGACAAGAGGAGAAGGTTGAAGATGTGGTTCTATCTTGCTGCAGAAGGCCTATATCTGTCCCAGACAAAGAATCCAAAATTGGGATAAGTATTTTTCTTACTTGTCAAGAATAAAGATTAAATGATTTCTGATTAAAAATGGATTAAAGTAAGGAGGAATATAAATACGCTTTAAAAATCAGAAGTTTAATCTCTTCTTCTTTCTCGTTTAAAGATTGGATTTTGTAAACGACTTAAAAAGATCCGTTCTTTTAAGTGTAGTGATTAAAAGTGTGTAAAGTATGTTCGCACATATGATGGAGAAAGATCCACTAACTGTGCAAAAACTCTTACCACTCTTAAGTAAACGCCAAGAATTATCAGGGCACCAATTATAACGGAAGAAGTCTAAAAGTTAAAGACGTTGAGCATGTCACACTATTTGGCAGAAGATCCTTCATAGGATGATGTTGGACACTCAGTCATACTAAGCCTCCGGGCGACTGGAGTGGGCCAAAAATTCCTTTGATATGATGTTGGACACTCAGCCATACTAAGCCTCCGGGCGACTGGAGTGGGCCAAAAATTCCTTTGATATGATGATATTGGATACTCAGTCATATAAAGCCTCCGGGCGACTGGAGTGGGGCCAGAATTCATTTCATAGGAAAAGTAATGGACACCTAGTAAGGTGGGCTAGAGTTTCCAGGTCTTAAATGATCTGAAGGCCTAAAGAAAGGCAGAAAAGAAATTGGACACTCAGTCTGCCAAAGCAACTCGAGTGGGCCAGAGTATCTAGATCACATATGATCCGGTTACGCCCTAACCACGGGCAAGAGGTTTTTCATGTGAAGCAACGCCACCTCTAAAGTAGAAGGGGTTGGAGAGGTTGTCCTCAATAGGACTTCAGGGAATGGGATCACTCTAAAATGAGGTGATACATGTCCCAAACTTGGTTTAAGGGACGTTGTTGGTCAAGCTGGTTTGAGACTAGTCCAACAGGTCTGTAATAACTAAGAATGGTACAGTATGTCTGTAGCCAAATGAATGATATATTTGTAATCCGTGAATCTATGCCATCATAGATTAAGACACGTTAAATAGCAAGTCATTCAAAAGCTAACGATGTTGAGATTGTTGCCCTCTGTCGACATAAACCCTCAAAATGAATGTGAGGTAGACGAAGAGGCAAAATCACCTTTCCAAATTCCGTCAAGGGAATAGCGAAAGAAGCACCACTCCTCTAGAACTTAGTCACACCTACTTGGGTGATTTGAAGTTTATACAAAATAGAGGGGGGAGACAAGTACGTTGTGATCTTCATTGATGATGGTACAACGTATGGAATACTTTGTTTGTTGTAAAGCAAAGATGAAGTTATTGAAGCGGATAAGCGCTACAAAGCAGAAGTTGGAAAGCAACTATGCCTATGGATTGCAAAATTCGTAGCGATAGAGGGGGGGAATGTGAAACATCGTTCATTAAACGACTGTTCATTACTCATCTCAGTCCAACGGTGTTAGCCAAGCGCAAAGCCGTACGCCCATATTATGTGGGGCAAGACGATCCTTACCTCTAATGCGATTCTCAGCAGAAATACGCATAAGGATAAGGGTAACCCTCCGTGTGAGACATGGAAAGGATCTCACATACAAATATTTTGATGTGAGGTGGTTTCATACCAAAGACTGTAGATTGCATATCCACTGGATCTGCAAATAACAGTAGTGCTTATCGCCTCTTGGTGTCAAAGAATGCTGAATCTTTTGAAGATAACTTTCCTTAAAAAAAAAAGGAAAAATGAGTAATTGCTCAAGGTTAATAAGAACCCACGAGGGCCTGACTGTCCGAAACTAGACGTTCCGTATCTACAGGACTCGAAAGTTATTGGTTATCCGGAACTTAATATTCCTGATCTGCAGAACTCAGGGATTCTAGATGTTGAACCAAGACGGAGCAAAGAGGGGACAAAGACTTGTTCCAGTCCTTCTAGCTTGTATGGTTGAGAACGAACCATGGACAATTGACAAATAATTGTCATCTCCAGAAGCGCTGCTTTGGAAAGAAGCTACAAAGAGAGAAATAGATTCCATCATATAGAACCATACTTGTGTAATGGTTGATCTTCCTCCGGGAAAAGAACCTTTGGGTTGTAAAATGTGCTCCCCTGTGTGTAGCTTAACATCCAGGGCCATTGCAGTCTTGCGTGGCATGGATGTTGAACCAGCCTTCCCAACCGGAGAGTTGGAAGAAGAGGATCAGAGTCGGTGTGCTGAACTGTTGGGCTTCTTCCTGAACTTTCATTTTGGTCCCTGAAATGTTTACATTTTGGTCCTGAAAGTTTAAGATAAAATAGAAACAACGAATCTGACCACAGAAACATTGACTCTGAAGTTAGAAAGCCAACAGTTGGAGAATCAACAGTCTGAAAGTAAAAGTCATATTGAAACAAAGTCTCGATATGAAAGATATGGGTATCACCAGATGACATCTTAGGAATTGGATTTCTAAGACATCTAACGGACTGATCGATAGTTGACAGTCTCGTTGAAGCCACTAATGGATATGAATCATAGAACTGATTGAAATCATGGTGCACCCATTAGACAAGGAGCGATATGATCAGGTCATGTGTAGTTCAATATATTGTACACACTACAATCGACCTGGTATCGGCCTACAAAGCAGATCAGTTGAACTAAGGTTCATTGATGATTTTAATACATGATCGGTAGAAGGCGTTAAGTCGGATATGACGATATCTGAATTATTCGCTTATCTACTGATTATAGTATTCTGGATGACCAGCGGTTCTAGGAGAACACAGTAATGCAAACTGGACATCAGATCTGAAGAACACCAAAGCCACAAGCAAATGTGTATGGTGGGTCTTGGAAAAACCTCTAAGCAAACTTGCATCGGCCGATTCATGATGGAATCGGAGTTTATCGCTTTATACAATGCATGAAAGAAGTTGAGTAACTTCATGACTCCTTAGAGGACGTCCCTTATTGGGAGAAACCCGTGCCTTCAGCAGTTCTACAATGTGGCTAGCCGGTCGGCTTCAGGAAGGACACAGATGACGGCGTCTGGACATATCTGTTAGGAGACATAAGACCGTATGGCAGTTGATCATCATGGCTGTCACATCCTTGTTTACTAACTAAGGGATTACTCGGAGATCAAGTGTTCTGCATGTCTAGGGGAATGGGCTTAAAACCCAAACAAATACGAACTTTTGCGGTGGTAACCCAACCATACTGATTGGAGATCCCAAGAATTTGGTTCAATGGGAAAACTAAGCGGCAAAAGGTTCAGTTGAGCGCTTCGGTGGAAGCAAGAAGCACTTCAGATGATGATTTCTGTACAGAAACATGAATCCAAAGCTGTTCCCGCGATAGACATTAAAGTGCTACCTGTATGGTGGGTAAAGGTTAAGCTTCCAAACCTTTAAAAGATCCTCAAACGGTTGAGGTTAAGGTTGGGGAAACTTTTAATGATTCCTAACACTTGTGAAGTGGGGTATAGCAGGATACCTTGTAGGAGATCACCTATTTAAGTGCGAGGATGGCCGCCTCAAATGAACGCACTTAAGAATGCAAGTGTGTCCACGGCCACAACGGATAAAAATGTAAGAAGGAAAACGGATAAGAAGAGTTATTGTGTTGATATCGTTGTCTTGGCTTACACTAAACACTGACGGTTCAAGACATCACGTTCACCGCGCAGTAAGTAAGTCCGATGATATTCAACTAGGGAAGGTTCAAAGCGAAAGCTACCTCTCCTGATGCAATATCTTTTCGCTGAAAGATTGCTTAAATGTAGGCACCTTGTGTGTGCGCCATAATCTCTTTTTCATAGAGGGGATTGTTAGAAATTTGCCTTTGGCGGGAAGATGCGTCCACCCATCTTTGATGAATTAAACACTAGTGTTCCGCATGTTGGAGGCTTTGTCTCTTTACACATGCATGATCTACGAAGTGAGTAGATGACCGTAGGGCCAAGAATCGTCAAATTTCGTTGAGAAATGAAAGAGATATTGGTCCACGAAGTAAGGTGTTTGAGGCATGGAAATGTGGTGTGGGACAAATCTACCACATCGGTGGGAATAGGTAGAATTGCTCTCTATATAAGTCTTTAATTGGTAAAGGGTTTGGGACCCCAAGGGGTATCCCATGTGTTTAAAGGAGGGAAGACCTAGATGTGCTTGGGTTCAAGGCTAAGCCCACCCGCGTGCCGCCTCCGCCCGCCCATCCCGTCCGGTTCCGGGTCGTGGGCTGTGGGGACTTTCTGATATTATCTTTTTGGACCAGAGAACTCTGTCAGATGTACAGTTTGATCCTGAAGTTTCATATGTACAATTTGGACCTGAATTCTTTCATATGTACAGTTTGGTCCCTGAAGTTTCAATATTTACAGTTTGGTTCCCAAAGTTTCTGGAAAGTTGGTTTTGGGGTGACGGTAGGCAGAAATGCAATTTTCTGCCTACCGTTGGACTATTTTATGGAGCATTAACCAGCCATTACTTGGCTGATTAACTCCTCCATTTTCACGTTCCTTCATGTTCATTTAAGCAGCCTCCTTGATGGCCATTAACAATCATTACTTGGCTGTTTAATGCCCTCTTAATGGCCATTAACAGCCATGTTTTGGGCAGTTGTTTAGCCCCTCCTCTATGCTATATATTGAGCCTCCTTTGGCTCAATTCGTGACAGAGAATATAGCACTGGAAAAACAGAAAAATAGTGCACGAAAATACCACAAAACAGTGAGCAGAAACACTGCAAACCAGTGACGAAAATAATTGACCAAACACCCTCATATACACAAGATATATACTACAGAGACACTATATACACAGAGACAAAAGAGAAGAGTAAAGATAAACTTTTCCTTCCTATTCCATATCTTCAGCAAGTTGATTCATATTTGTTTTCTTCGTCAGGCTCAACCTATTGGCTTTGTAGCGTTGAGATTAAAGTGTTGTTTTATCTTGGGAGACTATTGCCCGCTAACGTAAAAGCATATATACGGGGCAATCTTATCTTAAGGACAGAGGGCTATCACTCGACTCAACACACAACGTTGTAACCATCCCGATTTAGTTGTTTCTTGATTTCAGGTTATCAAGATTCAAGACACAACAAGCTTGCGGCAGTTTTGAAGATTGTCATATTTGTTCAACAAGATTCAATTTCTAAAGATTGAATATTTATTTATCCTTTCGAATACTTGTAATAGTTATTTACTTCCCGTACTGCTTTATAAAGTACAAGAGAGTACCAATAGTATGTTATTTATATTAACCAACTTTATTAAACTTGATGAGTTGTGTAAAAATCTAGTTGTACAAAGCCGTAGGAAGCCTCATTGACAACCCAAACTGGAAAACTTTCGCACCAAGAGACTTCATGGAGTAGTAATAAAGCTAACTTAACGAATCTATGTCTACAAGTATTAGCACACCTATTTATATATATAAAGGCTACATCATTCCGGTAATGATTGAGATGCCAAATATCTTCGCAAATAGTAATCACATCCCAAGTATGAGATATTCTCTTCTATTGAGCATTTGAGTTTTCGTTGATGAGTCGGACAATAATTGTATGTTCCTTCATCCTTGCTCTACCACGATTTGGATTGCTTTCTGAATTGGTAATGCTTCAGCTATTACGGCTTTTCTAACAAAATAAATTGAAATACTATTGAGAAAGGGATTACGTGAAGTTAGTTAGTGAGTCAGTTGGTTAGGACTAATTATTGTTTTGTACACAATTAGCTAGGTGATTAGTAGAGTTAGTAATTGAACTAATTAGTGTAGCTTAGTGAACACACTACACTTGTAATATAAAGCAGTATGTACAACTGTTATTTTCATTCATTCAACAGAATAGATATTTTCCAAACTCATTCCTCTCTCTTCTCTCCTCTCCTCTTAACAAACTAATAACCATCTCTCACCATTGTTGAAGATTTTGGGCTCAGATTAGTAATCTCAACAACTACCATAAGCATGAAGCACATGATCATTAGCCTTTAGAGCTACCGTCGCAATACTCGATTTTCGAATATTTGAAATTACACCTGCATCAACATAAAACAACACAGTTTCTAGAGGAAAGGTTTGTGAAGTTGGGTTAATAAACATGCCGCTCCTGTCGCATAGGGTTTGCACTTGTTGTTTCATCAGTAAAATCATGAAAGTCAGATAACGCTTTTGATAAAATTTTAGCGTCATTCCATAATGAGGAACTAAACACATAGTCATTTTAGCTTTTCAAATCATCCATAAAATAAATATTGATAATTGCAACAAAATATTAGAATCCAGAAACTTTTTAGTATCTAATTATAGTTTTTGAAATAAGGTGCAAGTCATGCCAAAGGATAGAACTGATTTTCCACACCTTAACAGATCTTGAACATTTTAAAAAATATGCACTCTAAGGTTTCAGGTTCCATATCATAAATAGGACAAATGAAATCTATGGTCCGGATTCTCTATGCACTAATGTTAGAAATATTTAAATATTCAACCTTTTTCTTTACTATCTAAAGATACAACATGTCTGATAGACAAAGAGTTTCTAGGTTTTCTGAATATCATTCCATAAATCTGAATGTGTTATATGTACCGAATATTTGTGAATCCGTAATGTAACACCATCGCGATTGGGAAGTGTTTCGAGTCCCCTCTCACTATACTTACTCGGGTCTTAGCTTCATCATACATGTCTTTGATTGTCCTAGTGTAAGCTACCGGAACACCACGAGCCTCCATACATCTCCATAAAACCTCCCTAAGGATTTTGTTATATGCTTTTTCTAGCTCAATAAATACCATATGCAAGTTCCTCTTTGTAACAGCTCAGCACACTAGTGATATTATCCGTGTTGGGCCTAGCCCGCACGGCTTTAAGATGTGGGACTCCTAAGCTAGGGTGTCATACTCTTCCTTTCCCTAATCTGCTCCACCAACCTCCTTATAAGGTGAATGAATTATGTAGTCGAAATCGAAATTGGTTCTCAAAAATAAACATGATTCCTCCTCACACTCACTTCCACTACTCTCTCTCAAGCTTTCATAGTGTGTAGCAGCTTGATACCCCTATAATTGTTGCAATTTTGAATATCACTCTTATTCTTATACAACGGAATCATCGTACCCCTCCTCCATTCTTCAGGCATCTTCCTCATCCTAAGAATGATATTAACCAACCTAGTAAGCCATTCCAAACCCGTCTTGCCCGCGTTCTTCCAAAATTCCACTAGAATTTTATTTGGCCCGGTCATGCTGCCCCTGCTCATCTTACGCATAGCCCCTCCACCTCCTCAACCTTAACACAAGTACGATTCCTAAAATCTCGACGACTCGCAGAGTGCTCCAAATCACCTAACATAATGTTCTCGTCCCCTCTACATTCAAGAGTTTATGAAAGTATGTCTGCCATCATTATTTAATATGTGCCTCTTCCATCAATAATTTGCCTCTCTCGTCTTTGAATAGTTCTCAATGATTATATTTTAAATTTAGAAATTTGAGATTAAAACTTGCAACAAGATTCTTGTGGAGTCACACCATTGCCTAAACTTAAATGAGGGTCGATAGGTCAGCACATTGTTTATCTATATCTATCTATATCTATATCTATATCTATATATTATATATATTATTATAAAAGCATGAATATAAATGTTGGTTGATCAAAATATCCTTCAAATATTGAATGACTTTTATGCCTTTAATTATTTTCATTAATTTTTACAACAAGTTATTCAAAAAGGACACAATTGAAAATACACCTAAACATGGCAAAGTTGTAGTAGTAAAGGAACTGTCCGTGATTAATGGAATTCCTTGTCGTTCTCGATGACGAGTTGTGTCCTTATTGGGATTAATTGTGTCAAGAAAAAATATAAAATAATTAAGAAATTCAATTATTGTAGAGTCATTGAACTATCCGTTTGAATTATGACTTCTAATCCTGGTTGGTTATTAAAAGAGGTCTGTAATTTGCAGCACGTTGGGGATTAAATTCTATTTAGTCTAGGATTCTGGTTTTTCATTAATGTCATGGCTTTAAAATTTTGTTTATATTAAGCTACAGAATCTCCAAAACATGGTTATTAATAAGGTACAAGTTGTTTCGAGGAGAATCCAAAAGGTATTTCTTGAAGCTAGTTGTATAATAACATCTTAAACGTTTCATATTCTTGTGTTGAGCTTCCCAACTAATTGGCTCTTAGAAATATTTCTATCTTTGGCGTTAAAATTCATATGTTTTTAGGTGAATTAACTGAATTTCCTGGTAGAGATGATTGTTTCACTCTTGGTTAGATGCCTTTTGTTTTAATTATTAACTATCCTTTGAGTATTAATTTTTCGTCTTATAGGGAGAGTTTCGTTTGAAGTTCTTTGAAGTTGATATGCCGAAATCATATTTTCTTTTTGTTCCAGTATGCTGAAACCATATTCATATACAAAGATACTCTCTTTTGTTTGGTTTGACAAAATTTGTAATGGTGACATGCATATATTGTTATTTCTATATATTTTTTCTTTTCTTAATAGATTGCATTGTTGGACTCTGATCGCCATGCTATTCAAGAGAAGACCTAGTGAAAAAGGGATACACCACATATGCCCTTTGGGAGTAGTCTGATAATGGTCCAACAGTGGTGAGACTAAAAGTTACACCTATTATAGTTCTAATTTGTTGGAGAATATGTTAAATGTATACTTGGAGATCAGAATTATATTATTTTTTCATATAATTTGGAGCCGTATGTATTCTAAGTGGAAACCCCCCCCCCCCCTCAAGTGGATTCTCTATTTGAATTTGATAGACAATAGTTTTTCATATTATAAATACTGAATCAAAAAAAGCTAATAAATAACTTAAATAACAGAAGGTCGCTCTACGACAATAACTTAAGCAAAGCCAATTTCAACCTTAGCTGATTAAAAAGCTAGCATAACTCAAGGAAAAGACTATGGTGATAGACGCCAAAGAAGATACTCTTTATTTCTAGTTCTAATACTAATTAGATCATTAGGTTTGAGGGTACTCGGAGATAACAATATGGTAAGTTCTCTATTCTTGACTATTAAATGGTGTTTTCTTATAAGATATTATAAATTTGATTCTTGATATGTATGTATTTTGGATAACATTTGGTACACTGATGACTATGTTAATGAGATATTTGGAATATATGAGGAATAGGGTTTCTAACTGAAATTAAATTTGTAGGTAACCTCTTTTTCTATTATATTGTGTTTTTGTTAAGTTTTATGGGTTGTGACTTCCTTATTTAACAATCTTTTCATGTGATCGTTTAAGATCCACCATGGACAATATTGACATATTGGTCGCTAATGTTGAGTTCTTTTCTTATTCATACTTATGCACGATAACAGGGAAGATTGTTCAAGCAAACGCATCATCCACTAATGAAGGATGATGGCCTATATATGTGACAACAACTTTTAATATTTTGTTGACTTTGAAATACAAATAATATTTGTATAGTAGGTGTAAGTCGTAAAAGTTGAAAGTTTTTAATATGCATCAGGCCATAAAACCTTGAGCTACATCTCCCAATATAATAAACAGGTAAAATATTGATACTGATCAACAGTCAATTTTAATATTAATTTTTATTAAATTACGAAATATGCAAATTTTGACGAAATACTTTATGTACTATTAAAAAAGACAATTTACATATTGTTACAATAGCAGATAACGTCAAGAACCCATGTGTAAGACAATTTACATATTGAATTGACTTTAATATTCTTTGAAAACTTAAAAAATGCTTTTATATAGGATAAAATTATAATTAAGATTTCAAAATCAACAAATAAAATTTGGAGAAAAGATCCCCAGTAGAATTAAACTTATTTGTTACCGTGCCTTTTTTTCCAGCAACAAGATATACGAGTACTATCAATGTAGTCCGATGCGACAACAACCTCCTAAATAATTGAAAGATTTATTAGAAAATAACTTGAAAGCGAGTGAGTCAATCACTTAAACCAAGTGAAAAAACATTCTATTAGATATTAATTTCAAAATACTGAATATTTTAGAATTCTAAATTTTACAACGTTTAAAGGCATCACACATAGGTCAACGACGTGTGAAATGTTGATTCGATAATATTGATAGATTTTTATGACTTTTAAAATTATATATTTCGTATTGGATAAAATTAAAATATTTGATCATTATTATTTTTAGAATATATATAAGCTGAAAGTTCATTATTTTAAGTATGTGTTTCCTCGAATTTGACGTAAGATATCTTCGTGCAAAGTACAAACATAGAGACTACTATATTTAAAATATGTCAATACTTAAAAGAGTCAACAGAAGCTCCTTGCTAACTTCCAAAACACTGAAAATTGAAATACCGAACCTAATTCGATATTCGGTAATTCGGTTTTCGATACGATAATCGGGGGTAGATAATGAGAAACTCGGTATTTGGTTTCGTTATTCGGTATGAAATATTATAACATTCGGTAATTAGGTAAATACCGAATACCAAAATTTTAGTGAAAACATGACAAACAACTTTCTATCGAAATTGCTGCATTCTAGTATCAATGTGTATATGTGCTTTAGGACATTGTTGTCATTTTCTAGTGTTTACATGTACTTTCAGATGCTTAATACTAAGGACAAATGGAGTGCTTTCACTTCTTGCTTTGGATGAGAGGTGAGAAAGAGAACTCACTGTAGAGTTGTTTTGGGTTAGTTGTGGTCGATCAGTCAGAGGAGAAAATAAGCTTAATTTAGGAGGTTTCATGGTTAGACTATGTCCTTCGAAGGTCGATAAGGCTTTAACTATTTTTTTTAAGAATATATATTGACCGAAAGATTTGGAATTTTAGTTTACAAGTTATATTGTTCAATTTTAATACGGGTATTATCGAATACCGAACCGAATAGAAGTTTGATTTACCAATTATCGAAGTATCGAACCGAAGTTTGAAAATTTGGTATTTTGGTATCTATTTTCAACTATCGATTACCAAATTACTAAACCCGAACTTAAAAAATACCGAACCGAATGCCGAATGCCGAATGTCCACCCCTAGTTAGGATTATACAAGAATGTACCATCATACCTGTATTTTGACATACTTTTTATGTTCCTTATTTTAAGCAGAGGCAAACTCGGATAAGAACATACAAGTACAATGAAACTTATTTCATGGATAATTATAGAGGTGGCAGATGAGTCATTTGGGTTGAAGTTGGGCGGATTAAGATGGTCAAATGATGAGTCATAACTCAGCTTGCCAACTTGACTAATTACTTTTACAAATTTCAAATATACATTTTGTGATGTTATTTTATTTTGTCTGATATTTGATTTTTACATATATTTATTTTTAAAATAAGAATAGGATTTGATAATTGCTTTATATATTTAAAATTTCTCTTATTATTTTTAGTGCAACTTTTAAGATAGATAAGATTTAGTTATTAATTTACCTTTTGTTCAAATTTTAACAAGAAAAAATAATATGTAACAGTTAATTTATATAATAAGTAATTGCATATAAATATTAGATGGGTTCTCTTGCCCCGGGGGTGGGTGGAGTAAGAAAAAAATTCTCATTTTTATTAAATTTTTTATAAAAGTAAAAAAAATCAAATAGGAATTTGGGGATGGAGGTGGGGGTGGGGGTGTTGGGTAAGAAATTTTTTCTCACTTTTTATAAAAGTAAAATAAAATATATATAAAGTAGAAAATTTCGGGGGTGGGAGGGTAGGAGGTAGGGCACATTTTTTAAATAATTTTTTTATATATAAAAAAATAAAATAGAAATTTGAGGATGAGATGGGGTAGGAGGTGTGTGGTAGAGGGATGGGGATAAGGGGGTGGGGTAAAGGTAAATTGCCAGCTCTACTAATAATTATAAGGAAAAAGCATAATAATAAATTATATCTTATAATTAATTATTTATAGATAAAAATTCTCCTTACGTTGCGTATTTGTGGCCAAAATTGAGTGGATAATGATTATTGAGCTTATATTATCTATTCTTTATTATTTACTTCAATTCACTTGTGATGATAAATATAAATGTCGCTCTCACTCAGCCTAACCATTAAAAAAAAGAAGCCATAATCACAAATTAAGGAATTATTGCATCTTCTCTAAGTATTTCAAATTATACAAAATGAGCTAAGTAGGGTAAGATCTAAATATATGAGTTCGTTTTGATTATAATCTTGGGCCAATTGAGGTAGTCATATATATATATATATATATATATATATATATATATATATCCACCTATCTTTAATGAATTAAATATATATATAGCGGATTTTTATTTTGGCTTTCCCTTTAATTCAATATATTCATTTATTTTTGTTGGAAATTTGCCTTCGGCGGGGAGATGCGTCCACCTATCTTTAATGAATTAAATATATATATATATATATAGCGGATTTTTATTTTGGCTTTCCCTTTAATTCAATATATTCATTTATTTTTGTTGGAAATTTGCCTTCGGCGGGGAGATGCGTCCACCTATCTTTAATGAATTAAACACTAATGTTTCGTATGTTGGAGGCTTTGTCTTTTCACACATGCATAATCTACTAAGTGAGTAGATGACCGTAGGGCCAAGAATCGTCAAATTTCGTTGAGAAATGAAAGAGATATTGGTCCACGAAGTAAGGTGTTTAAGGCATGGAAATATGGTGTGGGACAAATCTACCACATCGGTGGGAAAAGGAAGAATTGCTCTCTATATAAGTCTCTAAAATGGTAAAGGGTTTGGGACCCCAAGGGGTATCTCCTGTGTTTAAAGGAGGGAGGACCTAGATGTGCTTGGGTTCAAGGCTAAGCCCACACGCGCGCCGCCGCCGCCCGTCCCGTCCGATCTCGGGTCGTGGGCTGTGTGCTGTGGGGACTTTCTGATATTATCTTTTTGGACCCCAAATTGCTTAATATTTACAGTAAGTTGATTTGGGGTGACGGAAGACAGAAAACTTTCTGCCTACCGTTGGACTGTGTTTTGGAGCATTAACCAGCCATTACTTGGCTGATTAACTCCTCCATTAACAACCCATTACTTGGGCAGTTGAGCAGCCTCCTTCAATGGCCATAAATAGCCATTACTTGGCTGTTTAATTCTCTTATTCAATGGTCATTAACAGTCTTGTCTTGGGCAGTTGGGCAGCCTCTCTCATGCTATATATTGATGCCTTTTGGCTCAATTATGTAGTACACATACGTGACTGAAATTCAGCACAAAACAGTGAACATACAAACAGAAAAGCAGCACAAAATAGTCTCGAAAATCACTGCAAAACAGTGAACAAAACCACAGCAAAACAGTGATGAAATACAGTGTGATATACACAACAGAGACACACTATATACACAGAGAAAAAGAGAAGAGTAAACAGAAACTATTCCTTCCTTTTCCATATCTTCAGCAAGTCGATTCATATTTGTTTTCTTCGCCAGGCTCAACCTATTGGCTTTGTAGCGTTGAGATTAAAGTGTTGTTTTATCTTGGGAGACTATTGCCCGCTAACGTAAAAGCATATATACGGGGCAATCTTGTCTTAAGGACATAGGGCAATCACTCGACTCAACACACAACGTTGTAACCATCCAGATTTAGTTGTTTCTTGATTTCAGGTTATCAAGATTCAAGACACAACAAGCTTGCGGCAGTTTTGAAGATTAGACTATTTGTTCAACAAGATTCAATTTCTGAATATTGAATGTTTGTTCATCCTTTCGAACACTTGTAATATTTATTTATTTCTCGTACCGCTTTATACAATAGAGTACCAACAATTTAAGACAAGATTGCCCCGTAAGAGTATTAGTGTTCGAAAGATGTCGGTCAAAAGTTGTGTGACCAAATCTGGATATGGCTGTGGTTTTCTGCTTGAAGACAGTGATGATGATATTGTTGAAGTTCAACGTGTTCATGGTTTCACCACTCCTGAGAGTGGTGGAAACAAGCGCTCACGAGAGGTTGGGGATGTCAACTGGGACAAGAGGAGAAGACTGAAGATGTGGTTCTATCTTGCAGCAGAAGGCCTATATCTGTCCGAGACAAAGGATCTGAATTATGGTAAGGAGAAAATGGACACTCAGTCTGATGAAGTGACTGAAGTGGGCCAGAATCCGAAATTGGGACAAGTTATTTTTCTTCCTTGTCAAGAATAAAGATTAAATGATGTCTGATTAAAAATTGCTTAAAGTAAGGAGGAATATGAAAATATTTTCCGAAATAATTTATATTCCTTACGCTTTAAAATCAGAAGTTTAATCTCTTCTTCTTTCCCGTTTAAAGATTAGGTTTTGTAAATGACTTAAAAAGATCCGTTCTTTTAAGTGTTGTGATTAAAAGTGTGTAAAGTATGTTTGCACATACGATGGAGAAAGATCCACTAACTGTGCGAAAACTCTTACCACTCTTAAGTAAACGCCAAGAATTGTCTGGGCACCAATCATAACGGAAGAAGTCTAAAAGCTAAAGACGTTGAGCCTGTCACACTATTTGGCAGAAGATCCTTCATAGGATGATATTGGACACTCAGTCATACAAAGCCTCCGGGCGACTGGAGTGAGCCAAAATTCCTTTGATATGATGACATTGGACACTCAGTCATATAAAGCCTACGGACGACTGGAGTGGGGTCAGAATTCATTTCATAGGAAAAGTAATGGACACCTAGTGTGGTGGGCCAGAGTTTCCAGGTCTTAAATGATCTGAAGGCCTAAAGAAAGGCAGAAAAGAAATTGGACACTCAGTCTGCCAAAGAAACTGGAGTGGGCCAGAGTATCCAGATCAAATATGATCCGGTTACGCCCTAACCACGGGCAAGAGGTTGTTCATGTGAAGCAACGCCACCTCTAAAGTAGAATGGGTTGGAGAGGTTGTCCTCAATATGACTTCAGGGAATGAGATCACTCTAAGATGAGGTAATACATGTCCCAAACTTGGTTTAAGGGACGTTGTTGGTCAAGCTGGTTTGAGACTAGTCCAACAGGTCTGTAATAACTAAGAATGGTACAGTATGTCTGTAGCCATATGAATGATATATTTGTAATCTGTGCATCTATGCCATCATAGATTAAGACACGTTAAATAGAAACTCATTCAAAAGCTAACGAAGTTGAGATTGTTGCCTTCTGTCGACATAAACCCTCAAAATAAATGTGAGGTAGATGAAGAGGCAAAATCACCTTTCCAAATTCCGTCAAGGGAATAGCGAAAGAAGCACCGCTCCTCTAGAACTTAGTCACACCTACTTGGGTGATTTGAAGTTTATACAAAATAGAGGGGGGAGACAAGTACTTTTTGACCTTCATTGGTGATGGTACAATGTATTGCATCCTTTGTTTGTTGAAAAGCAAAGATGAAGTTGTTGAAGCGGATAAGCGCTACAAAGTAGAAGTTGAAAATCAACTAAGCCTACAGATTGAGAAATTCGTAGTGATAGAGGGGGAGAATGTGAAACATCGTTTCAGGAAACGACTGCTCATTACTCACCTCAGTCTAACAATGTTAGCCAAGCGCAAAGCCGTACGCCCAAATTATGTGGGGCAAAGTGATCTTTACCGCTTATGCGATTCTCAATAGAACTCCGCATAAGGATAAGGGTAACCCTCCGTGTGAGACAAGGAAAGGATCTCACATACAAATGTTGTGATGTGGGGTGGTTTCGTACCCAAGACTGTAGATTGCATATCCACTGGATCTGCAAATAACAGTAGTGCTTATCGCCTCTTAGTGTCAAAGAATGTTGAATTCTTTGAAGATAACTTTCCTTGAAAAGGAAAAAAAGTAATTGCTCAAGGTTAATAAGAACCCGCGAGGGCCTGACTGTCCGGAACTAGATGTTCCGTATCTACAGGACTCGAAAGTTGCTAGCTATCCGTAACTTAATATTCCAGATCTGCAGAACTCAGGGATTCTAAATGTTGAACCAAGACGGAGCAAAGAAGGGGACAAAGACTTGTTCCAGTCCTTCGAGCATGTATGGTTGAGAATGAACCATGGACAATTAACAACGAATTGTCATCTCCAAAAGCGCTGCTTTGGAAAGAAGCTAAAGAGAGAAATATATTCCATCATATAGAACCATACTTGTGTAATGGTTGATCTTCCTCCAGGAAAAGAACCTTTGGGTTGTAAAATGTGCTCCCCTGTGAGTAGCTTAACATCCAGGGCCATTGCAGTCTTGCGTGGCATGGATGTTGAAATAGCCTTCCCAACCGGAGAGTTGCAAGAAGAGGATCAGAGTTGGTTTGCTGAACTGTTGGGCTTCTTCCTGAACTTTTATTTTGGTCCCTGAAATATTTACATTTTGGTCCTGAAAGTTTCAGATAAAACAGAAACAATGAATCTGACTACAGAAACATTGACTCTGAAGTTAGAAAGCCAACAGTTGGAGAATCAACAGTCTGAAAGTAAAAGTCATATTGAAACAAAGTCTCGATATGAAAGATATAGGTATCACAGATGACAGCTTAGGAACTGGATTTCTAAGACATCTAACGGACTGGTCGATAGTTGATAGTCTCGTTGAATCCACCAATGGATATGAATCATAGAACTGATTGGAATCATGGTGCACCCATAGACAAGGAGCGATATGCACAGGTCATGTGTAGTTCAATGTATTGTACACACTACAACCGACCTGATATCAGCCTACAAACAGATCAGTTGAACTAACGTTCACTGATGATTTTAATACATGATCAATAGAAGGCGTTAAGTCGGATATGACGATATCTGAATTATTCGCTTATCAACGGATTATGGTATTCTAGATGTCCAGCGGTTCTGGGAGAACAAAGTGATGCAAACTGGACATCAGATATGAAGAACACCAATGCTACAAGTAAATGTGTATGGTGGGTCTTGGAAAATCCTCTAAGAAAACTTACATCGGCCGATTCATGATGGAATCGGAGTTTATCGCTTTATACAAAGCATGAAAGAAGTTGAGTAACTTCATGACTCCTTAGAGGACGTCCCTTATTGAGAGAAACCCGTGCCTTCAGCAGTTATACACTGTGGCTAGCCGGTCGGCTTCAGGAAGGACACGGATGACGACGTCTGGACATATCTGTCAGGATCTGTCGGAGACATAAGACCGTATGGCAGTTGATCATCACGGGTGTCACATCCTTGTTTACTAACTAAGGGACTACCCGGAGATCAAGTGTTCTGCCTATCTAGGGGAATGGGCTTAAAACCTAAACAATACGAACCTTTGCGGTGGTAACCCAACCATACTGATTGGAGATCCCAAGAATTTGGTTCAATGGGAAAACTAAGCTGCAAAAGGTTTAGTTGAGCGCTTCGGTGGAAGCAAGAAGCACTTCGGATGATGATTTCTGTACGGAAACATGAATCCAAAGCTGTTCCCGCGATAGACATTAAAGTGCTACCTGCATGGTGGGTAAATGTTAAGCTTCCAAACCTTTAAACGATCCTTAAACGGTTGAGGTTAAGATTGGGGAAACTTTTAATGATTCCTAACACTTGTAAAGTGGGGTATAGCAGGATACCTTGTAGGAGATCACCTATTTAAGTGCGAGGATGGCCGCCTCAAAAGAACCCACTTAAGAATCCAAGTGTGTCCACAGCCACAACGGATAAAAACGTAAGAAGGAAAATGAATAAGGAGAGTTATTGTGTTGGTATCATTGTCTTGGCTTACACTAAACACTGACGGTTCAAGACATCACGTTCACCGCGCAGTAAGTAAGTCCAATGGTTTCAACTAGGGAAGGTTCAAAGCGGAAGCTACCTCTCCTGATGCATTATCTTTTCGCTGAAAGATTGCTGAAAGTAGGCACCTTGTGTGTGCGCCATAATCTCTCTTTCATAGAGGGGATTGTTGGAAATTTTCCTTTGGCGGGGAGATGCGTCCACCCATCTTTAATGAATTAAACACTAGTGTTTCGCATGTTGGAGGCTTTGTCTCTTCACACATGCATAATCTACTAAGTGAGTAGATGACCGTAGGGCTAAGAATCGTCAAATTTCGTTGAGAAATGAAAGAGATATTGGTCCACGAAGTAAGGTGTTTGAGGCATGGAAATATGGTGTGGGACAAATCTACCACATCGGTGGAAAAAGGAAGAATTGCTCTCTATATAAGTCTCTAAAATGGTAAAGGGTTTGGGACCCAAGGGGTATCCCATGTGTTTAAAGGATGGAGGACCTAGATGTGCCTGGGTTCAAGGCTAAGCCCATACGCGCGCCGCCGCCGCCCGCCCCGTCCGGTCTCGGGTCGTGGGCTGTGGGGACTTTCTGATATTATCTTTTTGGACCCCAAATTGCTTAATATTTACAGTAAGTTGATTTTGGGGTGACGGAAGGCAGAAAACTTTCTGCCTACCGTTGGACTGTGTTTTGGAGCATTAACCAGCCATTACTTGGCTGATTAACTCCTCCATTAACAGCCCATTACTTGGGCAGTTGAGCAGCCTCCTTCAATGGCCATAAACAACCATTACTTGGCTGTTTAATTCCCTCATTCAATGGTCATTAGCAGCCTTGTCTTGGGCAGTTGGGCAGCCTCCCTCATGCTATATATTGATGCCTTTTGGCTCAATTATGTAGTACACATACGTGACTGAAATTCAACACAAAACAGTGAACATACAAACAGAAAAGCAGCACAAAACAGTCTCGAAAATCACTGCAAAACAGTGAAGAAAACCACTGCAAAACAGTGACGAAATACAGTGTGATATACACAAGATATACACAACAGAGACACACTATATACACAGAGACAAAAGAGAAGAGTAAACAGAAACTCTTCCTTCCTTTTCCATATCTTCAGCAAGTCGATTCATATTTGTTTTCTTCGCCAGGCTCAACCTATTGGCTTTGTAGCGTTGAGATTAAAGTGTTGTTTTATCTTGGGAGACTATTGCCCGCTAACGTAAAAGCATATATACGGGGCAATCTTGTCTTAAGGACATAGGGCAATCACTCGACTTAACATACAACGTTGTAACCATCCAGATTTAATTGTTTCTTGATTTCAGGTTATCAAGATTCAAGACACAACAAGCTTGCAGCAGTTTTGAAGATTGGCCTATTTGTTCAACAAGATTCAATTTCTGAATATTGAATGTTTGTTCATCCTTTCGAACACTTGTAATATTTATTTACTTATCGTACTGCTTTATACAATAGAGTACCAACAATTTTTTGTGCTGAAAATACAAAATTTTGTTTCGAAGTTCCATCGAAACAAGAAAAATAAAAGAGGTGGTATAAGATTCCTAGCTAGACTGTGAACTTTAAAAGCAACATTGATTTAACAATCAATCTCAGAATCAAATTTTACATAAAGAATATGAAACCTGAAGCCCATTGATATCACCGGATTTTTATTTTATTCCGAATCCTCTAAATTATATGGACAAAAGAAACTAACAGTAAAGTTAAAAAGTGGATGACGCCACTTGTCATTGGATATAAAGTCTTTGATCTCCAACAGAAAAAGAACAAAAAAATCTTTTGCTTTTGAATTGTTTCAGAAATTTTTGAAAGAAACACCACAAAAAACCTATTTTAATTTAGTTGGGGAATAATTTTTAAGGAAAAAAAGATATTTTACTTAGATGCCCAATAGTGGCTTCTCCATTTCTGATCACCAATTAATGTGGTGTAGCGGATGAGGCTCCTTCTTTAACCAGGGGTTTCGGCTTCGAGCCGTATGTATGAAAAAAATTCTTGGTAGGGAACCCTTTTCTCGAATGGGTACTACGCGGTTATAATTTGAATTTTCGGACTCCAATGCGGATACTGAACGCGGATGAAAAACCAGAAAAGAAAAAAAGCTTCTCCATTTCTGCTAGAATTTTAAATCGCGTAGCTACACATCCTGCAGATTTGTGGGATAGCAAATTGTGAACATTCTTTTTTATACAATAATATATTTTTAGCTAAATGTGAAAAAATGTAATGTAATGAAATCCAAGTTTGTGACAGAGGAAAGATATTGTTTTCGAAATTCATCAAGAATAAAGGATGCACGGTGGAGTAGGAACCAAGTAATGCTTTGTGACAAATCCCAATTGAACTATTTTAGTCAAAAACCTAACTGCAAATACAGTACGTCCAATAAGAATTGTGCAAAGCTAGCCAAATATATTCAAATTTTGACAAAAAGAAGAATATATTCCAGTCAAAATATTCTAACGTCATACACTCAGACCCAAATGGTGAAAGAAGAAAATTTTTGGATGCATCGGATAGAAGTTTTGAATATAATATATATATATATATATATGTGTGAATTTTTTTTAAGTATTATGAATACCGAGTTTTGAATCCGTAATCTCTTGAACTCAAAATCAGTGGAGAGCAAGAATATTTACTAAAAGGATCAAAATATAAAAAATTAAATACACTGGGTTCAATATATAATTAATATGTATGTATTAAAACATTATCCATCTATAGTGTAATTTTTTTTGGGAAGGGATATCAACTTGGGCAAGGATGACTCTACCCATGCTTGTAACTTTGAGCACATCAAGTTTAAATTATAGGTACAAAATGGTTCAAAAAACAAGTAATCATTTAATCCATTGCATTAGATATGGATTGGATAATTGAATTGTTAATAATGGATAAAATATGGATATTATCCACAAAAAAAATAATCCAGAGGATCAGATAGATAATATGGATATTATATTTTTAATATTCATTTGTTTACTTGTTATGTTGCATGAGTTCTTGATTTTTCGGAGTCTAAACTTATTTTGGCTTTTAGCTTATGTTCTTAACTAACTATTCCTGAAGCCATGAATAATATAGATACTCATATTATCCGTCGGTGAATTCATTTTTTGTTCGTATTAAATATAATTAGAATATTTTATCATTTTTTGTTTAATCAATTTCAACCCGCTCATATCCGATCCAACCTACCCGTTTGTCCCTAGAAAGCCAATAAGAATAGTTTTGCCAAATATATAAAAAGGTAAAAAGAAGATGTTCAAACACCCATACTTTGCAAGATTAAGGTAATCTTTGCCCATGTTTAAGGTCCCTGTTGGCACCATCTAAATTGTTGCAAAAAGCTTCTTTTAGATGAATATTGACCAATAGGACATGGAGGTCCAACATGTATACACTTAGCTCGGTTGCTTTTGGTCCCCAAAGCAACTACACATCTACACTTTTTGACCTTATATTATTTATTTCAACACATTAAACATTATCATATTTAACTTTTTGCAATTCGTAATCTTTCGGGTAATAAACTTACCAAAACATCATACGTGTCATATGACTTTTTATGACTTCCAATTTTTCGTTTCTTAATTTCACCTCCATTATAGAGCACTTCTTATAGGACATTGGCTAGCACACTTTTTTATTCATAACAGTAATAAATTATATTATTCGGAGTCTTTAAAATTATTGTCGCATTGTTTCAGATTCTTCAAAAAATGCACTACATTTAAAGGATACGGCACACATCCGTCGACATTTATGAAAAGTTCAAATAATATAAATAACATATACATAAAAACTAAAGAAATCACCATTATTCATTCTTACAGAAATTTGAGTGAGGCCTAGTTAACCACAATTAGAGATCTCCTCAAATTCAAAGTAGTAATAGCACAAAAAGCTAAGGAATTGTGGGGAAAAATTAACACAATTAAAACATGAAGAGTAAAAAGTATAGAAGAAAATGTTTAGGGTCAGAACGAAAACATTAAAACTTTATTCTTTTTTCTGGTCTCGGTTTCAAGCACGAAAAAATGTTTGAATTTATTTGTTTTAAATTTTTTGGTTAGATTTCTGAAAACTAACTCTATTTTCCCCTTATTATCGCTATGTGTTGCGTTTAGTATTACATAGTTATAGTTCTCTTGGTATATATGGAGGTTATTAAGAGTTGATCATGCGATTTTAAGAATTTGCATAGTGATATAAGAACTTTCAAATACTTGTAGAGCAGAGAAATTCTTCTAGTGTTGTTTATCCCAAGAAATTTTCATATTTTTTCCTAAAAGAAATATTCTACCCGTTAACAGATTTTTCTCCACAATAATTTTTGGTCTAGCATATTAATGGTTCTAATGATGGTACATAAATAAAATAATAACATTTCCACCTTAAAAGAAATTTTCATTGGCGAAAATTTGAATGGTTGGCACGTTAAAAAACGACTTGGCATATAATAAGACGACTGGAATAGAAATAACGAGACAACATGCCACTGGTAGTAACAACAACAGTATCAAGAGTTCAAGACTAATATTATTTGCTATAGTTTCTCAGATTGTTTGAGAAACAAGGTATTTATAAAATATTACTATAATATTATAATCATGAACGAATATACAAATTAGTTTGAATCGTGCTAAGTAATGTTCTAAGAAACTTTTTTATTAATATGAAATATTTTCTCAAAATTGAACAAACCTACCTTAATGAGAGAGAAAGAAAGCGTACATAACAAAATTTAAATAATAAAACCAACAAATTGGGAGAGAGAATAGATATGATAAATTGATGATTAATCTAGTTCTTCTTGTTCAAATGATAAAGACATAATAGGGTATCATAGTTATATAAAATGTAGTCAACCATTGAAAGAGAGAGAGGTAACATCTAGTAATGATAAGTGTCTAAATGACCAATTCTTTTTAGATTAAAGAGAGCGTAACAAGTGTATTTCATAAATAAAATTTGTCCAATAAGTAATTCTTTTTAAATATAAATATCTCACCAACACAAAATATAGTGATAGTGAATATATTCACAATATATTCTGTAATTAATATTTAGTGTAATTAAAGTAAAATAGAGATCCTAATTCTTTTAGAACTACAACGGTAATTAAGGTAAAATAGAGATTAAAATTCGGACTACAATTATATACTATATATATATATATATATATATATATATATATATATATATATATATATATATATATATATATATATATATATAATAAGAGAACTCCAACAAGAGGAGTATTACACTATTCTATATGCTATCAGAAGAAAAACCCTACTTCTCTCTTCTCTCTGACGGCTCTTTCATCCAAATACTTATCACAACAGTGTATGTTGTTTATATTCACCAAAACAGAGTGTTTGCTGCGTGTATTAATCAGATTACTATAGCACCTCTTCACCTCTCTTTTTTTTTTTCTCTAAGTCTAATTACTGGAACTAGCTACTGGAAAACAAATCGTGAAAGTTACTATCGAAACAAGCACATGATTGTAACTCTTGTCACAATCAATTCAGTATTCTTGCTATGATAGAGAAATCAATGTTGGAAATTTGCCTTTGGTGGTGAGGTTGCGTCCACCCATATTTAATAACTTAAACACTAGGGTTCTGCATGTTGGAGGCTTTGTCCCTTCACACGTGCATAATCTACTAAGTGAGTAGATGACCGTAGGGCCAAGGATCGTCAAATTTCGTGAAGAAATGAAAGAGATATTGGTCCACGAAGTAAGGTGTTTGAGGCATGAAAATATGGTGTGGGACAAATCTACCACATCGGTGGAAAAATGACGAATTGTTCTCTTTATAAGCCTAAAAATGGATAAGGGTTTGGGACCCCAAGGGGTAACCCATGTGTTTGAAGGAGGGAGGACCTAGGTCTCAGGCTGCGGGGCTGCTTCTGATATTATCTTTTGGACCCCAAACTGTTTAGTATTTACAGTTTGGTCCATGGAGTGTTTCTGACCATGAATACACCTCTTAATCACATCTCCTCCTCCTAAACACTATATATTGCCTGAAACAGATTTGAGGTAAAGAGAGAGGACGAAAAAGAGAAAAACAATCCAAAAGAAAGAACAGAAACAGTAACGAAAAGAACAGAAACTCTTCATTTTCCTCTAATTTTCCATTCTTCAGCAAGTCGTTTCATGTTTGTTTTCTTCGTCAGAATCAACCTATTTGCTTTGTAGTGTTGATTAGTTGCTGTTTTATCTTGGAAGAATATTGTCCGCTAACGTAAAAGCATATATACGGGGCAATCTTGTCTTAAAGACAGAGATCCATCTCTCGACTCAGCAACAATTGTAACAATCCAGATTTAGTGTTTCTTGATTTCAGGTTATCAAGATTCAAGACTCAACAAGCTTGCGGCAATTATAATCTTGGTTGTTTCTTTATTTTATCGAACACTTGTAATATTTATTTACTTCCCGTACTTCTTTGATTCTAGCAATTATATCCAACAATCAATTCCCCCATTACAATTTGATTTATTACTGCAACAATACCTTTCTCTCTCCAAACAACAGATTTCGATAATTTTTTGCTGTCATGAAAAGCGTATCGCTCGCTTTTAGAGTTCTTCAACAATCTCGTCTTTCTATCTAACCTACCATCAACGCACATGGCACGGTATTTCTTGTTGCAGCCCATCATCCTCGGCCCACCTCCAGGCTCACGGTACATGGGCCACCAGCACCAGGCCCACTTCTCCATGGCCCAACAACAGGCCTACGGTCCCATGACCCCTGCCGAACTGAGTCTGGCTTATAGCACTATGAATCTCCAACAGCCTGATGGTGCGTGGTCTATGGATACGGGCGCCACGTCTCACCTCACGAATAATTCTTGTAATCTTCCTCAACTGCGCAATTTAAACACTCCTCAATCTATTATAGTCGGAAATGGTCAGCGCATTCCAATTCAAGGGGTTGGCCACACACTAACTCCACCACCGCATCCCGACTTCTCCCTTTAAAACATCATTTATTCCCCTAACATGATCAAGAACCTAATCTCTGTCAGAAACTTTGACACCGACAATTCCATATCCATTAATTTTGACTCATTTGGTTTTTCTATAACAGACCTACGTACGGGATAACTTCTTACAATATGCAATAGTGAGGGAGATCTCTATCATTTCCTATCCTCGTCCACTGCCAGTATCAATCCTCTCACATCTCTAGCTGTCATCTCCCCCTCAATGTGACTTAGTAGACTTGGACATCCCGGAGCCCATCTTTTTTATTTTCTTAGAAATCACTAGTTAATCCAATGTAATAAATGGAACCTTGCCCATAGTTGCTCCTCTTGTCATCTAGGGAAACATGTTAGACTTTCATTTACGTCTTCTTCGAGTATTACTTTCTCTCCCTTTGATATTATTCATGCGGATTTATGGACATCTTCTATAACCAGCAACCTAGGTCATAAATATTATCTGATATTTTTGGATGATTTCTCTCACTTTCTCTGGGTCTATCCGCTTAAACTTAAGTCTCAAGTTTACTCCAAATTCCTTGAATTTCGTACATTGGTTAAAACGCAATTTGAAAAAGATATTAAAACACATACGGTTCCCGCGGAAGATCAAGTTGGTGAGCCGTGTGATGGGAAACCTTCCCGAAACATTTCAATGTGATAATGGTCGTGAGTTCAATAACTCCCACTTTCATAATTTTTGTGCGGCTAATGACATGGTTTTCCGTTTCTCCTTCCCCCATACTTCCCCTCAAAATGGTAAAGTCGAAAGAATTCTCTACACCATTAACAACATGATTTGTACCCTTTTTTTCATGCGTCTCTCCCCCTACCTTTTGGGTTTATGCATTAAAAATGGTAGAACACATTCTTAACATCTCACCTACCCGTACGATTCAAAATAGGACACCCACCGAAATTCTCTTCCGTCGGATCCTTTCCTATGATCACCTTCGAATTTTTGGTTATTTTTGTTACCCAAATCTGGCCTCCACGGTCACTCACAAATTAGCACCTCGCTCTACTCCGTGCGTCTTCCTCAATTTCCCGTCAAACCATAGGGGGTACTTGTGCTATGAGATATCCACAGATAAAATCTTAATCTCACGACATGTCACGTTTGTTGAGTACGTCTTCCCATTTGACAATATCCAAAAATTTCGAGTCACTGATTACGGTTTCCTTGATGACTCAGACACCTCCCCTCTACTCCAAAATGCACTACAAAATCTGTAATAATCGACCGTCCAATCACCCGTTTCGTCGACCCCACCCTACTTCCCGGACCCGTCCCCGTTACTCCCAAAATAACACCCCAACCCATTGACAACCAAACCCTACTCGCCACCATGCCCAGCCCTGGCCCAGCTCTTACCCATCCCACTACTCCACCCCATTGTCCGTCACCACTGCCCAGCCCTGACCCCGCTGCCCAGTCCTGGCCGTCACCACCAAGCCCCCTGTCCCACCCGTGATCGTCCCCACTCACCGCATGGAAACCCATGCACAACACAGGATTTTCAAACTAAAAGTTCACTTTAACATGTCAACTCAAACCATCTCACCCATCCTAAAAACCCAACCTTAGCCAAACTTGACCCGAATTGGAATGCGGCTATGCGAGTAGAGTTTAATGCACTTACTTCAAAGCGCACTTAGGATCTTTTTCCGTGACCTAAGAGGGTGAATACAATCCGTTGTATGTGGCTATTTCGTCACAAGTTCAGAGATAATGGTGCCCTTGAACGTTACAAGGCCAGACTTGTGGCAAATGACACATGACAGCATGAGAGTGTTGATTGTGGTGAGACTTTTGGCCCAGTGATTAAGCCAGCTACCATCCGCACAGTTTTGAGTATTGCTATGGGGAAAATCGGCATATTCACCATCTTGATGTAAAGAATGCTTTCTTACATGAGGATTTGAAAGAAACCGTCTATATGCATCAACCGCCAGAATTGGTGCATCCGGAGGCTCCTCATCATGTTTGTCATCTTCGTAAGTCTCTATATGGGCTGAAACATGCCCCCGGGGCTTGGTATGAACGGTTTGCTACATACATCATACAGATCGATTTCGTGTGAAGCAAGAGTGATCATTCATTATTTATTTTTCATCGGGGTACTAACACAACTTACCTTTTGTTATATGTGGATGATATTGTTCTGACAGCCTCTTCAGATGGCCTAAAGCACGAGATCATTGATCTACTCAAGTTCGAATTTGCTATGACTGACTTGGGAAAGTGGAGCTATTTCTTGGAGATATCAGTGACCAGATCTGCACATGCCATGTTCTTGTATCAGCGTAAGTATTTAGAGGAGGTCGTCTAGAGGGTTAAAATGGCAAATTGTAAGATCATGCCCACTCCCGTTGACACCAAGTCCAAACTCAAAGCAGATGATGGGGATCCGGTTAGTTATCCCTCTCTTTATAGGAATCTCGCATGTGCTCTTCAGTATCTCACCTTTACTCGGCCAGATATAGCATATGCAGTTCAGCAGGTGTGCTTGTTCATACACGCTCCTATGGAGCCTCATTTTACAGTTCTTAAGCATATCATTCGATACGTTAAGGTCACTCTTGACTATGGACTTCATTTATATCCCTCAACACTTACTAGGTTGCTCTCCTACACAAACGCAGATTGGGCAGGCTGTCCGAACACCCGTCGCTCTACGTCTGGCTATTGTGTGTTTATGGGTGATAATATCATATCATGGTCTGCCAAGCGGCAAGCCACGCTTTCCCGTTCGAGTATAGAAGCAGAATATCGAGGCGTTGTGAACATTATTTCCGAGATATATTGGCTCCGAAATCTTCTTCTGGAGCTTCATTGTCCCATACGTAAGGCATATTTGGTTTACTGTGATACAATATCTGATGTTTACCTATCTTATAACCCGGTTCAACATTAGTGAATCAAGCATAATGAGATGGATATTCACTTTGTTCGTGAGAATGTTACAATAGGTCACGTTAGGGTGTTGCATGTTTCTTTTTCGTATCAGTACACATATATCTTCACAAAGGGGCTTCCTCGGCAACTGTTCCTTGACTTCAGATTCAGTCTGTTAAGAGTCTCACATCAAATATAGAATGGGAACATGTATATAAGGAGTCTATGTTTCCATTCCATATCTGATGTGGGACTCTTAACACTTCCCCGCACGCCCAGACCCTGTTAACTGGAGAGTGGACAATATAATTTGAGGGCCCAACATCGACGAACAAACAATTAGAATGGGCCTGACTCTGATACCATGTAAAGATTGGAGCTTTTGGGGTTGAGTTAGGTCCAAGATCCATTCTTTACATGGTTTCAGAGCCATGCCCATTCCAATTGTTTGTTCGTCGATGTTGGGCCTCCAAATTATATTGTCCACGCTCCAGTTAACAAGGTCTGGGCGTGCAGGGGAGTGTTAAGAGTCCCACATTGGAAATGGAATGGGAACATGAACTATTTATATGGACTTGGACAATCCTCACCATACAAGCTAGCTTTTGGGGTTGAGTTAGGCCCAAGATTCATTCTTTACATGATACTATTCTACATATAGCACCAAAAGAAAGCAATTGTGGGAAAAAATTAACACCATTATATTGAAGCAGAAAATAAGTAAAAAGTATAGAATGAAATGTTTAGGGTCCGAGCGATAACTTTAAAACTTATGTCAATGTCGCATTTGGTGTTGTGACATTTGTACGAACATATATCTTTGAGTATTGATATGTGTATGTAAATATGTTGGGATAAATGTTACGCAACATTCGGACCAATAATTTTTAGAATAGTTTTGCCTTACTTCACGTTAAGCAGTAATATTTTACTGTGAGGTAAAAATGACTTAGGCGTGGTGAATTGGAGCTGTGTAAAACGTAGGAGAAAGAGTCAAAGCTTGGGGAAGAAGTCGAGTAAGGAACAAGTCAAAGTTGTTGAGATTTTCACTCCTTAATCATCTACCACAAGCTGCCCATCTTTTTCTCAACTTCCACAACCAATCGGTGAGCCTTTCAAGGGAACTCTCTGCTATAAATAGAGAGGCCACAACAATGTATCGACATCCAGAATCATATTACAAAAATACCAAGAGAGCTCTCGGGATTTCATCTTAGAAATCTGGACCACAAGTGTTGCCTGAGTGTGTCGACAACATTCTTTCCAACATTACAATTGCTGTTTAGATTCTAGATTAGTTTTGTATGGAGCGATTGTAATGAGAGGTTGTCTATGTCTACTTAGTTAAATTTTTCAGGCAGAAGTTATCTGCGACTTCAACTTTTAAATCCTTTCCATTTTATCTTCTAAATCTGTAAAGAAATGAATTTGTAATTTTGTATATAACTTATGAAAATTTTAAACTTTTATGTTCTTTAAATTCCGCTGCATTTACTCTTTAAAGTTACTGTTTTACTAAGTGGTGTTACTTGTGTCGGACGACATAATTGATGACATTCTGAAACAAAATTCGCATTCGATTTATTCCATCTCTGGTTTTTATTTCTCATAACATTTGCCAACCTTCAACTTATTCTTTTCTTTTGTTTGGTTTCAAGTACAAAACAACGTTTATGCTTATTTGCTTTTTAAAAATATTTTATATCGATTTCTGAAAATAATATTTTTCTCAAAAATAAAAAAGGCATTATTCTTTTAAGTTTTACAAAAAAAGTTTGGAAACTTTAAAGAACAAAAAAGTACCTTAAATTCTTTTAAAACTAAAGAACGTTTTAAACGAAACACCGTAAAGGCTTTGTTACAACATCAGAACTTTAATTAACAGATCACGCTTAGTTTTTTAACGAATATTTTGCTTAACGGCCCTGCTTTCATTTTCATTCCACAACAAATCTCCATATTTTTCAAATATTTAATTTTTGTTGGTTTGAATATTGAGGTACGGAAGTTCGAATAGTGAAATCCTTCCTTAGTTATCTCGTACTCCATCTATAATGTTCTTTAGTTGTCTATTTTCTTGAATTTACCAACTAAGAAGATTCTATAAAATAAACATAAAAATACAACTCCAAAATGTCTTTCATTTCCATCAAATGATCTGGCCTCCCCTAGCTCTTTCAACATTCGGGCTCCCTTTCCTTCTTAACGTATGCTCCCCGGGCACAGGCTTACCACGCTTCACGCGACGTTTTTGCCAGTAGTGTCATATATCCCATGTTTGTATGAGCGGATTGTTGCTCGTGTTCTTAAGTAAGGCCGGTTCCTCTAAAAAAAATATGTCAATCGTTATTAATACTAGGTAAAGTTATTTTTTCTTGCTCCAAAGGAGATAATTGGTATTGGTATAGTCACATTCAACCCCGTTTTGATACCCTTTGGCTAGTAAAATGGTAATCACATCGGCCATAAGGTGGTCTATCACCTCGGTTGGGAAAAAAGCTTTTTGATTAGTTTAAGATTCAAATACTTTAATTTTATTTTTTTGGTTTTCCATTTGTGTTCGTACTCGTTTTGGGTGTCGACTACCGAAATGTCCCACTTTAGGGACAAATTGCTTCTTATCAAAAGCGATTTTATTTCCAAAATTTAAATTCGAGATTTTGATTTAAAATGAAGCGGTATTTACTGCCTACCATAACCTTGGCAACGTGGTAGATACTCTAATCGATGGCTAAGATTGAGAACATAACTTCGAAGAACTTTTAGTATTATTTATTAATTGTAGAGCAGATAAATTCTTCTAGATTTGCTTATTGGAAGAAATTTCAATGTTGTTTCCTAAAAGAAATATTCTATCTGTTAACATTATATTCTTCCATGATTATTTCTGGTCCTAATATAATATTGTAGTAATGATGGTGTACATAAACAGATTAACCGCATTCCATCTTATAAGAAATATAAGAATTGGTGACCAAAGTACTAAAGTATACCGATGACAATTAAACTTTAGACCAAGTCATACACGTAATCAAATATGGGAAGGACCACTAACTACACGAACATATTATATGTTAGTTGATTAATATTTGAAGTAGCTGTCACTAGTAAGCAATCTCCACGAAATTTACACACTCAACTATAATGCTTATATATTTGTAGATGAACTGACGTGGATAATATTGAACCATGTCTTGCTAGTAAACTATTTTAAACAATAGTAATTATAATTATAATAGTACTAACATTTATTGGGGAATCATATCAAATCTAATGGACTGCGATAAAAGCTAGCTGTTGGCTTTGCCACATCATTTTTCATTAGCTGCATAGTCTGAAATGTTGGTGATGACACTATCATCAGATCTAACCTTTTTGTTCCTCATCCAGTGTATAGTATCCATTTTAAGACCTAAATATTCAGATTTTATCGGAAAGTCTCACATTTAGAGTAAAATATGTTTCTAGATTAAGATGACTTCATACTCTTCGGGACTCAAACATGATATCTCTGATTAAGGATGAAAAAATACTTAACACTCCGCCATAATACCCTCGTTGATCATCACATCTAATCTAATATTTATGACTTTTTGAGATGCTACTATTTTTTAATTTAGGTGTGTTACTTTTTTAAGACTACAAGATGAAAAACATATTTTTAGTGTGTTATACACACTTTTAGTTTAAACAGCAAAATTTAATTTAATTTTGTTTTTAAATTTAGTATCTGCCCAAGCTAAGACATCGGATTCCTTTACTTTTTAATACTCCTTCCTTCTCCCTCTAACATAGCGTATGCGTAGTGAGCTAAGCGCTAACGAAGCTTACAGTCGAAATATTACTCTCCCATTGGCTATACATTTTTAAAAAAACGTTTATGATATTTCCAGCATTCCAGGATATAAAATCTGATGTCGTCGATCCATTGGCTTTGCTGATGTCAATCAAGCACATTTTTCTAATGAGGGTTTGGCTTTGTTTGATCATTTGGAAATTATTCGATAACTTTTTCTAGTGCAATGGTGGCTGTAAATAAACAAAGTGCTAATAATGATGAACTAAAACACCACATATTTTGATCCACAAAAAACACGACGAAAATCTACAGGTGCAAAAATTCTATATCAAATATGTAATTTAATCGGTAATAGCATATTACTACCATATATATGTATACAATTCCATCAATACTTATGAAATAGATTGACATGCAATTATCTTTTAAGAAATTTATTAATACAATCCACCAGGACCTTCCTATTGATATGTTAGTAAGATAAAGTAATACTTCATATATCGTACAACAACAACATACCCAGTGAAATCCCACAATGTGGGGTTTGGGGAGGATAGAGTGTACGCAGATCCTATCTTGGTAGGTAGAGCGGTTGTTTCCAAAAGACCCCCGGTCCAAGACAAAACACAGCACAAGCAAAGCACGATAAACGGTTATACCCGGACAAGAAGTTTAAAGTAGTATGAAAATTATGGTAACAAGAGCGAATAAGCCATGATAGCGCATTCTGAAATAAAAAATAAGAAACAACAATTAACGCAGGTAAATAAGATAAATAAAGTACACTAAAGAACACATAGCAGCAGAAATCAAACGGTAGGGGACTATAAAGCAATATTGCGCCTTCGAGTATGACAGGCTAAGTATGCCTACAATAATAGCACTACAACTACCAGTTTGTAAGCATAAGTAGGAATACGCTCAACTACCTATTACCCTTCTACCCTAATCTGTGTCCTTCACTATCCCCTATCTAAGGTCATGTCCTCAGTAAGTTGCATCTGCGCCATATCTCGTCTAATCACCTCTCCCTAATACTTCTTCGGCGTACCTCTACCCCTCAAGAATTCATCCATAGCCAACCTCTCACACCTCCGCATTTGGGCATTTGTGTCTCTCCTCTGCACATGCCCGAACCATGTCAACCTCGCTTCCCACATCTTATCCTCCACCGAGGCCACTCCCACTCTGTCCCGGATATCATCATTTCTAATGCTATCTGTCACGACCCGACCCGAAGGGCCGCGACTAACCGTCCTAATGACGTCATTATACTAACATGTCACACATAATCCAACTAACACTTAATGAGTCTGAAATCCGGCAGCATAACACTGCAACAACAATATAAGCCAGGGTAGGCAAGCCGACAAGGCCGCCTTTACCCCCGAATGTATCTGTCTCCTGAGGAGTCACAACTAGCCAATATAACATAACAAGCAAGCCGACAAGGCTGCCACCAGATAGTAACGTATATACGTGGGAACACCCCAACACAGAATACAACAACATGACTGACCAAAACATAGTCATAACCCTTAGATAAGTACAACCCACCACTGTCTAGAGACCTCTATAAGAAGAATAATGACATATGACGGGACAGGGCCCCGTCGTGCCCCTAAATACAAACATAAGTCTAAAAGAGGTTCGGTACCAAAACAACCAACCTCTGGATCAAAGGAGCTTTCCAACCTGCTGAGTAGGAACCTAGGCCTGAGGTTCACCAAACTAAAACACATGTACCTACGGGCATGAAACACAGCCCCCCCGAGGAAAGGGGGTCAGTACGAAATAATGTACTGAGTATGTAAAACATGAAGCTGTAAAAGAGATCATAAGTAGCCAACAGAAATAGGAGATCAAGTATAAAAATCGGGATCCAAATCCAACCTGTGCCATAAACCATAAAAGTCAGATGTGCCTTATAAAAATGAGAGTCAAGTCAAGAAAACATGAATGTCTGTCCATATACATATATATACATCTGTAACGTAACCCGGCCCACTAGTGCGGGACTCGGTGGAATCATATCATAACCCGGCCCATGCTGGGACTCGGTAAAGTCATATCTCATCTATGGATCCATCCTACATAACCCAGCCCTCTAGTGAGGGTCTTGGTGAAAAATGCAAGGCTGTGCACGAACGTAACCCGGCCCGGGACTCGGTGAGGTGAAGTAATAACACTTAGCATGAGTAGATATCATGAGTAACCATATGTAAGTAAAAATTATCATTTGACTCTCAATAAAATCATTGTAATAAAGTCATAATAACTCTTTGCTGAAAAATCATAGGCACTTCTCATAACAATCCTCTTTAGGAATTAAACTGTATAAGAATCAAGTACATCCGCCGTACTTTCATTAAATCATGCCAAAAGAAAGAAGTAAGGGTTTCACATACCTCTTAGACGAACTAATCAACTCAATATTAGAGTATGCCTCGTTTTAGAACTTCAACCTTGTTGTCGAATTTATCTAAGTTCCACGGGTCCTTGTATGCTCTATGAATGATTATCTACATCATACAGACGAATTTCATCACAATCGAATCAACATATTAAAAACAGATTCAGTGGGACATTCTAGCGAACACCTTGAACGCGTAGAACCTATATTCCTTCTATATCGAAATCTATGTAAGTAGTGAACCATCCAACTCTCTTAATCCTCCTTCTTATACTACTACAATCTCCAAAACAGTACCACAATTTCACATGCAATCCCAGTAACTCCCAATTACAGCAGTCCTAACGATACCCAACCCAAATTCGCATTTTTCGACAATCGTCTTTAGAACCAATAGCAAGAATCAAGTCTAGAACTTGTACAAACTTAGAGAATAAGGAAGATTACCTCTCTTAAATGCAGTGACGAGTGTCGTCGAATCCGTCATCCCAAACAGCTTCCGACAAAACTGAAACAGAATCCCAAAATCGACTTGCGCCAGAATCCTTTCGCATTCAAAGTTCTTGTAAAGCTCCTGAGTTTCTAAGCTTGCTAATGGTTCGATCCTACTGGAATTTTAAACCCAGAATACCAAGAATTCTCCCTCGTTTTGGTTGTATGGAAGCTCCCGAAAATCCCCAATTTTGGTCGAAAACTTCAGAAAACCCATCAACCGAGCTTGTTCCCTCTGCCAGAAAAGAATTTAATGGAGGAGATTTGGTAGAGATGAAGAGAACACTGAAGGATCCATGGTTGTTCATTATATAGAAGAGAGGAGTTGGTCGACTGATTTGGGGCCTTGCCACCCCCAAATCGGTTATAAGAGTACACGTACCAAATCCCACTATAAATTATCCCCTCCCTAATTAATTAATCCCACAATTAATTAATTATACACACAATTAAATTCCCGATCTCCTATTATTTAAATCCCGACGATTAATAAAATCCTCTTATGTCAATATCATCGTTTCCGTAATAAAATATTGTCTATACTCTCTTCGGGGATACACAATTATTATTAAACTCTGTCGTCACACTTACTAAATCCAAAAATTATTTCAGGGTCACGTCCTTCTATATACTAATCCTCGTGTTACTATACACCAGTACAACGAAAATTTCCCGGGTCCGAGTCTACTCACCTACGTTATGAGTTCAACCGCTACCCGATAATACGGGGTGTTACATCCTTCCCCCCTTAGAAACATTCGTCCTCGAATGTCGGTACGACATTTCTAACCTTTGACACCATACAAAAAGAATATACCAATTGTTATTCCAATTCATCAAAAACAAGGGGTACGACATTCAGGGATTAATTCAGACTATCTTTTAAATTGTGAGGCGATACATATCAATTTATAACTAGTTCTAAAGAAATAGACTCAAGTTTCATATGCGAACCAAAATAAACACATGGTGAATACATTCTTTAAAATCAAACAATAGGTAAAGGAGGTAGAATGTGCTAATATCTAATTTTAGAGTCCTATATGCAACGTAGTTATTTAAAACAGTTCACAAATGCAAAGTCATGCCTCAACTGTTTTTATCATCCCATAGACGAATCTGATCCTGCTAGTGCCTAAACTAGTTCAGTTGATCATTTTTGCGTACTGGTTTTGGGCTAGAGTGCAGAAACACAAATTGTTTATTTCCCTCTCCACCCTCGCCAGAATTTTCAGCAACAACTGCTTCAAAATAAGGGCAGCAACATGTGTTTATGTAGGGCACAATTCTTACCAAAATGCAGCAGTGATTACAGTAGTAAATAACAGCAAAACAACATCTAACAACAACCAAATAGCAGCAGAAAGTGAGCTCAAATAACAGTCAAAACATCAGCCAGAACAACACCTAAATAACAGCAGAAACAGAGCTCAAATAACAGTCAAAACATCAGCCAAAACAACAGCTAAATAACAGCAGAAACATAGCTCAAATAACAGTCAAAACATCAGCAACAAGTGACCTTAAACAACCACTAAACAACAGCTAATCATGGTAGCTAGTTGCATCAGAAAATAACAATTATGCAACTAATGGAACACATCCATTAGTAACCAAAAACTGGAATTACAGACAACAGGGATTACAGTAGCAAATAACAGCAAAACAGCAGCCAAACAACAACCTAAACATAGTAGCTAAGTACATTAGAACTAACCACATGTACAGCAACCAGCTCAATATAACAGTGCCATTAAACTATGCAGCACCTAATGGAGAACAGGCATCAGAAAATAGAAATTGAAATCACAGACAGCAAGGAACCAGCTTCCCCTCACCAGCAGTAACCACAAAGGAGGTAGAATGCAGCAAAATTTAGTCATAATGCAGCAACTACTTACCCCATGGCACAGCAAACCAGCACCCTCACTCAGCTATACCTTACACAACACATCACAATGTCTTCCTATAGTGTAGTATCTGTTTTATCCCTGAGGAAAGGACAGCAGCTCATCAAGATCATGTACTGCAGAACATATACTGCAGCACCTTGGATAAGAATGCAACATTTTGTAATCAAAATAGAATGGCCCAAAATTTTGCAATAAGTCATACCCAAAGTAAAGTGTTAATGGCTAAGGTATAGCAGTCTACAAGGTCTAAAATTGGCTAAAAATATGACAGGTTCCAACCTCAAACACACAGCATTGATCACCTCAACTGCTGCAGCAACTATAAATGAGACAGAAATGCAGCAAGGACTTGCACTAAAGCGTAGTAGATCAGTAACTTTTTCAGCACAACAGAAGAATCTTATAGGGCTATATGTGTAGCAAAAATAACAACCACACCTAACCACAAGTTACCTCAAAGGCACAACAACCCTTCCCAATTTTCAGCAGTCCAGGGCATCAAGACAACAGGTAGCAGCAAGTGGTAAACAAGCAGCAACTATAACTCAGAATCCAGTACTTTAAGAGCCACACCAGTCTTAACAATGAATAAGATAACTAAGAGAGCACCACATGTTTGAAAACAGGACCTTTGAGACTGAAAAAGGGCAGCAATATCTGTGCCAACTGAGGCAATAATATATGTTTAAGGTGTAACAGGGACAGTAATAGCAGTTACCAAGAACAACAGCTAACCAGCAGTAACAGGTGACATCAAACCACAGCCATAATAGCATCAAGCATGGTAGCTAAATGCCTCCTTATCTTGACTAGTTTCCTGACAACCAGTCTAAATATGCTGGATATTTCACTTCTCATACAGTCATACATCCTTGAACAAGACAAATAATATTATAGGCAAGCAAATGCAATCAAGGCATAGAAATGGACTAAGCAACCTTTGCACATTTTCTTACCTATAACATGTCTTTAATTAGAACCCTAACATGAGAGGTCATATTTTAAAACAAGAAGGGTTGAAACTCATCTTGGAGGTTAAAGTCTACATATAACTGTTACAACTTTAAATTAACAGCACTTTAGGCATGAAGTTATCTAACACTGCATGTGTACAAGTCTAAAATTAGCACATCATGCTTTGTTTTAACTGCACATGTTAGCTTTAAACTATCATAACACCTACATCCACATATATCAACTTAGGTCAATTTTTTTCTAATTAAACAGGCTCCCAAACTGTCATATTATCACTATTTCCAGTCTGCATATTAATTAATACAGATGCCTTAAGAGGCTGCATACCAACAGTCCACAGAAGAAAAATACAGGATCCAGGGGAACTTTCTGAATCATCTCTTCGAGACTAGCATGCTGAAATTATCCTAAGCCTATCATTTTAACTTGTTGGGAACATATGTCAACTAGCATAGTGGTCCTAAGCTTTTATTCCTAACTTACACATGCACTTAAACTAGGTGGATTGATTTACACATAGGCAATGATAACATGGATACATGAATGGGTGCAGAAATACTCTTTTCTAGGTATTCATAACATAACTTCAAAGTTCAGACCACATAAAGTTCAAGTTACAAGAACATAGATACAACAAATACATACCTAAGAAAACAAATTAGGAACTAAACTTCCCTTTGGACATATCACAACCTCTTGGGTTAGTGTTAAGCTCATAAAGTCCAACAACAAACTAAAATAAGTCCTTTGGTTTTAGAAAAAAAATCCCAGTTTATCACAGTATACATCCATAGAAGTAACAAGATATTAATAACACAGACAGGACATCATGTAGTCATATTTGAAGCTAAACATGTCATTGGAGACCACATGTAGGCTACATCATTTCAAATTATTGGATACCACATGGAAAAACCAAAAACAATAAGACAACATATTCTCTAAGCTTATACTCAACAAGGGTTACTATTGTAATTATATGAAAAATGTAATAGAAGCCACACCGGTCTTTTTACTATAACCAATAAGTTATAGGTTACTCCTAACTTTAGGTTAGATTCATATCAAGTCAGAATTGTCTCTAACAACACTAATCACTCCAAAATCAACCCAAACAAGGTTATTATCGCTTAACTTATGCATACAATAGTTTAAAAGTCATTTCATGATTCAACTAAAATTACACCAAACTATACAACAACCTTATCAATCAACATACAAAATCCACATATTCCTTTTGATTAACCCAAGAACATATAACCATTTAGGCTCCTAAACCACCCTTCAGATCACGACAGCACTTAAACAAGACACACATCCATTTCAAAGTCATTAGGTGATCCTATCATAATTATAACAACATTCTTATGCTAAATCTTAGTTCCTTTATTATAGGCAGATAAATAAATAAATAAAAACATTAAGCCCTTCAATCATTTCCATACCAAATGTGACCTTTACAACCAACATAGTCATTATGTAAGCATAATTTTTAACTTCAACAACTGGTGTTTAATTAACATAACATGTGTAGTTGAGTCATGGATTAATCGAACATAGTGTCTAAGAGGTTTAATATACTTCTCAAGCCACTATAGCAACATACCGATATAATTTGTTTAGTTAACCAGGGGAACAAACCTCATGTTCATGTATTAAGCATACTAAATTAGTACATGTGCTAGTGATGGTTTGACCTAACATACTATGGACACCACAGGACTTAAACAATCCAAGAGGGATTACAATGGACTAAAACTAGTATATCAATTACCTCAAAGTCATTTAAACGGATCATACAAGGTCAAATAACCCTTAAACTTAACAAGACAACCACTTAACACACAAATAATCGTCACACAATACTCTAACAGTGTTTTCATCAACTGAACATGCTAGACATTAATAGAGTAGTCACAAATAGCCACAATATTCACATATATTACATAATGCTTGGCATAATATACTCAAGGTTTAATAGTTAACTAAATAAGTAAACCGTTCATTGTAGCAGCGAGTCATTCCTGGAAGTATGTAAATACTCAATTTTCCATCCCCTTAAGCAACTATTGACAACATGTTTAGCATACGAATCTATTCCCTATTTAAGAGATAAAACGCAGGCTTGGGTTATTAGAACATTTTGCATTCTACATTATGATACGCAAAGACAATTACGGGGGAAATTTTAATCAAACATAAAAGATATCTAGGCAAGTCTAATTAATTGTTTAGAGGTAGTCCCACTGAGCAAAATTGGCAAAGATAGGTCCTAACACAAGTGATTTATACTCAACCCACATACTGTACAGGGACATTAACAGACCACCATGTTCCGAAAGGAGTATGACCAAGACAGAATACATTTATACATAACATGGATAACATAACTCATAAGAAAAGCTGGAACACATCAACTTAAACAGGGTAATATTACAACATGTAGAGGACTATCAACTCCTAAGCCCCATCCACAAGTAGGACAACCCGTTAACGACTATCAACTACCCGCCGAACTAATTTCAAGGACTTATCCAGACAACTTGCTCCAGAGACAACAAACCTTATATGTACAACAGTAGCAATTCCAGTTTTTCGCATATCTCATATTCCTTTTCATATAAACATGAGCATACCAAGGAGTCATCACAACTAATAGACTTCACATATGACATGTACTATAACCCAGATCAAACATAAAATATTTTACTCAAGAATGCCTTGTATATCTAAGGTCTCAACGATTATCTAATATTCTAAGAGTCTCAAATATTCCATGTCCCAAGCTTACATTATTTCTTCCCGTATACGAGTAAGATAGGTTCTCATAACCTCGAATTCGTATTGCCCTTCTGGCGGCTGTCGCTTTCTTTGGAGGCATAGCTGTAACACATCAATACGTCAGAGAGGGAATAACCTAATAACATAGCTCTATCGCACGATCTTAGAGTAAGAAGAATAGAAACCAATCCTAAATGTCTGGCAGCCTCCTGCGTATAAGTATGGTGCACAACATACCCATATGCAAAACTCTACTAGACACGGTCTGTAGACATTCTGAGGACTAACTGCTCTGATACCACTTTTGTCACGACCCGACCCGACGGGGCGCGACTAACCGTCCTAATGACGTCATTATACTAACCTGTCACACATAATCCAACTAACACTTAATGAGTCTAAAATCTGGCAGCATAACACTGCAACAACAATATAAGCCAGGGTAGGCAAGCCGACAAGGTCGCCTTTACCCCCGAATGTATCTGTCTCCTGAGGAGTCACAACTAGCCAATATAACATAACAAGCAAGCCGACAAGGCTGCCACCAGATAGTAACGTATATACGTGGGAACACCCCAACACAGAATACAACAACATGACTGACCAAAACATAGTCATAACCCTTACATAAGTACAACCCACCACTGTCTACAGCCCTCTATAAGAAGAATAATGACATATGATGGGACAGGGCCCCGTCGTGCCCCTAAATACAAACATAAGTCTAAAAGAGGTTCGGTACCAAAACAACCAAGCTCTGGATCAAAGGAGCTTTCCAACCTGCTGAGTAGGAACCTAGGCCTGAGGTTCACCAAACTAAAACACATGTACCTACGGGCATGAAACGCAGCCCCCCCCCCGAGGAAAGGGGGTCAGTACGAAATAATGTACTGAGTATGTAAAACATGAAGCTGTAAAAGAGATCATAAGTAGCCAACAGAAATAGGAGATCAGTATAAAAATCAGGATCCAAATCCAACTGTGCCATAAACCATAAAAGTCAGATGTGCCTTATAAAAATGAGAGTCAAGTCAAGAAAACATGAATGTCTGTCCATATACATATATATACATCTGTAACGTAACCCGGCCCACTAGTGCGGGACTCGGTGGAATCATATCATAACCCGGCCCATGCTGGGACTCGGTAAAGTCATATCTCATCTATGGATCCATCCTACATAACCCGGCCCTCTAGTGAGGGTCTTGGTGAAAAATGCAAGGCTGTGCACGAACGTAACCCGGCCCGGGACTCGGTGAGGTGAAGTAATAACACTTAGCATGAGTAGATATCATGAGTAACCATATGTAAGTAAAAATTATCATTTGACTCTCAATAAAATCATTGTAATAAAGTCATAATAACTCTTTGCTGAAAAATCATAGGCACTTCTCATAACAATCCTCTTTAGGAATTAAACTGTATAAGAATCAAGTACATCCGCCGTACTTTCATTAAATCATGCCAAAAGAAAGAAGTAAGGGTTTCACATACCTCTTAGACGAACTAATCAACTCAATATTAGAGTATGCCTCGTTTTAGAACTTCAACCTTGTTGTCGAATTTATCTAAGTTCCACGGGTCCTTGTATGCTCTATGAATGATTATCTGCATCATACAGACGAATTTCATCACAATCGAATCAACATATTTAAAAAAGATTCAGTGGGACATTCTAGCGAACACCTTGAACGCGTAGAACCTATATTCCTTCTATATCGAAATCTATGTAAGTAGTGAAACATCCAACTCTCTTAATCCTCCTTCTTATACTACTACAATCTCCAAAACAGTACCACAATTTCATATGCAATCCCAGTAACTCCCAATTACAGCAGTCCTAACGATACCCAACCCAAATTCGCATTTTTCGACAATCGTCTTTAGAACCAATAGCAAGAATCAAGTCTAGAACTTGTACAAACTTAGAGCATAAGGAAGATTACCTCTCTTAAACGCAGTGACGAGTGTCGTCGAATCCGTCATCCCAAACAGCTTCCGACAAAACTGAAACAGAATCCCAAAATCGACTTGCGCCAGAATCCTTTCGCATTCAAGGTTCTTGTAAAGCTCCTGAGTTTCTAAGCTTGCTAATGGTTCGATCCTACTGGAATTTTAAACCCAGAATACCAAGAATTCTCCCTCGTTTTGGTTGTATGGAAGCTCCCGAAAATCCCCAATTTTGGTCGAAAACTTCAGAAAACCCATCAACCGAGCTTGTTCCCTCTGCCAGAAAAGAATTTAATGGAGGAGATTTGGTAGAGATGAAGAGAACACTGAAGGATCCATGGTTGTTCATTATATAGAAGAGAGGAGTTGGTCGACTGATTTGGGGCCTTGCCACCCCCAAATCGGTTATAAGAGTGCACGTACCAAATCCCACTATAAATTGTCCCCTCCCTAATTAATTAATCCCACAATTAATTAATTATACACACAATTAAATTCCCGGTCTCCTATTATTTAAATTCCGACGATTAATAAAATCCTCTTATGTCAATATCATCGTTCCCGTAATAAAATACCAGTCTATACTCTCTTCGGGGATACACAATTATTATTAAACTCCGTCGTCACACTTACTAAATTCAAAAATTATTTCAGGGTCACGTCCTTCTATATACTAATCCTCGTGTATACACCAATACAACGAAAATTTCCCGGGTCCGGGTCTACTCACCTACGTTATGAGTTCAACCGCTACCCGAAAATACGGGGTGTTACACTATCATTCCTTGTGTGTCCACATATACATCTCAGCATCCTCATCTCTGCAACTTTCAGCTTTTAGATACGCGAAGTCTTGACTGGCCAACACTTCACCCCATACAACATAGTCAATCTAACCACCACCCTATATAACTTGTGTAACCACCACCCAATACGATGTTTGGCATCGTCATCAATCTCACCATTCTCTTGGATAATAGACCCGAGGTACTTGAAGCTTCCTTTCTTTAGAATGACCTGAGTACCAAGCCTCACCTCCACGTCTGTCTCAAGGTCGCTCCCATTACTGAACTTTCACTCCAAGTATTCTATTTTGGTCATACTCAGCCTGAACCCTTTAGACTCCAGTATCTATCTCCAAACCTCCAGCTTAGCGTTCACTCCGCTGCGAGTTTCATCAATCAGAACTATGTCATCTGCGAATAACATACACCATGTCACCTCCACTTGGATTTGTCGCGTCAGTCTATCCATCACCAAGGCGAATAAGAATGAGGTAAGAGTTGATCCCTAGTGCAACCCCATTATCACTGTAAAGTGCTCCTAGTCTCCTCCTACTGTCTATACACTGGTCTTGACTCCATCGTACTTATCCTTGATCGCCCTAATGTACGCCAAGGGTACACATCTAACATCTAAAAATCTCCATAAAACCTTCCTAGGGATTTTTATCATATGCCTTCTCGAGTCGATGAAAACTATATGTAAGTCTCTCTTTCTCTCCCTATACTGCTCCACCAACCTCCTAATAAGATGAATAACTTATGTAGTCAAACGCCCCGACATAAATCCAAACCGATTCTCGGAAATAGACACGCCTTTTCTCACCCTCATCTCCACAACCCTTTTCCAAACTTTCATAGTGTGGCTTAGCAGTTTGATACCCCTATAGTTGTTGCAACTTTGGATGTCACCTTTGTTCTTGTACAAAGGAATCATCGTACTCTGCCTCCATTCTTCGGGCAATCTCATCGTCTTAAAATGACATTAAATAACTCAGTCAGCCACTCCAATCCCGCCCTGCCTGCGTTTTCCAAAATTTAACTGGGATCATCAGGCCCGGTAGCTCATCCCCTGCGCATCCTGCGAACAACACCCTTAACCTCCTCCACCTTAATGCTTCTACAATATCCAAAATCTCGGTACCTTCTGGATTGCTCCAAATCTCCCAGCACACTGTCTATATCTCATTTTTCATTCAAGAGTTTATAAAAGTAAGACTGCCACCTCCGTCTGATATGCGTGTCCTCCACCAGTACTTTGTCGTCCTCGTCTTTGCTGCACCTCACATTATTCAAGTCATGGGCCCTCATCTTCATCTCCTTGGCTAGTCTGTATAATTTCTTATCCCTGTTTTTTCCCTTTAATTCCACATACAGGCGTTCAAAAGCCATCGTTTTTGCCATTGTAACCGCTAGTTTTGCCTCCATCATCACATCTTATACAATTCCGTATTCGTACATTTCTCCACCTCATCTTTGATTTCTACCACTTTCACATACGCCACTTTCTTTGCTTCCACCTTATCTTAAACCTTCTCATTCTACCACCAGTCCCCTCGATGCCCACCACTGATACCACGCGAGACCCCTAGCACTTCTCTAACTACCTCCCAAATGCAACTGGCTGTCCCACATACCGGTCGCATCCCCACTACTCCCCCAAGCCCCATTGGCCATCAACCTCTCCCACATCTCCTTTGCACTAGCCATGGTCAAACTCCCCCATTTTATTCTTAGCTTATCATCCACCACCCTCCTCATTTTCTCCATCTTGATCTCCAAATCCATCACGAAAAACTTATATTGGGTTGTAAGGTACTCACTCGGTATAACCTTGCAATTTTTACAAAGACCGTTGTCAACCTTCTTAAGGAGCAAAAAGTCTGTCTAGGTCTTAGCCACCGAGCTACGGAAAGTCACCATGTGCTCCTCCTTCTTCATGAACCTCGAATTGGCTATCACCATCCCAAAAGCTTTAGCAAACTCCAAGAGTGAGACGCCTCCCCAGTTCCTGTCCCCGAGCCTCCATGCACGTCGTCATAACCCTCCGAAAATGACCCGATATGTCCATTGAAATCTCCTCCTACAAATAACTTCTCAGTGAGTGGTATACCTCCCACCGCCTCGTCCAAATCCTCCTAAAAGGGCATTTTCTCCTCTTCGTCCAAGCCCACATGTGGTGCGTAAGTACTAATAATGTTCATAGTGGACCCTCCAACTACCAACTTAATCGCCATCATCCTGTTGTCAACCCTTCTAACCTCTACCACCTGATCTCTTAGGTCGCTGTCTATCAAAATGCCTATCCCATTCCTATACCTCGACTTATCCAAGAACCATAACTTATACCCGTCCACATTCTTAGCCTTAGGTCGTCCTACCCATTTGGTCTCATGGACATAGGCTATATTAATCCTCATCTTCTTAAGAATCTTAACTAGCTCTATGGACTTCCCCGTTAAAGTCCCAATGTTCCAAGACTCTATTCTCAGCCTAACATCTCCCTTACCCTACTTACCCCCTAACCCTTGCCCCGTCCCCAACCGAGAACATGACTCTTGTCTACCATTAATCACCAAAGCCACTAAAGCGAATATAAACTAATCGACTATTTACCCTAAAACAAGCAAAAATCAATGCAAAAAATCAATGCGAAAAACACAAGTTAGCAAGAATCTAGATGCAAGTCGAGCCACTACGACAAAAATGATATAACTATTGAGAAGACTAGTAAAGGCAATAATGTAGATTCAATATACAATACAACAAAGCAGGCAAAATATAACTACGAAGATAAGGACAAAGTATGAATACGGTAACATGGAGGTACCAACTCCATGTGAATCGAATCTGCTCTCCGCCAAAACTCATTGTTCAACGGTGCAAATTATTGTTCTCTACCGGAAAAATCTTGTTCACCACCGAAAGTTACTGTTCACCGCTAGAACATTTCGGATCTTGCGTAACTATGTAAACCTGCCCGAAAACCTATTGGAGGGTTTATGTTTTGAGCTTGAAAACAAGAAGAAACTTGATTTTCTTCGTCGTCGGAGGCCGCCGGAGGTTGTTGTCGGTGGTGGTGGTCTCTGAAGGTCCTTACTAACCAAATCTGTTCGTTGGTGGTGTCGAGTGACGGGTTACGGTTGATAGTCACCGTCGACGATACAACCAGATACTCCAGGCGCCGGTGGTGGTGGAAAGATAAAGAAAGAATAGCAAGGGGGAAGAAAGAGGAAAACAGAGGACAGAGCAGTGTCAGGACAGCGTACCTGGTCGCCGGTGGTCTGCGGACGGACGGAGCAGCGTCGACAGTCAGTGGTCGGTGGTGACAGTGTGTCGATGTGGGGGGATGAGGGTTAGGGCGGGGGCGGGAGATGTTACCGTTGAGCAAATCATAGGGGTGGGGGGGGAGAGAGAGCAGTAAAAGTAGAGAGAGAGAGCGCGCGCGCAGTAGAAATGATAAACCCTATACTACAGTTTATTTGATTCCTACTCATTTCACTCAGAGGACAGACCTAGAGTTTAACATCGGATTCATCAGACCTCGATACGTTTGATAAGAATATAATTTTAAATTTAAATATCCACTGAATATAGCAATAAATAGAAAATACGAATTCATACTTTAAAAAATATAACATATTCTATGCTAAAAAAATTAAATTAAATTTATATAGAACTTAAATTCTGGATGTGCGTTTGATTTTGTCATCGCCTATTATCTTAGTTGTTTCCAACTTAATTCGTCAATTGTCATGCATTCGTGCGTATTCCCTTCATTTTTTCCTATAGAATTCTGAATTATTACCTAATCGTTGACTCATTGTTATTTCTACATCAATAGTACTAGTTGTATTATCCATTAACAATATTCGCACATCACGTGACAATTATTCTACTGACTCAAAATATTTCTCACTTATACATTCCCTTCTACTTGTATTCCCAAGCATATTTCAAGTTTTGCCCTATATAAAGCCACCTAATGCCTCATCCATTATACCCCAAAACCAAATTAAATCAATCATCATTTCTCACTTCTACTCATATAGTATCTAATTTCTTCCCTCCCCAGAAAAAAAAAATGACAACACACACAGAAAGCCTTTGGGTTTTCGCTTTAGCTACAAAATGCAAATCTTTCAACCCCATCAGTTCCATATACTTGGCACTTGTTTTCCTTCTTGTCTGGTTAGTCATGCAGATGCTTTATTGGTCTTATCCTGGAGGTCCAGCTTGGGGTAAATATAACAAATCTAAAAAAAAATTGTTAGTAAAAAATCCAATACCTGGCCCAAGAGGTTTTCCTCTGATCGGTAGCATGAACCTTATGACTGGTCTGGCACACCAAAAAATTGCAGCCATGGCTGAATTTTGCAAAGCCAAACGTCTCATGTCCTTCAGCTTAGGCGAAACGAAAGTTATCGTAACGTGTAATCCAACAGTAGCAAAAGAAATATTGAACAGTTCAACGTTCGTTGAACGTCCAGTAAACGAATCTGCTTACAAATTAATGTTCGACAGAGCAATTGGATTCGCTTCTTACGGGGTCTACTGGCGAACACTTAGAAAAATTGCGTCGACTCACATGTTTTGTCCGAAGCAAATTAAATCATCCGAAGCTCAACGGTTTGAAATCGCGAAACAAATGTTTGCGATTTTGGAACGGAGTCCGATCTTACGGGTTAGGGATGTGTTGAAAAAGGCTTCGTTAAACAATATGATGTGCTCTGTTTTTGGGCGAAAGTACAGTTTGATCGATTGTAGGAACGAAGAGACAGAGGAGGTGAGCGAGCTTGTTGATGAAGGTTACGAGCTTTTGGGAATGCTTAATTGGTCCGATCATCTTCCTTGGTTAGCTGAATTTGATCCACAGAAAATTCAGCACAGGTGCGAACAGCTAATGCCTAAAGTGAATCGGTTCGTGGGTAAGATTATTGACGAGCACCGGGCTGAACCGAGCAGTGTTCACCGTGATTTTGTGGACGTTTTGCTTTCTCTTCAAGGTACGGAGAGATTATCGGATTCTGATATGATCGCCGTACTCTGGGTAAGCAACCATATATATATGAAAGAGAATAAGACAAACTTAACCAATCAATTTTACTCTCCCTAAGTGATTAGTCAGTACATTTCTTTGCTTTCTTATGGTGGGTTTGTTAAGGAGGATTTTAAAAATGATTTCTCTCTTTGAAATAGCAAAAACAAGTTACATTTCAAGTTCATTGTCTTTTTTACATCCACTCAATACCTCCAATTCCCAACCCTCGACGAAGTCAAAAATTTCACTGAAAGTGTTTAAAATTTAATATATATGTATAATAAGTAATTTTTGACTTATATACATAGTATAATTTTCTATATATACAATATAATTTTTCTGAGAAAGGTTGTTCGATTGATCCCCTTCACTCTACGTGGCTACACCACTTCCCTTGACTATCCTACCCTGCCACCCCGAAACCCCAATCTCCACCCCGTCCCACTTTTATAGTGTTCTGCTAGATTATATATTAATATTTTTGAAATAATATTCTTTTGCTTATTCACCAAACACAAAAAAAAAAAAAAGCAATTTGTTTTCTGTGAAAACATTTGCCTTCGTACCAAGCACACCCTTAGTTTTAGAATTCCTTTTTTTGTTTTTTGAATTTTGAGATATATTCAATCCAAGATTGATGCCCAGATCACTCCTTGAATAAACCGTTTATGAATTCATAAATTCTCTTATTCTGAAGCAACTACACTTGTTCTTCTTCCTTTCATTTTTAAGGGGGAATAAATTGGATTCTTAAAATAAGCTTGTCTAAAATGAATTTGGAAAAAGAATTTTAAACAATTGTTCTTAGTTGCACTTACATACTATCTTTCCCTTTAATTTGTCAAATAACAGAATTTAATGACGTCAAATGAACACGGAGAATCTTAAAGCTAATTGCTAATTTCATATTTTCACATGTATGTAGGAGATGATATTCAGGGGAAGTGATACGGTGGCAGTATTAATAGAGTGGATACTAGCACGGATGGTACTTCATCCTGACGTTCAATCAAAGGTACAAGAGGAGCTAGACAGGGTTGTCGGAAGATCACGGGCCGTGATGGAATCCGATGTAACGAATATGGTTTATCTGCCAGCCGTAGTGAAAGAAGTACTTAGGTTGCACCCTCCGGGCCCATTGCTGTCCTGGGCTCGTCTCGCAATAAAGGACACGACAGTGAATGGGTATCACGTACCTGCAGGAACTACGGCTATGGTGAACATGTGGTCCATCACAAGGAGTGCAGAGGTTTGGACAGATCCACTTGAGTTTAAGCCCGAAAGGTTCATGAACGAGATCGAGTATGTAGATTTCTCGGTGTTGGGGTCAGACTTGAGATTGGCACCATTTGGTTCTGGAAGGCGAACTTGTCCTGGAAAGACACTGGGCTTGACCACTGTCACTTTTTGGGTGGCATCGCTTTTGCATGAGTTTGAATTCGGGCCTATTGATGGAATCAAAACCGTTAATTTGTCTGAAGTATTACGACTTTCCTGTGAGATGAGCAACCCACTGACAGTAAAGGTGCAACCAAGACGCGTTCTATGAAGCTACAAGCCAGAGCAATCGCCAAGAAATGTAACTAATTAAATTCCCCTATAAGTTGTTTACACTACTAAGTGTCTTTACTGTATTGTATTTGTATTGTTATTTTATATAAGAAGTATGTTCTAATTGTTAGTACTTTATATTTATTGTAATGTATTATTAAATCCATTGCAAGCGAGCAATTTATGTAACAATTAATTTAGTGTAATTGGTTGGTTGTGTTATTTTCTTATTCTGCCTATGGATGTACACACGATGGTTAAACCAATTCAGGTTCAACTAAGACATATATCTTACACTACTATGTGTTTTTACTGTATTGTATTTGTATTATTACTTTGTATAAGAAGTATGTTTTAATTATTAGTACTTTATATTTCTTGTAATGTATTATTAAATCTATTGTTAAGTGCCAATTTATGTAATTAGTGTAATTGTTTGATTGTGTTTATTTTCTTATTCTGCCTATAGATGTACAGAAGATGGTTAAACCAATTCAAGTTCAACTAAGACATATATCTCCCTTTCATGTTGTGTGGTCCATTTTTGTGGTGCACACGCATATATACTAAAGCTGGCGAGTGGGCCGGGTCGGCCCGATCCCGCCCCGAACCCGATTAGTTAAAAAAATTCGGTAGTGGGACTCGAACCGGGACGGGACAATGTCTCGTACCGACCCGTCCCGGCCCGCCCCGAGCCTACCCCGATCCCGCCCGTAACCCCCCATTTGCAAAAATAACCGTTGCACCAACGGCCATTTTATATTTTGGCCGTTGTGCAACGGCCATTTTTGGCCGTTGTGCAACGGCCATTTTTGGCCTCCCCCAACCCCCCTACCCCTTAATATTTATTTTAAACTCATAAGTTATTATATTTACACTTTAACTCAATTTTCCAACTATAAATAACTCATTTTCTCTTCATCATTCTCACAAATCTTCCTACAATCTCTCTAATCTCAAAATCTATCTCTATACAAGTCTACATTGTGTACTAAATATTCAATTTTATTTATTCATTTGGGAATTGGGAGTGACGTTGGCAACTAGCTTGAGGATCTTCTATCGAGCAAAGTTTCAATTTTCAACCTCTCGATTATACGTCGACATTACGTCGGCGTTTGGTACATTCATTCCTTCATTAAATTATTATTGTCTGTATATTTTATTTAGCGCACTTAATTTTATTATCTTTAATTATTTATTATCATAACTAAAATGGAAGGATTAAGAGGTATGTTTAAGGGTAAGGGTGCTTCTTCTAGTAGGGGCAACAAGGGCAAGGGTACTTCTTCTAGTCATCATCTTCCTACACATGATGATTTTGTTGATACTGAACATTTTCCTACAATACCATTAGATTTAGACGATGAGCTATTTTTTGGAACTCAAGAAGACTTTAATTTAGACGATGATTTAGATGATACACCCACTAATATTGATGACAACACCCACTAGTGCACCTTCAACTGAAATGCCTCCTATTCCCCCTAGTATGAGACGAGGTCCAGCAAAACGACCATTAAAATCAGATGCATGGATATTTTTTGATAGGGACGTAGAGAATCAAGTAGCTAGATGTAAAATTTGTAAAAAAAAAATTAAAATTTAAAACTGGAAAAGGTCACGGTGGGACGGGGGGTTTAATTAGACACGTAGTAAGTGCTCATCCAGCTAGGTATGCCCAATACTAGGCTTCAAAACCGGGTGCGCAAACACCCGCTCCATCGGGACAAGGTTCACATACCGATCTCGTCCGGACCAAGTACTGTGGTCAAATTAACCCTATGACGGGGGGAATTGTAGGCCCTAAATACAATAAACATAGAGATAGGGAAGCAATATCAAAATTAGTTGCTGTGGAGGGTTTGCCTTTTTCATTTCCTTCATCTCCCGGTTTTATTCATTACATTAAAGATATATATAATCCTGCTTTTAACGGTTTTTCTAGATCAAATGTTAAGAGAGATGTATTTAAATTCGCACATGAATATCAACAATATTTACGTTATTCATTATATATTTTTAATGGCAAAGTATCTATTACGTCTGATATAGGTCGTAGTACTAACGTCCATGATTATTTAACGGTAACTTGTAATTGGATAGATTATAAATGGTCTATGCAAAAACGTATCTTAACGTATAGATATATAGATGATAGGCACACTGGTACTTTTATTGCAGAAAATATTTATCAAGTGTGCCATTATTACGGAATAACTGATAAAATTATGACTATTACATTAGATAACGCTTCTTCTAACAATTATGCTATTACAATTTTAAAAAATAGTTTAACTCCATCTTTTCCAGATCATTTTCATATAAAATGCACGTGCCATATATATAACTTAATTGTAAAGGATGGTCTATCACTTTTTGAAGATATTCTTAGTAAAATACAATTTGCTATAAACTTTATTTTTAAAAGTAATAGAGTACAACGAAAAAAAGAATATAAAAAAACTTGTCACGATTGTGGACTACCTTATAGAAAAATTCCAGAAGAAGTATCCACTAGGTGGAATTCTTTATACGAGCAACTATTTGTTGCTTATGACTATAGAAAACCTATAACTTTAATTTTTAACTCTCATAATCAAAATCCAGCTGATATAGTTGTAGATAGTGATTGGGTAAAATTTTCCGAACTTATTGTATTTTTAGAGAAATTTTTTCAAGCAACAAAAGAATTTTCTGGTATATATTATCCTACTATTTCAACTATGTTGTTTTATATAACTTTAATATTTTTATTACTTAGTGAATATATGGAAAAACCAGCTTATATTGCAGATATTAAAAAAATATTTATCAAAATAATATTTTGTTCCTATTCCCACTATTTATATTATTGGTGTTGTATTAAATCCGACTATTAAAATAGACGGTACTAAATCACTTATTGAAAGTATTTACGATTGTATAGAAGTACTACCACCTTTAAGTCCAAAAAATCCAAATCACCCACCACCTATTGAACAAACTAAAGAAGAAGTGTTGTCTAGCGTAGAAGACCAATGCAAAAAAAATATAGGTTTTACCAATAAGAAAGTGTTAGTAACCTACCGGCTTCCATACCATCTTTTTCATCTTCAACACAACCTCACAAAAGACATGTTGTTTCTGCAGCTAGTATTGAAAGCCTCAGAAATAGAATGTGCGGCCGTACCGCTACTAACCAAATTAGCGAGTTTGATATTTTTGTTTTGCAGGGTTCTGTACCGTACCAAGAAGTTATCCATGAAGATGGACATGAAGACTTTATTTGAAATCTTGGAGGGGAATGAGAAGACCTTTCCGACAGTTCCAATGATGGCCCGAGATGTTTTGAACATTCAAGCGTCATCAACTGCGTCTGAAAGCGCTTTTTCTACCGGCAGATATCAAATAGGAGACCACAGACACTCATTAGCCGGAGACAGCTTGGAAATTGCAGTATTATTCAGAGATTGGATACGAGCGGAGCGGAGCGGAGAAGGTGCGGTCAACCGGAGATCAACGAAGAAGAAGACGAAAACTACAACGAAATCTTATCCGAAGGTAGTGGAAGCGGCGTGGATCAATTTGACCAACAAATACCAATTCCAACCGAAGAACCACCGGAAATTATCAAGAAATTAGAACAGGGTTTTTTAGAATGTAATTTTTTTAATTGCAATTTTATTATGTAATTTGCAACTTTTGGACAACACCACAAAATTGCAATTTCGACAATTGTATTTGTATTACAAAAATATCATATGTCTATTAAATAATATAAGAGACACAAAAACAGTCTTGAAATATTTTTATTACACTATCTTGTCTTGTTTAATATTTAATTATTGAGTTTTTTTTATACATATGTTATTAAAAAAAAAAAGAAGGAAAACCCGCCGGAACCTGATACCGATCCCGCCCCGACCCGATTCCGATGGGATCGGGATCGGGATCGGGACGGGACTTCGGCAAGTCCCGCCAAACCCGATCCCGCCTGACCCCGCCAGCCCCGACCCCGCCCCCTTCGCCCATCCCTCCGCGCCCCGCCCCGACCCCGCCAAACCCGGCCTGGCAGACCCGAGCCCGGCCCACTGGCCAGCTATAATATATACTAAAGTTGCTCAAATTTTTGGAGGGAGTAGTAGTTTCTAAAATAGTACTTTAATATTTATAACAAGGAGTAAAAGCGGCTATTCACGTATTTTGTCCTAAAAAAAGGTTGATACAGAGACCAAAATAAGATTCTGCCTGAAATCTGCCTGAAATGTCATTTAATTGTACAGTTTTCCTTAAATTTTTCCTTTCAAATGGGTTGTTCTTTAAATTTTAACCTTCAAATGGACTGGTCTTTAACCTTCACGGGTTCACGGGCTGTGGGCTGTGGGCTATAGGTTGTGCTTCTTCTGATATTATCATTTTGGACCAGAGAACTTTGCCATATGTACAGTTTGATCTCTGAAGTTTAATATGTACAGTTTGTATCAGAATTCTTTCAGATGTACAGTTTGGTCCATGAAGTTTCAATATGTACAGTTTGGTCCCTGAAGTTTAAGAAAGTCAGAATTGGGCAGAGATCAGAAACGTCCACCAGCACACAATTCAGCCATTTATTTTGGCTGAATTACTCTTACTAAATGGTCAATCCGTTGCACATCTTCACCATTTATTTTGGAGGAATTACTACCTCCATAATTGTCATTACTTGACCAGTAATGACACTTATGGAGGTAGTTCATCAGCCTCTCCTTCAACTATTTAAGAACCCCTTTGCCACCATTGTTGAGCTACACTTTACAATTAACAGAAAAACAGAAACGAATTCAGTCTGCCTACAACTTCCAGCATCATTTCATTACTCAAAATTCTTCACGGTAACACTTGAGTTTCCTTTGCTCATTTGTTCACTTGTTGTTTTATCTTGGGAGACAATTGTCCAGGACGTAGAAAGGATACATACGGGGCAATATTGTCTTAAAGACAGAGTGCAAACACTCGACTCAGCATACCAAAAACAGTTCCAGTTTATTCTATAAGTTCTTTGTAATTTCAGTTTTGTTGTTGAATTGTAATTTCAGTTCTTGTAATCCTTAGCAGTTACTTGTAATTTCCGTTTCCTGCACCTTTGTAACCAACAAGAAGTTGATCTTTGCAACAACAACTACTATGCCTTAATCTCAAACTAGTTGATCATTAGGATTTAATTTTCTCCGTTTGGACCTGTTTCGTTTCAACACTAAATGGACTAGTCTTACACACTGGTGTATTATTATTATTATTCAAGGAATGATATATGGTTTTGGTAAATAGAAGTTTGACACTAGCTGAAAAATTTAAGTTTGAGAATTTAGGACTTAAAGAAAATGCAGCACTATGTAAATTGAAAAATAAAATGTAAAGGTGATAGGTTACTTTTTTCCAAGTCTATGCTGATTTTACTAGAGGATTATATCAAGGATATGTACGTACCAAACTTAGGCTGTAGTGGTTAGGGTTAGGTTGTTTTTGGAGTGATAAATCATGTCTGTGATTTTGTGTAAGCCTGTGCTGTTGCCTTTTGTTTCGAGGTGTTTTTCGGGTTTTGAAGCAATCCTTTTGTTGTGGACTCGCTAGGGTTTTGGGTAGAAAATAACTTATTTTATGGTGTATTGTTGTTGAACAACTACTACGATGCTTTAATCTCAAAGTAGTTAGGCTGGCGCCATATCATTAGGATTTATTTTGCTCCACTAGGACCTGTTTTGTTCCAATACTAAGTTGACTTGTCTTACACTGGTGTATTAGTGTTCAAGGGATGTTATTTGATTTGGTAAGTGGAAGATTGACACTTGCTGAAAAAAATGGAAGTTTGAGAATTTAGAAGTTAAAAGAGAATGCTGCCCTTTTATGTAAATTGAAAAACAAAATGCAAAGGTGATGTGTTACTTCCAAATTTATGCTAATTTTACCAGAGGATTATATCAAAGGATATGTACATAGACGAACTTTTAGCCCGCCATAAAAGAACCAGTGACATTAAAAGGTGTATTTGGTTAAATTGAGGAAGATTCTATTAAGGAATTTGCTTATATTCTTAAACAAACAGTAGCGCCTTGTATGAGAGATGCACTGGTGAATTTTGAGAAGATAGTGTCCGTCATTTGGTTTGAGACTAAAAAAGGAAAAGGCATACAGGCATTTTGTTTTTGGTCTTTTTTTGTGTGTTCTCTTCGTCAGCGAGTTAGCATGTTGTTTTTCTAGTAACATGTACCATTTTCGCATTTCTTATTCTTATTCTTACTTGCTATGTTCATGTGCGTTAATGGCACATAAATTGAGCATTTTTATTTGCATGCTGGAAGTTACTTACAAGACTCTGTTTCTCTTTTTCTTTTTGGAATTCCATCGAAAACCAGACTTGTCCTCTGTTTCTTCGTGTTTTCACTAAGGTATGTACTCCAAACGAACTCCATTGTTTGCTTTTTGCTAGTTCTCTTATAAAATCATCACTTCTATTACTCTTAAATAATTTCTCTCCTTTTATTTACTTTGTTTTATTTTTTGATAGAAGGTAAAGTTTAAATGTTTTTCAATAAGTTATATATTTTGTCGTTGTTTCTTCTTTAATTCCTGGAATAACTGTATGAGCAAGACAAAGATCTTCCAAAGGTGTTCTATTGGCGTAACCCTGAAGTTTTACCAGCTTTATAAGTTTTTGAAAGTTGTTGAAGTTATCTGTAAAAATTTGCTTTTCATGCCGTGTTCGCCTTCAAAATGTATATGCTTTGCCTATACTTGACTAGTTGATGTTGCCAAAAAGGTGGCCTTGCGAGCATATTTTTGGTTTCACCCACTTATAAGAAAAGTATGAAACAAAAAACTGCATATGGTTAATCAATTATACACTCAGCGGATGCTTTATTTTGGAACTTACAGGTTGGAGGCCATCACAATGACAATGAATTTGCTGTGCGAGGCAAGGAACCCAAAGATGAGGTCCAAATCTATACATGGATGGATGCTACTCTGCGCGAATTAACTGATCTGGTATGAAGAAAGTAACACACAATATGTTTTAAAACTGATCTCTCCAATTTAGTTATTGTCTTCCTCCCTCATGGTGTATCCTCATGCTCACTAAGCAACTCAAGATATTAAGATTGTTGCAATTTTTTTGATAGTTATTGTGTCCCTCCCTCATTGGGTATCCTCATGCTCACTAAGCATTTCAAGATGTTAGGAGATTGTTGCAATTTTTTGCAATGTGCAGTATCCTTGACTTGTATGACCAATTGTCTGAGAGATGAGCTGTTGGATCTTTTGAGTGATGAGTCTTCTTCCATATAGATAGCTATTGTTTGAGTTGTTCAGTTCACATATAGAACATCATAGAAACATGGTGCAGCATTCTATGAATTTCTGACTGAGTTGGTATATTGATAATGTTCGGCATGAAAGTAAGAGTATAAGGTGTCTTGAACCAATTGATGTTATCAGTTATTGCTTAGACAGTTGAACAGGTTCTGTCAAAACTTAAGTCTCTCTTATGGTTGGTTATATGTGAACCTACTTATCAGAAATGACAGCATTTGGAAGGAAATTAACTTCAGATGTTTTGAAGGAAGTGGTAGTTTTATTTAGAGAATTAAGATGAACTGCCTTTTTCACTTTTCATTTCTGGTGCAAAGAAAAACTCATCCAAGATATGTTACCTCCTCAAAAAAAAAAAAAACTCATCCAAGATGTGGATTCCCTGTTATACATTATTGAATCCTTGTAAGAAGAACAAGGATATATACTTTTGTTTGTTTTGAACTTGTAAATATGGCTTCCAGCACAGCCTTTCCGCTGAAGAGTTGTAATATTGTCACCTTTATCCAAAAAAAAAGAAAACCCAAAAAACGGCAGCGTAAGTAATCAGATTCATCTTCAATTCTGTGGCATAGTTTGTAGATCATTGGCTTCCGGGGCCATGCCAGTATAGCTGTACTGTAGTTTTCTTCACATTTTCATTATATCACAGTATATTTCCATGCCAAACATTTATATTCCATCTGGTTTATCTATTTACTGTGACTGTATCAGGTTAAAGAGGTAGCTCCAGAAGCAAGCCGACGAGATGCAACTCTGTCCTTTGCTTTTGTCTATCCTGATAAAAGGGGGCGATTTGTCGTTAGAGAGGTCTCTCCACTTCTCTCTCTATATACCTGTCTGTACATGGACTTGGTGTTGGCATGTGAAAGTGTCCTCGTATGTGTGGTGCTTCTGCACCTTTTCTAATTATTTTGCGACTCTTTGGATGGTTAGTGATACTTGTCATATTGAGTGCGTATGGACCATGTTCATAGTTCATTCAAGGTGTCTTTCATTTGATTATGCATTCACATATTCTATGAGACTGTTTTTGCACTAGACTAAAGGATTATCACTGTGAGAGACAACTAAAACTTCCAAAACATATTATCTGTTAAATCTTTCAAGATCTGAAAGCGAGCCTTGGAGTAACTGGTAAAGTTGCTGCCATGTGACCAGGAGGTCACGGGTTCAAGTCGTGTAAATAGTCTCTTGCAAAAATGTAAGTTAAGGCTGCTTACAATAGACCCTTGTCATCCGGCCCTTCCCCGGACCCCGCACAGTGGGAGCTTAGTGCACCGGGCTGCCCTTTTAAATCTGTCAAGATCTCCATGGACTTTATTAACATGATATCACAATGTGTCGCCGTTACCACTTCAAAATTTTGTTCAACCTACATGTTCAATTTTGCAATTAAGTTCTTCATCACGTCAACTGACTTCCAGGTCTTGCAAAATCTAATTTAATTGTCAATCTGTGCAATATATTCAAAACTTCAGGCTATCTGAGGCTTTGGTATTGGGAGGACTGTTTAAGAGTCGTCTTTTCTCACTTTTCTTCAGTTATTACTTTAAGCTTTAGTTAATACTTGTTTTATCCAACCAGCTTGTAGTCTTATGTGTTGGTCGTACTTGAAGAGTTAAATTAACAAATTCCCCTGAAGCATTTTCAACGATGCATTGTTGGGCCATCTATGGAGTGTTTATGAAGATTAGAATGACCTATTGTTGTATATTCTTGTGCATATCCGTCTCAAATTATCTTGTGAGAGCCACTGCCTGTGTCACAATGACCTTTATCTCTTCTAATTTGTCTGCCTTCCGACCTCTTTTCTAGGATATTCTGTTTTTTGGCCAGATTAGTCTTCTGTGACTGTTGAACTATCATCTGAAGCAAATTTGTTAATTTGTCAACTTTCCTCTAATCATATAATGTGCACACATATCCGTATGGATGGAATTCAAGGAAAACAAAAAATGTCTGGTGTATTGAAAATGCTACCAATGTGACTAGAGGATTGTAAGAGGATAAAGGAAAATATACCGCACCGTCTAAGCTGAACTTCTTGTAGATCGATAGTTCTACCTTTGAGAGACACCCAAAATATAGTTCCAGAAAGATGATGAAACTAGAAAGTTGAAGCTGAGCTCTGACTGTGGTCAAGCTGCTGGCAGTCAAACTTGAGATAATTCACTTTTGCCTTCACTGTTCTGCCTTTATAATGGGCCAAAATGCTCAAGTACAATTTGGTCAAAAGTTGTTCTTGAACTGTGTCCTAGGAATTCATGCTCCTACGGTCCATAAATGCTGTGTTGTACTACGATTATGATTAAATTTCAATATCCCATAGTAACAACATAAAAGGAAATTAGGACGTTTTGAGATTTGTATAAAGTGAGTTAATTGTAGTATTTCCATCCTTAGGTTTCTAAGGGTGGCAATGTTTCATCAAATTTTATTGTTCTGATGTTATTATTGTGTGAGAAACCCGGGATTGCCATTTCTATATTAATGTAAAGATCTATGATGTTTTCAAATAACAGTGATCTTATAGTGCTTATTCTCTCTGACGTGAAGGCGGGGAGAACGTTTTCTTATCCCAATATGAGGCGACCAGATAGTGGCAGCAAATCGTTGAGTGAACTTAAATTTCAGGTAACACTTCGGTCATATGGAATCATCAACCTCATCCTTTTCTGTATTTGTTATTGACTTGTTTTTTGCCACTGTAGATAGGAGACTACTTGGATGTGGCTATCCTGTTCCAGTGAGCTGTTATGGCACCTGTGTTGGAATTAGAATCATGCAGACCTGTACTACTTTGTGTTTCTTCTCACTTCAACATATCTGTAGTTTTCTTGATGAGCTGACCGTAATGTTCATTTTTGCTGTAAATTTGAGATCGCCTCTAGAGTTCTCTATTACTAGATATGCTATATTACGTTCGTATGTAATGGATTTAACTGCATTCTTCTCGGAGCCAACTCCACTGTTACGAATTGTCGACACTTATGTTTCTTGTTGAACATATAACATGCATCACTAGCACATTTTTCATATGACGTCGGCTATAGTCTTAACCAAATACGGGACAAGAAGTAGATGGATAATATCACCTTTTACCATTTAGTTTTTTTGCCAGAAAGCACTTATAAGGCCTTCAAACTTTTCTCCAAAACAATTGGTTAAAAAAAGCAATTGATATGGTGTTACATGAATCACTAAGTAGTAAGTAGTACACCTCGAGGTTCACAAAATTGTTTCTTGACTTAGAGACACATTCAGGATTTAAGCATTAAACTTATTATATTTCTAAAATTATAGATTCATTTTTACATATAAATTTATGCTCCTCGTTAAAAGTGTTGAGTTGAACAAATGAACCGGCGCACAACATTCCATTCCCCCGGTTTTTTCTAATTCAAAACTGGAGAAAGTAAAGGATTCTTGGAGAAGAAAGCTTGGCGCACAACACTCCATTCCCTCGGTTTTTACTAATTCAAAACGGGAGAAAGTAAAGGATTCTCGGAGAAGAAAGCTTCAAGATTCCCCGACATTAGTTCATATAAATCTCTAAACAACTCCTCAGTATGCATAGAAAAATGTGGTGACAGTACAATGTTATCTAATCCAATAAGCTCTTCAGAAAACATCAGGCTTGGTTCTCGAAAACATGGAAGCCAGCACCTGTAATTTCTCCCTGTACCAAACATTGCACCAAATCCTTCTCGTCAATTATGGCTCCTTGCGCGATATTAATGATTATTCCTTGTTTTCCTAATGCCAGTAAAACCTCCTTATTGATTAAGTGACTAGTTTCGTCTGTCAATGCACAACAAATGACGAGGACATTGCACTTGATTGCTAGTTCACGAATATCAGGATAGAAAGAGTAAGGAGTAGAAGGCTTTTCCTTCCTCGAATGATATGATATAATGCAACCAAAGGCTTCAAGACGTCTTGCAACTTGTACACCTAACCTATGCTATCGATTTACTGTGCTTACTGTAGAGCCATGACACTTGATTGCTAGTTCACCGAACTGTCGTTTTTCTGCGCTTACCGTAGAGCCATGGTTCTGTAGACACCAAATTTGGATCTCTTCATGACTGACGGAACCACGACTCTAAAAGAGGGAGCAAACCTATATAAAAATAAAACATGAAATAAAGAGAACTCAGAGTCAACGGTACCGACACTGCCTACACGTGAATTAGCTTGAAGGGTTGAGCATTCTGAATTATGGGCTGAGCCACCTTGAATGGATTGAGTTGAAGGGTTGAGCATTCTGAATTATGGGCTGAGCCACCTTGAATGGATTGAGCCGCATGCGGGGAGACCCGCACGTACGATTTTTAGGGGGATCTAATTGAAAAACCGGCTTACGCCCACCTGAATTATGGCTAGCTAAGTACGGAACGAAACCGGCCTGCGCCCACTCGAATTATGGTCTCGCTAAGTACGGAACGAGTCTTGTCTACGAAGCAAAGCGACCTCATCTTGCTTGCTTCTGGCGAAGCTTCTAGCTCTAAATAACATCACCAATTACGAGTGATAGCTAAGCCAAGTTGTATAAAGGCGATCAACCCTTATAGCAGTAGCAAACAACACTTATACCCTATCAACAGATCAGTCAATATCAGTAGGTGCTTTAAGCGTGCTGCCAATTTTCTCACAATCATAGCCAAACAAATAAAAATCAAAGCTTCACAGTATAATTTGGAACTTCAAAATTTTCAAAATGAGCACAAAGATGTAGGCCTGTAAAATGTGCACATTTGCATATCTTTCAGTCCACTTATGAACACCTTAATTCCATTTCCCAAAAAGACACTCTTTGCATCGATAAACACATGCAGAAATCAGATCTAAATCCTACAAGTTTACAAACTCAACTAAGTTTCTAGTTCAGAAAAGTAGTTAACATCACTAAGCCTCTCGCCTATAGTGGCTTTGCACCTCCATTTTCTTGAACAGAGTTTACTGGAGTAGAGGAACCACTCTTCTTCCTCGAATGCATCGACTGCCCTGTGAAGGTCCTTCCCATAAACTTTCCGGCTTTGCTTAGGCCACTGCCAACAGCTCCAAGGCCACTTCCTACTACCCCTGCACCGGCACCTAGCCCTGTCCCGACAAGACCTACTCCTGCACCAAGGCCGGTGCCCACCATGCCAACGCCTGAGCCGACGAGTGATGCTGCCCCGTCAAGGGCATCCATAGTGCTGCCTATGACCCCTTCTGCTTTCAGCCTCTTTCTTTCCTCTAGGATCTTCTTCTCTGTCTCCAGAGCAGCTAACTGCTCTTCTTTGTTAAACTCATGATACAACACCTGCGAATTTCAGGACCACAATCAATAAGCTTCAAAGCCACCTGTTACACAAACTATTTTTTCTTAGTGGATATTCGAAGAAACAAAAAATGTAAACAAATCTAAGATTTCAATTCTTCCGTGTTTCAGCAATAACATATCCTTCCATGGAGCTAAGGTCCAAAATATGGAAGAAACAAGTGTTTCTACAACTCTACCACCCAGTCAATTCTGTTCCACTTAATCCCTCTTTCATGGCCACATATCTTTCCGGCTAATGTTATATGAATCCAATTTTCATTTCATCCGGGAAAGCCATCTTTTCTCAACAATGTTGAACTCGTCGATTTCTGTTGTTAATGGTTTTTTAACCGTATCCACTTTTTTTTTCAAATTCATGGTAATCAGTATTCGGAAGAAAGATAGTATGAATCCTATTTAGTCTAACTCTCTCTTTCAAATTCTCTAGCGAAGTATTGTTTATGATTGAAGGTGAAACCCCTTTTTTGATTGTTCCTCGATATGGTCCATTTAACAAAATGTTCACATATAGAAGGAATTAATAGAAAATCATACGCAACCAATAACACGACACTTGACTCTGTCACGTACCTTCACTGTGATAGTTCCTCTATCTTTCTTATCTTTGACTCTGAGCATGTCAAGTTTTGGCAGTAACCTTAGTTCAATTTCTTTCGGAGTCTCCGCTACCAGCTCATTCAGAGGCAACTTCGTAACACCCATTCGCTGATCTTGACCAACATCTTTATCAAATACCTGTCCGAAGTGATCATGCATGTGAAATGGAAAACAAAAATCAGAAGAAGCTGAAGTAGAGAGCAGAGTTCAAGCAGAAATGAGAGGAAGGAACAGAATAAGACCTCCAGGATTAGCGATTGAGTCTCCTTGTCTTCTGCAATCAACTCAAATGTCTGGTCCCAAACCGGATTTAGGTTGTTGTTGATGGTTTTCGTCTTGAGCTTAAATAGTGGGCGAATATATACGACTACATATGGATCAGATTTTCCAATCATTTCACTATTCTTCAAGCTATTAGCCCTGACTACAGTTACTATAAGCTTGCCCTGTGGCTTAAGCTCCAAATCACTGCATGGAACACACAAACAACGGTTACATAAAAATGAAATATGATAAAGACATGTTACAAGACCAGACTTTACATTCCCATCCAAAAGACTACGCTGATGGGAAAGGAACAAACAATAAGAAATTTGTAAGGTAAGCACAAATTAGAAAAAGTAGTAGAATTAAACAACTTAATTTACGGTATATGCGCTACTTCACAAATCAAAATACAGATTTGTCCCTCTACTCGATTACCCACAACTTGAATAAAGTAGGATGATACAGCTTATAACCTAGACCACTTAAAGCTCAAAATCAGGAATGAAGTTTTCTTCTAACGTTTGGAAGGGAGCGAAACTGACTGTCTTACTGGATATTCTAAATGATGAGCTGATAACATAATCTATCAATAAAGGAGATTATAAGCAGTGAAAGCATTGCAGAAAAAGAAAATCTCAACCACAGACACACACACACAAAACCACACAGATCCCTGGGAAAATACAGATTTATTATCGACGACTAAAATACTTCACAACTGAATATACCTAGTATCCACGGGTACTCCGCCAATTGGAACGACAATTCTATGAGGCCATTCTAGCATATCTGTAACAATTGAGTTTACAGTGTCCTTTTTCAAGGAGAAAGAAATCAGTGTCAGTCTAGGGAGAAAACATTGAGTAAGAAATGTACGGCAAGAGAACAAGTTCAACACTTACGTCAATCATATCCGAAATTCCAGGAAGAGCTGTTAAACTACCACCGACAGCCTTCAAAGTGTAATCAATTCTTGGCTTTGGCTGGAAGAACAAAGAAGGAGTTAGTTACATAAATATACATCAGAACGTAATCATGAAAGTAAGTAAAATTTAATCGGTGGCACCTTTTGTGTTATGAAAACAAGAGAACTCAGCAATTCTTTCATCATTTATTTTAAGGGATCAGTTCTACCACTACGCAAAAATGATTTTTGCATGATACCTAGCCTAGTTCAGCATGGAATTCCAAATTGAGTTCCCATAAAATTGCATAAGAAAAAGGGAGAAACATTTTTGGCACATCATACAGTACTCTAACCCTTCCCCGGACCCCGCGCATAGCGGGAGCTTAGTGCACCGGGCTGCCCCTTCATATAGTATTCTAACCACTTCAAACATTTATCAAGAAGCATAAAATGCCATATCGTATAAAAAGGACCACAATTCAAAGGGACCAAAGGCTAGAAGAAGCATATTTAGCAATAGAATTAGGCTATACCTCAGAGAGTAAAGCAACAACGACGGCAGAGATGCAAGGAATTTCTTCAGCTAGTTGGAAGATAACACGAACAACTGTGAAGATCTGAAGATCTTTTAACTGCAACCAATTTGCAATGGTTAGTATAACTCATTAGTAAGAGGAACATTGAGAGGCGAAAGATCTATTTTTTCTTTTCTTCGGATCAGACAATTGGTGAAAGAGTTTAGGCACCTACCTGAATGGGTATAGAAGCAACCATTGCAGCTTGCACACCTAAAACGATATTGGGATCACCACCCCATCGAAGGTCAATATCCATTGTAATTTGATCTTTTTTGAGTTTTTGAACACGAATACCTGCATTTACCCCCCCACCCCACCCCACCCCCGCCGCGAAAAAGAAGGCTAAAATGCTGAGTGAAATAATACAAACTAATTAAAGAATCCAACACATGCAACTGAAACTAAATCATCAACAGTCTTATCGAGGATGCAACAGTATAATGACGAGAGAAAACTCTATGTAGATTACTTTGTTTCCACTGACATGAAGCATGTTATATTCAAAGTTATTTTCTAGCTCTTGTTCACATGTGTGCTACAAAGTTGGGCATCATAGATATAGAAACGAGTCCACTCTTTTTTTTTTTTCTCCAGCTCTCAGTATTAGCAGAATCACACCCTGTGAGAACTAATATTTGCCAAAACTTAACCCGGATACACTAATATTAACAATTCTGTGATTAGCCTTCTTTATTTTCCATGAAACCAAAGAATTGGCAAGTCTTTCCTTTCATATGTATTAGTACATTAAGGTAAAACAATTAACAGAACATCAGTGTGTTTTCTACAAAAGTGAAGTCCTTAGACCTTAATTTTCCCTTTCTTCAACAATCACAATAAACAATTAAATAACAGTGTAACATGAAAATTTTAAAGGCACTAAGGATGTGCTAATAGGTGATTCCAGTACAAAGTATAATGATAAAGCAAATAACAAAATAATGAAACAGTTTTTTGGTGATCAGTAATAAAGACTGATTTATGTTGTTACCTTCAATTTTAGGTGACACAGTTCCCAAGGACAATTTACTGAACTTCAATGAAGTGATTCCAGGAGGTCGATAATCTTCTAAAAGAGGTTCAACAGATTCTTTTATTATAGCCTCGGCTGCCTGCATACCGAAATATTTAAGAGAAGATTTATGACTTCATAACATGGCATTTGGAAAGGAGCAAACTCGTTAAACCACACTAATGAGACTACAAACATTACTGATCTAACTGAAAATTTGGAATTTAATATGACTACATCGGAAACAACCTCTCTACCTCCCAAGGTAGGGGTAAGGTCTGCGTACACATTACCCTCCCCAGACTCCACTTGTGGGATTACACTGTGTATATTGTTGTTGTTGTTGTTGTTGTTGTTCAGGGGAAAGAATCTCTAAAGAGGAGAAAGGGTTTGTGGACCACTATAAGAGAGCATTTGACCGTTACACTGACAATAGGAGAAAACCTACATTTTTTTCTTTTTAGGATCAGTTACAAGAAAACCTCCAATTTATTAAACCAAGTCAAGCACAAATTAGATGATAATAAAGTTACCAGAAATGACTTATGATTGCACAAGACAAGAGCCAAAAACTTACCTCAGCAACAAATGGCCACAGTTTGCCTAATTGTTTGTTCAACCACTTGACCTGCAAACGCGAGACAACATGAGACAAATATTTTTCAATTAAAGTAATTTTTTATTGATGTTGTGAGGAAAATACCCCGTATAGAAACGGTGTACCAAAAAGTATAAAACCTACACAAAGATATGGTTCTCCACATAAGACACCTAATCATCTATGCCTACAGAGAACTTGTGCGTGCTCCAAGAGTCTAGTAAAAATAAAAGACAGGCCTAAGCTGTACAAATTCATGTTCTTCCCCTTCAAAAGCTTTCATGTTCCTTTCTTCAGAGTAACCACATGAGTGTTAGCGGCACAAATGTAACATTGACAATGTGCACTATGCTAGTTTGTTTCCTTAGATTTCATAAAGGAAACATGTACAAACACCAGATGATTCATAGCTTCAAAGACTCATGACAGTCACTGATAAGAGCAAGAGATAACTATTTATCAGATATTTTCTGTCCTGTCACTAAGTTCAGGTACTACAGTTGTCTTGCTTTTCTTCACTATTTGTGACTAACCGTGTAACAACCCTCTGCCCCTGTTGAAGCATTAGGGAAATGCACTCTAGTGCCTTGACTAATTGAGGGCAGTCCAAGTTGTTAAGAGTGTAGTTAGTTACAAGGTTAGTTATAAAGTTAGTTAAGATGTTAGAAGTAATTAACAAAAGAAAGTCATTAGAGTATTCTAGAGTAGTAGAGGTGTATATATATGCACACTTGTACAGATATTTTCTAAGAACTCAAGAGAGTAATTCTCTCAAACACTTGCAATGCATTGAGTCTCCCATCATCTCCCATTCTCACTTTTATCCCCCATTCTCCCTTTCTTATGCATTCTTCAATAATGCAGCAGTTAACATCACAATAACACAGCTTTGATTCATCAAATCAACATGGTATCAAAGCCAATATGCAGTTGAACAATTCGATTTGCAGAAGATATGAAATTTTTTTTCTTTCCAGAAATTTCAGAATCAAAGATCTGTGTGCATAACTTGATGATTGATGCATGCAATAGTTTCTGAAAGTGTTGTTTTCAATTTTCAAGGAAATGCAGGCACATGCAGAGTGAAATGAGAAGATAAAAACAGATTTGTGCACTACAGATCATTCATAATCGATTGAACAAGTAACTGAGGTTCGATTTCGTTTTTTTTGTTGTAGCTGTTGTTGTTTGCTGTTATCACCAATTCACATGAGTCGCATAGACAAAACTCTGTGTATTGTGAATCATAATTGAAGTGTAGATTAGCAATAATGGAAAATAATGAAGGAAGACCAGCAGATGAAGTACCGACAGTAATCAAAATAGATCACAATCATCCATTGTATCTATTTCCTTCAGATGCGCCTGGTTCCCTGTCTGTGGGTATTATTCTCACTGGAGTGGACAACTATACATTGTGGAGTAGAGCCATGAAGTTGGCCCTACTAGGGAAGAATAAGATAGGATTCATTTATGGAAGTGTAAAGAGAGAAACCTTCCATGGAGATTTAGCTAAACTATGGGACAGATGCAATGCAATTGTGGTGTCTTGGTTAATGGGGAATGTGAGTAAGAGCCTACTTACTGGAATGCTTTATAATTCAGACTCATACAATAAATGGAAAGAATTAAAAGAGAGATTTGACAAGATTAACAGTTCCAGCGCTTTCCAACTACACAAAGAAATATTTTCTATGAGGCAAGGGGCACTATCTGTGTCAATGTATTACTCTTGACTCAAGGATATGTGGGATGAATATGATTCTATCATACCAATCCCATCTTGTTGCCCAAAGTCAAGAGACTTTGTGGATCATTTACAATATCAAAGACTACTACAATTTCTCATGGGACTGGATGAGAGTTACAGTCCAATAAGGAGTCAGATTCTCATGATACAACAAATACCTACATTAAACCAAGTATATGCCATGATCAATCAGGAAGAGAGCCAGAGAATGGTAGCAGGAACTGGTAGGGTGATGTTTGAGTCAGTGGAATCATCTGTCATGTTCACTTCTAGAAATGGAAATTTCCGAAGTGGAAGTGGAGTTCAAAAACAGAAGAAACAATACAATTCCAATGCATATTGTGATCATTGTCACCTTAAAGGTCACTCAAGATTGTACTGTTACAAACTAATGAAGTGTGACTATTATCACAAGACAGGACATGTACAGGAAGGTTGCTACAAGCTTATTGGATATCCAGAGAATTTCACCAATAAAGCTTATGCAGTCACAGGGGGGACTATGATGTTTGAGGACACTGGACAAGAAAGGGAAGCACAACACCAACATTCATCAAAGTTTCTACAAAATGCACATCCATTCACAAGTCAGAAACACAATGTCAAGAAACGGTGATACCATACAAACCCGATTCACACCGACCAACATCAAAAACTCCTTGACCTGTTGAACAACAATACAAATAATGTCAATGCCAACATGGTAGGTAAGCACATTACTGATCCAGGGGAGTTGATTCAGTGGATAGTAGACACAGGTGCAACTAATCATATGATTGTTGATCAGAAGTACTTACATAATAACTTGTTGACGGAAGGAACAGGAAAAATGCAACTGCCCACAGGAGATTCAGCCAGAATCTCACATGTTAGGGAGTATCACTTAGGAGGAGGTGATGTACTTAGAAGTGTCTTATGTGTACCAACTTTCAAGTTCAATTTGTTGTCTGGTTCAAAAATGACTAGAGAACTGAATTGTGGTGTTACCTTCTTCCCAACATGTTGTGTGTTTCAGGATCTCTCATTTGGGAAGGTGAGGGGGATTGGTAATGAGGAGGCAGGATTATATATACTATCACTGGATCCTCAGAATAAAGATGGGGAGTTGAGTAGATGCATGTCTGCAACTCAACATGTTGATGCAGCTACTTGGCATCAGAGACTGTGTCATGTGCCCATGAATATCCTGAAGAAAATAGCATATTTCAAGAATAATATTGATTTTGTCTTGAATAACTGTGAAGTGTGTCCTTTGGCTAGACAAACTAGACTGCCTTTTATTGCTAGCACTAGTAGAGAATCAAAGTCTTTTCAACTAATACATATGGATGTATGGGGACCTTATAAAACTGAAACATATAATGGAATGAGATATTTTCTAACTATTGTGGATGATCACACTAGATGGACTTGGATTTTTTTGATGAGACTGAAATCTGATGTCTCTACACTGATCAGGAATTTTCTTGTTGAAGTTAACACCCAATTTGGAGCTAAAATTCAGAGAGTAAGATCAGATAATGGAATTGAGTTCTTTAATCAAAATTGTAGTGAGTTGTTTCTAAAATATGGTGTGATTCATGAAAGTTCTTGTCCATACACACAACAACAAAATGGTGTGGTGGGGAGAAAACATAGACATATTTTAGAAACTGCTAGAGCCATTAAGATTCAGGGAGGATTACCAGACAAGTTCTGGGGACTATGTGTAGAGAATGCAGTGTATATAATCAATAGAATCCCCTCCACTGTTATAAAGAATAGGTCTCCATTTGAAATGTTGTATAACAAGGTACCAAAGCTTGATCACTTGAGAGTATTAGGTTGTTTGTGTTTTGCTACTATAAGTAACTGACATGATAAGTTTGGTCCAAGGGTTGTAAGATCCATATTTCTAGGATATGGATCTGCTCAAAAGGGATACAAACTTTATGACTTGGAAAACAGAACTCTATTCATGAGTAGGGATGTGTTGTTCATGGAGACAAATTTTCCTTTCAAAAGAGGCATAACTGAAAACACCAATCACATCAAGACACGTGAATCTCCTCTCTATGAAGACTTACTTTGTCAACAAGATCTTGATAATCCACAAACACATACCAGACAACATGAAGATAATCAACACATACAAAACAACATGCAGAATGGACATATGTCTGATACAGTTCAGCATCATGGCCCTGGTCTCACAAACTCAGGACCATCAGGTATTGATATGGCTACAAAATCAGATCATGAAGTCAGAAGATCCACAAGGAGCAGCAAACCACCTATATGGCACAAATACTACATTACTACACATGGCTCTTCCAGTTGCTTGTATTCTATAATTGATAATATTGCTTATACTGGTCTATCAGTAGGATATCAGGAATTTGTAGCCAAGGTTTCTCTTGACACAGAACCACAGAACTATTCCACAGCAGCAAAGGATCACAGATGGGTTGAGGCAATGGAGGCAGAAATCAAGGCATTGGATGACAATGAAACCTGGAAGCTGGTCACTCTACCAGAGGGAAAGAAGGCTATAGGATGCAAGTGGGTATACAAGATAAAGTACAAGGCAACAGGAAAAGTGGAGAGATTTAAAACCAGATTGGTGGCAAAAGGATACAATCAAAAGGAGGGGCTTGATTATCAAGAGACTTTCTCACCAGTTGTAAAGATGACAACGGTAAGGACTGTGATTTCCATTGCAGCAGCACAACACTGGACAATCCATTAGATGGATGTATACAATGCATTCTTGCAAGGAGACTTGTTTGAAGAAGTATACATGGAAGTTCCAGAAGGATTTGCTGTCAGGAAAAGGAATAGACAGGTATGCAGATTGCTGAAATCTCTCTATGGGCTAAAACATGCATCAAGACAATGGAACATCAAGTTGACTACAACTCTTATCTCATCTGGTTTTCAGCAGAGTCATAGAGACTATTCTCTTTTCACCAAGCGGGAAAATAGTAGTATTGTGATAGTGCTGGTGTATGTTGATGACTTGTTGCTCACCGGAAATGATCCAGTGATGATTCAGTCCACTAAAGAGACATTACAGTCCACTTTCAAGATAAAGGATCTAGGGGAGCTTAGATACTTTCTTGGCATTGAGTTTGCAAGAAACTCACAGGGCATCCTCATGCCCCAGAGGAAATATGCTCTGGAGCTTATATCAGATATGGGACTTGCAGGGGCAAAACCTGCATCTTCTCCTATGGATATGAATCAGAATCTTACAACATGTGAGTTTGACAGGCACATAGCTAATGCATCACATTCAGGCCCTATATTAGGAGAAAATCCTGATTCTGAGCTGTCAGATTCTAGTGTTTACAGAAGGTTGGTTGGAAGGCTGTTATATTTGACAACTACCAGACCAGACATTGCATTTGCTGTGCATTGCCTGAGTCAGTTTATGCATGCACCTAAGAAGTCACACATGGAAGTTGGTCTCAGAATTGTCAGATATCTCAAGCAAGCACCGGGGCTAGGAATTCTAATATCCAGTACAAGTACTCCTCAACTCAAGGTGTTTTGTGATGCAGATTGGGGGGCTTGTGTTAATAGTAGAAGATCAGTCACTGGTTATCTGGTGATGCATAGCTCATCACCAATCTCATGGAAGTCAAAGAAGCAGGACACTATCTCCAGAAGCTCTGCAGAGGCAGAATACAGGGCTATGGCAGCCTCATAGCAGAAGTGGTGTGGATCACATGTCTATTTCAGGATCTTGGTGTGGAAATTCAGACTCCAATATCAGTGCACACAGATAGCAAATCTGCTATTCAGATTGAAGCAAATCCAGTATTCCATGAAAGAACAAAGCATATTGACATTGATTGTCATTTCACCATGGAGAAGATACAAACAGGATTGATCAACACTGTTTTTCTGCCTTCCAGGGATCAACCAACTGATTTACTTACAAAGGCACTTGGTAGACAACAACATGATATTTTACTGTCCAAGCTAGGAATGAAGAACATCTTCATATCCTCTAGCTTGTGGGAGGGTGTTGAAGCATTAGGGAAATGCACTCTAGTGCCTTGACTAATTGAGGGCAGTCCAAGTTGTTAAGAGTGTAGTTAGTTACAAGGTTCTTGTAACTAACTACAATATCAGTGCACACAGATAGCAAATCTGCTATTCAGATTGCAGCAAATCCAGTATTCCATGAAAGAACAAAGAATATTGACATTGATTGTCATTTCACCATGGAGAAGATACAAACAGGATTGATCAACACTGTTTTTCTGCCTTCCAGGGATCAACCAGCTGATTTACTTACAAAGGCACTTGGTAGACAACAATATGATATTTTACTGTCCAAGCTAGGAATGAAGAACATCTTCATATCCTCTAGCTTGTGGGAGGGTGTTGAAGCATTAGGGAAATGCACTCTAGTGTCTTGACTAATTGAGGGCAGTCCAAGTTGTTAAGAGTGTAGTTAGTTACAAGGTTAGTTATAAAGTTAGTTAAGATGTTAGAAGTAATTAACAAAAGAAAGTCATTAGAGTATTCTAGAGTAGTAGAGGTGTATATATATGCACACTTGTACAGATATTTTCTACGAACTCAAGAGAGTAATTCTCTCAAACACTTGCAATGTATTGAGTCTCCCATCATCTCCCATTCTCACTTTTATCCCCCACTCTCCCTTTAATATGCATTCTTCAATAACGCAGCAGTTAACATCACAATAACACAGCTTTGATTCATCAAATCAACAGCCCCCCCCCCCCCCCCCCCCCCAGAATAAACAGAAAAAAAAGGGGAAAATGGCACATAGCTCCCTATGTAGTAAACGTTCTTTTTCCCTTGATATTGAAACCATTTATTCACATTAACATAAACTTCTCATCCTAGATATCCGTTCTGAAGTACATGAGCTATAGAAGAGTTTCAGTCAAAGTCAATTTGGTGGATCAAGTATTCTACTGGAAGACAGAAAAAATGCCGCAATACCGAGTTTAAAAGACCATATGAGGGGAGAAACAAACAGTTGATCAATCCCACCAACCTGTTCATAAACTGGGAATGATATCCATGCAGGAAAATTATCGCCACACATTTTCTTTAGATCATCCCTGTTGAGGGAGCTCATCAGATTTACCTCAACTGCCTATCAAAGGAGCAAATACAATGAAAAGATGAATATCAGACTTTCAGAATGGAAAAGATCCATCACACAAGCATGATAAGGAATTAAGGATCACCATGTAACCTATATACTAGTGTTAAAATGACCAGTGACTAGTTCCTACTCTCATAGCAAATTGAGGAGAAACTTCTATATCAATATATGTGGAGCATAGTAGAGAACAGAGCGGCAAAACTATCACAGAGGCAGCAGAAGTAGAACAGTTTTACGCGCAATCCCAATATGAGAGATAGTGTTACCAATCAAAAATAAATAAATAAATAAAATGAACTCCGTGTGCAAAACTTGGACCGCTATACATTTGGGTGAGCATTTCTATAAATTACTTGTCCTCCAACAATAACAAAGTTGGACTCGGCTATACGAGACCTATCATTACAATTCCTATAAATGCAACCTAAATTATCCATTGCAAATGTTGAAATTAGACAAATTAATCAAATTTATAAAGAAAGAGTCAACAATGTCTAATTAACTACTTCACTCGTAATGATGTTCAGCAAAGACCAAAGCCATCACAACCAGTGGCGGAGCTACAGGTAAGGAAGAGGGTTCAATTCCCCTTCGCCCCGAAATTACACCGTGCAAGATAGGATAAAAACAAATTACTTTGTATCTATATAAACTGTTGAATCCCTTAATATCGTTTCTATAGCATTTTTCCATTTCCTTTGTGTCTCTTTGTTAATATTCCAGACTCCTGCCACTGATTACAGCACCAATCTTCAACAATGTCTAATTAACTACTTCACCCCTAATAATGTTCAGCAACGACCAAATTACCAAAGAAAAAAAATGATAATTCAAACACATCAAAGCCATGAAATCATACCTTGGAAATTCGTTTGGTGCTTCTATAACTCGTCATATGTTTCCAAGCCGCCATTAAACCGACACCAAATATCATCCCCATCAGTATCCCAGAAATCAACCCCATTTTATTTCTTTTATCACTTCAACCAAAGTTAATTACGCAAAAACTAAGATATCAGAAATAACCAAACAGAAGAATTCAGAAAACACACACACACAACATGGAGACTTATAGTAAAATTCAAGAATCAATAAAAAAAGATTCCAACTTTGCGTATTAAACAAACAGATTCTTCACTCAACCCCCTTTCTTTCTGGGCATGTGAATTATATATGACTTCAACTTTATCTTTATTTTTTTTGCCTTATTAAAATGGTGATTCTTGGCATTTCCTCAAGAAAATATTTGAGTTTAATTTGGAGAAGATGTTACAGAGGAATTAGTTTCTGTTTCTGTCTGTGCATTGAAGTCTCAGATTTTGTCTTGTCGGTTACTATCTATGCACTAAGAGAGATTTTTTTTTTGAAGTTTACCTTTTTTGAGTTTTGTCTGACCGTTTCTGTACAGTAGATTCTTTCCAAGTCTTAAGGTTTTTCTGTCCTAATGAAACAAAAAAGGTTGAGCTGGCAGTCCACGTGTCAGCAGCAGGCCTAAACAGGCACCTAAGACACCTGGAGAATTTTGTGGGAAAAGGGCCATGTCAAATATTTTTTTGGTTTTGGTATTCATGCATTGAGGTCTAACTTCGCAAGGTTCATTTTGAGAGCAGCTCTACTAATAATTTATTTTTCATTTTAAAGATTAGAACCTGAATTTTTTTATTAAGAGGCATTTCAGATTGATAGTGGAGCAGGAGAGCAAACTCCACAAGGCCAAGAATAGTATTCCTTTCAGAAAAAAATAAAAAAATTTGAAGTTGCAAAAGAATTTGTGGCTATATATATTACTTTTATTTCATTAAGGATAAATTTAAAATTTAAATTATCATATGAAATATGTTATTTTTTAAACCGACTAAAATAATGTTAGTACATAATTTGGGAGAATGGAAGGAATAGTTATTGACTTTTTAAAGAGTTATTGGAAACTATTGTGTCTGAATATATTAGTTCATATATAGTTATGGAGGGACCCTTTTACTTTTTCTTTAGAGAATATAAGTTTAATGAAAATTGAAAATGTCTGCCTTTGGTCTTTTTTATAAAGGGTAAATGTCTAAATATAACCGTTAACTTTGTGATATAGAGTATATATATACATTGCTAAAAAAGTAGTGCATATATATCTTTGTCATTACACAAATGGTGTAATTATACTCTTTTCGCTGACAACTTTTTTTAAAAAAATATTTAACTTATTTTTTAATTAAAAAAATTACCACGAGCCTTTAAAAAAATAAGTCTACCTATTTTTTAGTAGACTTATTTTTTAAAAATTCACACGATTATTTTTGTTTTGGTGGGTCGGATCTGGTTAGTTTAAAAAAATATATCTTTATAGCTTTAAAAAAATAAGTCTACCTATTTTTTTTAAGCGAATCAGACCCAATCCACCAAAAATAAAAATTATCACGTGACTTTAAAAAAAGAAGTCTACTAAAAAAATTGTGTAAGTTTTTTTAAAGCCACGTGACATTTTTAAATTAAAACATAAGCTAAATGAATTTTTTTTTAAAAAAAATTTCATCAGCAAAAGGGTATATTTGCACCATTTGTGTAAAGGCATTGGTATATTTATACCACTTTTTAACGATGGTATATCTGCTCTATATCGCAAAGTTGAAGGGTATATCTGCACCTTTTTCCTTTTATAAATTCACAAAATATTTGAGTTAGATTTCTAAAATTCGAAATTTAATTATAATCCAATGCCATTTTTTCCGTTGAAAAGTTTTTAATTAGCTTTTCTGAATACTGTATCTTGCAATGTCCAGATTGTATCTTCGATTACTAAATGATTTAAGATACACAAGCATGTAAGATAACATGTCGTGAAATGTAAGTTAAATTTGATCGTTGTACTATGAATCTCATCTACAGATTATGTCAATGAACTTTCGATATCCCTATTTCCTTTTAAAATTTATGACTGCGTAAACTGCACCCTTATTAATAAGTGCGATATAATGAACATAACAGTTATTTAAAGAGAAAAAAAAGTGAAATACTAAGATTCAAATTGCAGGAAAGTGAAATACCATGATATAATTTCTTCTCATTTATTTAAAACTTAAAGGACAATATTATCTCATATATATATGCTAGTGATTGAGAAATAATACATACTAATTTATAGAATAACACATCGTATTGGGGCAAGGTGGATGAAATGGAGGCTCGCATCTGGAGTCTTGTGCGATAAAATGTGTCACCAATACTTAAAGGCAAGTTCTATAGGGTGTTTGTTAGACCGACTATGTTGTATGGGGCGGAGTGTTGACCGGTCAAGACTTCGCACACCCAAAAGATGAAAGTTATGGAGATGAGGATGCTAAGATGGATGTGTGGGCATACAATGTGGGATAGAATTAGAAATGATGATATCCGGGACAGAGTAAGAGTGGCCTCGGTGGAGGATAAGATGCGGGAAGTGAGGTTGAGATAGTTCGGGCACGTACAGAGGAGAGACACAAATGCCCTAGTGCGGAGGTGTGAGAGGTTGGCTATGGACGGGTACATGCGGGGTAGAGGTAGGCCAAAGAAGTATTGGGGAGAGGTGATTAGACGGGATATGGCGCATGTGCAACTCACTGAAGACATGACCTTAGAAAGGGGGTTATGGAGGACGCGAATTAGGGTAGAAGGGTAGTAAGTAGTCCAGCGTAGTCCTATCTACACTTACAAACTGGTAGTTGTAGAGTTATTATTGTAGGCTCGCTTAGCCTATCATACTAGTAGGCACAGTATTACTTAATAGTCCACTGTCGTCTGATTTATGCTGCTATGTGTATTTTATTTGTCTTATTTACCTGCATTAGTTATTGCTTCTTTTTCAGAAGTCGCTATCATGGCTTAGTCTCTTTGTTTGTCTTACTTTGCTTCTGCTTATGCTTTGTCTTGAGCCGAGGGTCTCTCGAAAACAACCGCTCTACCTATCAAGGTAGGGGTAAGGTCTGCGTATACTCTACCTTCCCCAGACCCACGTTGTAAGTTTTCACCGGATATGTTGTTGTTGTTGTTATAGAATAATCCAAGCGTCGGACACCTATTATCTTGTATTTCCAAAAAAAAAAAAAAAAAAAAAAGAGAAGGTGGCTTTCTATATTCTTTTGATTCACTTGTACACCGCATATGCAACAATATTTTACACAACCGTTACATAATGACCATTTATTTCCAATAAATACGTGAGATGATTTCCTTCAATGTGATTTAAAGTGTGTTTTGAAAGATCGATGACATTTCATGGCTACATGTTATCAAGACAAGGTTGAAGACAAAACCGTATCCATGATTTAAATTTGAAGGATTCATATTCTTTAAAATACTTAAAATGATACTTATTTACTTTACATAGGATTCAAATTATGATACTCATTGCCTTTTTACATATATTTTTTGTCAAAAATACTAGGTTCAAGAACTTGTTGGAAATTTTACTAATGTGGGATTGAGTTTATCCCGTCTTTGATAACTTAAATATATGAGTCCCACATGTCGGAAATATTATTTCTTCGCACATGCCTAATCTGTCAAGTGAGTAGATAATGTTAGTGTCAAGTATCGTCAAATTTTGTTAAGAAATGAAAGAGATATTGGTACACAAAGTAAGGTATTTGAGACATGAAAAGATGGAGGGTCTTTGGCCAAAATGACAAATTTTCCTCATTGGTAAAAGAAGGAAGAATTGAGCAATATATAAGCTCTAAGTTTGAGTAAGGGTTTGGGACCCCAAGGGGTAACCCATGTATTTAGAAAGGAGAGGACCTAGGTGTGCTTGGGCGAGGCTAAGTTCAGTCAGGTCATGGGTCGTGGGTCATGGGTTGCTGGGCTCTTTCAAAACTTTCTTTTTGGTCACTGAAATGTTAACTATTTACATTTTGGTCCCTGAAGTTTAATGGTTTTTGAAGATACCAACAATCATGATTGTTCAAGAGAACAGAGCACCAACAATCTTTGCTTCCACATAAACGTTTTGCCTCCCTTTCTGATCCTATATATTGAACACTTCAGTTCAAACAAGATATAGAGACAGTACGAAACGGAAAGACACAGGCAGAACACAACTCAAACTAGTTTATCTTTTTGTTTTGTTCTTCATCAAGAACATACATACAAAAAATGAAAATACAGAAAGCAGAAAACATTTTTCGCTCTCTTTCTTCAGCAATCTATTCTTATTCATTGTCTTCGCTAGAATCAACTGTATTTGCTTTGTACAGTTGATTATTTGTTGTTTTATCTTAGGAGACTATTGTCCAATACCGTAAAAGCATTTATACGGAGCAATTTTGTCTTAAAGATAGAGAGTCATCTCTCGACTCAGCGTTCTTCTTGTTTAACCTTTCGACTACACTTTAACCCCGTTTTCGTTACCTACAATCCGGTGTTATACCTACGGAACTCATGGCTAATAAACTACCACCGCTTATTTTATTAAAGAGAAGTGTGAAAAATACTTTGTATAGATTGAGTCATTGGGCTAGCTAGGGAAATAACACATATTTTTTTATATTTACATCTATAAACAATCTCCTACCGATATTGTCGTATGTTTTACCTAAGAATATTTAACTAGCAAAGCCTAAAAGCTTGACATTGTATAACCATATTCACCGAAAATCAAATTGATAGTAAGGAGATTCTAAAGACTCTTCTCCTAATTTCACGCTTGAAATATTTATCTCATTCCAATTTGATAAAAGAAAGAAGAAGATAGTAAAAGATTTCAGTATTTTGTTGGATTGAAGAAGTGTGAGTGAGTGTGGTTGAAATTGATTAAAAATACCTGAGCGTTTTATATAAATTTGAGGAAGATTAGAAGTGATTTGAACTTGTTTCAATTAATAAAATCAGACTTAAAAAACACCTCAGTGACATGTGTATGTCACATTGTATATCATATATATTAGGATATATCACACATAAATTTTCATGGATATATACAAATATACATGATATGCACAAGATAAACGAATATGTATTATTATATACACTAATATACGGAGATAAACAGGTACAATATGCAATGAAAGATACACGAATGTCTCATTTGTTTGCACTTAATGGAGATCTGCATCTGAATCAGCCCATTAAGTGCATTTATTTTTTTAAAGATTCTGCCACTTTTGGGTCTGAAAACATCTGATATTAATTCTCTTATTCCATGGCAAATTTAAATGGAGGGTTTTTTTCCCGTTGAAATCCTAATGGGTGATGGGTCTGTGTGAATACATGGAGGATGGGGAAGAAAGGGGGAGGGGACCAGATGGAGAGACTCCAAAGAGCACCCATTTGGGGGAGCTCCTCGATCAAATCATTCTTGAATATTTGTAATGTTTGTATACTTCAATTTTTATCTAATATAAAATGTTCATTTATGTATTATTTTTTCATATTTAATAAAGTTTGATATAATTGTTATATTAATATTTTCTAAAATAATTTGTTGATTAAATATTTATAACTATATTATATAAATTTGATATGTAATAGTTCTAAATAAAGATAAATTAACCTATTCAGATGTTGAGAAAACAAACGGTATTCAGATCTTAATGCGGATGTTCATTCAGATTTAAATATCTTAATTTTAATAAAAATAAATGCAACCGAAAGAAGACATCTTCAACTTCAAGCTTTCAATTATGAAATTCACCTCAAAATTCATGTTAGGTCGTCTCCAAACATCTCCGGAGTTGATATTCAAGCTTCTTAAAATATTTTCAGCAAAACCCAATAACAAATCACAAATACACAAATCAAAAGAATTACAAATAACAATTTTAACACTTTATAGCAATTGACTAAATTACCCAAAACCGCAAATTAAAATTGAAATTGATAATGAATTGGATCATTAATGATGGAAACATGTACATGGAACAACTAAATTTTAAGCCCCCAGACAAATGATGCACTAACCAATGTTGTCTTCTTTCCCCAACCCTTATCATTGTAGGCATCTCCCAACATTTTCAATAGTAATTCTAATGTTGTAAATTTGGGATTGTTGAAAAAAAAAATAGAGATGATGTGTTAGAAATATGTGACCATCTCATCTAAAAATTTAAGTTGCTAGAAAAATCATATTTTTAATATTTAATTATACTCTCAACACGTCCTCTCACGTACCAGCCTAAGGCCAATCATGTGAATTTCTTTAAAATAATAGGTGGTGGTGAGATTTGATCTCTTGACCTTTGTCCGTTCTAATATTATGTTAAGAAATAGATTTTGGATCTAACTCAACCCCAAAAATTAGCTCTATTGTCTAAGTCCATATAAGGAGACCACATATATCATTAACCAGCGATGTGAGGCTTTTTTTCATTCTTCAACACCCCACCTCACGCCCAAAGCTGAAAATCTGGTTCATGGCAATTTAATTTGGAGGCTCAACATCGGTGTGAGATGTGTTCTGCTCTGATACCATGTAAAATGTATCACCATTTCATCTAAAAGCTTAAGCGGCTAGGGAGAGCACACTTTTATGTTTAATTTTATTCTCGACAAATATGCTTCTAGTTTAATGATAGATATTTGGAAAGAAAAAAAGTAATTGGACAAAAGTTTAAAAAGAGAGCAAATTTGAAAATTAAAGTTATTTAAATCGAAGATTATACAAATTTTGTAGTCTGAAATATGGGTATAGATTGTCGGGGGCCAATTTCATAAACTTGAGTTTCTTTTTCTTGAGGGAATTACAAGGCATGAAAATTCAATACGTAGTTTTATTTTGACAAACTTCACTCACATATTTTTTTTTCTATGCAAAGAATGTCCATATAGAACTTTTCGAGTGGGCTTCCAAGGCTTGCACTTCGGTTAGGGTCATTTTCACATTTGTCCCAATTTTGTGCTATTCTTTAATTTTTTTCTCATCAAGACAATCAAGTTTTTCGCGGGTATAAATTTATATTTTTGCATCATAATAACCCATAAGTTATGCTCACACCCTTAAAGAACTTATGCCCCGCTAGACATAAGTTTAATTTTAAAGGGAAAAAATGAAAGATCAGCCATATGAAGGGAAAACCGTGCAATTTCTTCCTTTGGTTAGTGACAATTAAGAGCACATTGCATCTGTAGGTTACGGGCCCGAACTTTACAAAAACCAGTTGAAATAGGAGTGGAGAAGAGTAGAGGAGCAGACTCATTATTTCAAATTTCAAACTATGAGCCACTAAAGCTTTGAGAATTTCTTGGTTACCGAAAAACAACTCTTTGAGTGAAAGATGGTATATTTTGTATATTTTAGATGACAAATTATAGCAAGTTCAAGAGTATTTTCTACTCAAAATTAGATATCCTATCAATTGTGAGTCTAGCCATTAAGTCTAGTCTTGAGTTTACTCATAAAATTCCTCCATAACTAAAGAAGACTGATTGACTAGTCTAGGAATTTGCTCTAGACTGAAGAATTGAGTTTACTTATTAGATGAAAAATTATCTTTTCAAACAAGATTGGAACCCCTTAGTGATGCCATGCATGAGATCATATTTTATACTATCATAATTATCAATACATTATACTTTGTTTAATAACTCTCTAGGTTTATATATATTTATACTTTGTTGTAGTATGACTTGATGCGTCTTGGCTTATTTTCTCCAATTAGCCTTCAACCTCTACATGATTGAATTCAGCTTGCTGGCCCATAATTCTACTGGGAACCTTTTCAACTTGGCAAATCATATGATGTAATTTAAAATTTAAATGACGTATATATTCTTTAACACCAAATTATATAGAAGTTAAACTCATAAATTATATACTTTGAAGATCTTTTGTCTAAGAGTTTGAGCTATATACTGTGATAATATAATTTTGTTTAATCAGTTCATTGCAAGTTTTTAATTATTTTAATTTTAAAACTACTCTGATATGAAGAGTTACATATTATTGCATATTAATTTAATCTATAGTATACAAATTCTTTTAGATTTTCAACGCACGTGAGTATGGTTTTCTAATTCATAAAAATAACCAAAATCAATATAAAAAAGGCTACAAATGCTTTTACAGAGCAGACAATATCAAAATTTGATCCATTTACTTTAAAGAAAAGTCGCATAGTTCATATTGCATTTTAATATAGTAATAGATATAATTATTTGCACCTCAATTTCAAATTCTTGTGGTTGGGAATTTCTTTCATAATCTTATCAATAGTACTTTATTTATTTCTTTAAATAAAAGCTTGCCCCTTGAGACTGGATCCTTCGTTTGGAACTGCGCTTTTCCTTTCCAAAGTGAATTCCTCCTTGCTTTCCCCTTTGACCTGTCATAAAGACTTTTTAAAAAAATATGATACAAAAGCAATAATTATCTAACCAAACTCCACTCTAAAGAATCTATTAACGTGTACCAATGGGAATAGAATCACAATTCAATTCCACCACCATAATTAGAATATATCCCATATATTTTGTACACTATATATATTTGTATTAATGAGAAAGCATCCCCAAGGGAATTGATACAATTTTACATGGTATCAAGAGCCAAAATCCTAAAAACCTAAAAAAAAAATCTTCCCTCTTCTCGACATTACCGCCCCCTCCCCCACTTAATTTTTTTCCGACGGTAAAAGCCCCCTACCACCACTTCTTTCGGTTTTTAATGGATTCCTCTTACCCCGATGCTTCCGCTTCCTCCAGCGTTGCCACTCAACCACCACCCATGACCCTCCTCCTCACCGTCTTTCCATCCGGCTCTCGCAGTTACCAATATCAAGAATTTTATTCCTATAATTCTTGACCAGGAAGATGACCAATGTTGGTCATGGGTGGAACTGTTTCGAATTCATGCATGTGTATAACATGTGCTTGACCATATTGACGACTCCATCCCTCGCTCCTCTAAAACTAATGATACAACTCGGCGTCGCCTTGATGCCATCGTCAAATAATGGATCTATGGCACAATCTCTAAGGACTTACTTCACACCATTATGAAAATCGGTGCCTCCGCTCATGAGTTATGGACACGCTTGGAAGAAATTTTTCAAGACAACAAGCACACTCGCACAGTGTATTTGGAAGAACAATTCAACAACACTCGTCTTGAAAAATTTCAAACATGTCTGAATATTGCAAATAGTTGAAACTGGTCACAGACCAATTATCCAACGTTGGATCGCCCGTCTCTGAAATAAAGATGGTCTTACAGTTGGTTGCAGGACTCCCGAAGGGTGAATATGACACCCTCGCCACTATGATACATCATGTTGATCCTTTACCCAGTTTTAACAAAGCCCGTTCACAACTTTTGTTGGAAAAAACTCGGCGTGCAAAGCAAGATGAGCACACCCAAAAAGCACTTGCAGTTGAAACACCTGTCAAAAATAACACCACCGCCACCGGAAAATACTCAACCCTACAACAACCACGGCGGCAGAGGTGGCAGGGGCCGCGGCGGCAAAGAAAGGGGGAAAGGCCACCGCGGGCAGGCTCAGCAATTCCAACAGCAGATGGGCCAGCCCACTAACACTCCCAATTGGTAAGGCCTAGCTGGTACATTTCAGCATGCGAACTGGGCTCCTTATCCGGCTACTGTTTCGGCCAAGTCTTTCTACTCTCAACAAGGGGTGTTGGGCCCTGCTCCTGGCTACCGATCAGCCCATCAGCAGCAACCACATGCCCACTTTATGCAGTCATCCTATCCGCAACATACAATTTATGTGGTCCCCATAGATTTGGGCCAAGCTTTAAGTAGTCTAAACCTACAACAGTCCGATGAAAATTGGTACATAGATTCGGGAGCCATTTCTCATCTCACTCGGTCCGCAGGTAATCTCTCTCAACTGTTTCATTTAAAGTCTCCTTAATTTATTACAGTTGGAAATGGTCACCGCATTCCAATTCAGGGCCAAGGTAACACCCACACCAAGCCACCCCACCCACCTTTCTCCCTGAACAATGTCCTATATTCCCCAAATATCATCAAAAACTTAATCTCCATTCGCAAGTTTACTCATCATAATTCGGTGTCTGTTGATTTTGACCCATTTGGTTTTACTGTGAAGGATCTGCGTACGGGGATACCTCTTACGAGATGCAATAGCACAGGGGATCTATATTACACCATCCTCCGCTGTCAGTTCCAGCCTTCACACATCTCTGGTTGTTCTCTCTCCGTCAACCTGGCACAATAGGCTTGGACATCCAGGGGCTCCTATTTTTCATTTTCTTCATAGGAATAATTTTATCAGTTGTAACGGAAAACTTGCTCCAAATTGTGATTCTTGTCAATTAGGCAAACATATTCGTCTTCCATTTAATTCATCTACTAGTGTTACGCTTGCCCCTTTTGATATTGTTCGTGCTGATTTGTGGACATCTCCCATCCCTAGTTCGTTGGGTCATAATTACTATCTGGTCTTGTTAGATGATTATTCTCACTACATCTGGATTTATCCACTCAAATTCATATCGGAAGTCTTTGCCAATTTTTTTGAATTTTGCAAATTTATCAAAACACAATTTGAAAGACCCATAAAGTCTTTTCAATGTGATAACAGACGTGAATTAAATAATTCTGTGTTTCACAAATTCTGCAAAAATAATGGCATGGTTTTTCGCTTTTTCGTGTCCTCATACCTCTCCTCAAAATGGTAAATCAGAACGTATTATTCGCACCATCAATAACATGGTTAGAACTTTCCTCTTTCATGCCTCATTACCTTCTTCCTTTTGAATATATGCAGTCAAAATGGTGGAATACGTCCTTAATATTCTACCCACTAGTACACTCCATAATATGACCCCCACAAAAATCCTATACCGGCGGATCCCCTCCTATGATCACCTTCGGATATTCGGTTGTCTGTGCTATCCTAATTTGTCCTGTACCGCCCCACATAAATTAGCACCTCGAACCACTCCATGTATCTTCTTAGGCTTTCCGCCTAACCATAGGAGCTATTTATGCTATGATTTGTCCATCCGTCAACTTCACATCTCTCGTCACGTCACCTTCGACGAGACGACGTTTCCATTTTCGAACATTCAAATTTTTTGACAAATGGACTACAATTTTCTTGACGAAACTAACCCCTCTCCCGTCATTATTCGTGAACTGTGTCAGCCCACCACCATAAACCAAAGTCCACCACCCACTGCCGCCTTCCCTGACCCCCATAGGGTCTCACTGTCTCCCATCGCCTCACCATCTTTCCCGATGCCGACTACCACTGTCTCCGGTGATCGACTATCGTCACCAGTCCCTTCTTCAGTCACTATCCCCATGTCTGTGTCACCACCGTCATTCCAGCAACCACCCACTATCTGAAGCCCACCCAACACCGCAATCGCCGCCTCACCAAACCAGCTTACCAGTAACCCACCACCACTGATACCATACCCCACCTCATCGATCTCCCCAACCCTACCACTACCCAGATCGACGACCACCCACACCAAGCCACCAGTCACCAGTCACCAACACCAGCCGCAACAAACCAATTTCATACCTTATTCCCACCGGCAACCCTAATCCTGATGGATACACTGTTCCCAATAGAAACCCCATCCCGTGCCAAAATCCCGACACCAACAGTTCCCTAAACCAGCCAACAACATCCCACTGTATGGAAACCCGTGCTCAACACGGGATTTTCAAACCCAAAGTCCATTTTAACCTATCTATAGAAACCATATCCCCAATTCCTAAAAATCCCAAATTAGCCAAATAGGACCCAAATTGGAATGCGGCCATGCGTGAGGAATTCAATGCTTTAACGAAACAGCACACTTGGGATTTGGTTCCTCGATCGAAAATGGGGAATGTGAGTTGATGCATGTGGCTCTTTCGTCACAAATTCAGGGATAGTGGTAAGTTAGAAAGGTACAAGGCAAGACTAGTGGCCGATGGCACTAATCAGCAGGAGGGTATTGATTGTGGTGAGACATTTAGTCCAGTCATTAAACCGGCTACTATCCACACAGTTCTGAGCATTGCTATGGGTAAGTGTTGGCCGATTCACAAACTTGATGTGAATAATGCATTTCTTCAAGGAGATCTGAAAGAAACTGTCTATATGCATCAGCCACCTGGCTTTGTCGATCCAGCAGCCCCACATTATGTATGTCATCTCCGTAAGTCACTTTATGGTCTGAAACAGGCTCCACATTCATGGTATGATCGATTTGCTTAGTATCTTATGCAGCTTGGGTTCGTATGTAGCAAGAGTGATACTTCTCTATTTATTTTTCATCGTGGTAATAGCACTGCATATTTATTGTTATATGTGGATGACATTGTGCTCACTGCCTCCTCTGATGTGTTGAAGAATGAGATTATTACACTGCTCAAATCTGAATTCGCCATGACTGACTTGAGAAAGTTGAGCTATTTTTTTAGGTATATCAGTGACTCGGTCTGCGAATACTATATTTCTATGTCAGCGTAAGTATGCAGAGAAAATAGTGTACAGGGCTAAAATGGCGAATTGCAAAATCATGTCCACCCCGATTGACTCTAAATCAAAGCTTAGTGTTGTTGATGGTGATCCAGTATCTGATCCCACCATTTACAGAAGCCTGACATGTGCACTACAGTATCTTACATTCACCAGACCTGACATTGCATAAACTGTTCAGTAGGTATGCTTATTTATGCATGCCCCTAGAGAGCCTCATTACACTGCCCTTAAACGCATCATTCGATATGTTAAGGGCACACTTGATTATGGATTACATCTATATCCCTCAACACCGATCAGATTGTTAGCCTACATGGATGTTGATTGGGCAGGTTGTCCAGACACACGACGCTCCACCTCAGGATACTGCATATTTTTTTAGATATAATATCATTTCATGGTCTGCAAAGAGGCAAGCCATATTGTCTTGTTCGAGTGCAGAAGCAGAGTATAGAGGAGTTGCAAATGTTGTTGCTGAAATCTGTTGGCTCCGGAACCTTCTTTTGGAGCTTCACTGTCCCTTACGTAAGGCGTCTGTTGTATATTGTGATAATATATCCGCTATTTATTTATCTCATAATCTGGTTCAACATCAACGGACTAAGCATATTGAGATAGATATACACTTTGTTCGTGAGAAGATTGCTTTCGGTCATGTTAAAGTGTTGCATGTACCTTCCTCATACCAATACGCGGATATCTTCACGAAGAGCCTTCCTCGACAGCTGTTCCTCGACTTCAGATTTAGTTTCAGCGTCCGACCTCCTCCCGCTTCGACTGAGGGAGTGTATTAACGTGTACCAATGGGAATAGAATCCTAATTCAATCCCACCACCATAATTAGAATATATCCCATAAATTTTGTATATAGAATTATGGTAAGTAGATGATTCATTATTGTACTAGGATTCTACACATTGTACACTATATATATTTGTATTAATTAAAAAGCCTCCCCCAGGGAATTGATACAATCTTACAGAATCTACCTAAGCATAATCTAAGAAAGTATATGGTGTTGTCATGAAACAGAAAATCTGTCGAGAAATCCCATCTGATAGAAGCAGTGATATACACGGACCAAACGTGTATATCACCAAACCGAGTTTTGTAAATAACTTACCATAGTTGTAGAATCCTTGTACAAGTATAATTAAGGAAATTAAATCTACCTTTTCCTGCTATAATTCTAATACCATAATTACACTTGTACAAGAATTCTACAACTATGGTAAGCTATTTACAAAACTCGGTTTGGTGATATACACGTTTGGTCCGTGTATATCACGGCTTCTATCTAGGAAAAGATAGATTTAATTTTCTTAATTACACTTGCACGAGAATTCTACAACTATGGTAAGTTATTTACAAAACTCAGTTGGGTGATTTACACGTTTGGTCCGTGTATATCACGGCTTCTATCACCATCAAGTTGGAAGGTCCAAATCAAGTTGTACTAAAGTGATATTTAGCGGAGGTGGCTTTGCGATCGTGATCAGGAAGGTTACAAAAATTAAGAAGATAGTGATTGCAGAGTTAGGCAACTTGGACTGGACTCACGATCGCGAAGGAAGGCTCACGAATGCGGAGAAGGTGCGGCCCACTGCACAAAGGCATGACTATTAGCTAAACATGTAATCTAACATGTACATAACTCGTAAATATCAAACTAGTTTGGAAATGATGCCTATATCATTATCACTAGATAGATGTATGTTCAAGTAGTCATGCAAGTAAAACACAGAAGGTAAGCATGGTGTATGTTTTAACCCCAATATCCACATAAGCCTCGCCGGCTCGCCTATATTATATCCCGGTCAAATCCGTAACTTACCTCGGTCCGACGATCCCTAGCAAGCCTTCTCGAATAATATTTCCCTTCTTTGTAGCCTCTGAATAGAAAACTGCTATTCGAGGAGGCTAGAGAGCTTCAGATCGCGGTAAGTTCAGGCTTTAACCTCAAAGTATATGTGTGGGACCAAATATGCCCTCCATATGGGGTCGAATAAGTCTATGTGTCTTACGATTATGACACGTGTCAAGATCTGGTGCTAATTGACTAATTAATCTTGTAATTAGATTACGTGGGGTAATCGTTTAAATTAAAGGCATTATTTGGACCAAGTCTTTGTCGGTAAGGGAATATGTGAGCTAAAGTATTAACGGAGGGAAAATATGCTCAATTTTGCACAATACAAGTGCATATTTGGACCTTTTCCGAAATATAGATAAGTAATTATACGAAGATGTCAAGAGAATTCAATATCTACTATATATATAGATACAAAAAATATTTAACCTTATATATACAATATAATTTTTTCCTCCAATGGGGTTTGAAGGAACCCCTTGCGTATGCATTTGAAAGATGCGCAGCATGAAAAAGAGTCACTATACTCGTTAAGCACGAGCCTCAACAATCTTTAACTACATGAGGACCTTTTGTAATATAGTCAATAGTTATATTATTTTCTTCTTATTTAGAAGCATTTAAGTCATTTTCAGAAAATGGCCAAAATCAGTATAGTTTGTAAATGGTAGCCGGAAGAATAAGGTGTTTAATTAGCTATGGCTGCATATGAATAGTCATAATTCCTTAGTAAAAAGTCGGCACCGGAATCGACTTAATTCCGGTAGGTCAAATTTTTGACAACGTGGTATTCTTTAACAGCTTTTAAATTTTTTGATTATCTAAATGCCAAATGTATATTTTGCATTAAATAAAACTTTAATGGTCATGCAAATCATTAGATACATTCTTTGTTATAATTTCTTAGCACTAATCAAGGAATTCGTGATGTGCTGTCATGACATTCTGAAATTAGGGTGAAAAAGAAAAAAATGGAATTCCCTTGATAGGAAATAAAACGTAGAACTAATTAAGAGCCACATGATACTGTATATAGAAAAGATTGAATAGATTTTAAAACTGAATAGATTTTGGTGGACTAATTTTAATTCTGTAGACATATTTTAAAGATGAAAGGGATACGATGAAGATCTTTTGTTAATTTTTGTCACTAAGTAACTTGGCTCCATAATACAAGGGGACGGTAGAATTGATGATGATGTCGCAAACCGTGTTAGAGCATGGTGGATGAAATGGAGGCTCGCTTCCAGGGTGCTTTGCAATAAAAAAGTGTCGCCTAGGCTGAAAGGTAAATTCTACAGAGTGGTGGTTAGACCAGCATTGTTATATGGGGCAGAGAGTTGGCCAGTTAAGAACTGTTACGTTCAAAAGATGCAGGTGGCGGAGATGAGGATGCTCAGATGGATGTGTGGTCATACGAGGAGAGACATGATTGGAAACGAAGTTATACGAGACAAGATTGTAGTGGCCTCGTGGCGGACAAGATGAGGAAGACGCGACTGAGATGCGCCAGTTAGGAGGTGCAAGAGATTGGCGGTCGCAGGAGTTAGGAGAGGTAGAGGTAGGCCGAAAAAGAATTGGGGGAGGTGATTAGACAGGATATGGCACAACTTCAGCTGACTGAGGACATGGCCGTAGATAGGAAAATTTGGAGGTCGAGTATTAGGATAGAAGGTTAGCGAGTGGTTGAGTTTTGTCATGATGTGTGTGAGAGAGGTGGAGGGCTAACCTCGCCATCTCATCTTCTCCTTGGCTTAGTAGTAGTATTTCGGTATTACTCTTATGTGTGTATTATTCTATTTGTCTTAGTAGTAGTATTTCAATATTATTCTTATGTGTGTATTAATCTATTTTTTTCTTTATCCGGATATTTTGTTGTTTTATTTTCTTGTATCCTGCATTGACTACATTCTTTCTGAGCCGAGGGTCTATCAGAAACAACCTCTCTACCCCACAAAGGTAGAGGTAAGGTCTGCGTACATCCTACCCTCCCGAAACCCCACTTTGTGGGATTACACTAGGTATGTTGTTGTTGTCACTAAATTTAGTGTAAAATTAATGATTTTTGCACAACCGGGTGCATGCAATAGCTAGCTTTCTATAAAATAAATTAAAAATAGTAGGCAAAGTATCAAGCGGCTAAATTGTATTAATTATATGTTTTTGAAAAAAAGAATCGGCTAATACCTAATCCATACAACCATAAAAAATATGAATTTACAAATATTAAATACTGTATTAGCATAGCTGGCTAGATACTTCTATACATGATTAATTCTTATAATTTCACCCTAAGAGGATTGCTTGGTTTTCTACTTATCTCCTTATGACAAACCATTTTAATCATATTGAGTTTTGTCGATCGTGCCACAACTTATGATTATGAAATTAATAAATTTAAAAGAAAACTTTACGTAATTGGATCATTTATTTTATCTTTATGAGTTTTACTTCTCTAGATAAGAAGAATGAGATGCTTAAAAAATAAAAGTGTTCGCCACACATAACTCAAATTTTTTCAAGCACATAAGTTTATAATGTACAAATATATTGGTTGTTTTTTAAAATTTTTGAGAGGGGGTGGAGGGGGTTGTTGAAAATTAAGAGTGTGGATTCAGTTCAAGACATTCAAGAATGCTTGTCTGGTTGACTTAAATCAACACTAAAATATACAACAAGATCGAATATTAGGTAATAATTAATCCTTTTATTTTAAGAGAAAGAAGTAAAGAACCAATAGAGAAATACGTAAAGAAAAGCTGAAATCAAATATAGTTAGACTTTCACAAACAAGTAAAATAATCAAAGTTGGTTTGTAATATAATATAAAATTTATATTAAATGATATCCATCACTTTTTAGTATTTTGACATTTTGAGTTTAGACAGTCTTTTTTTTTTTAAAATAATTTATTACATAGCGGTAGGGAACGGGGAGGGAATTACAACGTGAGATTTGAACCCTCGCCAACAATGTGAAAGTTCAGGTAAGTAACTAAACGAATGAAGTATATAGATGCTAGTAATTAGTAAAGTGTAATATTTAACAGTGGAGGATTCAGAATTTTTACTGAGGGTGTTCGAAAAATAAAAATGCTAGATCGCGATTTGAACTTGGAACCTTAAGATGAATTTTGAATTTCATAAATCACTGAACCAACCTCTTTTCTTATGTTTAGGATATTCAAAATCTATATATGTACATAAAATATAAAAAATACCTTATATATATGATATAATTTTTTACTGAGGGTGTTCGGATGAGTCAAGTTCAAAATGATAGTAGGAGGTTAGTCTTTTAGCTTAAAAATTACGTCAACCAATGACATAGGATGAGGTCATAATTCCTTAAAATAAATCACTCTCCGTCTCAAAATACTTATAGATTTATGCTTTTCTAGAGTCAAATTATATAAACTTTGATCAATAATTTAAGCTATATTTTTTCATCATATTAATACGAGAAGAATTACAACTTATAGTACTTCTCGTATAGTTTTCGAATATCTAAGTTTGAATTTTAAAATATTGAATTAATTTAATTTAATTTATCTTTAAAATTTAGTTAAATTAACTTTTAAAAAAAATATGACAAGTATTTTGGGACGCAAAGAATACGGTTTGGGCACGCAATTTTTTCTAAAAATACTTTTTGGAAAGAAAAATGACCAGTGATACTTTTTCTAAAAGGTCTTTCTTTGGAACACTTCCAAAGTTCCATAAAACATTAACCAACCAACACATGTTAATTTTATTGGATTAACTTATTTACATCGATAATTTTGCTTTATCAGTGTAATCTAACTAGCTATAGTAGATTATTATTTTATTTCTTAAGTTATTTGTATATCATAATTTCAATGAAAATCAATATATTACTATAAGTCAACATAAACAAATAATATAAAAAAGTTTAGATCTTTCGTAAATATATCTTTTAAAACGATTTAACTTATACTCCCTCCGTCTCATAACAAGTGTCACCTTAGTAAAAAACACACATATTAAGAATCCAATAATGCAATGTGAAGCTTGCCAAATTATCCCTATATAATAAAAATAAGTTACTTTTTCCTCTTGATTTGAGCATGCACAAGTAGTAAATCTTTTGACATTGTGAATCCAACAATATCAAGTTACTATGTGGCTTTTTTAATCATCATTTAGATGTTACTTTAACTTGTCATTTTTTTTCTAAGGGTAGAATTGGAAAAAACTAGTCAATTTATGTTTTGGTTTCCTAAGGTGACACTTCATTATGAAACAATTTGTTTTTACTAAGGTGATACTTATTATGGGACGACGGATGGAGTATAATTTACAACAACATTACGGCTCAGTCCCAAACAAGTTATGACCAGCTATATGAATACTCACTGATCATATTCAGTTAACTTATATATGCATTCAAAACTCTCTATAACAGCGTTGTTTGCCTGAATATACGTTGGTTGTTATAATGAACTAATGTTATAAAAAGTACATAATATCACATAACAGGAAAATCGATTTCAAGAAAAACTAGAACATTCTAATAAACTGTTGTTATAGAAGATGATTTTTATAAAGAGGTCTGACAATATTGACAATATAAAATTTAGTTGCCGACTAATGTATTTTAACCTATTGTGACCATGTCACCGACCTTATTTCTTAAGTTAATAAATCTCAATTTGGATGAACGTTTATCCATAATTATCTTTAAGGTAACTTAACAAATTCTTCTACATTATCAGTATATAAAAGTTATTTTTTCCTGAAAATCTTTCTTCAAAATCTCAAACGGGCCCCCAAAAGTCCAAATGGGCCCTGGTCCGGCCCGATATTTTTCTTATCCCTCCACTATATATATTAGTACTACCACACTAACTCTTAAATCCCACCATAGTATTCATTTTAGACTCCACACACATAGCACAATATTTCATTATTTCCTTCACCCCATCACCATGGAATGCAGTGATTACAAAAACACCACAATTTCTTCACTAACTGCATCTTTAATAAACTCATCATCTTCATTTTCTAATATTGTTTCTGCTACTACAACAAGTGAATTATCTCCCAAAAGCATATTATCAAATACTCCTCCTTCACCACCACCACAAGTGATTCTTTCTCCCTGTGCTGCTTGTAAAATCCTGCGCAGGAGATGTGTTGATAAATGTGTGTTGGCACCCTATTTTCCTCCAACTGAACCCCTTAAGTTTACCATTGCTCATAGAGTCTTTGGTGCTAGTAACATCATCAAGATGTTGCAGGTAGTCTGCTTTATTTTTTATAATTAGTGTATTTTAAATAAATATATTTTAATCGGTAACCTATCTTATTTTTTTTACATGCAATAATTATTGTAATTTTATAGTATAAAAATTTATTACATTATCACGGTATAAGAGGTTATAAACTGTTTTTTTTTATTTCACTTTTATTCATCAAGTTTTCAGTTGTGAACATAAATACCTAATTTGTCTTCTTTTCATTATTAATTTATTTTAATATGTTATAGCATGTAAATTTATTTATTTTTAAGTGATTGATTACACTAATAAATGAATTTTACATGTAATATTTATCACCTACCCTAAAATTCGTAGACGAGCCCTAAACATTCATAAGTTGAAAAGAAAGTAAGGGCGAAAATAGGAATAAAACAATTTGAAAGTATTTAAATAATCTCAATGATAGTATAAAAAATTATTTACACTATCGGGATATAAAAGTTCATTTTCAATATCCATCATATGTTTAAAGGTGTGAACATAGATACAACTGAACTTCAATTTCTTGCTAGTTGGCCGTCTTGGACGTTTGGTCCATTTTTGCAAATAATGCTTACTTTTAGTTGTTCATTTCTTTTCTTTGACTTAAACTTAGGTGTTGTGAGACTTCTTTAGTCCTCTAAATTGATCTTTTCCACATTCCGTACATAGCTTTTGTTTTCCATGATCTAAAGCTAATTTTCCGTTATTGTACTATCCCTTTAAGTTCAATCTTGATAACCTAACAAGACTCCATTTCTTCAAACATGAAAGATAATTGTGTCTTGACATTTTCATCCCTCATTTTAAATTCAATGTTTTATTCCACTACTAAGAAAACAGGAATTGACAACACACAAATTTTATAGCTAAACAGTAATTAAATTCATTGTTAATTTAATTTAGCAATATTAGCGAGAGATTACCAAAAAATTATGTTAGCTACGAATGATTTATTAGTGATGGATTAGCACGAAGTTCCTAGCTAATTTAGAATTTTTACTGGTCGTAGTATTACAATATCAGGTTACTTAAATGATAGTTATAATAAGACATACAACATGCTACATAATATGTAACATTATGGTAAGTGTTAAAACTATTTACGTTGTCAATATATATAAACTAAACCCATATCAAAATTAGTTTAATAAACTTCAAAATATATACTGACGATGTAAAAAAATTCAGGAGCTTCCGGAGGAACATAGAGCAGATGCGGTGAACAGTATGGTGTATGAGGCAAATGCCAGAATAAGAGATCCAATTTATGGTTGTGCTGGTGCAATTTTCCAATTGCAAAAGCAAATAAGTGAGCTTCAAGCAGAATTTGCAAAAGCACAAGCAGAAATCTTGAATTTAAAGTGCCAAAATTCTAATTTGCTGGCCTTAGTTTGCATGGAAGTATCAGAATATCAAGAAAATAGCACCAGCTTATTATCTTCAGATCATATTAATGATTATGGAAATAATACCAGCATGTGTTTGGAAGATAACAGTGTATATGCAGCTTGGGAACCACTTTGGACATGATTAAATAATGTTTAGTCAATATTTCTACTACTATTAAGTTAATTAGAAATTTAGAATTGTCCCCCAAGAGAAAGGGGTAGAAATAGTAATTAGTGACATACTTTAAAAAATTTAATAAAAATATGTAATATCAAGGAATAGGACTTTGACGAAATCAGATGTAACTCATGGGACCTATTTTAGTTTTTATTTGAAGAAGAAATATAGACGGACATTACTACTTTAATTTCTTGATGAATATGTTTTCTTATTTGGATTTAACTTAGTTACTCTGAAAGTGTGGATTTTTTCTTATATTATCAGTATATTTTAATATGTTATAGCAAGTTATCTGTTTTATTTTTTAGGTTATTAATTTTAATTTTATTTGCCGGTGACCTGATGCAAATATTATTTTATATATTATCATTGTATAGAAGTTAAACTCCTCATGTTTCATTTAAAGGAGTCCAAGCGGGTTCATCCGAACTTCTTTCGCTGAAAAATTACACTCTATATGTAAAATTAAAATTATTTTTTGCGTATATATATATTATAATATAATGAGGAGGACAGTTTCACTCATGATAATATACAAGGAGATATGTTTGTGAAAACTCACATACCCTTGACATAATTCAAGAACGTTTGTGAAAATTTGAATTCGTCACTGGCTTCAATAGCTAGTTTCTTGTTGAAATTAGTTGACTTTGACCGGTTTAGGTAGGTTAACTGCATAGACTTTTAGTGATGGCTATATATGCTCTAAAGTTTTCCAAAAGAGAACATCTTTTCTTGTTGAGATATGTTGGAAAAAAAGAAATTAAGTGGTGTCCCTTTTTCTTTTTCTTTTTTTCTAAAGCAATAATCTATTTTTTGGAAAAAAAATGAGGATATCTACTTTAATGTGAAAAGCATTTAGAAGTATAAGGCATATCAAGCACACAACAGCTATGGACACCATTTTGAAAGAAAAAGAGGAATATTATTAACATGACAATTGTATTATTAACACAACAGCAATTGTATTATTGTACTAGTTCACCTATTTACCATAATTTGTAATGTATAATTATGGTAGAATTGGGATCCTTATGATAGAAGGATTCAACATTGTATACCTATATATTTGTATTAATGAGAAAGGCTCCCCAAGGGAGATTAATACATTCTCACGTGCTTACAGTTCCTCACCCAACCCACATCGACCTACTCAGATCGCCGCCACCAACACCACCACTGTCAGGCCCCAATTCCGTCATCCAGACCCCCTACCCGTCGTTATACCTAGGCCCGACACACATCAAATCCCGTCTCCCAACACTCAGATCCAGACACTGCCACCAAATACCACAAATGTCCCTGCCCCTTCCCCCCGTATGAAAACCCGTGCCCAACACGGTATTTTCAAACCCAAAGTCCAGTTCAATTTGTTCACTCAAACCGTGTCACCGATTCCCAAAAATCCTAAACTAGCCAAACTAGACTCCAACTGGAATGCGGCCATGTTTGAGGAATTTGATGCTTTAACGAAACATCACACTTGGGGTTTGGTTCTTAGACCGGAGAGGGTGAATGTGATCCGATGCATGTGACTTTTTCGCCACAAATACAGAGACAGTGGTGACCTAGAGAGGTACAAGGCACGCCTTGTGGCAAATGACACTAATCAACATGAGGGTATAGATTGTGGTGAGACATTCAGTCCGGTTGTCAAACCGGCCACCATTCGTGCAGTTCTCAACACCTATTCATCAGCTTGATGTGAAAAATGTGTTTCTTCTTGGGGATTTGAAAGAAACAGTTTATATGCATCAAACGTCTGGTTTTGTCTATCCATCAACCCCTGAGTATGTATGTCGTCTCCGTAAGTCACTCTATGGCTTGAAATAGGCCCCTAGAGCGTGGTATGATCGATTTGCTCAGTATATCATGCAGCTTGGGTTTTTGTGCAGCAAGTGTGATAATTCTCTATTTATTTTCCAGAGAGGCAGTAGCATTGCGTATTATTATTGTATGTTGATGATATTGTGCTTACTGCCTCCTTTGAGTTGTTGAAAAATGAGATCATTACACTGCTCAATCAGAATTTGCTATGACTGACTTGGGGAAGTTGAGCTATTTTTTGGGGATTTCCGTGACTCGATCTGCCCATACTATGTTTCTTTGTCAGCATAAGTATGCAGAGGAGATTGCATACAGGGCTAAAATGATAAATTGCAAGATCATGGCTACTCATGTTTACTCTAGATCAAAGCTTAGTGCCTTGGATGGTGATCCAGTGTCAGATCTCACTCTTTACAGGAGTCTCGCAGGTGCACTACAATACCTCACTTTCACCAGGCCTGATATTGCTTATGATGTTAATCAGGTATGCTTGTTTATGCATGCCCCAGGGAGCCTCATTTTACTTCCCTCAAACGTATCATTCGATATGTTAAGGGCACACTTGATTATGGTTTGTATCTATACCCCTCAGCTCCGACTAGGTTGTTGTCATATACGGATGCTAATTGGACAGGTTGTCCGGACACGCGACGCTCTACCTCAGGCTACTATGTGTTCTTAGGGGATAATCTTATTTCTTGGTATGCCAAGAGGCAACCCACACTGCCCCGTTCGAGTGTAGAAGCAGAATACAGAGGCGTTGCTAATGTTGTTGCTGAGATTTGTTGGCTCTGAAACCTTCTTTTGGAGCTTCAATGTCCATTATGTAGGGCTTCTTTGGCTTATTGTGATAATATATCCACCATATATCTATCTTATAATCCGATTCAGCATCAGCGAACCAAGCATATTGAGATGGACATCCACTTTGTTCGTGAGAAGGTTGCTATTGGTCATGTCAGGGTATTGCATGTGCCTTCTTCATATCAGTATGCAGACATATTCACAAAGGGTCTTCCTAGACAGCTCTTCCTCGACTTCAGATCCAGTCTTAGCGTCCGACCTCCTCCCGCTCCGACTGAGGGGGTGTATTAGCACATGTACTAGGTCACATATTTACCATATTTTGTATTGTATAATTATGGTAGAATTGGGATCCTTATGATAGAAGGATTCAATATTGTACACTTATATATATTTGTATTAATGAAAAAGACTCACCAGAAAAAATTAATACATTCTCACTAGATTATCATACACTTATTTTTGGACAAAGATGTATACATGTTTAACTCACATTCTCTTTGTCTCTAGATTTCAACACTATACAATCGTTATATATATTAAGGAGGGGAGATGTATATACCATTAGTGTAGACAACTTTTAATATTATAAAATCGCACATTTATTATGGCTAACTTATCTTATTTTTAAAATCATAAATTTTACATTTTAAGAATATATATTAAATTTTAATGAATATTTGAATCAAATAATTCTTAAATATGATATTCAGTGCTAATATGTCATAAATCAATCCGTAGAGTTCTTAGCTTAAATCTTATTGGTTTAAAAAATTCTAATCATATCGTATTCTTACTTTATTTTTAAAAAGATAGCTTACAAGATGTAAGTTTAGTATCAAAAGAGAAGAAAAATGTTAACGCTACGTAAGAGTTTACATCGTGCGATCTTAAAATCACGAATTCAAATATTGAAAACAGTCTTATCGTCTAGCAATTTTAGTGAACGAAATTATTTTACTTTAAATGTTAAATGGTCATAACAACAAATACTTTAATTAAAGGTCACATATTCAAGTCATTGAAATGAGTGACTTTTTGTAGGGAGTCTTTACTCCTAAAATGAGATTTATGACACGAATTAAAATTAATAGAGTTTCAAAACTGATAGTACAAACACACCATAGAAGATCAATAAAACAAAAAACTAAACTCCAAATATAAGGTACTCCAATAGACCACTAGGTACGTAGTATATTTAGCACATGTCGTTTTCGTGGAACTAAGCTGCTGCTTCTTGAAACTTGAAATGGAATAATAAAAACCTTTTAACACTTTATTGAGACTTGGACTTTTTCCTACACAAAACCTATTTTACTTGCATTGCACTGGGGAATATACAACAATTATAAACAAAAAAGTCCCAAAATCAAGTTTGAATTTTTCTGCTTTGCTAATTTGTAATTCAAAGCTTTTTAACTTTGTTTTTTTTCCTTCGGCAAAACTTTTGCAAAACATTAATTTTCATCCAGTTTTGTTAATTTCAATGCATCTCCAGCGATCATATACGAATTCTCTATGCGACGATTTTTGCAGAAACCAAGTTAATTTCATGGTACCAAAATAGTCAACTTGAATAATAAAAAACTTTTTGGGAACAAAATGACCATTTTTTAAATGAACTCTTATCCAGACGACTACCTTATTAACTTGCATGATACTCAAGCATAAGTTGGTAATTCTATATGAGATCCGCATATATTTTCCAACAATAGATGAAAATTTGAACCAAAAAAGTTGCACAAAAAGATAAATAATTTTTTTTTTGGGGTTTGTATTTATATTAATTTTTCATCCACCTCCAGGAGGTTCATAGCTGTTCTTACTTCATGAATCAAACCCCTAGCTCAATGCCGTAAATACATACATATGATAATTAACTACTACTAGTTAAAACATGGATGCATTTATTCAACTTCTACAATATCCTTATACACATATGCCTTCCTCGTACATAATAATCGCAATTCAATGCGAATTTGGTGGGAGAAAATTTATCGTCCCTTACATAACTTCCACATGAAAATATTCAGTATTTCAAATCCAAACTTGATAGAAGAAAATTATGTTACTACTTGTATTTTCATGTGAAATTTTCCAACAAAAAAAATTGAGAAGACTAATATTTAGAGGATTGGCCATCTACCAAAGACTTGATGAATTCACTAATTTTCCACATGTTGGAATGATTCCAACAGTTTTATTAAAATAGACTCGAGACAAAAGAAAATGTCCTACTTATTACAGTTGAAGTTTTGCCCAATTTTTTTTCCATAGTAGGTTTGTTTTTAATTATAAGAATCCGTTGATAATGAAAGGTGAATTTGTTTATATTTAAAAATAAAATTTTATCTAACTCTCCAAAAATTATACGCATTTAATTTTGTGAGTGTTATTATACTCCTTCCGTTCTAAATTAGTTATCACGTTTTGCTTCTCGATAATTGATTTAACTAATCTTCAATGCTAAATTTGATTAGTTCAACTCAATTTTATAATTGAAATTTAGATATTAAAAAATTATACTTAAAGTACTATTAAGTGACATTTTTTCTCATGTCAATTTGATAAAAAAATACATTTTAAAAATATTAGTCAAAGTTCATATAGTTTAACTCTAAAAAAATGAACTATGACAAATAATTGAGACGAAGAGAGTATATACTGATATTTGACAGAAATATCCATATTTTGCATCACTTTACCTCTAGTTCTTAGTACTTTAATCGCCTTATATATAATAAAATTATTGTATTCGAGTTTATGTTGGTATATTTTGTGTGTTTAGGTACAACGAGGACAAACAAAGGAAAACCGAGTTGTTTTGGTAGATTCTGGAGATATTCGCATATGAACGAGGTGACGAGAGGATCGCGCAACACTTAGAGCAGATTTTGGAAACTGGAAGATAGCTCACGTCAGGTGCTCATCGCAGATGAAGAAAGTGAGTGTTGCATGCGCGTCACGGACTAATCGCGGAAGAATCAACTCTTTGAATCTCTAAGAACTGAAATCTCAGACACACCCGTGTTGTGCATGCAACGCGGGTTTACGACAGTTTTTTCTAATTCGTTTGGGATTTGATTCCTTATTTTCGATTATTAACCTTGGCTGTAAATAGACATTTTTATTATTAGAGAGGTGTTCGGGGATATTGTTTAAGACTTGTAAGCGGCCTTCTCTCATTCTTGTTGCCTTTACTTAGTTGTTCTCCATAGAACCCTAATTTTATTCATGAATTCATTTGTCGTTCTTCGGATCATGAGTAGCTAAAATTCTCTTTTCTAGGGTTATGACAAAGACATGAAATCTACTTTAATGATAATTTTTATTTATTAGATTTTCATTATTGGGTTGCTTATTTATTCTTGTGCTTAATTGTTTAATTACTTGATCACTAGTTAAACACTATCTATGGTTTGTAAGTTGAACTTGAAAAAGGGAACTTACTTACGTAACAAGAATAATAGGGCTTGTTCGTAGTAATACATTTCGCTACTGAGGATAAAGATATACGATTTAGTCTTGCTTAGTTGGTTACAGAGATTTAAATGCGTACTTGTTATTTTCTAGCGATCATAGAGATATAGACATTAGAGTAGCATCTACAGGCTTGTGAGCAATTCGAGAGATACTCATAAAGTTAACATCAACCCATCAACTATTAACCTAAGAGATCAAATAGGTAGAACTATAAGGATACTTAATTGGATTTTCTAAAGCCATGACCCTGGATTTCATTCTCATCTGATAAAACATTACAGTCTTCGTCACAGTTGTCTCAATCACAAAAATACTCATTTTACTCGATTCTTTCAGTTATAGTTTAGTCACAACAAAACCTCTTGATTTTACTCCCTTGCATAGTTACAAAAGAATTTAAATTAGTTGAGCAGTAGAAAGCGTAAGTCTCTGTGGGTACGACATCTGGATTTACAATCCTATATTACTTGTCAACAACGTATACTTGCGTGTGTGTTTGGGAGTAACAAGTTTTTGACGCCGTTGCCGGGGACTTAGAAAAATTTAATGTTCTTCGAGTTTAGATTCTATTTACTCTATTCAAGTTTTTACTGTTTGGTTCATTTTGTGCATCTCAGGAGACTGCTGCACTTTATGCCAAATACTCGGAGTCAGGGAAAACCATTGGTTAACTTTGATCTCGAAATCGAGAGATCTTTTCACAAAGCAAATAAACTAGTTGAAGAGGTTCCTTTTGAGCTAGTTGAAAACAGAGAAATTGTAATGAGAGAGATGGCACAATAACGAGTTCCTATGTTGAATTTTGTTAGGCCCAACCTAGAGAATGCATCAAAGGCTAGTTAAGCCTAACATCATAGGAAATTTTAAGCTAAAAGAAGGTACAGTGTGACTGGTGCAGAATAAGTGTTAGTATATGGGTAAGCCACATGAAGACCCTTATAATCACTTAATGGCGTTTGTCGAGATGAGCGAAAATTTAAACTATCATAATGTCTTCGAAGAATATGTGAAGCTGACATTGTTTCCTTTCTCATTGATCGGGAAGGCAAAGGAATGGTTACAGAATAAGCTGGCTGGCTCCATTACTTCTTGGAAAATCTTGTCCAGCTGTTTTCTCGACAAATTCTTCCCCTCCAGGAGAATGAAAGAGTTGAGAGGGAGAATTGCTAGCTTTACTTAGAGAGATAGTGAAGATTTGCCGCAAGCATGGTTGAGACACAAGGGTTACTTGAGAGACTGCCCACATCATAAATTCCTGAAGGAGTTAGTTGCACAGAACTTCATTGAGGGCCTCCAATATGAATTTGAAGCATTGTTGGATGCTACTGCTCAGGGTCAGATTTTGGCAAAAATATATGGGGAGATGGAAGTAATCTTAAACCTAATGTCTGCGGGTAGTCAATCTTATGCAGATACAGGTTGTTCAGATGTCACTTAGAGAGCTGCAGTGGTACATTAACTAGATGAGATGACAACACTTCAAGCATAATTGAGTCAGATTGCCCACGTTGTCAATAGGTTGGTAAATGCTCCAACCCTTAATCAGGTGCAACATGTGTAGCATGTGTAAGTTTCTTCTGAAGTTTGTGGTGATGAGCATGCTGACATGAATTGTCCACAAAATTCACATTCTATCTATTATGCGGGGCAATAAAATCGTGGGTATGGTAACCAGAGTAATCAGTTTGGAAACAACTATAATTTGAACCTCCGTAATCATCCGAATCTCGCTTATGATGGAAATCAGAATAATCAGAGGCCCTATAATAATAATTTTCAGCAACCTCAAATGTAACAACTGAGCGCGTCCTTTGAGGATTTGCTAACAAAATTTATGGCAATGTAAGATAAGGTGAATACTAAGGTGCAGAAATCAATTCATGATTTAGAATGTCAGACCTCAAGGTGCGCTTCCAAGCAACACTGAGAAGAATCTGAAGGAGAAATGTCATGTCGTATCATTGAGAGATGGGAGGCAGTTAGAGAAAGTCCCTCCAAAGAGCAAGAAAGTGATTGATGAGTTAATTCCTACTAGGAGGACAACGGAAGAATAGAAAAGTGATGAGAAAGTTACAGAGCAACCGGAAGTCATGGTAGCCAAGCCACCCCACCGTTTCCACAGAGGTTCCAAAAGCAGAAGGCATATTCAGCTTGTAAGAAATTTCTCAAAATCTTAAAGAAGGTACATGTCAACATTCTCTTGGTGGAGCTCTTGCAAGAGGTTTCAAAATACGCTAAGTACATCAAGGATGTTGTTGCAAACAAAAGAAAGATGACATAGTTTGGAACGGTAGCACTTATTGAGGAGTGCAGTTCAAGAGTGGGGAGTAAAATTCCTTCAAAGTTAAAAGATCCAAGCAGTTTTACTATTTCGATAAAAATTGGGAACTTTGAGGTAGGACTTGCACTATGTGATTTGGGAGCTAGTATCAATTTGATGCCACTTCCATGTTCAAAACATTGGGATCGGATGAGCCAAGACCAACGATGGTGACTTTGCAGCTTGCTGATAGATCTTTGGCCTACCCGGATGATATAATAAAGATGTGCTCGTGAGGGTGGGGCCCTTCATTCTTCCCATTAATTTCATTATTCTTGATTATGAGGTTGACAAGTAGGTATCTATTATTCTTGGGAGAGGATTTCTGGCTACAACTGTTGCTATTATTTGAGTCCGAGAGGGCAAAAATGACTGTGACATTAGATGGACAAAAAACAATTTTCAATGTGTTCAAAGCTACTTAATTATTTGCCATTATGAGGAGTTGAAGATGATTAATATGGCGGATCCTGAGATGTCGTCCATAGAGCTAGATCACTTTCTAACTAGCAGAGACCCGTTAGAGAGAGCACTAGTATATGGTGGAGACTTGGTAGAGGATGAGACAGTCGAGGAGTGTCTTTATATTCTTGACACTTTTTGTGCCTTTATGTAAGGAAATATACCTTTTGGAAAGATTGAAAGTCCAACTACTTAGACTAAATCAAAACCCTCAATTGAGGAGTCATCGATTCTTGAGCTCAAATATGGAAGTATTTATGGATGATTTTTTAGTCCATAACAGACATCCGAGAGACCAGCAGTGCATTTTGCATGCACAAGATACTAATGGAGGAGGAGAGTGTGCCTAGTGTTGAACATCAGCAAAGGTTGAACCCAATCATGAAATAGATAGTGAAGGAAGAAGTGGTTAAGTGATTTGATGCCAGCATAATTTATCTTATCTCTAATAGTAATTGAGTGAAACCTTATGCAATATGTCCCGTAGAAAGGGGGAATGACAGTTATGGAGAATGAGATGGGTGAAATGGTGCCTCGGAGAATAGTAACTGCTTGGCAAATTTTTATTGACAATCGCAAACTGAAAACTACAATCATGAATGATCAGTTTCCTTTACCATCAATGGACCAGATGCTTGATAATCTGACTGGGCATGACTATTTTTGTTTTTTAGATGACTATTCAAGGTACAATCAGATTATGATAGCGTCGGAAGATCATGAGAAAACCACATTTACATGTCCTTATGGCACTTTCGCATTCCATAGGATATCGTTCAGGTTATGAAATGCTCTAGGTACTTTCCAGAGATGTATGATGGTTATTTTCACCGACATGGTGGAAACATATATGGAAGTATTCATATATGATTTTTCAGTATTCGGGGATTCTTTCAATGAGTGTCTACACCACTTTGATGTTGTTCTTGCACGTTGTGAAGAGACTAATTTGGTGCTCAACTGGGAGAAATGTCACTTCATGGTTCGAGAAGGTATTGTCATTGGGCACAAGATATCCAAAAATGGCATTGAGGTTGACAAAGCAAAGGTCAAAGTAATTGAGAAACTGTCACCCCTGTCATCTGTTAAAAGGGTGCGCAGCTTTCTAGGGCACACATGTTTCTATCGACAATTTATTAAGGACTTCTCCAAGATCGCAAACTCGATGTGTAAGCTGCTGGAAAAGGATGTGAAATTCATATTTAATAAGGCATGTCTGAAGGCCTTTGACGAGTTAAAGCTGAGGTTGGTGACCGCCCCGATCATCATTGCACCCAATTGGACTCTGCCATTTGTTTTGATGTGTGATGCAAGTAACTTTGTTGTAGGAGTTGTTCTCGGTCAGAAATAGAATAACATCTTTCATCCCATCTATTACGCCAGCAGAACACTTGATGCAGCGCAAATGAATTACACAGTCACAGAAAAAGAGGTATTAGCGGTGGTTTGCGCCTTTTACAAATTCATATCATACTCTGTGGGGACAAAGGTAATAGTGTACACAGACCATACTGCAGTCTGCTACCTGTTTGCAAAGAAGGATGTGAAGCCTAGGCTCATTCGTTGGGTATTGCTATTGCAAGAGTTCGATATCGAGATTCTTGATCGAAAGGGCACAGAGAACCAAGTGGAGGATCATCTATCTAGACTTGAGGATCGAGAACATGTTGATGAGGGCACAATAATTAAGGAAACTTTTCCAGATGAGCAACTTTTTCTCTCCAGTCAGCTGAACTACCATGGTACACAGACATGGCGAACTTTTTGGTGAGTGCAATTTATCCACCCGATGCTAAGTCTGAGAGGAAAAAGAGGCTCTTGCACTATAGTAGATTCTATATTTGGAATGAGTCATATTTGTACAAGATTGGTCTGAATCAGTTAGTGAGGAGATGTGTCCCAGCAGAGGAGATGTGTCCCAGTAGAGGAGGTGAGCGTGATTATTGAGAGTTGTCATTCTTCACCTTATGGGGGTCATCACAGTGGTGACCGAACTGCAGCGAAGCTACTCCAGTCGGGCTTCTATTGGCCCACATTATTCAAAGGTGCTCATGCATTCGTTAGAGCATGCGATAGATGCCAGAGAACGGGGAACTAATATTTGGCCTAAAATGTATATATTTAGTCATTATTACCTCATATTTTAGTATTTTTGATATTCTTTTGAGTGTTAGTTATATTGATTTGTGTTTAATATTTTATTTTTACTATGTAGGAATAAAGCAGTGCAAAGATGAAGAGATTTGAAGTAAAATTGAACAAAAAAACCAAAAAGAAAAGAAAAGAAAAGGGAAAAAGAATGGGGAAAAAAAGAAAGAAGACAAGAAAGAGGCACTAAGGAGACATCATCATCACCATATAGTCGCTAAAGTAATTTAAATGAATCAATTTGAGAACAAAACAATTGAGAATGAAGGAAACAATTACATAGCAGTATCAGCACTTCAACGCATCGCGTTTCCAGTTGCGACGCGGAAGAAATTTTGGACCAAAAAACTCTTCTAATTCTTTTTGGATTCAATTATTTTATTCGGGTTATATTCGGGTTTTTTCCTACACCTATAAATAATTCATAAGATAGGTTTTTACATAACTTTGGGATTACTTTTGACTCGAGTTCAGAACTTTGGACCTAGAGATAGCTTGGAGCCGTTGTGGAGGCCTGAGTTACAGGACTTTACCTTTTCTTCTCTGTATTACTCATTTTTACATTTTTTTTTGGATGATTTATTATTTTTCCTCCATGTCTATGTGGAGCTAAACTATTTAGTTCTAGGGTTTTGACTCAAACATAAAAGTTGACGTTTGATTATCGTTTATATCTGTTGGTTTTTCATCTTTGAGTTATTTATTTATTCTTGGTCTTAATTGTTTGATTATCTGACCAATAGTTGAACACTATCTATGGTGCATAAATTGAACTTGAGAAAGGGAATTCACGTACGTAATAAGAATAAATAGAGCTTGTTCGTAAGAATACGTTTCGCTACTGAGGATAGAGATATACCCTTTATCTTTGCTTAGTTGGTTACGGAGATTTAAATGTGTTCTTGTTATTTTCTAGCGATCATACAGATATAGACGTTAGAGTAACATCTACAGCCTTGTGAGAAATTCGAGAGATACTCATAAAGTTAACATCAGCCCGTCAACTAGTAACTCAGGGAAATCAATGAGTAACGATTGAAAGACTCAATTGAATTGTTAGTGATCATAACCCTAGATATATCTATTCTCCGATAAAAATCCAATCTTTCTTGATTGAAGTTCATTATTTAATTTCTTTAGTTGATAATTATATCTTAGATTTTTTTGTTTAGATAATTAGGATAGTTTAGTTTAGTAAATAGTTAATCATAAGTCCCTGTGGGTACGATATCTGGACTTAAATCATGTTGACACCTTATTTTTATGCTCCAATAATTTTATTTAATTATTCAAGGATTCTGAGTCATAGACGGAGGAAATATACTTTTTACAAGACGAATGTGATTTTATAAAATTGTCGGGAGTATTTTGTCATTTCATTTGACAAAGTATCATCTGGTATATATATTGTATATCATGTCCTAATTTTACAATATTTTGATCATTAATTATTATTTTAAAACTTTAACAGACAATTATAAATTTAATTATTTAAAAAGAATTCTCAATTTAAAGGAATTAATGTTTTACTCAGTCAAAGTCAAAAAATTGTCTAATTAAATATGATAGCGGAATTATATCTCAATTTAAAAGCATGTTTTAAAATTTAAAAGATTTTTTGCATTGCTTAAATGTCCTAAATCCTAATTAGTATCAAAGGTGGTCTTAAAACGAAGCTCTTAATCCAATTGGGATATTTATGAAATTATTTGACCATTTTCTAATTTAAAATATGGTCACAATTAATTAAGGTTGTTTAAAAAATATTGGATTCTTTATTTAAATGCAAATCGGCTGAGCCCAAGGCCAGATGGCCCAAGACCCGACCCAAATTTCCTTTTGCGCGTAAAAAGGGCAAAGCCCCATACTTTGCCATTTTGAACGATGGCCAACCCTAGCCGCAAGTCTCCTCTCCTTCGTCCTCATGCCGAAAATGACAATGGCAGATTACAGATCTTTTCTACGATTTGGTGTGGCTGAGGGAGGAAAGAGCATTATATGCTCTCCACTCTCACATCTCACGCCACCGTACCACCACCCCCAACCCTAGGTGAGGTTAACCCTCTATGTCTTGCTTTTTCTAGGAGTTTTAATTTGAATTGTCTTATTTGATTTCAAATCATTGATTTCTATTGGTTGAGAACCTTTTTGGGAGGTAAATTTTCCCCCAAAACTTGTTCTGCCACATCGATCGTTGTTAGGTCTGCTAGGGTCCATGAAATCCTATAAATTGATCATCTTTTCTCATTTTTTAGAGATCCAAAACTTGATAGAGACATTCACATTGTTTGAGAGCCCTAATCGAGTTTAAATCTGACTAATTATGTTTAAATTGGGATCCTAGCCTTTGGTGGAACTTAGATTTAGTATAATTAGTCATTCACAAATATCTATATTCTACGTCACTTTACTTCTAGTTCTTAGTACTTTAATAACCTTATTTATAATGAAATCGCTTGTATTCGGGTGGTATGTTTTGTGTGATTAGGTACAACGAGGACAAACGAAGAAAAACTGAGCAGTTTTGGTAGATTTTGGAGACATTCTCATATGAACCAGGTGACGAGAGGATCGCGCAACACTTAGAGCAGATTTTGGAAATTGGAAGATAGCTCGCGTCAGGTGTGCGTCGTAGATGAAGAAAGTGTGCACTGCATGCATGTTGCGGACTGATCGCGGAAGAATCAACTCTCTGAATTTCCAAGAATTGAAATCGTAGACACACCCGCGTTGGGCATACGAAGCGGGTGCAGCGCAAGTTTATGGCAGTTTTTCCAAATTCATTTGGAATTTGGTTTCCTTATTTTAGATTATTAACCTTGGCTATAAATAGACATTTTTATTATTAGAGAGGCGTGCGAGGATATTGTTTAAGACTTGTAAGTCGTCTTCTCTCATTCTTATTGCCTTTACTTTATTTTTCTCCATTGAACCCTAGTTTTATTCATAAATTCATTCATCGTTCTTCGAATCATGAGTAGCTAAACTTCTCTTTTCTAGGGTTATGACAAAGACATGAAAGTTAGTTTAATGATAGTTTTTATTTATCAGATTTTCATTATTGGGTTGCTTATTTATTCTTGTGCTTAATTATTTAATTATTTGATCACTAGTTAAACACTATCAATGATTTGTAAGCTGAACTTAACAAATGGAACTTACTTACGTATTAAGAATAAATAAGTCTTGTTCGTAGTAATACGTTTCACTACTTAAGATAGAGATATACCATGCAGCCTTGCTTAGTTGGTTACAGAGTTTTTAAATGCGTTCTTGCTATTTTCTAGCGATCATAGAGATATAGATGTTAGAGTATCATCTACAGGTTTGTGAGCAATTCGAGAGATACTCATAAAGTTGATGTAATAACCCATCAACTAGTAACACATGAGATCAAATAGGTAGAACTATCGGAAGACTTAACTGGATTGTCGAAAGTCATGACCTTGGATTCCATTCTCATCTGATAAACCTTACAGTCTTCATCACAGTTGTCTCAGTCACAAAAATACTCATTTTTATTCAATTTTTTCAGTTATAATTTAGTCACAACAAAATCTCTTGATTTTACTCCCTTGGATAGTTACAAAAGAGTAGTAGAAAGTATAAGTCTGTGTGGATAAAATATCTAGACTTACAATCCTATATTACTTATCGACCACGTATATTTGTGTGTTCGTTTGGAAGCGACATACTGACAGAGTAACAAATTTCTACATTATAAGATTACTTGAAAGCCAATTACAAGTAATCTTACATGGCAATCATAGATTGAGAACCTATATAATATGGTAACATACAATCGATAAACTAGAAATTATTTATACGTCTATAATATTAACTCTTTTTTTATAACTAACGGAGTATTTTTTTTATAATCGAGAAATTTCACAATTCGAAATTTGGTGGATAATGAGCCCTCACGTTCAACTATTCTCTACTAAAATATGAGGCAGTGATCGATGATAAGATTCTAACCCTAATGTGCACCTACTGAACATCATTTTTTGTGCTCTTACCACTAAACTTAATTCCTCGGGTTGCATATAAATTAAACTCTTAGAGGTCGTTTGGTAGGAGGTATTAGAGAAAATAATACTGGTCTTAGCTTTGGTATTATTTAATCAATTGTTTGGTAGTGTTTTTAACCTGTGTATAATTGACTAATACTTGTATTAGTTATACACCCTCTTCAGTACTATTTCTATACATAGTAAATCATGACATCAACAATATCAATACTATTTATGTTCTAACACAATCTATTCAGTACTATTCTTATTCTAATACACCATATCCATTTGAGATAACAAACCAAACAGTCGATAAAAAATAATATCGGCATATAACTAATCATAACATAATTACTCTCAACATTACTAATACACCCTATTCGATATTATTTTTATGCACCCTACCAAAATGTCCTTAGCGGCCGTTTGGTATGATGGACAAGCATAAATAGTGGTGGGATAAAAAAATAGTAGTCATATTCCTTGTTTGGTTACTAATCCTAAAATAAGTTATACCATGATTAAAAATATTACTAGAATAAGTTATCCTTGCCAGATATATGGTGGAATAATTAGTATCGAGATTAGTTATTCCTGAATAAATAAGTATCGAGAGTAGTTATTCCTGGATAAAATAATGAAATGATGAAAATACCCTAAGGTCCCTTAAACTCATTTTCTACTAAATAAGGTGGAGAATATTTTTGTAAAGAAATATTTCGTCTTCTTATAATTTTTGCAATACATGTTAAATTTTTAATACAACAGAATAAACAGTCAATAAGAAATAATATCAGAATAACTGATCCCAACATAAATGTTCAAGTATAACTAATTCCAGTATAACTAATCCGGGCATAACTTGTCTTCAAACCAAACTACCCTTAGGGGTGATTGGTAGGAGGGATAGCATGAGATTGGATTGTTAGTCCCATGTGATTGAAATTAATCTCATGTTTGGTTGGTGGGATAATGTCTTTGTATCCCACCCAATCCTATCTACATGGAATAAAAGGTGGGATAAGTTATCCACATAGAGGGTGAAATAAGTTATTTCATCTTATCCAACTCAATCCCATTTACATGGGATAACTTATCCCTCCTACTAAACTACCCTTAATGTGTTTAACTTGCTCCTTTCCACCACGTTAGACTAAGGTAGAGCAATAGATGTGACTTGACTATACTAAAGAGTGCAGTACTTTTAGGGCACGAGTTGAGTAAAGTGGAGTCTTTATTTCAAGAATCAACAAATTTATGATTGATGAGAAAATCTTGAAACCTGTCCTATTTCCACTGTTGAATCACGTCTACGTCTTGATAAAAGTATATTTCATGTTAATATTCAAATTTTAAAGAGTTTTTGTTTCTTGAACTTCTACGTTGAACCATTTTTTCCAAACCTTCGTACAAGTTTCATCTTCTTCTTTTTTTCGCATGGTCAGTCCAAATTCCAAAAGAGATACGATTCTATAAAATAAAAATATCTCATAAGCTTTTGTTTTGTATTTTTTTTTTGTTTGTTAGGTATCCTTAAATTTTCGTTCACTTCAAATAAAGGATTGTACAAACTTTAAACACTATTATAAATTGCAAAAAAAAGTGAATGAAATAAAAAGAGATAAAACATAGGAATAAATAATAATTCGAAACATTAGGATGCAGAGCAGTAGAGAGACCATGATATTCTCAAACTTAGCCCTATATTGTTTTTATTTAGGTCCAGATGGTTAATTTAAAGTGTTAAGGAAGATATTTTTATTTACACGAAAGCATTAATACCAAAGAGTGAGGAAAAAAGTAACTCTAATTACAAGTATACCAAAAAGGTGTTATTATTACTGAAATTTGGTGACAATGAGGAGTGTGATTTTTAATACATGAGGAAGGTAAAGAAAAAATGTATGTGAGGAACTTAGGAATTAATTAGTAAGGAAGGAAGAGAAATGTAAATTGAGATTATTTTTCCTAAAATAAAATAAATCTGGATCTCAATTCATATGTTAATTAAACATGTACTCCACTCAATATTCAAGAATATTTTTAACTTATTGTCATAAATAAGTACAATAAGATTCGTGAAGATTTACTAAAGATAAACATATTAGCAGAATGTCAACAATACGTACATGCTATAGGACAATTTTAAAAACTTATTTACGTGGTTGCTAGCATAAGGTCAAGTAAAATTAAATATGATAACTTCTAGAGATTCTATTCCAATAAGTTTTCTTCCTGATCATATTCACTATATAAATGCATGTAACGACAGTCTTTTTCATTTGAGTAAATATAATATAATTAAATTGCAATAGCTATATGTCCTTAACAATCAGAAAAAGGTTTAATGGGAACAAGAGGACTTATATTGTTTGGAAAGTCTGCCTATCTCCAAAAGTCTTGGTGTGGGAGTCAACACAAATTGCTGATATCATGATCCACAAATTAGTACTCAAGGGTGTGATCGGGTACAAATTTTGAAGGTAAATGTTAAAATTTCAGTAAAAATAAAAATATTTTATTTTAGTCTATATGAAATTTGGTAGATAAACTAATCATCATTTATGCTAATAGAAGATAATAAGTATTCGACATTCGGTATTAAATAGTCGAAATACATACGAGCTAATCGGATATAGAATAAATAAATAAAAGGGTGTGGAATTCATAATTTGATATGATATTGGCCTTGAGTTAGTTAAAGTCAAATAGCTGCATAAGTCTTTCATATGTTGACTTTTAGGTTGTTTTTGAAACTTATATGACATGCTCTTTTGCCACTATTCCTATTCTATTTATGGTCCTTTGTTTTATATGCTTTGTCCCCTTATTAAATAACCAAGCATTACCACCTGCCTCACCCATAGTTGTATTGTATATAAAAAAATATATATCAAATGAAATACAGAAGGATTAGATGTTTTGCATTTTACTTGAAAAATATAATTGTATACTTTGTTTTTTTATATATATAATTATCTGGCATTCGAAATTCACTGATTCGATTATATATCCAGATTCATTTCATAGAGCACAGAAAAAGGGAAAGTGTTTTCTATCATAATTTTCTCTATTTTCAAGGTTCAAATTTAAAATCTGGAGTGAAGAAATTTCATCAATTCCACTAGTATGATATATATTAATTTTCTTCACTAAAAGACAAAGGTCATTATGTGATATTGGAATTATAGTATAGGTAATTGTAATATTATCATACATCATCTAAGTTCCGTGTTTAAAATACCATCATTTATGTTCTTTGTAAAATAGTGTAAATCTTCTTGATGGAGTTCTCTTATTAATGTCATATATATAGAGTATACAATTGTAGTCCTAAAATTATGATATCTATTTTACCTTAATTAAAATTATAGTCCTAATAAAATTAGGATCTCTATTTTACCTTAATTACACTAAATATTAATTACAGAATATATTGTGAATATATATGAAATATATTCACTATCATTATTTTTCCTTTCTCTCTTTCGTAGTCACAAATCCACCTATTCTTAAAATAATTAATTATATTTAAAAAGTAATATATTAAATATTTAAATTATAGGCGATATCCGTTATATTTTAAGCGAGGGGAACTAGTAAGCAACCAAAAAATGGAGCAAAATTGACTCAACAATTTTATTTTTTTTTCAAATGTGGAACTTATCTAATAGATTTCTTGCCAAAGAACTAACAAGTGGTCAGTAGTTCAGTTTTTTCCTGTCTTGTGATTTCCACATTTTATATTTTAAACTCTATGAAATATAAAAAGACTTGTTTCTTGAACTATTGGTTAGCACAGAAATTTCATGTGAGCATTTGTTTCACTTTTTAGCATGCAAAAGAATGAAGAAAAAAAATTGAGACTTATAATCTAAGTCTTTCACTTTTTAAATTTTGTTATTACTTGTAATCACTACAAAATTTTCTATTTCTTTGAGGAAAATGATTAAAAAAGGACTTGTGAACTTATTTTTTAACTAGTCAACTTAAACTTTCTTAATAGATCTCAAGGATCCTATTCTTAATGTTAATTGGTTTTCTAGCTAGGCCGTAAAACAACCCCCGCTAAAATTTCTAATAGTGTCAACTAAAATACGTCTAAAGTCAAACTACCTTCTCGTTACTAAACTTTTATCTTATTTTATTTAATATTTTAAGAAATTATATTCTGTTTCTACATTTATATATTATTAACACTTATCTTTTTTCAGCTATGTATCATGCTAAAGACTCGAGTACATAAATACATTAGCCAGATGAAATCATTGGGGAATTATTGTTTTCAAACATGTTTTAATTCTTAATTAATCACAATATCTCGAAGACTGCATTGTCGGACAGCACCCATCGGTTGCCATTTATTCTGCACTTTGATTTGTCAAAATTTTAAACACTTTTTTAAAACTCTCTTTCCTAACAAGACACATGGCTAGGGGAATAAACATAATTATTGATCTCTTCATTTGACTTTTGTTCTTCTTTATAAAAGAAATGTTAACTGAATATTTTCATGTTTACCAAGTTTGGCATGGTTTTAATTTTATGTGCTCTGTTAAAGCCTATGTTTTCTAAGTGACTAAGTGTTGGAAATTTACTAATGTGAATTAAGTTTATCCCATTATTTAAGACTCGAACAATTAGGGCTCCGCACGTCAGAAATGTCGTTTCCACACACGTGCAATCTTAGTGCCAAGTATCGTAAATTTCGTTAATGAAAGAGATATTGGTACGCAAGTGAAATGTTTGAGACATAGAATGATGGACGGTTATTGGCTAAATAACAAGTGTTCCACGTTGGTAAACGAAGGAAGGATTGTGCGAAGTGTAAGATGGTATGGGTCGGAAAAGGGCCGCGGCGCTTCCCAGGCAGTGTTTGTTCGACGGAATCCCAAAGGTTTGGCTGTTGAGGTGGTTACAATGGCATTGAATCCACCAAATAATGGCCATTACTTGGACCATTATGTTGTTGCATTACTTAGGGGTTAAATGTCATCCATTACATGGCAATTGAATGACATTATGGGGCATTTGAAAGGCCATTTTGCACACCTATAAATTGAGGCCTTTGGCTCAATTCTATAGAGGAACATATGAACAGAAATAAACAAGTTAACAACACCACAAAGAGATCAGATTTTTCTGATAGCAATCCTTCTCTTAGCAATCTTCATTATTCGTGTTCTTCGCTGAGATCATTTGTGTAGGCTTAGCACACTTGATAGTTTGATGTTTCATCTTGGGAGACTATTGTCCACGCTTCCGTAAAGCCTATATACGGGGGCAATCTTGTCTTAAATACAGAGAGTCATCTCTCGACTCAGCCGGTGGTGTTGTGATTACCTAATTGGTTGCTAAGTGTTTCAGGTATGAACTTGATTCTCAAAGGACTCTAACCGTTCGGATTCTCAGCGGATCTACAAGCCACAAGTGTAGCAGTTCATGTTCTTGTATTTCCGAATACAAGTTCCATATTTGAAGTTCCAATTCAATATCAAGATATTGACAACTTGTTGTTGTCATCTTTGTTGTTTATCCTTTCGATCACTGTAATAGTTATTTACTATTCTTGTACGTGCTTTACATATCCAACAATTTTAAGACAGGATTGTATTAGTGTTCGAAATATGTTGGTTGATAAGTGTGTGACCAAATCTGGTTGTGGTTTCCTAGTTGAAGACAGTTCTGTTAACAGTTCAAACACTATCTCTGTCAACAACCGTGCTTTCAAATCCGGTCCTAGTTTTGGCTCTCTCGTTGATGACAGTTACAAATATATTTCCGTCAAAAGTGGGATATCTGGATCTGATGCCGAGCTTCAAGATACTGCTAATAGTTATGCTAGTACGGCTAAAGATCGAGGATGAGTTGCTATCACCGCTCCCGAGGGTGGTGGAAACAAGCGCCCACGAGAGGCTGAAGATGTCAACTGGAACAAGAGAAGAAGACTGGTGATGATGTTCTATCATGTAGCAAAAGGCCTATATCTGTCCCAGACAAAGGATCTGAATTATGGTAAGGAGGATATGGACACTCAGTCTAACTGAAGTTGGCCAGAATCCAAAAGGCCTAAGTTAATTATTCTTCCTTATCTATAATGTGTTGAGTTAATATCTGAATAAAAGTGTGTAAAGCAAGACTGGAAATATGAAAGTGTTTTCATTAAAAACTCATATTCCCTACACTCTAAAATTAGATATTGAATCTTCTTTCTTCCCGTATAACTATTGGACTATTGTAAACAAAACTTAAAAGATTCGTTCTTTTGAGTGTAATTATTACAAGTGTGTAAAGTATGTTCGCACATATGAAGGATAGAGATCCACTGACTGTGCAAAAATTGTTACCACTCTTAAGTAAGTGCCAAGGATTTCCCTGGGCACCAATCACAAGGGAAGAAGACTAAAAGATAAATGGCTTATTTGAAGACGTTGAACCTGTCACACTATCTGACAGAAGATCCTTCATTTGATAGGATGTTATTAGACACTCAGTCGTACAAAGCCTATGGGCGACTGGAGTGGGCCAGAGTTTCCAGGTCTTAAATGATCTGAAGGACAGAAGAAAGGCAGAAAAGTAATAGACACCTAGTGAGGTGGGCCAGAATTTCCATGTCTTAAATGATCTGAAGGCCAGAAGAAAGGCAGAAAAGTAATGGACACCTAGTGAGGTGGGCAAGAGTTTTCAGGTCTTAAATGATCTGAAGGCCAAAGAAAGGCAGAAAAGAAATTGGACACTCAGTCTGCCACAACAATTAGAGTGGGCCAGAGTATCCAGATCACATATGATCTGGTTATGCCCTAACCACGGGTAAGAGGCTGTTCATGTGAAGCAACGCCACCTCTAAAGTAGAAGGGGTTGGAGAGGTTGTCCTCAATAGGACTTCAGGGAATGTGATCACTCTAAAAGGAGGTGATACATGTCCCAAACTTGGTTTAACGGATGTTGTTGGTCAAGTTGGTTTGAGACTAGTCCAACATGTCTGTAATGACTAAGAATGGTACAGTATGTCTGTAGCTAAATGAATGATATATTTGTAATCTGTGCATCTATGCCATCATAGATTAAGACACGTTAAATAGGAAGGCATTCAAAAGCTAACGAAGTTGAGAGTGTTGCCTTCTGTCGACATAAACCCTCAAAATGAATGTGAGGTAGGCGAATAGGGAAAATCACTTTTCCGTTAAAGGAATAATGAAAGAAGCACCGCTCCTCTAGGACTTAGTCACACCTACATGGGTGATTTAAAGTTTATACAAAATAGAGGGGAGATACAAGTATTTTGTGACCTTCATTGATAATGGTACAACGTAATGCATCATTTGTTTGTTGAAAAGCAAAGATGATGTTGTTGAAGAGGATAAGCGCTACAAAGCAGAAGTTAAAAATCAACTAAGCCTACGGATTGAGGAATTCGTAGTGATAGAGGGGGAGAATGTGTGAAGCATCGTTCATCAAACGACTGCTCATTACTCACCTCAGTCTAACGGTGTTAGCCAAGCGCAAAGTTGTACGCCCAAAATATGTGGGGCAAGACGATCCTTACCGCTAATGCGATTCTCAATAGAACTACGCATAAGGATAATGATAACCCTCCGTATGAAATATAGAAAGGATCCTACCTACAAATGTTGTGTTGTGGGGTGGCTTGGTAGTGGTTGGAATACTGAAATAGGTCAAGTTGGACCTAAGACTGTAGATTGCTTATCGCATCTTGGTGTCAAATGATGCTGATAACTTTCCTTGAGAAGTAAAAAGAAGTAATTGCTCGAGGATTAACAAGAACCCGCGAGTGCCTGATTGTCCGGAACCAGACGTTTCAGAGCTACAGGACTTGGAAGTTGCTGACTATCCGGAGCTTAATGTTCCAGATCTATAGAACTTAGGGATTCTAGATGTTGAACCGAGACGGAGCAAAGAGGGGACAAAGACTTGTTCCAGGCCTTCTAGCTTGTATGGTTGAGAATGAACCATGGACAATTAACAAAGAATTGTCATCTCCAGAAGCGCTGCTTTGGAAAGAAGCTACAGAGAGAGAAATAGATTCCATCATATAGAATCATACTTGTGTAATGGTTGACCTTCCACCATGGAGCCGTGACGCCTATTGTCTAGTGAGTCAAAGTTTTGAAACTAAGAATTAGCACCGCGGCGCTCCACCATGGAGCCGCAACGCCACCTTGAAACCCTAGCAAGCGTCGCGGTGCCCTACCATAGGGTCGCAGCGCTCATGTCCTGACAAACGTTTCTGTGTTGATTTTTCAAAATTGTTCGAGACCTAAATCAAATTTAGGGATCAAATCACAGGTACTTTATCATCACCCACCATTATCAATAACGTCCATATCGACCATCATCTATTTTTACCCGTTCTTAGCCGTGCACCGTACAATGAGCCGAACAACACACTTTTGACTTAGTTCGAGTTAGAGTGGAATGACTTTCTTGAGTTAGCGTAGGAGATAATTTAGGGTGATATCAAAAGGTCAACATTCGTTCAAGACATGTAGGATTTCAAGAAACCTCGTTTTAATCCAATTTTATGTTTAACCCATATTATTACTTTATTCAATTGTTATATAACCATTGAACCAACTTGGTTCTGATACCACTGTAGGGTTTTGTTGGGTTCAAAATATATAAGTAAGGCACATCAAAAGTTTAAAATTTTGTTTCTTACTTACCCCAACAACTTTTCTGGTATGGTTATACAACAATCAACACATGTAACATAAAGCATAATACTTACAGGTTGTAGTATCTGAAATCTTTATCTACTATAGGGTTGACACGCAGTTGTCCTTTCGAGTGCAAGCTCCAAGCTTCAATGTACTTCTCTTTCGAAAAGCTAGGAAATCCGGCAGAGGTTTGAGATAGTATTTTAATTCTAAGTCTCTAAGGCTTAGAATGATAATCTGAAATTGGTGTTTGAATAATGAAGAGAATGTCACTATTTATAGGTGAAATTAGGTCAAATCGGATTAGGGTTTGACCATGGGCCTGACCCAAAAATTGAGGCAGAGGCACCGCGACCCTAGGGTATGGGCGCCGCGGCGCTCGACGTGTTCCTACACTGCCTCGATTTATTTTCTGCACATTCTTAATTAAATCCAAAATCCAATTTTGACTTCATTAAAATAATCATTCTTTATTAAAATAATCATTCTTCATTTAAATATCTCGATTCTAAATTAAATATTTAATTACTCTCTTAATACATCCTTAGATAGAAAGGACAATCGACATAGTGTGACTCTACATGCCTTCACATATCGACATTAATCAAATTAAGGTCTACGCGGAACTCCTAGACGGCGCCGCAAGACGAACTCAATATGTGAAGTACGTTTACTCGAATCTAGTAAACTTAACCTCTATGTGGTAAGATAAAATTCTTTCATTCACGACACACCCGATCAAGCTTAGGATTTGTCAAGTGTCTATCCAAATGACTTAATCATTGTATCCCATCTATATTAGTTGACAACTAGACCATATTCTAAATGCGTCTATTGTGTTGGCCAACGACTTAGTCAACCTAACATCACTGAGAATCCGAGTGTTCTCTCGAATATACATTCGAGGAATGAATCCCAATCTTGGCTCAACTACCACCTTTAATCCACATCGTAATGTACGCAATACAAGTTGTATCTCAACCTATAAGGCATTTGAGCTAAGAACAGGATCAAAGTAATTACTTTGTATACAAGGTGCGTATTGACCTCAAGTCTAAGGACTTCTATCTCCCACACGCTGATCATACTTTAGACAAGTATAACAAATAATATATCAGCAGGGTATACCAATACTTCCAAAGTATCTATGTGTCCATCACGAGTAGTCATTACTCGTAGCAGGTGAGACATGCTACATCCTCTAAGGATATGATGCAGACCACATGTCGACTTATCACATATCATCGATATCCCATTCTCGATAATCATTAGTCGAGGCTATTTTAAGAGTTACGTTATAATATTAATAGATCACACTATTAATAACAGCGTAACCTCCAGGGATGCATATTATAGAATATTACAAATAATCAATTAATAATTCAATAATTATAAATGCCAAAATACTAATCTCCATTAATAATAATACGAATGTGTATAAAGTACATTTTTTCTAATACAGATTGTCTCTAGGACATAAATATACTTTCAATAATAAGCTTAAGGACGTAATTAAGATGCCCCAAGAGATAAAAATTCACACGATCTAAATGAAGTGTCTGGAGGTATTAATATACAAAGAATATGAATTAAAAGTGACTTGAGATTGAAAAATACTAATCAAGGGAAAAAAGTATGAGCTCTCATTCCACAACGATTGTCAATACCCTCTCTCATCTCTCCTCTCTCCACAACGATAACAACATCCCCACCCACCCCACCTTCTCCGATGGTAATCTCATCATGGTGTGCCATTCCAGTTGGTGACTAGGGTCCCATTCGCCGACGAACATCAGTGCGTCCTGACCATGTACTCCTTTTCTTTTCCCCTTACCACCGGTGAAGCTTTTCGGCCAGATCTTTCTAGTTGGAACGATTTTCCAACTAGTCATCCCCCATCTCTTCTCTTTTCTCCCCCCTAGCTTCTTTTCTCCTCAACCGAAAACCCCTCCCCAGTGGGTTTTCAATCAGATCTACACATGTACTCGATTTTTTCAATAGGTTCCGGCGGTGAATAATGAGTTTCCTGCAGGGAACATTAACCCAGTAGTGATTTTCCGGCACTGAACATTGATTTCTCGGCGGCGAACATGTTATATTCACCTGGAGTTGGTACCTCCGGGTGTTCATATTCACTCATTTCCCTTTATTACTGTAGCTGAATTTTGCTTGTCTCGCTTTATTAAATCTTGACGTTGCATTTCTTGTCTTTAGACATATCTCTCTTATTTTCGTAGTCCGGCTTGCTGCTAGATTCATGCTTGTGTTGTAGTATTGGTCTGCTTGTCTTAGGTATCTTTGACTAGTTTCTATTTGCTTTAGTGGCGTTGGTAAACGATGGTAAACTAGGGTCATGTTCTCGATCAGGGACATGGGAGAGGGTTAGGGGGTAAGAGATATGCTAGGCTGAGAATAGGATCTTGGAACATTGAGACATTAACGGGGAAGTCCATATAGCTAGTTAAGATTCTTAAGAAGAGGATGATTAATATAGCATGTGTTCAGGAGACCAAATGGGTAGGACCTAAGGCTAAGGATGTGGACGGATATAAGTTAGGGTTCGGGTAGGTTGAGGTATAGGAATGGGGTAGACATTTTAGTAGATATCGAGCTAAGAGATCATGTGGTAGAGGTTAGGAGGGTCAATGGTAGTATGATGATGATTAAGTTGGTAGTTGGAGGGTTCACTATGAACGTTATTATTGCTTATGCACCACATACGGGCTTGGACGAGGAGGAGAAGAGGCACTTTTGGGAGGATTTGGATGAGGTGGTGGAAGGTATACCACCCACTGAGAAGTTATTTATAGTAAGGGATTTCAATGGACATATCAGGTCACTTCCGAAAGGTTATGACAATATGCATGGAGTTTGACCATGGCTAGTGCACAGGATATGGGGGAGATGTTGATGGCCAGGGGGCTTGGGGAAGTAGTGGGGATGCAACCAGTATGTGGGATAGGACGGCCAGTTGCATTCGTAAGGTAGCTAGAGAAGTGATAGGGGTCTCACGGGGTAGCCGTGGTAGGCATAGATGGGACTGGTGGTGGAATGATAAAGTTCAAGAGAAGGTGGAAGCAAAGAAAGCGGCATATTTGAAATTGCTAGAAAGTAAGGATGAGGTAGAGACGTGGACCAATAGGGAATTATATAAGATGGCGAGGAAGGAGGCAAAGCTAGCTGTTACGGTGATGAAAACATCAGCTTTTGAACGCTTGTATGTGGAATTAGAGAAAAAGTGAGGATAAGAAGTTGTACAGACTAGCCAAGGTGAAGGAGAGGAGGACATGTGACTTGGATCACGTCAAGTGCATCAAGAACGAGGATGGAAAAGTATTGGTGGATGACGTGCTTATTAGACAGAGGTGGCAGTCTTACTTCCATAAACTCTTGAACGTAGTAGGAGATAAAGACAATGTGCTGGGAGAGCTGGAGCAATCCGGAAGGTACCGGGATTTTAGTTATTGTAGAAGTATTAAGGTTAAGGAGGTTAAGGGTATTGTTCGTAGGATACGTAGGGGACGAACGACCGAGCCTGATAAGATCTCAGTTGAATTTTGGAATAACACATGTAGGGCAGGTTTGGAGTGGATAACTGAGTTATTTAATGTCATTTTTAAGACGATAATGATTCCCGAAGAATACAGGTGGAGTAAGATGATTCCTTTGTACAAGAACAAAGGTGATATCCATAGTTGCAACTACTATAGAGGTATCAAGCTGCTAAGCCACAGTATGAAAGTTTGGGAAAAGGTCGTGGAGATGAGGGTGAGAAGAGACATGTCTATTCTGAGAACCAATTTGGATTCATGATAGGGCGTTCGACTACATAAGCCATCTATCTTATTAGGAGGTTAGTAGAGTAGTATAAGGAGAGGAAGAGGAACATACATATGGTATTCATCGACCTCGAGAAGGAATACGACAAAGTCCTTAGGGAGGTTCTATGGAGATGTTTGGAGGGTAGAGGTGTACCTATGGCATACACTAGGGCGATCAAGGATATGTATGATGGAGCCAAGACCAGGGTACAGATATGAGGAGGAGACTCAGAGCACTTTCTAGTGATGGTGGGGTTGCGCTAGTGATCAACTCTTAGCCCATTCTTATTTGCCTTGGTGATGGACGGACTGATGCGACAATTTCAAGGAGAGGTGCCATGGTGTATGCTATTCGCAGATGATATAGTCCTGATTGATGAGACTCGCAGCGGAGTGAACGCTAAGCTGGAAGTTTGGAGACAGACTCTAAAGTCTAAAGGGTTCAAACTGAGTAGGACCAAGACAGAATACTTAGAGTGCAAGTTCAGCGACATGAGCGATCGTGAGACATGCGTGGAGGTGAAGCTTGGTACTCAGGTCATTCCAAAATAGAAAGTTTTAAGTATCTCGGGTCTATTATCCAGGGGAATTGAGATATTAATGACGATGTCACACATCGTATTGGTGTAGGGTGGATGAAATGAAGGCTCACATTTGGAGTCTTATGCGATAAAAAGGTGCCACCAAAACTTAAAGGCAAGTTTTATAAGGTGGTGGTCAGATAAACTATGTTGTATGGGGCGGAATATTGGTCAGTCAAGACTTCACACATTCAAAAGATGAAAGTTGCGGAGATGGGAATACTGAGATGGATGTGTGGACATACAAGGAGGGATAAGATTAGAAATAATGATATTTAGGATAGAGTGAGAGTGACCTTAGTGGAGGATAAGATGCAAAAAGTGAGGTTGAGATGGTTTGGGCATGTGCAAAGGAGAGGCAGAAATGTCCCAGTATGGAGGTGTGAGAGGTTGGTTATGGACGGGTTCATGAGGGGCAGAGATAAGCCGAAGAAGTATTGGGGTGAGGTGATTAGACGGGATATGTCGCATGTATAACTTACTGAGGACATGACCTTAGATAGGGAGTTGTGGAGGACACAGATTATAGTAGAAGGGTAGTAGGTAGTTGAGCGTAGTCCTACTTACGTTTACATACCGATAGTTATAGTGTTATGATTGTAGCCATTCCTAGCTTATCATACTAGTAGGCGCAGTATTGTTCTATAGTTTCATATCTTTTTATTTCGATTGCGGTATGTTCCTTCGTGTACTTTGTTTATCTTATCTTATTTACCTGCGTTAGTTACTGTTTTTTTTTTCAGAATGCTTTGTCATGTCTTATTCGCTTTTGTTACTCTCATTTTCATGCTGCTTTAAATTTCTTGTCCGGGTCTGACTATTTCCTTTACTTTTTCTTATGCTTATGCTTTTTCTTGAGCCAAGAGTCTTTCGAAAATAACCTCTCTACTTTAGAGGTAAGGTCTGCATATACTATACCCTCCACATACCCCACGTTGTGGGATTTCACTAGGTATGTTGTTGTTGTTGTAAGGGAAAACAACTAAAAAGGGAAATGGATCAAATGGGCCAATCCTACTAGACGCCCAATATGGCATTAGATGATAAAAGTTGGATCATTAGTAGGAATGCCCCTATTTCGGGGTGGTTTTTAATTTTTGCTCCTCAAATCGCTGATTTGTAAATTTTGCTCTTCGGCACTTTACAGTGGTCGAAAATACCCCTGATATCGAAAAAAGAAATTCAGATTCTGCATTCGAACCCCGGCAGAGTAAAAAGAAAGAATATAATTTCGCAAGACAAATGTTTCATAGAAACTATGCCTAATCACACAAAATTACATAAAAATTATGCCTTGAGGCATAGTTATGCAGGAATTTAAGTTATCTTACAGAACTATGCCTTAACACTTAGTTTCTATGTAACTACATAGCGAATAGGCATAGGTTCATAGAGAAGTAGGGGGGGGGGATTAAAGACCAGCGAATTGAGGGGCAAAAATTAAAGACCAGCTCGTATGAAGGTCAATCCACGCAAAGAAACATAAAGGTTGATCAGTCGGTCAAAAATAATTACATTCGCTAGACATATATACAAAAAAAATCACTTTTATGTATCAAAATGTATATTTTTTTAATATATAAAAATTATACATTTGTTGTATATTAATTTGGTGGACGACTATTTATGTGAATTTCTTAATACAAAATAGATATTGTAGTTATTTTGGTGTCTTTTTAAGTAATTCTTGCCACTACCTATTGGGAGCGGTCAGTGATATGAGTATACGTTGACGTTTGTACTCGTGCCACACTTATTGTACTTTTATGCAGGTTTGAATCTTAGTACCAGCATGGTCCGTGGGTGAGTTCTTATTGTGATCCAGTCTTTCAGTGGTGAGCAGCTTGCTTGCTGTCGCAGTGCCTGCGACATCTTGTATGTCTTTATGTTGATATTCCATTGATAAACTCTGTAATAATTGAGACATTTGTACTATTCTCTTTAATTTTACTCATGATAATGGAACACCAGTTCTTGAAAATTAGCCCACTCGTAAACCTATGAGGTTCTGATTCGAGTCACATTTAAGCCAGAATATTTCATCATGTTATTAGCATTTGCAAAGACAAATTCACATTTCAGTTAAATTGCTCGACTACATACAAATTAAAAATGAGTGTCAAGATTCATGAAGATGTTTTCAATTTTTTTTCCTATATTTATGGAGGTGAACACATGTCTCTACCATTTGATTCACGATCATCACAAGTTTTACTTACTACTAAGTTCTCTTTCTTACTTTTGTCATGTATGAGCTCTCCTTCAAAATTTAAAGCATCGTTCAAACTAAAAGATCCTTCTCGCGTGCTTCTGGTTTGTCGTTGGGAGACAAATGCTTTGTCTTGGTGGATGGTGAAGGATATTCATAGGGGTGAGCACGGGTACAGGGTACCCAGATACCCGACCGGAACCGACACTAACGGGTAGGTTCCGGGTAGATATATTATAATAACGGGTAGGGTCCGGATAGTAAAATTAGGAACCGATCAATGTCGGGTCCGGTTCCGGTTTCGGCAAATAGAGACAGGGTACCCGGACCCGGAACCGATACCCAGAACCTATAAAATATTAAATATTTTTACTTTTTTTAGAAACATTTGGACCACTTTTAACTTTCTCCAAAATTGTTTGTTGCACGTCTGCACATTGATTTTCCCCACCCCAAGACGTAAATATTTTAGCTTTTTCACCCCTTTATTCTAGAATGTTCTTTGTGCCCTAAGAGAAAACACCCAAAACTCTCTCAATAACAATGGCGTTTTAGCTACACCACCGAGCTTCATCGTCGTCGTTGTTGAAGCTTTCTCTCAGGTACTTTCATCGTTGTCGTCATTGAAGCTTCACCTTTGCCTCTTTCTCTCCCTTGGTTGTGTTCACGTCATTCCTAAAATGCATATGGGTTCATATCTAACTCTTCAATTTCTTTTTAATATCATATACTTCTGTTCTATTTCAGGCGATACTCATCTTCAATTTGTATTACTTTTTTATTTGAAATGTAAATCTATTTTTAAAATTTGTGTATATTTTTGTAGTTGTGAAGATGAAATTTAGGGATTTACTAGTATAATAAAGCTTTTCTTTTGTATCGAAGAGCTTATGAACACGAAAATAAGTTTAATTAAGATATTTTCAAATTTATTTTGAAATCAACACGTTCAATTAATTGAGTGTCAAATTTAGCTTGCAATTTTAGGTTTTGGTTACAGAATTAGCTTTTCTACAATGAATAAGTTTTCTAAAACTTCTTATAAGGGTACTAAAAACTCCGATTGCAAGCTAAAAAACTACTTGATGAAATTATTTTAGAACTCTTTTTTATTCTCATAGGCTTAAAAATTGTTGCTTAATTTGTGTTTTTTATTTACAGGGTACCCGGGAAGGGTCCGGGTAGGTTCCGGGTAATGATTGCTACGGGTAGGTTCCGTGTAGTAAATTTAGGAACCGATCTTTTATCGGGTAGGGTCCGGGTAGTTCAAAAATGTTAGGGTACCAGGATCCGCTCACCCCTAGATCATATTCATCTAATTGTTTTTTATGATGGTGCCTTTAAATATTTTCGAATGTCCTTTGTCTACTCAAACATCATTTCGAGGTATTTACCTTGGTATACGAAAAACATATAGAGATACCCCTCTTTTCCAATTTATATGAGAGAGTTCGGAGTACGAGGGTCAAAACAGTTAATTTTAACTTAATTTCAAATATAGATTTTTTGTGTATTTTATAATAAATTTTTTATATTTTAAAATAACATAAAAAGTACTAAAGTCTGCATAATTTAATCACAATATATAAAAAGAGTTTAAGAAAATCATAGTCAAAAAAAGAATTGTTTGACTCCTTAAATAGTAAAATACTCGTATAAATTGAGACGAAGGGAGTAATTATATAAAAGTATAACTGGAGTGTCTTTATAATAAAATTTAGTAACCTTTCATTTTGTTACGCAAATTGAACCTAATTTGTTTCTTCATATTGTAGGAGGCTTCACACTCCCCCTCCATCTTCTCCCTTCTACTTCATCATTTTTTAAGGCATGTCGAATCTCTCCGGTCTCTTACCTCTTTCTGTTTTTTTTTACACGAGAGAACTTATAAATCATGAGTTAAAGTACTGATTTTGTAAAATTTGGATGGTGAAAATCATATTAGAATGGTAACCTATCATTACCGAACAAGCGTGAGTTTGAATTTCAAATTTGATTTTTATGAAAAATTTAGAGTGATTGTTATTTAGACTTGATGAATATGAAAGTATATGTATGTTCTAGAGACAATCTATATTAGGACAAATGTACTTTCTACACGTTTGTATTATTATTAATGGAGATTAATATTTTGGCATTTTTAATTATTGAATTATTAGTTGATTGTTTGTAATATTCTATAATATGCATCCCTAGAGGTTACGTTGTTTTTAATAGTGTGAGATATTAATATTATAACGTAACTCCTAAAATAGCCTCGACTAATGATCATCGAGAATGGGATATCGATGATATGTGATAAGTCGACATGTGGTCTACATCATATCCTTAGAGGATGTAGCATGTCTCACCTGCTACGAGTAATGACTACTCGTGATGGACACATGTATACTTTGGAAGTATTGGTATACCCTGTTGATATACTGTTTGGTATACATGTCTAAAGTATGATCATCGTATGGGAGATAGAAGTCCTTAAACTTGAGTTCAATACACACCTTGTCTACAGAGTACTATACTTTGATCATGTCCTAAGCTTAAATGCCTTATAGGTTGAGATGCGACTTGTATTGGGTACATTATGATGTGGATTAAAGGTGGTAGTTGAGCCAAGATTAGGATTCATTCCTCGAGTGTACATTCGAGAGAACACTCAGCTTCTCAGTAATATTGGGTTGACTAAGTCGTTGGCCAACACAATAGACATATATAGAATATGGTCTTGTTGTCAACCAAGATAAATGAGATATAATGATTAAGCCATTTGGATAGACACTTGGCAAATCCAAGCTTGATCGAGTGCGTCGAGAATGAAAAGATTTTATCTTCCCACATAAAGGTTCAGTTTACTGGATTCGTATAAATATACTTCACATATTGAGTTCATCTTACGGCGCCGTCTAGGAGTTCTGTGTAGACCCTAATATGATTAGTGTCGATATGTGAAGACTTGTAGGGTAACACTATGTCAATTGTTTCTTCGATCTAAGGATGTATTGAGAAAGTGTTAAATATTCGATTTGGAATCGAGATATTTAAATTAATAATAACTATGGGATAATTTATATTTGATGGAAATTATTTAATTAAGTCAAGATTGGATTTTGGATTTAATTAAAATGTGCTGAAAATATTTTGTGAAAAGGGCGAGGCGCCGCGACGCCCAATGGGCAGAGCCGCGAGGCTAATTGGGCAGCATGCCAAATCAGATTGGCTTGCTGCAATTCGTTTTGGGCCAGGCTTTGAGCCCAATCCAAAATCTGAATTTCACCCTAATTTCACCTATACATAGAGCACCTCCTCATTCATTATTTGAGATATTATTCATATATTATTTTAAGTCTTAGAGACCTAGAATAAAACTCTCTCTTGAACCTCTGCCGAATTTTCTAGCTGTTTAAAGGAGGTATACATCGGAGTTCTTGGAACTTGATGTCGATGATCAATTGCGTGCGCACCTTCGGAAATTACTAAAAGACTCTAGAGTTTCCAAACCGTAGGTATTCTATCAAAGTATTACGGTTATATACATGTTATGTATTGACGTGTTTTATATTACTACATAATCATCCTACAGTTCGTCGCTTGTTGGGTTTGAAATACAAAATTTTCAAATTCCGCTGCGTACACGAACCCAACGAAAACCTACAGTGGCATCAGAGCCAGGGTTGTTTTGTGTGATTATGTAGTTATCATTGATAATAATATGAGTTAGAATTTATTTAAATCTGAAATTTTATGTCGTTTAAAGCTTGAAAACCTAATATCTTAAAGGCACATCATACTTGTCCTCCAAACTATTAAACAATGATGTAATCGAGGAAGTCATTCCGATCTACTCTTCTAAGTCGATGTGCGTAACCGGTTCATTGCGAGCATGGTGCACTGAAGCGAAGAACGAGAAAGGATTGGATGATGGTCGATGAACATGTTGTTTGATAGTGAATGGTAACGAAGATGAATCTGCAAATCTGACCCTGAACCAATTTTAGGGTTTCGGAAATGCAGATATTGTGTTTCTAAGACGGAGGCGCCGCGACTCCATGATGGAGGACCGCGGCGCCACCTAGGGTTTGACAAGACGACGCGGCTCCATGGTGGAGCGCCGCGGCATTGTTCATCCTGGCAAATTTTTTTTTTTGAATCAGAAACTGAAGTTTTAAAAGTTTCATATTCTGATTATGAAGTTTAAGAGTTTCAGAATCTGAAATTAAAACTTTTTTCAAATAAGCATATTTGATCCTTTGGGGCAAATCTGTAATTAATTTAAATTCTGGAAATTACAGACAGGTCCCTAAAATCTGAAATATATTTTCTGAAAATTAAAATTAGATTTTCTGAATTTAAAGGGGTTCAAAATTGAAATTTTAAATTCTTAAGGGATTAAACTGTAAATTCTGAAAATCTAGAATTTACAGAAATACTCTGAAAATCAGTTTTTAAAATCAGAAAATTCTTAAGGGACTGTTTTGGATTAGACTTAAATTTTAGAGTTTAACAAGTTAACCCATGATTATTATTAATTGTATATTATTGAATAATATACGAACTATATGCTAAGTGTTTAAATGCGTACATTTAATTATTAGCATAATGTCCGCTATAACTGTCTGGGTAGGCGGCGCCCAGTAACTGATCAAACCATCTTATATCATGTCTATTGGGTTGATAGTTCCCAATTAAATGTGTTTTTATAAATTGCATGATTAAATGTCGTATTGGATATGACACAAATTATTGATCTTGGTTAAAATTCCCGAAACTAAAATGTTCCCCAAATTTTAAATACAAGTCTAAATTAAAAACGAATCGTCCATTATAATTGTTAGTGTGCAAGATCCTTTTCGACGATACGAGCATTTATGCCAAAGCATTTGCTCTAAGTCTACGAGGACCCAGACTCTTTCATAGATGTGTTTTGAATGTAAAGGTAGATGATAAACTTTTATGAGTATTTACACCAAAGTGTTTGCTCACAAAGGCCAAATTTACTTAGATACATAAACACAATCGTGTAATGAGGTTGACTTGCTTAGACAAATCTTGGTGTCAAAGTGTCGGACTAATCTAAGGACGCAAGATTAAATATAATATTTGATCAACCAAGAGTTGCAAATAAGTTTTGCAATTGATTTAGAACCTACCAAGATGTGTTATTGAAGTTATCAGCCAAAGCAAACGCGGAGATAGCATAGGCTTGGATCTTGGCCCATTATGACCTTAAATTAATATAGGTTCGTATTCTACCATGGGATCGTACAAGTATGTTAAAATAGTGAGAGCTAATTAAACAAAAGTCCATGTTGATTAGCCTAAACGAATGTTTATAATAGAAAATAAATTTGAGTTTAATTTCCTGTCTATCTAACTCTTCAGATTATCAAAATGTCGAGACTATCATTGAAAATGTTGATGAAAATTAACAAACTTACTGGACCCAACTATCTAAACTGGCTAAGGAATCTGAGAATTGTTCTAAGCAAGAAAAGATAGAATACGTATTGGACAAAGTATTCCCCACAGTCCCTGCCGAGGATTCTGCAGAATATGCCACATTCGATAAGGCAGCCTACCAGAAGAATCTAGACGACGCCACTTCAGCACAGTGTGTGATGTTGTCTTCCATGTCAGTGGAGCTTCAGAGACAACACGAAAACATGGGCCCTAACAAAATGCTCGAACACTTGAAAAGTCTCTACGACTCTCAGTCCCAAACTATGGAATATGAGTTGTTGATAGAACTCTTCAAGTGTAAGCTAAATGAAGGGGGCCAAGTGTCTCAGCATGTGTTGAAGATGATAGGGCTGATAGAAAGGCTGGCCTCGATTGGTATAAACCTGCAGAAAAACATCGCTTCCACCCTCATCCTGAATTATCTCCCTCGTTCGTTCGAGAATTTTATTATAAACTACAATATGAACGGAACGAATGCGAGTCTGCCGGAGCTGCATAACATGTTCAAGACCTTTAAATCTTCAACTACCAAAGGCAAAGTTGTGCTCATGCTGAGCTCTACTAGCCGGCCCAATCCTAAAGATAAGGAATGGCAGAAGAAGAGCAAAATCACTTGGATAGACACTTGGCAAATCCAAGCTTGATCGAGTGCGTAGAGAATGAAAGAATTTTATCTTTCCACATAAAGGTTCAGTTTACTGGATTCGTATAAATATACTTCACATATTGAGTTCGTCTTACGGCGCCGTCTAGGAGTTCTGTGTAGACCCTAATATGATTAGTGTCGATATGTGAAGACTTGTAGGGTAACACCATGTCAATTGTTTCTTCGATCTAAAGGTGTATTGAGAGAGTGTTAAATATTTGATTTGGAATCGAGATATTTAAATTAATAATAACTATGAGATAATTTCTATTTGATCGAAATTATTTAATTAAGTCAAGATTGGATTTTGGATTTAATTAAAATGTGCTGAAAATATTCTGTGAAAAGGGCGAGGCACCGCGACGCCCAATGGGCAGAGCCGCGAGGCTAATTGGGCAGCATGCCAAATCAGATTGGCTTGCTGCAAGTCGTTTTGGGCCAGGCTTTGAGCCGAACCCACAATCTGAATTTCGCCCTAATTTCACCTATACATAGAGCACCTCCTAATTCATTATTTGAGATATTATTCATATATTATTCTAAGTCTTAGAGACCTAGAATAAAACTCTTTCTTGAACCTCTGCCGAATTTCCTAGTTGTTCGAAGGAGGTATACATCAGAGTTCTTGGAACTTGTTGTCGAGGATTAATTGCGTGCGCACCCTCGGAAATTACTAAAAGACTCTAGAGTTTCCAAACCGTAGGTATTCTATCAAAGTATTACGGTTATATATATGTTATGTATTGATGTGTTTTATATTACTACATAATCATCCTACAGTTCGTCGCTTGTTGGGTTTGAAACACAAAATTTTCAAATTCCGTTGCGTACACGAACCCAATGAAAACCTACAGAATATAGTCTAAGTAGGTTATCTTTAAAATTTGAAGGCATTTAGTAGAGACTTGGACTGGTTTTGGACAAGAATTGCAACCGAAAATCGCAGAAGAAGTTTGTCATTGTAGCTAGCAAAGTTTATACACTTCTATATATAGGTGTACACTTTTATATAAGGTAGATATATTTCTATACACTATTATACACTATTATACACTTTTATAAATATAGATACATTTGCTTATATATGTGTAAGAATATTATATAATAATGTTTAATGACGTATAAACACTTCTGCAAAAGATATATTGGTTATACGAAGCTAAAACATATGGCCACACGGATGCAAATATATTTGTGTTGGACCGTATATTTTTGAAAAGTTCCCAAAAATATATGGCTACTTGTTTCTCACTTTATTTAAGTGGTTTCATTTGCATTTTCTCTTTTCATTTGCGCCAGTAAGAATGTGTGAGATATTAACTATAACAGGAGTCAGAAGAGGTAGAGGTATATCGAAAGAGAAATTGGGGAAGGTGATTAGATAAGATATGACACAACTTCAACTTAATGAGGACATGACCCTACATAGGAATGTATGAAGGTCAAGAATTAGTGTAGAAGGTTAGTAGGTAGCCGAGTGTTGTCGCACTTTCATGTGAAGAGGCCGGGGCTAGCCTCCTCACCACTTCTCCTTATTAGTAATATTATGTATTAATCGCGTAGTTTATTTTTTCTTCAATGTTTTATTACTATATGTTACTTCATTTGCTTTGTATTATGTTATTTTGTCATCTTATTTTTCTTATGACCTTGCTTCAAATTCTTCTTCTCTTTTGAGCCGAAAGTCTAGCGGAAACAATCTCTCTACCTCACAAAGATAGGAATAAGGTCTACGTACATCCTACCCTCATTCGTGCCATTTTTTTAATTTACATCGGTTTTACAATTTCAGTTTTCACTAATGGCGGCGTTAGTGAATAAAGTGTATTAGTAATATTGAATAAAGTGAATTAGTAATGTTGGAATTATTCAATACCGTGTATTAGAATATGAATAATATTGAATAGTGTATTAAAATAGAAATAGTATTGATATTGTTAATCTCATGATTTACTATGTATACGAATATTATTGAACATATTGAAAACACTACCAAACAAGGGGCTTAAATTATACCAAAAATAACACTAATATTATTACCAAATAAGGGGCTTAAACTATACCAAAAATAACACCAATGTTATTTTCTCTAATACTTCATGGCAAAGGACCCCTAACAAGTAACAATACATAGTCCATAGGGCTTAAATGAAATTTTAAGAACTTGTAAGCACTCTATTTAACCATTTCAAAGAATAAGAGGACTTGTTTGCACTTGATGCTGCCTGCTTCAATACTGTAAAGAAGAGTGCTAGGGTTTTAGCGTATTACAGAGAGAGATGGGAGGGAAAGGGAAGAAGGGAAGAGAGAAAAATTACAGAGCTGCCCATGGTAGCCCCCCTAGACTTCCTCCCCCACCACCCCCTCATCCATTGATGCAGTGCCCTCTAAGCTTATTCAATTAATGGTCTTTTCAGGTACATAAAATGCACTGAATATAGTTTTAATACATGTAACTGGTGGAAATTAATAGTTTTTCTTAGTTTTCAATGTTTGTTACGAAGTGGGTTTTTCATATTTTCTTATTTTAGGGGATGGGAGAGCTTCAGCGAATAATGCAGAAAGGAAGAAAGGGGATGCTGGTGGTGGCAGTGCTAATGGGAAGGTAAATTCTTGATATTGAAACTTGGGTCCTCATAGTGGAGATAAATTTTGTAGTTTGGTTGTAACAATTTGGTTTTAGTGCTGAGTTTGGAAATTTAGTCTACTAATTGTAGGATGTATAGAGATAGCATGATTCAGGGAACCTCTAGCTTTGGAAAACCCATAATTTGCTCTAAAAGACAATTTTGTAGTTTTTGAATTCAGGTCGAGGTCTATCGGAAACAACCTCTCTACCCACGAAGGTAGTGGTAAGTTCTGCGTACATCTTACCCTCTCCAGACCCTACTTTGTGGAATTATACTGGGTAGGTTGTTGTTGTTGAATTTGCTTAAGGGGGCGGTGGAGTTGGGGAGGGGGACTTTGAAGGAAGCAATGACACCTTTTGTGGGAAAATTTTACTAAACATATATATATATATATATATTTACATTGTTCTTAAATTAATAGATAGAAAAGAAATGACACCACTTAACAAAGATTGTCTTTTGGTGTGCTGGTTAAACGCCTGGTTTTGCCCTTAAGGTTGGAGGTTCGAACTCAACCTGAACAAATTTTGGCAAATATTTAAACGAGCCTCTATCAATCTATTGTTAAAAATTGTGGTTAAGTAGAATTGAACATTAGACCTCTTCTGGCTTAAAACACAACAAAACCAATTGACCGAGGCCATCTCTTATACACAATAGTGATAATTAGTATTATGTATTCTCTCCTCTTTTATAAACATCGACACCGCTTACAAAAAATATCATGCGTATCCCCTGGGGTAACTCATGTTATAGCTTTGGTATATGCATATTAACACATACCGGGAAGAATATGTCATTTCAGTTGAATATATGATGTATCCACAATCTCTCTCTATATTGTAAAGTTATAGATTATGTTAAAAAAGCACCCAAGGGTTTGGCCTAGTAGTGGTCAATGAGGTAGGTTGAGAACCATGAGGTCTTTGGTTCAAATCTTAGCAGAGACAAAAACACTAAGTGATTTCTTCCCATCTGTCCAAGACAGAGATACTTGGTACATGTTGCTGGCGGGAGGTGGCAGGTATCCTGTGAAACTAGTCGAGGTGAGCGCAAGCTGGCCCGGACAACACGTTTAACAAAAAAAGAACTGATTATTTTTAAAAAAGGAAAAGGTAGACTTGGAAAATCTCAGAAGTTTGTTTATTGTCATTGACATGTTTTGAAAGCTTAGAATTGTTCTATGATCAGCTCAAGTAAGCAGTCGAGCTTGAAAATACCAAGTTCAATCAAGCCCAAGTTAAGTCTAGGTTGGGTTCCTAGCAATTTTGTTTGACTCTCTTGCTCATAGTTTTTCTGTCTTCAGCGCTTGTCTTCTTCTATAGGATAAATATTGTTAGTCGGATTTCGCAGCACCCTTCTGCAGGAGAAAAAAGGGTTCTGCTTAGCTATTACATGGGTCAGAAGAGCATAATTGTATTTGCTTAAGTTTTTCCTGAACAAAATACAATCTTTATAAATCTCTGGAATAATTAATTTTATGTTCTCTCTCTAGAATCATATATTTATGTAAGGTTCCTACTTTTGTATACATCTTGTTTTTTTCTGGGACCCGGGGGGGGGGGGGGGTTCCCTGTCACATTAACAGAATAATTAACTTTATAAAAAAAATTCAATTTCAACATGTCAAGAAATAAATAAAAGGTATATTTGAAGTGCCTCAAGAATTTTCTGTTGGTCTCCATTTTAATCAAAACAATAGCCAATGTTCATCTGTATGCTAACTTTGTTGTACCTCTTCAATGCGAGTCATCTTTTCACTTTCTCTTGTTCCAATTATGGTCTTTGACTCCTTGTAATTATAGATTCCGATACTTCCGCTCTCTTGTCTCAGGTAACTTTCATATTGTTGTGAATCATTAGTAATAGAAACTCGAGTTCTCTCTCCTTTCCTTCTGTGTGTTATTGTAAGACCTCCAATGTTTTTCCCCTTCTATGTGAATGTGTTATGTGTTTTATATTAGGTGTTTAAACTTTGGACTTATATGTGTTCCTGAACAGAGAATACATTCAGAAGATCAAGTTCAAGCTAAAAATGCGGGTAACAAAAGTAAAGATGACAAAAGCAGTTTGAGTGGTGTTGCAGCAGAAGAGAAATAAAAAGAGAAAAAGGAAAGAAGTGAAGGACCTTCGGTTTGATACGGCTGAACTGGGCATTACTAGTTCAAAGCGAAAGGAGCGAAAGAAACAGTAAGAACTAATGCCTTGGTAAAAATTCCCTCCTTTACTTTCCTGGCTTAAAGATGGTGACATTTACCGTCAAACTTTATAACGCCATTTGTCCAGATGTTTTTTGGCTGGTATAGCAAAATGTTGTTATAGAGAGCATATAATATAATATAACATGAAATTCTGTTTCAAAGAAAACTTGGTTGTTATAGTGAGCTGTTTTAGAGGATGAATGTTATAGAGAGGTCTGACTGAACTTGAAATAAAATTTTCTATTATATCAGAAGTGAGAGCTGAAGTAGAGGCAAGAGCCATTGTTTTATGTCATCTTAAATATTTATGCTATGTATCTGTTTAGAAGAACAACTAAACCAACTCTATTTCATGAGGGAAGAGGGGTATTCATTTTAACCTGGGGTATTCAAGGGAGTCAAATCCGTAACGTCGCGGTTATGGAGCGTTAAGTTCTTAGGAAGATCATTGTGCAGTAGGTGGTTAATTTGCCGAGGCTGGGCGTTATTCTATGACAAGTTTGACTCAATTCAAATTTCAGTATTAATTTAGCGACTAACCTTTGATTACCATTACCTGTTTTATCTAGTTTAATAGATTGTTTGCTTGTTTCTCCTTTGTTTCTGATGATACTACAAAGCAGCTTAGGTACTGTTTTTTAGATAGCTTGCTACTCCTTAAGACGTAACAATTAGTTGATCATGTTCTACTGTCTATGTTTATGTTGGCATAATGTATTCCTTTCAATTTCACATTTTAATTAGCAATTTGGGTAATTGAGAAACATCTGTTTGTAAGCAAATGAAAAAGGATTCACCCAAATTAACCCTTTTTTGCTGAAGCAAATGTAGTAAGGATTTCACATATTTACTCATTTTGTGATGACATGTTTCATTTCTCATTCTTTTTAGTTTTTTTGGTGTGTTTGGGGGGGGGGGGGGGGTTGGTCTTAGTCATTGCATTGTCTACAGGTTGATACCAAATGGTTTTATTTGGATGTATGCAGCAGGCGTTTGGCAGAAATGAAAAAGAAACACAAAAAGGCCAATACCGATGAAAATATGGATTTTCCTGGCCGTGAAGAAATAAAATTTGGTGAAGTTGTTGAAGCTCCACCTAAGTTGTTTGTTCCAAAGGTACATCCGGATGGCTTTAAATTGTAATACATCAATGTGAATGTGGAGAAAATAACAAAAGTGGTCCCTTATCTTTGGTAATTGGTTCAAAATAGTCCCTTAAGTATTAATTAAGTAGTTTTGGTCCTTTAAGTTTGCCAAAAGTGAGCACTTTTAGTCTCCATCAAAATATTACCATACTCTGTTTAATTTAACCAGAACTGTGGAAAAAAAAACTAATCAGTAACACCGTCATCAAAATTTCAGAAACCGCAACTGAGAAAACCACACCAGATACAAAAAATAAACCAAATATAAGCTGAAAGTTGCACCAGACTCTTGAAATAGACCAAAAATAACATTATCTACAAAATTTGTACTTCCAAATGCGAGTTCCCCTTAATTATTTTTTCACAGTTCCGATTAAATTTAAGTTTGGGAAGTACCTGATGGTGACCAAAAGTGTTTCACGTTTGGCAAAACTTAAAAGACCCAAACTGATCAATTAATACTTAAGGGACTATTTTAAACCTACTAGCGAAGATAAGAGACCAGTTTTGTCATTTTCTCCTCGCATTGACATCTGAACTTTGCCTATGCTTATGGAATTGACCTTGTTATATACTGCTATTCTTGTATTCTCGTTATGAAGGCATTCAAGAATAATGCACACAAAATAACGCACATGATGCTTCTAAAGAAAGACTTCGATTGCAAGCAGTTGAGGCCTATAGGCAGCGGAAAGGATGGACATCAAGACTCGGGATTCAGATTTCTCCACTCGTCATAGAGCCTCCATTGGTATAGTTATCCAGGAAAAAGATGAAGATCTACACTGTCGACCATGTAATATCCAGGGTAGAAGAAATAAGGAAATACTTGTCACAGGAAAAGTTAAAAGGAAAAAAAAAACGAAAAGGAAGTGGAGGGTCAGTTTAATTATACAATGTATGAGTTTTTCTTGTAGTTTATTAAGCACCAATGTCGCTGGACGAATGTACAGGGATATACTATAGATGCTAATTCAGTTTTGCATTGCATGCTTTTATTGTCAACCGGCTTATGTTTATTTTCATCTTTTCTTTTGTATCCTCACTGGATAACGATGACCCGTGCTGTGCACGAGACCAACATTATAGACTTCGAAATGGTTTGTTTCTTTTGAAAAAATTACCTAATGTAACTGATTATGCTCCATAATTACATTTTATAGCGATACTTTTAAATAATTACAAAATATAGCTATCTTTTACATTTTGTAGTAGATATACGTTGATACACATTCCTAATTGTAGACGTAATTTTTGTATTATACAATATCGGTGTATATGTTACGTTTTGTAAGGAAAATAGTGCCATACTTTTGTCAATATTAAACTACAATTTAGTGTTTTCTCAAAGGTCCAAAAGTGTTTCTAGATAAAAGCCAATGTACTTTTTTTTTTATCTTAAAAGTAATTTCTGCTATTACTTAGAAAAAAAGTTTTAAAAGCTTGTTAAACACCTCAATCCTTTAAAATATTTTTTTATAAAAAATAAACACCGTTAACTTCTCGAAAACTTGGCGGCAATTAGATTCCTGAATTCATTAGAAGGATAACACCTCTCCTTCCTATAAAAGAATTGTTCGAAAGGGGCTTCCTTAAAGTAAAAGAGCAAGCCAAACAGGATTGAATTCAGCACCCTCTTCAACATTTAACCTACCACAATTAAGAGATTTTGGGTTCGAGTTCTGAATATGAAAAAATTCTTAGTAGGATTGAATAGGCCTAAGCAACGCGAATCCGGATCAAACTCAAGGTACTGGACATTTTGTCTGTTTAGTATGAGTTTAGTCTGTTTAGTATGAGTTTAGTACATGCTTAAGTATGAGTTTTACATGCTTGAATAAAAGACTTTTTGGTGGTGATTGATAAACGTTGTGTTTGGATTTTTTGAGACTCATTCTTTGTCTTGTTTGTTTTGTTAATGACTAATTTAATCTCTATAGTCTGAGTTGAATTTAAAAAAATGTCAACTTCAGATTTGTAAGAAAGAGAACCTTACAATTACCTTTGTTTTTAATACCAAATTATTTTTCCAGAAGAATTTGGTTTTATTAGTTAAAAATGTCCATGGTCAACAAAAAAACCGATTCTATGTAAGAGGACCTTAGAAAAACTGTTATTGCAATGTGAAAATGTATTGTACCTACCAGGGGAGGGAGGATTGTTAATATCCCCTCTGTCCCAATTTATGTGACATACTTTTTTTTTGTTTATTTAAAAAATAATGTCACACTTCCTTATTTAGAAATAATTTTACATATTTTACCCTTTATGAGATGATATATAACTAACACAAATTTCTATGACTTATTTTAGATCATAAGTTTAATTTTTTTTTCTTTCTTAAACTCCGAGTGCCTAGTGAAACTTCACCACATAAATTAGGATGGAGGGAGCATGTCTTTTTCATTTTTGTCATAAAGGCAGTTGTTCACTTCCGTTATTTCCTTTTATGACATTCTTTGATATGCTACTATTGGAAAAACCTCTCTACCTCCCAAGATAGAGGTAAGGTCTGCGTACACTCTACCCCAGCCGCACTTGTGGGATTACACTGGGTATGTTGTTGTTGTTGTCCTATAGGCAATTGACTCACCAACTACTTGTTAAAAGTCTCTGCTGGAAAGAAAGTTCATCCAATAATTGATCATCAATACCCTTTCTGGATTTTCTCTTTACACAGTTTCAAAGTTTTCTCTAAATTCAATCTGATAAAAGCAAGCATGGTTTGGTGGGAAGCAGTGTTATCTCCAGCTCTGCAGTTTCTTTTTGACAAATTAGCTTCAGGGGAAATCCTGAACATACTTAAAAGTATGGAATGTTAATGAAGTGTTACTTGACAAACTCAAGATATCTTACTTCATCAATACAGCTATGCTTGATGATGCAGAAGAGAAACAATACCTCAATCTAGCGATCGAGACTTGGATCAACATGCTTAGAGACGTTGTGTTTGAAGCTGATGACACTCTTGATGAACTGGCTACTGAAGCCTTGAGATGCAAAATAGAGCCAATACTTTCTCAGCAGGTGCGTAGTAGTTGGAACTTTATCGCAATGAAATCAAGAATAGAAGAGCTTATAACTAGACTCGAATACATTGCAAAGAAAAAAGATATTCTTGGTTTAGACACTAATAAAAGGTCTTGCTATGGAAAGTGTGTAGGGGTCCAAGTACTCCATTGTTACTTGGATCCCATGTTTATGGAAGGTATGCTGAAAAAGAGGAACTAATTAAGCTATTGGTTTCTGATTGTGATCATGATACAAATAGAGTTGCTCCCTTTTGTGTAATTCCTCTTATTGGTATGTGAGGGACTGGCAAGACAACTCTTGCTCAGATTGTTTATAATGACAAGAGAATTTGTGAGGCGTTTGACGTGAAAGCTTGGGCTTGGGTGTCTGATGATTTCAAAGTAACAAGTATAACCAAGTCACTGTTTGAATCTGCTACTGCCAAACCCTTTGACACAAATAGCTTGGAAATCATTCAGAATGGTCTGAAGCATCTATTCAGCAAAAATAGATTCTTGATTGTCTTAGATGATGTATGGACTGAGAGCTGTAGTGACTGGAATGAGCTGTTGATCCTTTTTTTCGAGGGGGATCAAAGAAGTAAAATAATCGTGACAACACGAAATGAAGGGGCTGCGTCAATCATTGGAACGCTTGCACCTTACCGTCTACAGGAAATGTCACATGATGCTTGTTGGTCTTTGTTCTTGCATCATGCTTTTGGTCATGGTCGAGGCGTAGACATGCATATGAGTTTGAAAGAAATTGGAAAAGAGATCGTGAAGAGGGTAAAGCCTTGCCTTTAGCTATCAAGACTCTAGGAGGTATGTTGGCCTCGAAATTAGACGTTGCTTATTGGACTAAAGTCTTGAATAGCGATTTGTGGGATTTGCCTTCCAAGAAATATTCTGTTCTACCGTCTTTAAGATTAAGCTACCATCATCTTCCACCAAATTTAAAGAGATGCTTTGCATACTGTTCAATATTCCCGAAAGGGTATGAGTTCAACAAGAAAGATCTAGTCTTGCTGTGGATGGCAGAAGGATTCGTGCAGCCAGTTGTGCAGATAACTATGGAGGATGTAGGCAATGGAAATTTTACTGAACTTCAATCTAGGTGCTTTTTTCAAGAATCCTCGCAAAATAAATCTCTCTTTGTGATATATGCTCTAGTACATGACTTGGCACTTAGTGTTTCCAGGAAAACATGTATTCAGCTGGAGGAAAATTGGAAAAGCAGATTTTACCAGAATTGCGAGAAGGCTCACTATTTCTCATGCATTCGTAGTAAATATGACGTCTTCAGAAAATTTGAAATGCCCAGTGATGTGAAACGTCTGCGCACCTTCTTACCATTAGCACCATTACAAGGAGCTGAATTTTGCTATTTAACAAAGAAAGTACTGTCTGATATTTTGCCTAAGTTAAGCTGCCTTCGGGTGTTATCTCTGAGCTATTATGAGATTCCGGAATCCATTGGATGCTTGAAACATCTTCGCTTCATCAATTATTCATAGACAGAAATTAAATGCCTCCCACAGTCGTTCAGTGATCTTTACAATCTACGAACCTTGTTACTACACAACTGTGATTATCTCATTGAGTTGCCTGCTGACATTGGAAAACTGCTCAATCTACGCTACCTTGATGTTAGTGGAAGTGGTATACAAAAGATTCCTCTGGGACTAGATACATTGGTGCGCCTCAGGACATTGCCAGAGTTTGTAGTGGGTATTAATGTTTCTAGTATCAGGACATTACCAGAGTTTACAGTGGGTACTAATATATCCGATCAAAAACGTATAAGTTATGGTATAGGTGAATTGAGTAACTTGTTGCACCTCGAGGGTTCACTTTCAATATTGAATTTGGAAAATGTGGATAATGTGGATAATGTTTGGGATGCACACAAAGCTAGTTTGATAACTAAGAAGCAACTTACTGAGTTATTGCTTTAATGGAGCGACGCTTTTGAGTACTCGGAGAAGGCTAGAATGGCAACTGATGTTCTTGAGTTGTTACGACCCCATCAAAATATAGAGAAGGTTACCATCAAAGGCTATGGTGGCACACAACTTCCTACTTGGATTGGGAATCCTTCATTCTATAAGCTGGTTTCTTTGAGTTTAAGCAATTGCAAAGGCTGCCGGATTCTACCATCACTAGGTCAGCTCCCTTCACTCAAACATCTCATGATTAAGGGACTTAGTGAGATAAAAAGCATCGGTGATGAGTTTTTTTGGCTATAATTCAACCACATTGACCTCTTTTGCATCGTTAGAGACCCTAACCTTTACAGAAATGCTGGAATGGGAAGATTGGTTATTTGGTTGTGATGGAGATAGGGAAGCATTCTCTATTGTCTTGGAGATCCACCTGGAGTGTCCTAAACTGCGGGGCAAATTACATGACGTCCTTCATTGCCTTGTAAAGCTTGTGATTTACGAGTGTCAACAATTGGATTCTTCTCTTCCGCGACTTCCAGAACTTCATGAGTTGGAGCTAAGGAGATGTAACATTAGGTTGATTAGCAACCCACGTGAGGTGACGAAACTCGCTTCTTTACAACTGTATAATCTTTCAAATGAATATCTACCAGAAAGTTTCCTGCAAAACTTGACCACAGTTGAGAGATTGATTATCAGTGGTTGTTTTGAGCTTTTGCATCTATCGAGGAACAAGAATGAATTGCAGTACTTAACATCTCTTCGGCGTCTGGTAATTAGGAATTGTGACTTACTGGTGTCCCTTTTTGAGGATGGGCAGAAATTGCCTCATGGATTGGAATATGTAGAACTGCATAGTTGTCATAATCTACAGAAGTTGCCATCTTTACTTCATACTTTAACGTCCCTCGAAGAAGTTATAAACACAGATTGTCCAAGGCTGGAATCTTTTGCACGGAAGATATTTCCTTCTAACTTAAAAGGCCTTGCCATTCAAGGATGCAGTGTGGAGTCTTTACCTGAATCTATGATGAACAAGATCTCATATCTCGAGTATTTGTCCGTCCACATGTGTTTAATTCTAGCTTCTTTTCCAAGAGATAGTTTCTTCCAACCACATTTCAGCAGCTGACAATTGAGAAATGCCTAAATCTGGAGTTTCTTCATGAAGGGATAATGCATAGCAGCAATACATCTCTTCAAGTATTGGAGATTTTCGATTGCTCTTCTATCTCATCGTTCCCGGGAGGCCAACTGCCAAAAACGTTGAAAACGCTCACGGTTTGGAACTGCTTCAATCTCGAGGCATTACATGATATCAGAACTGAAACAATGTTTCTTGAATCGTTAAGGGTTGGGAATTGTACAAATCTCAAGAACTTGCCTCATGGCTTGCACAAGTTGTTGAATCTTAATTACTTGGAAGTTGATGGTTGCCATGGTATTGAATGCTTTCCCGAAGAAGGCCTTCCACAAAACCTTACAAAAGTACTAATCCTCGACTGTGAGAATATGAAGTCCCTTCCGAAGTGGATGCAGAACCTCACATCTCTTGAAGAGCTTCAACTATCTAATTGTCCTTCCATCACATCTTTCCCGGAGGGCGGTTTTCCCACTAACCTTGTGTCTTTGGATGTGAAAGATTGCAAGAATCTTATGACAATGTCTGAATGGGGATTGCACAGGCTTGCCTCTCTTAGAAGGCTGACAATTCATGGGATCAGTTCAAATCTTTCTACTTTTCCTGAACGGTTGCTTCCATCAACTCTAGAAACACTCGATATCATTAAGTTGTCAAATCTGGAATCTCTCTCCCTGGATGCAAAATCTCACTTCACTTGAAAATTTGAAGGTCAAGGATTGTCGAAAACTTCTTTCTTTGCCAAAGGAAGGGGTGCCACCGATGCTTTCCTATCTAGAGATAAGTGGATGTCCCTTGCTTCAACAAAATTGTGAGTGGTCCAAGATAGATCATATCCCTTGCATTGTAATGTAGGTTACAAGATGGATTCGAATTGCCCGTTTTGGCCCAACAGACCTCACGGATTTGTCCCTTGGGTTACACCATCATCGAGTCCAAAAGTGCGCGTACCATGTGAACTTATGCTATGCCTTATAAAGTTCTTCACTTTTCCCACCCATTCCGATATGAGATTCGACTAAGGTGTCATGTGGACCCCTTCTTCAGAAGCTTTCCAGTCCTTCTGTTTGACCTGTTCTCGTCGACCCGCCATCCGTCATGGGCATTACACGAATGCATGTTTATCTCTTGGAGTCCTGAGATAAACAGTAGTGATCTTGATGTGTTAACAAGAGGTATGCCAATATTCATCTGCATGTATTTTACATATCCTTCAGAATTAACATCTTTATCCTGTTTTTTAGTTTATATCCCCTTACACGACGTTTTAATTAATAAATAGGTCGATGAAGTGGACAACCATCGTCTTGCTGTGTATATCGATTGTCAAGCTATGGTGCTCGGAATTCCAAAAAAGATGATGCACATGTGTTGGATCCTCCAAAAATGCACTACTTTTGGACGATCTGACACACATGCATGCGGTGACATTTTTGAAGAGTTCGAGCAACATAGCTGTCAATCAATCTTTTGAAGGTTTCTTGAATTAAATATTGCTTGATTGAACTGATACATCCAATCAATAGTTCAAAAGTTTACTTTTTGCGTTTCTGTAGGATGAAATTAGACTTCCAATGCAAGAGAAGGGTTCATGCAAGTAATGAGTGTTATATTGAATTACTAGAAAGTCATCTTATATAGAAAAATTTGACACTTTCTACTGTATTGTATTATACATACTTAGCATTGACATCTGTAGTTTGCCTATGCTTACGGCATTGACCTTGTATATACTGCTATTTATTTGGTAAAATGTATTTATATTCTCATTATGAAGGCATTCAAGAATATGAGTTTCCTTTGCTGGATCCAAGCATACACGTTGGTTATTGCTGATAACTTTGTTTCAAGGAATTAAGTGCTAGTTTTACTTCTCATTGGTCCTTTTTCAGATGTCTATTGCTTAATGGTGAACATGAAACTAAAATGAAAGATGCGCAAGGATATAAGATCATGAAATGAGATGTTGCTCGTGGAATTTGGTTTCCCTACTTTCATTAGAAAAGTTATTTTTCTCATTTTTAAAAAACTTGCTTTTCTAGAGAAAAAATATTTCAAAAATTTTAATCAATCAATTATGAAATTATTGAAAATATTTTCCTCCATACCAAACACAACCTACAAGTCCAACTAACATGGGTTTAGCCCAAATATTTTTGGAAGAAATTGGCAAACAGTCACTTTTTGGACTGTTATTAAGCTTTAGCCAGCTTTTCAAAACTATTCAAAGTTTAGCCGTTTTGTAATGCGGAAATAAAATTTGAATAAAATTATCCCTAGCTAAAAAATGGAAAAAAGTCGAACAATGTGGTAAAGTTTGAAACTTCTACATATGAAACTCCAAAATATTATATCGGAGTTCAAAAAATTCGTAGAGTTTAAATGTGTAGTTCGAACTCTAGAAAAATATACTGGAGTTTCAAATGTATAAGTTCTAACTCCATCACTCATAGAAATAAAATTTCAGGAAAGTGTCATCAAATTCGAAGAGGTAGAATGAGTGAAATATTCTTTTAACAATAATTCACATGAGTGAAATAGTAACATTAATTTGTATCTATTTTATTCTCGGTATCTATCAAAAAACAAATTTGTAATATTATTTAACTCATGATACCTGAAAATATTATTTCACTCTAATATTACAAACTTGACAAATTCTTCTAGTTAAAAATGCATGAATTTTTCTAGGGATTTGAACTAATAAAGGTTTCAAACTCCAAAAATTTATGGAGTTTGAATTGAACATTTGAAAGTCGAACTCTAATATATTGTGCTGGAGTTTTACTTGTTTAAAGTCATGTGCTGAAATTGTATTTTTATCTAGATATTATTCCTCTTTAAAAAGTGACTATTTCTCAATTACATTTGAAATGGTATCTAAATACTTCATCCGTCTATATTGGATTTGACACCCTTAAGAAGAATAAGTAGAATGGTAATTTTATTATAACACCCATAATTATAGATCGTGTTATTTTTTGGGACATGAGTTGGAAATAAGTAATAATAAGAGTAAAATAGGTATAAAATGATGAATTATTTTTAATTTTCAAATTGAACAAATAAAAGTAGACATCTCTTTTGTATAGTGGACGGACAGTATTAACAAGCTATCCAAAAATTGGCAATACTAATTAATTTTTACAACATTTTTTTATTGGCCACTCCACTTTCCTTCAAGCATCTCGAGGAAAATATGTGCATATGTTCGAGGTTATAATTGACCCTACACAATAGTAATTCAAAAACTTGGAAATTTCCAATGTGCCTTCTTTGTTGTTTTCTTTCTCACACTTTAATGGTCCCAAAAATCTATATGGTTATATTGCACTTTCATATACTTTTATTTTTCAACTCGATATCAGTTTCAGGTTAATTTGTTATTTTTTAATGTTTTAAGGAAATTTAAGTTTGCATTAGTAGTAAGTATCATTGTTTTTTGTTAATTGGCATTTGATAGTACTCTAATCTTTTGTTGTTTTCCTTTTTCCCTTCTTACTACAATCTAAACATCATTTAATCTCAAACAAATTAAATGAATTAAAAGCACACGCAAAGTAGTGAGACTTCATAAACAAATCCAACATTGAACTGGTTAAGCATATTATGGTCAAGCTTGAAAAATTTAAATTCACTACAGAAATAAAAAGCTAGAAAAGAATATTCAATCAATATAATTTTCTAAGGTTTTTACCATACGTAAAATGAAAGGAACCTATCAGAATTATGTGATTCTTGCATATCACGATGTTGTCCCACTCTTATGTTGCTTTAATTCAACTTCTAGAAATTCCTTAATGTCGAATATATTACCCAAATAAAATGTAAATGAGTCATAATGCATTACTCAAAGTAGTACTTTATAACAAAAAGTTTTTCAAGTTAACATCAAGGCTAGCTTAACACAACTAAGGAATCAAATCAAAATAAACTTGTAAAAATGTTTCTTCTAATGAGTTTAGCGGTATAAACTTATCCATACTAGATGACGTTAGTTACCAACTTAAAATATGCATGATATGAATTTATATTTAAAATTCTTTCACTTAATCATTGATTAATTGATATATGTTTCACTTTATTAAATTACTTAATCATAATAAATTAAAATTAGATATAAACACTCGATACATATAAGTTTTTACATGAGTTTATGATTAATGTGATCATATTTTGATCAAACTACAAAATGTGTCAAAATATATAGAGAGAAAAAGCAAATTATTCATTTATCTCAATCTTTTTGTTTTGATTTCGCACACGATGTTCGGTATTCATTTTGAGGTCCGATTAATTTGAATTCGCGTCGAAAAATTCGTTTATAAAATATTTCCTGTCAAAGGCGATTCAATTTTCATGACTTGAATTCAAGAATTTTAATTAAGAATAAATGAGTACTTACTATTTATCACTCCACTGCAACTTTTAATAGTTCATTTTTTTTTCCAATCTTTCAACAATTTACTAAACCTATTTAAGAAAATATCATCAATCTGCTCATTAAATCTTATGCTTGTTTTGAGGAAAGTCCCATGGACAAGAAATTGAAATCCAGACCACTATAAGTAACCATCAAAGATTGTGTTTGGATGAAGTGTCGTCTAACTTATAAGAAGTTTCGTTCGAACATGAGATTAAGGAAAAAATTAATAGGGAGTGTTTTCCTCTTTAATGATCCTACGCAATATGAATTCAGATATAGAATAAAATTATTATCGCTATGAGGTGGAGACTTATTCGTCTAAAATATATATTTACACCAAACTAATTTAATTTATTATGATTAAATAATAAAAGTATATGTTAGACAAAAATTGGTGGGAACTTGACATTGGTAAGTTTTTAGCATCAGTATGACACAAATGAATGATTTGGCCTAACATAATTGGCTAGTTGTTAAATAAACGACGCAACAAATGGGAGTTTCCGTTGTGCATATATAGATCTAAAACCACCACTCTCAGATCTCCGAGCAACAATTAAAGTGTTGCATTTTGTCGGTGATATACTCCTCCCTTGCACGTCTCTTCTTCTTCCATCGGTGCTTTCTGTAACTGAATTTTCTTCATTTGATGTAGAAGCTTAAATGTTTGCAGTAGCTTTAACTTATATCCTGTATAAATAGAAAAAGAATGTGGGCACACAAATATCTTTTGACTTTGTTTTCGACATTTATTTCTTAAATTTGTATAAATTAATTAGGATGGAGAGAGTAATAAATTTCTATAAATACTTGATTGTGCAGTAAGATTTACTCATAAACTTTAAATTTTGGATCCGGCTCAGGTGTCACTATGCGTCCTGTGTGTTTGTAACAACAGGCACGGATTAGTACATACATAGGACTTGTTCTCGTATTTGAAGTTTTTATTCCATGATTGTGTTGATCCTATTTTGGTTTTAACAAGTGTAGCTGAAAAGGGTGAAATTTTGGCCATGGAATGCAGGGAGAGTTGCTGAGAACTATAGATCAAATGGCTGCAAGGAAACCTGGTTTAATTGCTCTATTCGATGTCGATGGAACTCTTACAGCACCTCGGAAGGTATGATTTACCTACTTGTGTTTGCTGGTTTTGTTTGATTGTTCCTGTTGTTTCTTTTACTAATTGTAGATTCATTTGAGTTTATGTACAATTGCATTCTTGTGGAGGGTCTTGAATAGAGTAGAATGGTATATATGATTTGTGTAGCTGACTCCGACTTGTGTGAGATTGAGGCGCAGTTGATTGATTCATTGTATTCTTGCTTGCCTGTACATTTATTTTCGTAAGAAAATTGTCATGATTTTTAAGTGTTCTGATGCTTACTTTCTTCCTTTAACTTTGAAATAGATTTACCAGTAGTGACAGTTAATCATCTCCATAAGGATACGAATAATCTTCTTTGGAAAATTTCAGGAATCTACTCCAGAAATGTTGAAATTCATGCAGGAACTTAAAAAGGTAGATGATTCTTTTGATATACTCCTTTTTTCCTTCGTTCTCTTTTCCATATATATTTTCGATCTTTAGCTTAACAAGTTTGTCCACCTGCAGGTTGTTACTGTTGGAGTTGTTGGAGGTTCTGACCTTGTAAAGATATCAGAACAGCTTGGCAAGACAGGTTAGCTTAACTAGAATATATACTAAGCTTGGAGTTGAGATGATTAAAGGTTTACAAACTTCAGATTTTGTTGGTAGGATTTGTAATTAAGGTGCTATATCAGCTCATTAGAGCTCATGTTTCTAGCTCAGTATCTAAAATTCCTCTGATCCTCTCAGCGTTAGGCAAGAGTAGAACTGGTTTCTGTAGCCAAGAGCCCTGAACTGAGTTTTGACTTCAAAAACAAAAGGACCTTTCTACTAGCAACTTATACGTAGCCTTATGATTATAGCTCCATGTAAGCTTGTTGAAATGTAACTTTTCTGTCTAACTTTAGTGCTAAACATTTTTTGAGGTCATGCATTAATGAAAACTACCAGTAGAAAGTGAAGCAGTGTCATAAGGTGGTAACTCCCTCCCAGTGGCGGAGCCAGGATTTTCACTAAGGAGGTTCAAAATAGGATTTTCGCTAAGGGGGTTCAAAATATAAAAAAGTTAACACATGAAGAAGCCAAAGGGTGTTCAACATCTACTATATATACATAAAAAATAATTTTAACCATGTATAAACAATGTAATTTCCGCCAAAGGGGGTTCAGATGAACCCCCTGCGCCCTTCCTGGCTCCGCCCCTGCTCCCTCCCCCTAAAAGAGAAGGAGAAAATAATTAAAAACATGAAAAGAAAGAATGCAAAATATTTATGATTTGATCACTCTTACTGCTTTGCTTTATCTGTCACTATCTGGAGTTAAATTTTAAACATTGATGTCCGGTGAATCAAAAGAAAAGTATTATGTCAAAAGAATTAATAAAAAGAAGTTTATCAATGATCTCTCGCGGTTCTGCGGTGATTCTTTCCATCTCTGTGGTTCGAGCAGTCAAAAGAAGATGATGATTAAACCACTTAAAACAATGTGTTCCTTCTCTTTCTGGAGTCTCATGAAAGCCAGCCTGAAAGTTTAATTCACATGGGGCATAGTTCTTCCATCATGCAAATCTGAACCATACTTATACAGAAGCCTTGGTTCTCATATGTGCCTATTAACTGATCTTTCTAATGTTTGTGATGCAGTTACGACTGATTATGATTATGTTTTCTCTGAAAATGGCCTTGTAGCACATATGGATGGCAAGCTTATTGGAAAACAGGTAATGGCTAAGATTTGATATCTTATCTCTATTTTACTTGTGAGTGCAGGTTCATTTTGTCACAACATGTGATATTTGGATACTGTATGTATCCTCAAGCTTAAACTTGTTGCCACAACATTAGCACTTTGTACCAAGTCAAAACTTCTCTTAAGATATGCAACAAACACACAGTTGCTATTCTCTATACATGCTAGAGTTGGGTCCTAAACTTGTAATTCAAATTCTGATATGATTTACATGGAAGTTGGAACCTCTCTCAATCACAGCCATTTGACTAGATAATAGTCTTATCAAATATGGAACAACCGAATAACTTGAAGAAATTTTTTTCTTTCCATCTTCAAAGTGCATTGCTTCTTTCAGTCTCCTTAGTTGCTAATTAGCAGGGTGATTTCTTTTGAAATGACATGACTCCCTGTATCCAGAGCTTGAAGACATTTCTCGGAGACGAGAAGCTCAAGGTTAGTCAATGCGTTTTGCTTATTAACGAGGAAATATTTTATTTCTGTAAAAGTGCAAAGAGGGGAACATAGTCAACCAAGTGCAGTTCGATAAAGGCTTAGTGATCCTTGTAATTCTTTGTTGATAAGATAACTTGCGAAAAATAATTTCGTGGAAACAATAAATTAGTCTCTGCCTGTGTACCTTTATGAATAAGATAAAGGCTAACTTGACTAAGAGCTAAAAAGAGAAAGATTACTATGTAATTTATATTTTGTTAAAAGCTGCTTTGACGTGGTATTTCGTAAGTTCACCACAGTAAGGCTTATGATAGTTAATAAAAATCTGTGAACTGAGCTTTTTTACATTCAATGAAGAGTTAATTATTTATGTTTAGTGCTCACAATTGGGTGAGAATTCATATTAGTTGCTTAGGCTCACCCAATTGAATTAGAAATGGGTTTATATGTACACGGCCAAGATATATTTTGATGGGGATGCAAATGATATGCAGGAATTTATTAACTTTACCCTCCACTACATTGCTGACTTGGATATCCCAATAAAGAGGTGAGCATATCAAAGGCTATGTTGCTTGGATCCTCCAAAAACCCGGGAATATTTTTGAAGGATCCAAGAAATATAGATCAAAGGTTGAATTATTTGCTTCTTTGTGGCAAACATCTTAATCATTCTCCTTTGCAGAGGGACATTCATTGAGTTCAGAAGTGGCATGTTAAATGTGTCACCTATTGGGAGGAACTGTAGTCAGGAAGAAAGGGATGAATTTGAAAAGTATGACAAGGTATAGACAACCGCGTTAGTGTCACATATATGTTTTGCCGCAATTACCTCTGGACCGATTCTTTTTCACTGTACCTTAAAGACAAAACTATATTTAGGTACAGAAGATACGTGAAACAATGGTATCAGTGCTCAGAGAAAAGTTTGCACACCTTAATCTCACCTTCTCCATTGGAGGCCAAATTAGTTTCGATGTGAGCATCTTTAAGCCTTTGCTTGTGCGCATTAATCCTTGAATGTTTAAAGTGTATTATTGACATATGATTTGGGGATCTTGCTACAGGTTTTTCCCCAAGGCTGGGATAAGACTTATTGTTTGAGATACCTTGAAGAATTTAATGAGATTCACTTCTTCGGAGACAAGACATACAAGGTAGTCTAGTCTTTAGTTAATGATGTGCTTGAAGCTTTCTCGTCATGGTCGGGATGAAACAATAGTCCTGATTTTTACTTGAACAGGGAGGAAATGACCATGAAATCTACGAGTCTGAGAGAACTGTGGGTCACACAGGTCTGCCTAAAATTTCATTCTTTTGATGTTTTAGTAATTATCCGCTTGCATAATTACTCGAGGAATCACATTACCAGCTATTTGTTTCTTTGTCTCTTTTTTCCAGTTACTAGCCCGGAGGACACAGTGAAACAGTGTTCTGTTATATTCCTCGACAAGGATAATGGAAGTTCTTAAGCTTGTTGCAGTTTTCCGAAACACAATTGTATGCTTGTAACCTATGCACGACAGAAATGAATAATTGCAAAATTCTTGTATTGAATTTACTCATCAAAATTATAATATGAATGTAGTACTTTTTTGTGTAAATTTTTGTTCAAGGATTATTTTCTACACCATTCTTGTGGGGCAAAATACCGCAATATTGTTTTACTCCAGGGATATGTTTGATCTCAGCACAACCATATTCCTTCCTCCACACTTGGGGAGGTCTTTATGTGAACATTAACCATGATAGCTATGAAGGTTTTACAAGCAATTTCCCACCCAAAATTCGACCTTACACTCTTTCAATAAGGGCAGAAACTTCACTCGTCGAGTAAAGAATATCATGAATTTAAAAGCAAAGCATGGCAGGAACATCATACTTGTGCCATCTGAGGGTCATTCACCCACTTCTTGTACTAACCTAAACCCATTTTGTTTAATATAGAGAGCCACTGTTTTGCTGATTGACATCATAGGCTGTATTTTATCTAAAGCTTCTAGGAAGTCATCCATCGTAACTGGAATTTTCAGAATCTCGGCCTTAGATATGTTCTTAATCTCATCTGTGGCTTTCCCTGCAATCTTTCGTCTCATGCCATTTAAAGAAGCATCTCTGCATATGTTTGTTAGATCGTCTCCATTGTAACCTTTTGTTCTTCGTGCCACTTGCTCAATATCCAACCCAGGAGCTAACGGGCATTCAATTTCTAGAATCTAGAGCAGGTTCTACAGTTTAACCGAAGACATTTCTACGCCACATGCAGTGCGAAAAATATTGAAATTTATTTATACATATGATGAGATCACATTCATTTTGAATCCAGTAACTCTAAATCCTAGATTTCCCTTAAAATGAGTAGCAGTTCTCCATCATATCACAAGAGCAGAGAAAATATTTGAGTTTGCTTTCAAGCCGCAATGTAACAAAAGCTTATGTATAAAATTCTGACAGAATCCTAACATCACACCCTTCCTTCTCATTTTAGTAACTTAAAAGCTCTATTGAGATGTAACCATAAGTTATCTTATTCTTTTTATTTATTTGAGAATGGTAACAACAGAAGGCCTCTTATTATTAGCTTTTATTTTTTCTTTTATATATCCTAATATTCTATTCATTGTAATATTAATAATCACCGGACTGTAATAAGCAATAACATAGTATAGCTTACTTAACTTGCTAGTTCAGTAAATCTTCTTTGTAAGTCAGAGCGTGATCATAGTTATTCCTTTTAGAGTTAATGGTCAAAACCATACCTGAACTATCACTTTTTGCAATTTCCACACCCTAACCATCAGTTGTTCCCTTTACCTACCTGAACTATCACCATCTATGTTTTCAGGTAGGAAAAGAGAACAGCTGATAGTTGAGGTGTTTTTTTATAATACATAGATAGATGGTGATAGTTTACATAGAAAAAGGAAACAACTGATACTCATAAAAAAATGACAATTGAGGTGTGTTTTTGACCATATCTCTTCCTTTTATTGAGTTTGATCATCGAACCTATTCTTTTGAGTAGAGATATATGATGATAATATAGCAGACGTACATATCCATTACAAGACAAAAACCATCCAAAACAATGATAGCTTACCAATATTGGTTGTAAGTTTATCTTTAAAACTCCTTACGACTCTTAAAATCAGGAAGCGGGATGTAAATCTGCTTTTCTAGCCGCCTCCTACAATAGCACAGTGAATCACCAATTAAACAAGTTCAAGAGATGAAACTAAACATGAAAGAAATAATCCCCTTGATTATTTTCATTAATTGTAAGGTCTATATACAAGTTACAAAATAAGAGAATCCTATTCCTATTCTATTCCTAAAACCTTATTCTACCATAATTGTAACTATACAATTATGGTAAGTGTACAATACTAATTAAGGTAACCTTTACACTACAATATACTACAAATATATATACCATATATACAAGATTGTAATCTGCCCACTGTAACCGTGATGGGCTCCCGAGATGGGCCACTGCCCACTGTAACCGTGATGGGCTCCCGAGATGGGCCACTGCCCACTGCCGATTGGGCCACTGTCCACTGCTTTGCTGGGCCATTGCTTCTGTATACATGTGATATACACTTCTGTATATTAAGTGTATATCATGGGTATATTACCATGCTTAACACACCCCCGCAGTCATAGCGGACGGTCTTCGAATGCTGAGACTGTCCCTAAAATCTTCAAAAAGGACAGAGGGAAGACCCTTTGTAAAGATGTCTGCAATCTGATATCTCGACGGGACGTGACAAACGGGTACCTAACCCCGGGCAACCTTTTCACGGACAAAGTGAATGTCCATCTCGATATGTTTAGTGCGTTGGTGCTGAACCGGATTACCAAAAAGGTAGATGACACTAATATTATCGCAACAAACCAATGTTGCCTTTTGAATTGGACAATGAAGCTATACAAGCAAATTACGTAACCAACATGATTCTGAGACCACATTGGCTACCCCTCGATATTCAGCCTTGGCACTTGAGCGGGATAGAGTCGCCTGACGCTTCGCAGACCAGGAGACCAAGTTGTTGCCAAAGAACATACAATAGACAGACGTAGACCGTCTGGTGTCTGGACAACCATCCCAATCAGCATCGGTGTATGAGACAAGTATGGATGTAGATGAAGGATACAAATGCAAACCATAGTCCAGTGTACCCTGAATATACCGAATGATGCGTTTGATTACATTCATTTGCTCAACTCTGGGATCATGCATGAATAAACACATCTGCTGAATAACATACGTAGTATTCGGTATGGTAAAGGTCAGATACTGAAGGGCCCCAACAAGACTGCGATAGCGGGTCTGATCCTCGTAAGGGACACCGACTGCGGCACCAAGCTTGGGCTTAGCATCAACTAGAGTGGAAGTGGACTTACAGGAGGACATCCCGGCTCTCTCGATGATCTCAGCCGCATACTTTCGTTGAGACAAGAACAATCCATCTGAATGACGCTTGACAACAATCCCCAAAAAGTAACTCAAGGACCCTAAGTCTTTCATAGCAAACTCAGAGCTGAGCATGGTCATGATAGACTGGCATAAGACATCGGAAGAGGCAGTCAGAATGATATCATCCACATACAACAGGATGTAGGCCAATGATGAACCACGTCGGTAGATGAACAAAGAATTGTCTGACCTGCTGTGAGTGAACCCAATGGTCGAAACATAGTCAGCAAACCTTGTATATCAGGCCCGTGGTGACTGCTTAAGCCCATATAAGGACTTCTTCAACAAACAGACATGATGAGGATGGTAGGATCCCTGAACCCCAACGGCTGATGCATATAGATTGTTTCCTTGAGATCACCATGTAGGAAAACATTCTTGACATCCAACTGATGAATATGCCATGCCTTTGAAAGAGCCAAGCTAAGTACAGTGCGAATGGTAGCCGGCTTGACCACCGAACTAAATGTCTCACCACAATCTATCCCAACCTGCTGAGTCTTACCATCACCCACAAGCTGCACCTTATGTCGAGCAAATGGCCCATGTGAATTCTCTTTATGAGCAAAAATCCACATATACCTGATAACATTAATACCAGATGGACAGGGCACCAACTCCCACGTCTTATTATCAATAAGAGCATTATATTCATCAGTCATAGAAATTTTCCAATTCGGGTCGTTTAAGGCGGACATAGGATTACGGGGCAAGGGGGATTTAGAGACATTAGAATGAAAATTAAAATGTCTTTTAGGTGTAAAAATACCTCGCTGACTACGAGTGACCGGTCTATGACTCGAGGAATAATTGATTGAATTTTGGGTATTTTCTAGGCTCGGGACGGACAGGCCAGCAGGCAGTGGGCCTGCTGGCCCAAATCGGCAATCTGGAGCAGCCTGGACCAATTCCAGAATTGGGCTGAATTGGCCCAATCGTTGGGACTGATCCAGTAACTGGAAACTGTGACGGGATAGTGGGGCTAGCGAGCAGTGGGCCCGCTGGAGAATTTTGGGTGCGGGATATGTCCGAAAAATGATGAGTAATACACGGAGATATACCATCATCCAAAAAATTATACGAACTAGGCTCGGGAGTATGGACTTTAGTAAAAGGAAATTGAGTTTCATCAAAAATTACATGGCGATTAATGATGATTTTCTTGGAGGATAAATCAAAGCATTTATAACCACGATGATTAGACTAATAACCCAAAAACACACACGGAGTAGACCGGGCCTGAAGTTTGTTAATTGTGGTGTATGGGAATAACGGATAACACAAGCACCCAAAAACCCGTAGATGAGAATAAGAAGGATTCTTATTATATAAATTTTGGAGGGGGGAAGAATATGTCAGACCTTTAGAAGGAATTATGTTTAGGAGATATGTTGCCATTTGCAGAGCATGATGCCAAAAATGTGGGGGTACGGAAGCATAAAGTAAGAGAGTGCGGACAATGTTATTTATGGAACGAATCTTGCGTTCGGCTTTCCCATTTTGAGGAGATGTATGAGGGCACGAAAAACGAAAATTGATCCCATTATTATCACAGAACTCCCGAAATATCCTATTGTCATACTCTTTCCCATTATCACACTGAATATTTTTTATTTCTCTTTCGAATTGTGTTCTAATGAATGCTCTAAATTTTATGAAGACAGAAAACATTTGTGATTTATTGGCAATTGGAAACGTCCACAAAAATTTAGAATAATCATCCAAAAAAAGAATATAATATCGATGACCTAACGAACTTAGAACATGAGACGTCCATAGGTCGCTATGAATAATATCAAATGTGCATCACTGCTATGGGCCCCACTGCTGGGACCAGTAGGGTGGAGGGCTACTATTCATTGGATGGGGCCCACTGCCTGCTTGCTGCCCACTGGAACCACCACTGGAACCGCCGCATTTGCCCCCGCGGTTTTTGTTTATATTCTTACGATTATTTTTGCCGCCACCATGAGTATGGTTTTGGCCTGAATTATTAACAAAACCCGAAGAATTTGTGGAGGACATTATTAGGCCGACGGGACTTGCTCCGGTAGCCCCCTTTTTAGCCAAACCGGATTCTTCCAAAGTAAGCATGGAGCGGGCTTGATAAAAAGCGGGAAGTGGGTTGCTTTGACGAAGGAGAGTCCCAACGCCATTATAGGCCTCAGAAAGACCGACAACCAGTTATAGAACAAAACGATTATTTGTCACAGGTGCGCCAACGTTACGGAGTTGGTCCGCCAACTCCTTGAGTTTCTTGCAATATGCAGAGACGTTTGGAAATTCTCCCATGCGAACTAGAGAGAATTCCTGCTCGAGTGTGACAACACGTGAATGTTGGTTATCTTGGAATATGTCACACAATCTATTCCAGATAGCCATAGCCGTGGTATCAGGCTTAATAATCGTCTGTAAGAGGTCAACCGAAATAGTGGAATAAATCCACTGGAGAACGGTAGCATCAAGAGTTACCCATAACTGAGGATCATCCTCGAGAAGAGGTATATCGGGAGGAATTATGTGATGGATAACTTGATGGGAGATAACGTGAATTTTAAACAATTCTGCCCACGTCGCATATTGGACGTTTTCCATCTCAAGCACAATAGGGATATTGTTCTTGACTTTAGAAACCATGAGGGCAAGATGAAAATTGTTCTTAGACATATTGAAAGAACAAAGAAGGAGGGGAAATTTGGGAATAGTAAGAGAGATTTTTGAGAGTGAAGAAGAAAGTTGGACAAGAAACCCGAGGGGGGGGGGGTCGGCCGAGAGAGGGTACAAAATTTGGGAGAGAAAATTTTTGGTAGACCTAGTCTCTTTATACCATGAAAGAAATAATCCCCTTGATTATTTTCATTAATTGTAAGGTCTATATACAAGTTACAAAATAGGAGAATCCTATTCCTAAAACCTTATTCTACCATAATTCTAACTATACAATTATGGTAAGTGTATAATACTAATTAAGGTAACCTTTACACTACAATATACTACAAATATATATATACATATATACAAGATTGTAATCTGCCCACTGTAACCGTGATAGGCTCCCGAGATGGGCCACTGCCCACTGCCGATTGGGCCACTGTCCAATGCTTTGCTGGGCCACTGCTTCTGTATACATGTGATATACACTTCTGTATATTAAGTGTATATCATGGGTATATTACCTTGTTTATCAGAACACAAACTAGAGTAATATTGACTCGGAGGTTAAGGAGTATAGTTAATCTTAGTGTCTCGTCAAGACTCCCGGAGAAATTTGTTGCTGCCAAAAGTGTCGCCAGTTTACCTGATGTATTATTAGAGTTTAATCCATTGATCTGAACTAGAAGTTCAGACTTCACCCTTCGGGATATTTCATGCTCTGTAGCAGACCTGACAAACAACTTCAAAGTCAAATTTATCGAAGATGCTATGAAAATGAACCTTACAAGACAATTAATGAGAAAAATACTAAATAAAATTTAGAAATAAGAGACTATATATTTACCCTTTGGCACTGCAAAGAGAATCAATCTCATCAATGAAAATTGTAGTTGGAGCATGAGCACGGGAAACATCAAACAAGCACCATACCAATTGTGTACTCTCCCCGTACCATTTTGACAACAACGAAGCACAAGAAATATTCATAAATGTCGTCCCACATTTTGTAGCAACAACTTTGGCCAAGAGTGTTTTCCCGGTGCCAGGAGGACAAAACATAAGTAATAGAATATTTTCCGAATATTCTTTCATTAATTGTATATCGCTTATTTTAGGTAGAATTGTATTCCTATTATAATTAGGTTTCCTATTTTAAATAAAATTATATTTTCTATTGTAATTAGGTTGATTAGTTAACTAGTTTAAATATTCTTGTACAACTATATATATTGTACATTATTGATGAATACAATCAAATAACATATTCTTTTATCGTATCAGTAGCCTAAAAATAACTTCACCGCCGCCGACCATAACTCTCGGCTGCCACCCCCATGGAACCCTAGTGTTTTTTTTTCAGTCATTCTCTCTCCTTTCTCCTCCTAAATTTCATCTTCCATGGCTGATAAAATCAAATTCCATCCTGCACTTGTAGTAAACAATATCAAAAACTTCATCTCTATCACCCTTGAGATGGAAAAGGGTCAATACTCCTCGTGGGCTGAGCTTTTTAATAACCATTGTCGTGTTTACAAAGTTATCAACCACATCATCAATCCTACACCGAAGTCCACAGACCTACCCTCGACTTCGACTTCTGATGATGCACTCTGGTCTCGTTTGGACACAGTCGTCCTCCAGTGGATATACGACATAATCTCTAATGATTTGTTGCACACCATCATTGAGACCGATGCCACTGTCCGCCAAGCGTGAATGATGGAATTACGGCAACATCGGCGACGGGAAGGGGCAGTCCCCGCCGGTAGGAAACAACCAGCAATGACCGTTGCAATGGTAATAGCCTCCGCCGTGGGCTGCCTACCCCCATGGGCCGTGTATGCCCCACAGTCATGGGCCTCTCCTCCTAGCCCTTATTCGACATCCTCGTGGACTCCACCTCAGAACCGATAGGCCAACCCTGATGTACTCATCCCACGTCCCCAACAGGCCTACACAGCACAGACCCTCTCCCCCCACCCTCAACTTATGCACTGACTAACATTGAGGCAGATATCAACACAATGTCACTCAACACTCCAGATGAAAATTGGTATATGGACACAGACGCCATATCTCACATGTCGGCATCACACGATACTCTCTCGTCTTATTCCAATTTGAGTAATTTAAATTGGAATATTATTTTTGGTAGTGCACAAGGAATTCCCATTTGCGGTTTTGGTCATTCATCCTTATCCCCACAACATCCACCGCTAATCTTAAAAAATGTCCTTCATGCCCCTAAACTCATTAAAAATCTAATCTTTGTGCGACGTTTCATAACTGATAATAATGTTTCCCTTAACTTTGATCCTTTTGGTTTTTCTGTGAAGGATTTTACGACAGGGAGAGATTAGGACATCCGGGAGATTCTGTTTTACGCTCCCTTACGAAAAATAATTTTATTAATTGCAACCGTATTTCTAGGACTCCTATATGTGAATCCTGCATTTTTGGGAAACATGTTAAATTACCATTTTCTGCATTCACAAATTGTACTTTACTACCTTTCGATATCATACATAGTGATTTGTGGACGTCCCCTATTTTAAGTACGGCTGACCATCAATATTATATGTTGTTTTTGGACGATTATTCCAACTTTCTATGGAGTTTTCCAATTGGCAATAAATCCCAGCTCTACCCCATTTTTCTCATTTAGTGCTCTCGTAAAAACACAATTTGAAAAGAGCATTAAATGTTTTTAATGTGACAATGGCAGGGAATTCAATAATAATCAATTCAAATAGTTTTGCTCCAATAACAGTCTTACCTTTCGTTTTTCCTGCCCTCACACCTCCTCCCAAAATAGTAAGGCCGAAAAAAATTCCAAACCATCAACAACCTAATTCGTGCCCTATTTGCTCACGCCTCAATTCCCCTTAAATTCTGGCATTACGCACTCTCCATGGCCACGTATCTCCTAAACGTAATCCCAAATAAGTCTCTAGCTCAATGGTCGCCCACTCAAGTTCTATTTCGTAGAAACCCTCATACTAACACTTGCGTATCTTTAGATGTCTATGTTATCCTCTCCATCCGACCACTCACAAACTCCAACCTGGTCTTCCCCATATGTGTTTCTGGGTTACCCCGCCAGTCATCGTGGTTACTCATGCTATGACTTGTCAAGCCGTAAAATTATTATTTCACATCATGTCCTATTTGATGAGTCTCAATTCCCCTTTGTCTCCCTAAACTCGCCACCTCTGCATTCCTACGACTTCCTAGATGATGTCCTGAACCCTATTCTAATTCATCATTTACATAGTCTGCCGTCCCAGACCCCGACACCCGCCCCCACCTCGAACAGTCTGGAATACACTGCCCACTCGGTTCTGCCAACGGTGGCCTAAAACAACCTGCCTCAGGGTGCTTCCGCAGCCACCACTCGACAAACCGAGCATCAGCCAGTCGGTCCCACCACCCATGCCCTTTCTCCTCTTCCCGACAGTCCCACGACACCCCCTCCCATCCTGCATCCCGAGACACACTCTCGGACTATAGAAACCCATGCCATGCACAAAATTCATAAACCTAAACGACTGTTTAACCTATCCATTTTAGTTGTCCCTTCCCATATCCCTCGAAATTTGAAAGATGCCTTGTCCGACCCTAATTGGAAAGCCACAATGATTGATGAATATAATGCTCTTATTGATAATAAGACGTGAGACCTAGTACCCCATTAGCATGATGCTAACATTATTTGTTCTATGTGGATTTTTAGACATAAAATGAAATATGATAATTCTTTTGAGAGGTACAAGGGTTGTCTTGTAGGTGATGGCAGGTCTTAACAGGTGGGAGTGGACTGTGATAAAATATTCAGCCCGATCGTAAATCCCGCAACCATCCGGACCGTCCTCAACATTGCTCTATCCAAGTCTTGGCCCATTCATCAGCTTGATGTCAAGAATGCATTCTTACATGGGGATCTTCATGAAATGGTATATATGCATCGTCCTGTGTTTCAGGGATCCTATTTATCCGGTTATGTGTGTCTGTTGCGGAAATCGCTCTATGGACTGAAACAGGCTCGAACATTGTACCAGCGATTCGTCGATTATGTCTCCTCTATCGGCTTTTCACACAGCAGATCCGATCATTCCTTGTTCATCTACAACAAGGGTACTGACATGAATTACCTATTATTATATGTTGATGACATCATCCTCATCACATCATCTGATGCTCTCTGCCGGTCCATTATGTCTCTCATTTCCTCTGAGTTTGCTATGAAGGATTTCGGGGCCCTGAGTTATTTCTTGGGCATCTCTGTCACTCAACATTCTGAAGGCCTATTTCTGTGTCAGAAGAAGTACGCCGAAGAGATCCTTGACCGTGCATGCATGACATCTTGCAAACCATCCCAAACGCCAATAGACACCAATTCCAAGCTCATTATTGATTTCGACCCCCCATATTTAGACCTGAATCACTATCTAGCCTGGCTGGGGCCCTGCAAATACCTCACATATCCTATGTCGTGCAACAAATCTACCTACACATGCACAATCCGACAGAAGCACACATGCATGCCCTTAAACGCATTTTACGTCCAAGGTACATTTCACCTCAGATTACATCTATACAGGTCCTCGCTCACTGGTCTCACTGCTTATTCTGATGCTGACTGGGATGGATGTCATGACATTCGAAGCTCCACATGTAGTTACTGTGTTTCCTCGAAGATAACCTATTATCTTGGTCTTCTAAAAGGAAACCTACACTATCTCGATCCAGTGCCGAAGTAGAGTACAGAGGTGTCGCCAATGTCATCTCTGAGTCTTGTTGGATCCGTAACCTTCTACTTGAGCTTCACTGCCCGATCAAAAGGCAACACTGGTTTGCTGCGATAATATTAGTGTGAAATATCTTTCTGGCAATCCCGTCCAACATCAGCGCACTAAACACATTGAGGTGGACATTCATTTCGTTCACGAAAAAGCTGCTCGTGGTCAAGTTCGTGTCCTTCATGTTCCTTCCAGATATCAGATTGCCGACATCTTCACCAAAGGACTACCATACATACTATTTGATGATTTTTTAGCCAGTCTCAGTGTTCGCGAACCTCCCGCTTCGACTGCGGGGGTGTAATAGAATATTTTCTGAATATTCTTTCATTAATTGTATATCTCTTATTTTAGGTAGAATTGTATTCCTATTGTAATTAGGTCTCCTATTGTAGGTAGAATTATATTTTCTATTGTAATTAGGTTGATTAGTTACCTAGTTTAAATATTCTTGTACTACTATATATATTGTACATTATTGATGAATACAATCAAGGAACATATTTCTTTAATAAGAACTCCCCTCCAAGTTCTCCTGATTCCCTGCAAGTAACATTCAATATACAAGTTTCATATTAAGTATCCATTACTCTTTTGTTATTGTGCCATATAGTTAGAAGCTGCAAGTCAGAACTTCTATATTAGTAAGAAATTGTGACGATCAGATTCTAACTTCGTTAACATGACTGAAAATATCTTAGATAATTCAGTTTCAACAGAAAAAACTCTTACCAACTTATTTTCTTAATTATCTGCGAGGACCATATATATATCCACCTCTAATGAACTGTTACGAGTCAAAATAAAAGGAAATATAAAGTGTGTTTGGCATTGCAGAAGTCATTTCCCTCCAAGGAAAACAACTTTTCAGGAAATTAGATGAAATGTTTCGACTCCTTTCGGTTTTTTGTTGGTCAATATTAAAGATTAAATAATAGTAATGAAACTGTTGGAAATTTAACTATGTGGGATTGAGTTTTTTTCATCTTTAGTTACTTAAATACGTGGGGCCCGCATGTCGGAAACATTGTTTCTTTGCACATGCCTAATCTACTAAATGAGTAGATGATATTAGTGGTAAGTGTCGTCAAATTTCGTTAAGAAATGAAGGATATATTGGTACACAAAGTAAGGTGTTTGAGACATGAATAGATGAATTGTTTTGGCCAAATAACAAATCTCCCACATAGGTAGAAGATGGAAAGATTGAGCACTATATAAACTCTAGTTTTGAGTAAGGGTTTAGGACCCCAAGGGGTAACCCATGTGTTAAGAAGAGGGAGGAGGCTCAGGTCACTGATCACTGAAAAGTTTCTTATTTACATTTTGGTCCTGAAAGTTTCAGAGATAACCAAACGTTGCAACTACTCTAAAGCGTTTCAACTAATCTGACTTCAATAGTCAGAAACGCCCTCCCCTTTCCTATAAATTAAAACCCTTCTGTTCAGTTAGAAAAAGAGATACATAAACACTCATAGATCCTTTCCACTTCAGCAGTTTATTCTACATTTATTTTTTCGCTAGAATCAACTTTATTTGCTTTGTATTGTTGATTATTGTTATTTTATCTTGGAAGGCTATTGTCCTTTACCGTAAAAATATATATGCGGGGCAATTTTGTATTAAAGACAGAGACTCATCTCTCGACTCAGCTTTTGTTATGTTTAACCTTTCTGACACCAACTATACCTACAATTTAAGACAAAAATTTTCTAAGTGTTCGAAAGATGTATGTATCAAACATTGCTTCTGGTTCTCCTTCTACAACTCAAGGGAATGTTGTTGTCCTTGCTCCTGCCAGTTTCCAAGGAGAACGCCCAAAAACGTTTTTGGGTACCAATTTCAAGAGATGGCAACAAAAGATACAGTTTTATCTTACTACGTTAAACCTGTCATACTTTCTGATAGAAGATCCTCTTTCTGGTGGAGATGCAATATATACCCAGTCTAACACAATGACTGAATTGGGTGAAGATATCCAGGAAATTCCTTGAAGTTAACACTGGATGCTTGGAATCATAGTGATTTTATGTGCAAAAACTGCATTCTGAACGGTCTGTCGGACACAATCTATACTGTGTATTGCACCGTGAAGACGACAAAGGAGTTGTGGGAAAAACTCGAGAAAAAGTACAGCGCACAAGATGCAGGTACTAAGAAATTCATTGTTGGAAAGTTTCTGAAATTTCAAATGGTGGATGATAAATCAGTGATATCCCAAATTCAGGAGTTTCAAATTATTCTTCATCATTTGGACTTGGAAAGAATGAAGCCAAATGAGTAGTTTTGATTGCGTCTTTAATTGAGAAATTGCTTCTCTCATGGAACGAGTTCATGAGTTATCTCAAACTAAAGACAAAATAAATGGGGTTTGAAGACTTTATCATCAAACTGCAAATACAGGAGGACAATAAAAGGGTTATATCTAAGGGAAAGTAGTCAATGGAGGCAAAAGCGAATCTGGTTGATTCGAAGGGAAACGCTAACAAAAAGTGCAAGTTCCAGGGAGAAGGCAAAAGCCAAACGATGGAGAAGTTCAAAGGAAACTGCCATCACTGTGGAAAGTCTGGCCATATGATCAAAGAGTGCCGCGAACTGAAGCGAGAGCAGAAGGAAAAAGCCAAGAACAAAGGCAAGGCCAAGGCTAACGTTGTGCAAGACAATGATGATCCTTCGAACCTTGACAACATGATTGTGAATTTCTCGGCTGTAGTGCTGGAGGCAAATCTGGTGGAGAATCTAAGGCAATAGTGGATAGACACGGGTGAAACCCGTCACATCTGCTCTGACAAGAGTTCATTCTCTTCTTACACCCCAATCACGGGCAAAAAGTTGTTCATGAGCAACGACGCTACCTCTGAAGTACAAGGGTTTGAAAAGGTTGTCCTAAAAATGACTTCAGGCAAAGAGCTTACTCTGAAGGAAGTGATGCATGTCCCTGACATCCACAAGAACTTGGTTTCAGGGCCATTGATGATCAAGGCTGGCTTTAGACTAGTTTTTTACTCTAATAAATTTGTAATAACTAAGAATGATATATTTGTAGGAAGGGGCTTCACGTGTGACGACCTCTTCAAAATGATTAATATGTTTGTAGTCCGTTCATCTAATGAAATAAAGCCTTCTACTTACTTGTTTGAATCCTCTAATTTATTGCATCATAGATTAGGACATGTTAATTACAAATCCATTCAAAAGTTAGTAAAGTTGGAATTGTTGCCTTCCTTCGACATAAACCCTCAACATAAATGTGAGGTGTGCGTAGAGGCAAAATTAACCAAATTGTCTTTCCATTCAATCGAAAGAAACATCGCTCCTCTAGGTTGAACCAAGACGGAGCAAAAGGGACAAAAAGACAAAACCTTTGGTCCAGATTTTCTAACCTATATGGTTGAAAATGAACCAAGGACAATTAAGGAAGCATTGTCAACTCAGAAGCACCGCTTTGAAAAGAAGCGATAGAAAGCGAAATAGATTCCATCATGCAAAACCATACTTGAGAAATGATTGACCTTCCTCCGGGAAGCAAACCTTTGGGTTGTAGGTGAATACTCAAAAGAAAGTACAAAGGTGATGGAACTATTGACAAGTATAAGGCTAGATTAGTAGTCAAAGGCTATAGACAAAAAAAAGGTCTCGATTACTTCGACGCATACTCCCCTGTGTCTAGACTAATGTCCATAAGGGTATTCATAGCCATAACATCTTTGCGTGACCTTGAGATACATCAAATGGATGTTAAGACAGCCTTCCTAAATAGAGAGTTGGAAGAGGAAATATACGTGGAACAACCCAATGGGTATATGATTCTAGGACAAGAAAAGAAAGTATGTCGACTTGTTAAGTCTTTGTACGGACTCAAACAAGCCTGAAAACAATGGCATGAAAAGTTTGACAATACTTTATTATCAAAAGGTTTCTCCGTAAATGAATGTGATAAATGTATCTATATAAAAGGGAACTCTGACTCATTTGTCATGGTATGCCTTTACGTAGATGACATGCTCATCACTGGAAGTAGTCTAAACTTGATCCTGGAAACCAAGAATATGTTGAAACAATGTTTCGACATGAATGATATGGGTATTGCAGATGTAATCTTAGTAATTAAGATTTTTAAGACATCTGACGGACTGCTCTTATATCAATCTCATTACATTGAAGATGTTTTGAGGAAATTTGATGTATTTGACAATTCTCCTATGAAGTCACCAATGGATATGAATCATAGAATTGATAAGAATCATGGTGCACCCATATCCCAAGAGCGATATGCGCAGGTTATTGGTTGTTAGATGTACATTACAAACTGCACCCGCCCGATATCGCTTATCCAGTCAATAAGTTGGCTAGGTTTACTCGTAATTCTGGAAATGATCACTGGAATGCATTAAATCAGATACTACAATATCTGAAATATTTGCTGACTTACAAATTACATTATTCAAGATATCCAGCCGTATTGGAAGGATACAGTGATGCAAACTAGATATCGGACATAAATAACACCAAATCCACTAGTGGGTATGGTTTCACAATTGGTGGTGGGGTTGTGTCTTGATGCATCTCCTGATCCATGATGGAATCAGAATTTATTATTTTGGATAAAGCAGAAGAAGAAGCAGAATGACTTCACGACTTCTTAGAGGATATCCCTTGTTGGGATAAACCTGTACCTTCGGTGATGATTCACTGTGACAGCCAATCAGCTTTAGGAAGGGCACAGAACAGTATGTACAACGGCAAGTCTAGACATATTCATCGGAGACATAAGACCGTTAGGCAGTTGATCACCACGGGTGTCATTTCCATTAATTACGTCAAATCAAAGGATAATACAGCGGATCCATTAACTAAAGGCCTACCCAAAGATCAAATATTCTTCATGTCTAGGGGAATGGGCTTAAAACCCAAACAATAAGAATCTTTATGGTGGTAACCTAACCTTATTGACTGGAGATCCCAAAAATTTGGTTCAATGAGACAACTAAACTATAGAGGTTCAGTTTTAGCGGTTCACTTGAAGTAAGAGCACTTCAGATTATTATTCTTCAAAGAAATATAGTTCCAAAGTTATTCCCGCGATAGACATTAAGTGCTACCTGCTTAATGGGTAAAAGATAAGTTTCCAAAATCTTTTAATGATTCCTAAAACTTGTGAGTGGGGTATAATAGGATACCTTATAGGAGATCACATATTTAAGTGCGAAGACATGCCGCTTCAAAAGTACGTAATTAAGAATCCAAGAAGTTGTTCATGGCCATAAAGGACAAAACTATAAGAAGAAATGAATAAAGAGAGTTATTATGTTGATATCATTGTCTTGGTTTACACTAAACACTGACGGTTCAAGACATCACATTCACTGCGCAGTAAGTAAATCCGATGGTAATCGACTAAGGAAGGTTCAAAGCCGAAAGCTACCTTTCCTGATGCAATATCTTTCCGCTGAAAAATTATTGAACTTTGGCACCCTGTGTGCACCAATTCTCTTTCAAGAGGGGATTGTTGAAAATTTAACTATATGGGATTGAGTTTTTCTCATCTTTAGTGACTTGAACACGTGGGCCATACATGTCAGAAATATCATTTCTTCGCGCATGCCTAATCTACTAAATGAGTAGATGATATTAGTGTCAAGTATCTTTAAATTTCGTTAAGAAATGAAAGATATATTGGTACACAAAGTAAGGTGTTTGAGACATGAATAGATGGATTATTTTGGCCAAATAACAAATCTCCCACATAGGTAGAAGATGGAAGGATTGAGCACTATATAAACTCTAGTTTTGAGTAAGGGTTTGGCTTCCAAGGGGTAAACCATGTGTTAAGAAGAGGGAGGTCCTAGGTGAGCTTGGGTTTGGGGCTAAGCCCTACACACGCGCCGCCTCTCCCGCCCGGTCTGGTCAGGTTCGGTCTCAGGCTCGGGCTTGGGTCTCAGGTCACGTGTCATGGGTCGTGGGCTGTGAGCTGTCTTCCGGAGTTTTATTTTTGGTCCCTAAAAAGTTTCTTATTTATATTTTGGTCATGAAAGTTTCGGAGATAACCAAACGTTGCAACTACTCTGAAGCGTTGCAACTAATCTGACTTCAACAGTCAGAAATGCCCTTTTCATTCCTATAAATTAAAACCCTTATGTTTAGTTCGAAAAAACGAGATACAGAAACACTTACAGATCCTCTCCTTTTCAGCAGTCTATTCTACATTAATTTTCTTCGCTATAATCAACTTTATTTGCTTTGTATTATTGATTGTTGTTGTTTTATCTTAGGGGACTATTGTCCATTATCGTAAAAGCATATATACGAGACAATTTTGTCTTAAAGACAGAGAGTCATCTCTCGACTCAGCTTTTGTTCTGTTTAACCTTTCTGACACCAACTATACCTACAGAAACAACAGAAATACTTTGAGGAATATTTTTACAAGATTAAACAATATTGTCTAAATGTGTTAGTTGGAGTGATTGATATGAAGTTAGAAGTTAAGATAGTTATAAAGAAAATGACATCATTTTCCTTCTTTTGGGACACCAAAAAATGACCAAAAATATTTTCCTATTACTTCCTCATTGTACCAAACATAAACCCATTGTTGCTAATATTTGGAATCAACTATCTGTAGTACCTGGAAATACTCAGGCATCAACCGTGGGAGTACCACTTCTTCCTGTAGAATCCTCTTTGCTTCACTTAGTCCGGCAACATCATCCATTTTACCTCTGGATTTGTACCCAATATTTTCTTTTCAAGCTTAGCAACTAATTCAGGATGAGATCCATTGTACTTTTCTTTTGACTTAGCGCCTTCTACAACATTCTGATAGTTGTAAAGAAGGACATTAAGAATATCATGCACAACTTAAAGTCTCAGCTTAGTACAAATAATAGAGGTAAAAGAGCTTTTGTGCACTGTCTGTACATCAACTGCTCTAGAAAAATTCCATCAATTAAAGTATAGTTACTTGATTTTATTTACATAACAATAAAATCCACTGCTTTTATGTAAGATCTCATCTATAATCAACTTGACCTTGTAGAGTGAAGATAAAAGATTATTTAAGATTGGATTTTGGTAAAATACTTTGTGATTTGAGTCTAGATGAGGACCTAAAAAGCAACAATTTTAAATGTTCTCGTACAGTATTGAAGGCAGATGAGGTATTTGTACTACTTGTTGAGCTGAGTTTTCGTAACTATTCACCTGTGCAGCAGAGCTGATATCTCCTCCCTATAATTTTTTTATAAAGCAAATAAACTTTGTAACCTAAAACAAGAAAAATTGGAAAAAGGTAAACAAAACAATATAACAATTTTAGCGAAGATTAAAGATTATTTGAGATTGGAGTTTGGTAAAAATTAAAATACTTTGTGATTTCTAGATGATGGTCTAAAAATCAACATTACTAACTGTTCTCGGAGATTATTAAAGGCAGATGAGGTATTTGTACCACTTGTTGCGTTGAGTTTCCGTAACTATTCACCTAGGTAGCAGAGCTGCTCCCTCCTCCCTATAATTTTTTTTACAAGACAAAAAAACTTTGTAATCTAAAAAAAGAAAAGTTGGAAAAAGGAAACTAAATAATATAACAATTCTAGCGAAGATTAAATATTATTTAAGATTAATTGGAGTTTGGTAAAATACTTTGTGATTTGAGTCTACATCATGGCCTAAAAAGAAACATTAGTAATTGTTCTCGGAGAGTATTAAACGCACATGAGGTATTTGTACCACTTGTTGCATTGGGTTTCCGTAACTATTCACCTGCTCAGCAGAGTTGATCCTCCTCCCTATAACGTTTTTATAAAACGAATAAACTTTGTAACCTAAAACAAGAAAAGTTGGAAAAAGGGAAATAAAATAATATAACAATTCTAGCAAAGATATTTGAGATTGGGGTTTGATAAAATACTTTGCGTTTTGAGTGTACATGATTGCCTAAAAAGTAACATTACTAAATGTTCTCGGAAATTATTAAAGGCAGATTAGGTGGGTGAAGCCAGGAAACATAAAAGGAATTTTAAATTGCGCAGTGATGGAAATGCAAAAATAAAGGAGAGATGAAAGATTGTCTCAGCATGTATTTGGTGGACAGTGTGGAGAGAAAGAAATTATAGATGTTTTGAAGACAAGCAAAATGATTTACAGAAGTTACGATGAATTGTTTAGCTCTTTACTATTTTTTGTATAAACATGGAATGTTAGTTCAAACAGAAGATGTTTTTGATGTTTTAGATTACCTGTAAGAAAGGCAACATATAGGGGTACAAGTTGTAGGTTGTATACTTTTGAAAGGGGACTACATACTTTGATATAGTATACTTGTGGTTATATAGATTAACTGTTACTATCCTTAAAAAAATTATCAAAGTCAGATGAGGTATTTGTACCACTTATTGCGCTGAGTTTCCTTAACTATTCACCTGTGCACTACAACTGATCACTCCTCCCTATAATGTTTTTTTTTTTTTTAAAACAGATAAATTTTGTAACCTAAAACAAGAAAAGTTGGAAAAGGAAAACAAAATAGTATAACAATTCTAGCGAAGATTAAAGATTATTTGAGATTGGAGTTTGGTAAAAGTTAAAATACTTTGTGATTTGAGTTTAGATGATGGCCTAAAAAAAGCAACATTACTAAATATTCTAGGAGATTATTAAAGGCATATGAGGAATTTGTACCATTTGTTGCGCTGAATTTCCGTAACAATTCACCTGCGTAGCAGAGCTGATCCCTCCTCCCTATTTAAAATATTTATAAAACAAAAAACTTTGTAACCTAAAACAAGAAAAGTTGGAAAAAGGAAAACAAAATAATATAACAATTATAGCGAAGATTATATATTATTTGAGATTGAAGTTTGGTAAAATACTTTGTCATTTGAGTCTACGTGATGGCCCAAAAAGCAATATTATTAGATGTTCTTGAATAGTATTAAAGACACATAAGGTATTTGTACCACTTGTTGCGCTGTGTTTCTGTAATTATACACCTGCCCAGCAGAGCTGATCTATCCACCCAGTAAAAGTTTCATTAAAAAAATAACTTAGTAATCTAAAACAAGAAAAAGTTGGAAAAGTATAATATAACAAATTCTGTAAAGATTAAAAATGATTTAAGATTGGAGTTTAGTAAAATACAATGTGTGATTAAGTCTAGATGATGGCCTAAAAAACAACACTATCAATATTCTCGGATATAATTAAAGGCAGCCGAGATATTTGTACCACTTGTTGCGTTGCGTTTATGTGATTATTCACCTGTCAAGCACTATGACTATTGTTGATGAGGTTGTTGTTTGAAAAAGTAGAACTGTTTGAGTAATTAGTTGCCGGTAGACTTGCAAATTATTGTTGTTGTTGTTTCCGGTAGACTTGCCCTTGACTATATTGCCCTTGAAAACAAATAGTACTTTTTTCCCAAATTTCACAATTCTTATATCCAAACACCCGCTAATTGAGTTACTTTACCTTAAACTCCTGTGAGATGAAAGGCTAAAAGCGACAACAAAAGTAGTATACCTGCTGAATTGGAGCATTAATGGGCTTGATTTTCACTGAACTTGATGATCCAATATTAGTTTTATCTAAGCCAAGGGTATTGAAGTCATGATCAACGTTACGATGACCGTCCATGTATATGCGAGTGAAGCCAGTATAGCTTAGGCCTTTAGAACCAACTAGGAAAGGGCTGTAAGTAACCAAGAACATTGAAAGGAAAAATGGAACTCTTCGCAAATCATTATTTAATGATGGTTCAACGGCCATGATCCATGCTAACATCTCCGTCATGCCTAGATGTTCATCTTTGTTAGTGTCGAACTTATCGAAGATTTTCTTCAGCTTCTCCTCTTTCGTGTTGCAACTTGAAGCCACATTCACCATCTTATTCTTCAATTCAATTGTCACGTAAACAATTTTGTTAACATTGACTATATATAATGCTAAGATAATGATAAAAAAACACACCTCAACTATCCATTTTTCGGGAGTTTTACACTCAAACTATCAATTGTTCTCTTTTTCTACCTAAACAATCACCAGGAAAATGAAACAACGGCTAGTTGGCCAAATTAGTTTAGGTATGTTTTTTACAATTAACTCTATAATGCTTAACTTACTAGACATAAACAATTTTGTTAACAGTACTATATATAATGCTTATAAGACGACTTGAGTTTTTTAATTTAGGGTATATAAGAACAGGAGAATGAAATTGGGGAAGAAAAGGGCACGTTTTGGTATTTTAATTAAGTTATTTTTTAATCACAAAAGTATGATCCTCATTACTTATATTATATGCATTAGTTATGCGAGTTTCTAAATTGTAAATCAACCAATGTATGTGTTGAATTTTATACACAACAAAAGAATGCTACCAAACATGATACTTCCTCCGTTTCAAAATATTTGTCTGATTTTAACTTGACACGAAGTTTAAGAAATTAAAGAAGACTTTTGAATTTTATGATTTTTAACTAAAAATATGTAGAATGTACTCCCTTCATCTAGTTTTACTTATCACATATTGACTTGTCACGCCTATTAAGGAACCAAAAATAGAATGAAAAGTTTACCACATTACTCCTAATTATCTAATGATTGAAATCAATTAAAGCTTACAAAAAACATGTGCAGCCAACTAATTACAGTAATGAGTTCCAACTAAGGCCGGCCAGTGGGTCAGGTCGGCCCAGTCCCGACCCCGCCTTGATCTCTCCTAAAAAAACAGTGTCGGAACTCGATACCGGGACTATTTTTAACCTCTAAGTTACTATATTTACACTTTAACCCAATTTGCAACTATAAATACCTCATTTTCTCTTCATTTTATCTCACAAATCTTCCTACAATCTCGCCATCTATTTCTCTACAAGTCTACAATTACATTGCCTACTAAATATTTTATTTTATTTGCTCATTTGTATAATTGTATCAAAGTTCAAAAATTGGGACTGAAGTTGACAACTAACTTGAGGATCATCCACCTATTAAAAAAATATTTATCAAATTTAAAAAAATATTTTTTTCCTATTTCCACTATTTATATTATTGGTGTTGTATTAAATTCGACTATTAAAATAGACTGTTATAAATCATTTATTGAAACTATTTATGATTGTATAGCAGTACTTCCACCTCCAACTCCAAAAAATCCAAATGAACAACGACCTAAGGAACCAACTAAAGAAGATGTTCTAGCATACGCGATTAATGCAAAAAAATATATATGCATTACCAACAAGAAAGTGCTAGCAACCAATCGGCTTCTATACCATCTTCTTCAATACAACCTTATAAAAGACATGATATTTCTGCGGCTAGTATTGAAAGCCTTAGAAATAGAATGTTTAGTGGTTCCACTGCTAATCAAGTTAGTGAGTTTAATATTTTTGTTTTATAGGGTGTTGTACCGTACCAAACAGTTCTCAATGAAGAAGGACGTAAATACTTGCTTAAATACTGGAGGGATAATGAGAAGATATTTCCGACACTAGCAAAGATGGCCCGAGATGTGTTGAACATTCAAGCGTCATCAACAATGTCTCAAAGCGCTTTTTCTGCCGGAAGATTTCAAATAGGAGAGCACAGACACTCATTAGTGGGAGACAGCTTGGAGATTGCAGTTTTATTCAGAGATTAGATACGAGCAGAGCGTAGAAGGTGCAATCAACCAGAGATCAACGAAGAAGACGACGAAAACTACAACGAAATCTTGTCCGACGGAACTGGAAGCGATGTCGACTAATTTGACCAACAAATTCCAATTCCAACCGAAGAACCACAAGACATTGTGAATAAATTAGACAATGTGTTTATAAATATGTAATTTTTTAATTGCAATTTTACTATGTGTTTTGCAACTTTCAACACCACAAAGTTGCAATTTTGAAATTGTATTACAAAAAAAATCATATTTCTATTAAATAATATTAGAGGCACAAAACAACATTGAAATGTTTTTATTATTCTATCTTGTTCAATTATTGAAGTATTTATATATATTATATTTTAAAATTAAGTGCCAAAAAAAAAAACGGAAATCCCGATCCCAACCCAACCCTGCCCCGCCTCGCCTCGCCAAGACCGATTCCCTTTTCCGACGGGATGAGGGACTGGACAGGACGTTGGCCAGTTCCGCCAGTCCCGGCCCGCAGGAGGACATGTCCGGACCTCCCCCAGTCCCGTCGGGTCCAATCCCGCCGAGACCCGCCCCGCTACGAACCCGCCCCGTTGGACATCCTAGTTCCAACAATTCACATATTCCCCTTAAAAAGTAGTATTGGAAAATGAAATTTGGAAAATTTGACTTAATAATACTAAAGGTAAAATAAGAAAAAATGATAAATTATCTTTTGTATTTCTAAAATGGACAAATAAAATAAAATAACTATTTTTAGTATAGTGGATAAGTAAAACTGAACAAGTAAGTGCTAAAATATTCTTTAATCTTGTGATCTTAAAGTGAAAAGTTGAAATTAAAAATTTGTTAAAAAGAGATTTTTTTTTAAAACATAGAAGATAAGATAAACATTTTGAAAGGTATTACTTAGGTACGATTTAGACCTAACCTACCACGAAACCACCCATAAGGATTATGTTTGCTAAGCAATATATAAAAAGGCAGTTCTATGCGTGGGGTTCGGGAATGATCCGACGACAAAATCTATTGTAAACATCCTTTTGCTAAGCAATATATAAAAAGGGCAGCGCGCTATGCGTAGAGTCCGGGAATAAGAAAAAATCTATTGTAAACATCCATACTCACATTGCTAAGCAATATATAGTGGGGTGGAAAATAATTCAATTCCTATACATTAAGGATCTTTTCCTATCAGAAAAGAGTTATGGCAACTGATGGGAGTACTCTCTCAACTCCGACATTCTTCGTGGCCGTACACGTTGGCGCGGGATATCACGCGCCGTCGAATGAGAAACCTCTCCGTTCCGCCATGAAACGCGCGTGTCTCGCCGCTGCTTCCGTTCTCCGAAAGGTAACTCTCAAAATAATTAACAATTAGCTTCATCCTTTTTGAATTAATAAGTGAGAAAAGAAGAAATAGAAAAAAAAATTGAACTAATATACGCTTTTATAGTTAATTCTATATGCATATTGATCCGTGCATTCGACTCAATTATATATGTAGTTTGATTTGTTTAAATAAATCTAATCATTACGATTTTATAGTTAATTCCATATGCATGATCTGTGTATTCAACTCTATGTAGTTTGATTTTTAAAAAAATAAATCTATCGGTTTTAAGTCAGCACTCATCGTCACAAAAGAGATGCTCAAGCCACTACATTAGGGCCTGTTTGGACATGAAAATTGTGAAATTTGAAAAAAGTAGTTTTTGTTTTCAAAGTAAAAAATGGTATTTGGAAATTGGAGTTTGTGTTTGGCCATGAATACAAATTAGAGTTGTTTATGAATTTTTTGTTAGTGATTTGGAAAAAAAGTGAAAACAACTTTTTGGTGTTTTTCAAATTCCGGAATTCAACTCCGGAAAAAAGTAAAAAATATTCATGGCTAAACCGCCACTTAAAATTTTGAATCTGCCTCTTTCATATTGTAGTTATGTTGGTTTACTTTCAGGGTGCTGGTGGATGCATAGATGCTGTTACGGCTGCAATTCAAGTATTGGAGGTACTTCAGTAACTTCATACTTGTATCTGAAAACCTTAATTGTGGAATCTGTTTTCGAATGCATACTTTTTAACATCTCAAGTTGCTATGGAGGTGTTATAGAATCTTGTTAAGAATTATGCACACTATCGATTTTGTGATGCATTATATCGGAAGGATGTTTTATGTTAGTCAATTTCTCAAGAGGTGAAGAAATTTAGACAAAAATGTGGTGATTGTATGATGAAATAAATTCTGGTGGAAAGATGGTCAGATAAGTGCAAAGTTCCTAATTTCACATAAAATAGGTTCAAACTGTCTTGACATTGATAGTAAAGTCCGCGGTCTTATCCGGGTTACTAACTAGCTTGAGATGTCAATAAATTGGAGAATGAGCTTTTTTAATTTGTAATTATTGGTTTCTAATAGAATGTCCTATTTTGAAGTGGCGTTGTCATTGAAATGGTTAACAAAGAGTACTGTTTTAGTTAGATGGGGAGCATGTGGAGGCACTAGTTACCTATGATCTTAAAAGAATAGATTATGGACGAACTGGTTTTTGGAAGAGAAAGTGTGTCTAATACAGGTTTCGTGTTGTATAGTGTAGAAAGTACCTCTTTTGGTAAAACGATATAATTTGTGAGTAGCTCTAGAAAAAGCTGGATATAATATTTGGGACAGAGCCACAGAGGTAGTAACAAATTTTACTTGTAAGTTTAGCTCGTATTGAAATGTAATATTATATAAGTTAGTTGCAATCTGTGTCATATTTGATTGAAGAAGGTATTCAAAAACCGAACAATGTAATAGGGTGAAAAGTACGCCTGATGAGTGACTTGAAGCAAGTTCGTTTCTGCTGTTATATGGGCTTGTAAATGTCGAAATCGTATTAAAGTTTGTTATAACTTCTTACAAAATATTCTTTTGTACAAAAGTGTCATTGCTGAAGTCTTACAATCCCTTTCTAGCACTGAGTGTTGGTGAAGTTATATTCTTGCAGGATGATCCAAATACAAATGCTGGGAGGGGTTCAAATTTGACAGAGGATGGTCACGTGGAGTGTGATGCTAGTATCATAGATGGTGATTCTGGAGCATTTGGTGCTGTAGGTGCAGTGCCAGGTATTCTCTGCGCCAATGATCATGTACTTTAGTGCAGAAAATAGAGGTCATGCATTGGCAATGTATCTAAAGTTTGTCGTTATTGCTTTTGAGTTCATACTCTAGTTCTTGTGGCATCCATTTTGTTTACTCTTGCTACATCTTCTGTGAAGTTAACCATTACCAGGTGTCAGAAATGCCATTGAGATTGCTGCTTTGTTGGCCAAGGAACAGATCTCTGGTTCTTCACTGCTTGGACGAATATCTCCAATGTATGATGGCTTTTCTTAGATGTCTTGTAAATAACCGTATATTGCTATGAAAAAACTTTAGATATTGCCTTCTTTTATTGATATATCATCATTCTTTTTTTATAATATTTGTGCAATATGATTACATCATTGGCAAAATATATACGTCTAAGAATTCAAAGAAATTGGAATTTGCCAAAACGGAAGCTGGTCCAATTAACTTTCTGAACTGAAAAAAATAATTAAATAGTTGAGAGACATGTCATTCAGCTTTGATGCATTTGTTGTTGCAAATTACTCATTGTTCATTTATATGATAAAAAGATGTTTAATGTTCTCCATTATTTATCAAGGTTGACTACATTGATTCCATTGGCTGATTTTTTTTTGTTTTGAGTTTTAAGGGACATAAACATTACTTAACGATGAAAACGTTGTTTTTAGAGCTCTTGTTCTACTCGTTGCATCATTCCTTTATCAAAATTTATTTATAAAAAGAAGTCATTTGTTTGTGTCTTGGTTTGACTTGTTTCTTCTTCCAACTTGATATTCTAATAAAACTCTTCTGGCCTCTGGTCTAGGTTTTTAGTTGGTGAAGGTGCCTGTGCATGGGCGATGTCCAAAGGTGTTGTTTTAACATCAAATATAACAGAGGCTGACGAGGTAGAATATACTTGTCTTAAATGTAGATTTTTTTTTCTTCAATTCAAACACCAGTAATTACATTACATAAAATATGTTAAAGTTTGTGACCATCTTATCTAAAAGCTTAAGGTGTTAGAGAGAGCACACTTTTATTTACTTAATTATATCTCCAACACGCCCCCTCATGTGCAAGCCTGATTCCTTTTTGATGAGCCAAACACGTGAAAATTCTTTTTAATAATAATGGGTGTCGGTGAGACTCGAACCTAGGACCTCTGCATGCTCTAATTCCATGTTAAAGAAATGGACCTTGAGCATAACTCAACCCCAAAAGCTAGCTCATGAGGTGAGGGTTGTCCAAGTTTAGATAAAGAGACATTCCCATCCCTATTAAACTGATGTGGAACTTAACAACAATCTTATTATGAGAATTTTCCTTCAATTGAATTTTCTTTTGTCTTACTCTTCATAATAACTTTCTAGTTTTGATTTGCAAACTCAAGTTGTTTCACCCTCTTGAGTTTGAGAGTAAGGAGGCATGTTGAAATTCAAAAGGAACATGTTTATGTTTGATTGTGTCTAGATTCATTCTTATATCTAGATTATTTGTATAGAATATTTCAATGATTGTTTAGTAATTAAAATTCTTGATAACTGAAAAGGCTGTTGTCCTTGTATTGAGGTATATCCAGAAACGAGTAAAAATAGGTAACAAAAGGGGAGGGGTTGTTGTCCTTTATTAGTGAGGGCAAGCAACTATTCATTATTATCTACTCTCATATATCAACCAATTCAATAAAGGTCTTCTTTCTCCTTTTATTGTGACATCTAGATATAGTTGAAAAGACTAAACTTTAAAAATTACAACACCCTAGAGTAACGCCCTTTGGTCTCTCTTAAAAGTTTAAACCCAACTTTATCACGAGTTTCCGCTACTCTTCAACTATCTGCGGAGCTAAATTGGTTATCCATCGATTCCACTTTCCTACATTTTATCTTAATTGCTTCTATTGAAGTGTGTGATCATCTCTTCTAAAGCTTAATTCGTTAGCGAGTGGACACATTTATTTATTTATTTATTTATATTCTCAACACGCCCCCTCATGTAAGGTCTTGATTCTCTTTTATAAGCCACGTACGAGAAAATTCTTTTTTGATAAGAGGTGACGTTGAAACTCGAACCCCGGACCTTTGCCTGCTCTGATACCATATGTACCATGTTGAAGTGTGTGACCTTCTCATTTAAGAGCTTAAGATGTTAGAACTTCTTATTATATTCTCAACAACTTCCTACTATGATTTATTAGTTAATGCTTGAAACTTTCCTTCAAATATCGACTTTTCGGGTCAGGCTACTTGTATTTCAAGGCTAAAATTATTGATAAACGTTCTGCCAATACTCCAAATTGAGGGTGTCAATGACACAATAACAGCGGGAAGATATCTATGTAATCAGAGGGAGTGCTTAGCATTTTTTAAGCTAAAAGGGAGGTCTCCTGAATTTCAATCAACTAGATGGGTGGTCTATCTATTATTATATTTTCCTTTAATCAGTATTCTTAGATTTTGAAGTATACTATTTATTTGTGATATGGAGACAGTGGCTTGTGACTGAGAAGGCAAGAACCCAATGGAAAAGATACAAAGCAATGCTTGATGATGCCAAAGCTGTTAATGATGACATAAAGATGACCCATGCTACGGAGACTAATGCAATATCTGGTAAGTTGCAGCATATTGTTATCCAAGGTCTTTCGACTTTGATAAGGCTACTATATTCTCTATGTTTAAGATTTTTCTCGGATTTCCTTAATGGGACTGTTTATCATGATGCGGAGAAGGCTAGCGAGTGGACATATGTTCCAATTTATGTGACATATTTTGGATGACACATAGTTCCAAGAGAGAGATGAAGACTTTTGAAGCTTGTGAAGTTCATAGCATTTGTGTGGGCTATAAAACATTTGAAACTTGTGGCCTTAAACATGCCATAACATTTGTGTGGTTATAAAAGCTTCTCATTAAGGTAAAATGAGAAGTGTAAAGTCAGTTTTTTTCAAATTTAGAAGTTTCATTCCTTTTGCAACTGACTAAAAAGGAGAGTGTCACATAAGCTGAAACGGAGGGAGTACTATTTTGAGTTCTGATGAACTGGCATTACATATTATGATATCTCTAAGTATCTCAATTTTGCATTTAGTTAACATTAGGTGAATCTTTTTTTATCATTGGGAATGAGTCTGATCTTCTGGTAGCTACTTAGATACTCCAGGGTCATGATATAGATGCATTTACTTTACTAAAATATTGTTTAGCTGACAAGGTTTGACCAAAATAAAATGCTTCCATATAAACAGTATTTTCTTGTTGGCTGGACCATCTTGGTTTTCCAGTAATTTTTCATATTGAGAAAATATTAGTATTGTTAATTTGCTTGTTTCCCTCTCTTCCCTGTGTATGCGTGTCTCATACGTGTGCATTCTTTTTTAGATGCAGAGAGCCAACCATCTGATCAATTGAGGGGAAATGGATTGGGTGACCAGATGTCCTTGCTCGGTGCATTAGACGAAGACTTAATTTCAGACACTGTTGGGGTTATCTGTCTCGATTCGGAAGGACATATGGCTTGTGGAAGCTCTAGTGGTGGGATAGCACTGAAGGTGATGAATCTAGAAATGATTTATAAACTTCTTTCAGAAAAAAAATTATAAACTTGAAGGTTTTACTGTAGGTGTTTTCTGCCTGCTTTTTTCTGGTATACCATCTATGTGCTTGTTTTGAATTTATACACTTGAAGTTTTCAAAATCAGAAGGATTGTGACTGGTGCAGTTTTATCTCGGTGTTAGTTACTGCAGTTGGTGGGGGTGTTCTGAATTTAGACTTTCATCAAAGAACAAATACAATTTTGGATCAAACAACAAAAGTTACAATGTCCCAACGTCAAGCTAATTGGTGTACCCTCTATAAAAAAGGGAGGAAGGAAATTACAATTCGCACTTGTTAATAGATAAGAGTTGATAGTGGTGGGTAGTGAGCATAGGGCCATGCAAGCTAAGTGCTAACAACACTATGATCCTTGAAGTTGTTTATTTTGTATCTTCTCTATAGATAGATAGATAGACAGATATTGCTGTTTGAAAAAATATACATATTTTCCCATCTTCTATATCTCTGCTGCTTCTATTAAGCTTCTTTGTAATGTTTAAAAGTTATTACTGTGTATAAATTAGCCTTGTCATTTCGTTGGATATTGAGAAGCTTTACAATGCTCAATTGTTTGTGGCATGAATTCTTCCTTTTGGTTTGATATAAGCAGTTGGCTTGCTCATGTTCATCCTTTTAATGAACAAATCGTTTTCTCTTACCCTCCTCTCATTTCTTCGTCATAGTTCTTCTGTATATCCTTTTCCTGCACTTGACTGTCTGGTCATGACTGACTGCTTGAAAGGCTTAATTCATACTCTGACTTTACAATTTAAGTGAAGATTGAAAAACTATGATATTATTGAAGGAAGCAGAAGTTGTATCACAGTTTTGTTTCCTCCTAGATGTTTGCTTCTGGTTGAGCTTTGAGTTTCTCTTTTCCTTGCAGTATTCATACAATCTACTCGGAGTGTACAGTTTTCTTGCTTTCGATGTCTATTATTTCCTTTGGCCACCTAAACTGTTGTGAAACTTGCCCTGGTTCTAAATTGTATTTGCAAGAGCAGAGGCCCTCTTCCATTTATTGAGCTGATAAACTCTTTGGATTGCTTATTTCTTCAGTCTTTGAACTTATAACAGGTAAGTGGGCGTGTGGGTCTAGCAGCAATGTACGGTTCTGGTTGTTGGGCATCGTCAAAGGGACCTTTTGGAGCTCCATTTTTAGTGGGATGCTGTGTCAGTGGTGCTGGAGAGTACCTAATGAAAGGATTTGCTGCTCGAGAATGCTGTATTTCATCATCACTGTATGTTTGCCACGTATCGATGATACTTTCTTTCCCATTAGTCCACATTATGTTTTCTCCCTATTATTAGCTATGGCCAATATGATTGTTGAATTCCTTTAACCTGGAGATAATTTCACATGCGAGATTGAATGGATTTTACTGAACATTAGTGCTCATTATTGAATTTGTGTACTTGAACATGCACGTATTCCACCTCGCTCTTCACGCCTAAATTTGATACTGGCCTCTTTCTTTCTGCAGGTCTCAAGCTGGTCCATCTTCTGCCTGTAAAAAGGTTTTGCGAACTGTTCAAGGAAACAGCCAATGTGGCCCTGACAGAAGTGCTGGATTCCTTCTAGTTCAAGCAGAGCCTCCAAGATTGGTAAGGCTGTTTCAGTGTTTCCTTATCTTTCTCTTTTCCCATGCTTTTATTTAAGGGAAAGAAAATGAAGGAACTTACACATTGGCTGGCAATCCATTGTCCATAGGTTGGGGGAAGTTTCTCTGAGGTGGAAGCTGTTGAGATTGCGGCTGTTTATTCTTCCTCATCTTTTGGAATAGGTTATTTTGGCAGTTCTATGGATAGGCCCAAGGTATCATAAATCTGCATATTCTTACATTTTTTGCGACATACAACTGAATTTTGTTAAACTGATAGTACCCCTAGTTAAATAATCTCTCTCTCTCTCTCTCTCTCTCTCTCTCTCTCTCTCTCTCTCTCTCTCTCTCTCTCTCCCTCCCTCCCTCCCTGTGGGAGGTATGCCGGGAGCATCTGCATGACAATCGATTTTGTTGCTTTAATGATAATTAGATTAATTTGTCCTTTTGTCAATATCCTTACTAACAAGACCAGCACAGCCAATCTTCGAAAATCAATTTTGAACCTATTGAACTCAAACTCGAGTTTTAGACTTGGTGATGGGGTTCAATTTCAAAGATTATAATAGCCTGATCATAAACTTATCATATAAAGATCGTCTATAAATCGTTAGAAGTGGTTAATTAAAAGGAACCATAGACATTGATAAAATCTATCGTTGCTTTGATATGTTGAGGAGGAGGCTTTCAAAATTGCATATTTCACACAACCTTAGTTGATTCTGTTTAAAAATACTATTTTTGACTTCTGTTGCTGCAAAATGTCACTGCAACAAGTTAGCAATCAATCTTAACTTCACCCATTATTATAGTTATCATTGTGATCTGCTACAGGTTTCAGTGCTTAGGAGTGTAAAACAGCAAAACAAAACTGGAATTGATGAGTTTGCAGCACGAGTTAATCTTGTTGCCAAGGAACGGTAGTGTTGCGGCAGGAGAGCAGGAGTGGCAATTGGACAAGGGGCTTCCCATTTCAATGGCATCATCACTTAAAACTAATTATCCAATCAGCTGAGTGCTGAAGAGAGAGCACAATGTCCAAGAGTTACGGCCGAAACCACTGGATAGTTGAAGGAATGTTATAAACGTAGTTGAGCCAAAATGAATCAGGGATTCAAATGAAATATATCTAAGTGAGACTGATGCAGATATGATTAAGTAGAACTGATTTTGAATTCTGAGAGAAAATGTAACTCTCTGCTTTTGTGCGTTGTTCCTCTTAATGATAAGTTGCTGCTGTTTTCAATTCATATTGGGAAAAGTTCACAAATAACCATTTTTAGAGCATGTAATTGGAAAATAGTCGCATCTTCAAAAGCCATTGAAATTAGTCATTTTCTAACACGGAGCCAGAGGACAAAACACCCATACTTAAGAGGCGTAGGCCAACTTTTTTCAACTTTTCTGCCTTTTTTCGAACTCTAGGATATTATTATAGAGTTTCACTTGTTAGAAGCTCATACTGGTCCTATAACCTCACGCAAAGATCTTGTACTAAATGATTCGTTATACACATGCACTGAAATTAGTATACCAAAAATACGAGAAGCATCTTTTACTCTTCTCTTTACGTATTTTACCTCATTTTATTTCCCTCTACTATAAAATTAATATGTGATAGTAACACCAACTAATATTCTTAATGATGGCTCTAAGAAAACTTTCTTGAACCTCATCCAGTATGAGCTTCACTACCGTTAACATTTCTGCTCTACTTCAATTCCCTTTTGTCAGCTTGAATATTTTCCTCTGCGTCATTCAAAAGATAATGTAATATGTGCAGACAAAAGAGACTACAAACTAGTAACTAGGTAAGTTCTACATCACCAAATTTACTTGTAAATTATTGTAATATCAGAATCTACAAAACTTTATTAATTACAACTAAATTAAAACATGTATAAAGGGTTAAAACTAGAATTGTAGGGTGTACTCAATGAAGGGAACCCCTCCAAAAATAGGCGTATGCCACTATTTGCAATGCGCACACGGTATTCTTTAGTAAAAGGCAAAAGAATAGTTCGCTATGTGCTCACTGCGTGGCTGCATGAATTTTTCTTATCACCGGTGCTTGCTATTTTATATTGTACACAGAGTTTGGGTTCACTTTCTGTTACTGATGTGGTACTCTAGTGATGTAAGTGTAGAGTGAATTATGAATATATAAATAATCTAAAATTTATGTAGATTAAATCATTAAATAAAGTTAATAATTTCAAATCTAACACAAATTATAAAATATTAATATAAAATTAATATTAGGCATTAAGATTATTTTGTACGTATGCGATGCAAGACCCCAAAGTTGATAAAGAAAAGAAGGTTAACTTTATGGTTGAAAGTAAAGCTGGCCAGTGGGCCGGGACAGCCCGACCCCGAACCGAGCCCGTCCCGGTCCCGCCCCGACCCCGCCAAAAAAAAAAAAAAAAATTACGGGGGCGGGACTCGAACTCGGGACGGGACGAGGTTTCGTCCCGCGAGACTCGAGCCCGCCCCAGGCCCGCGAGACCCGAACCCGCCCCGAGCCCGCCCCGACCCCGACCCCGCCCTTTGCAAAAATGGCCGTTGCACCAACGGCCATTTTAGATTATGGCCGTTGGCCAACGGCCATTTTAGCCCCCCCCCCTCCCCCAACCCCCTACCCCTTAATATTTATTTTTAACCCATAAGTTATTATATTTACACTTTAACCCAATTTTTCAACTATAAATAACTCATTTTCTCTTCATCTTTCTCACAAATCTTCCTACAATCTCTCTAATTTCTCAATATATCTCTCTACAATTCTACATTGTTTGCTAATTATTCAATTTTATTTATTCATTTGGGAATTGGTAGTGAAGTTGGCAACTAGCTTGAGGATCTTCCATCGAGCAAAGTTTCAATTTTCAACCTCTCGATTACACGTCGACGTTACGTCGGCGTTTGGTACATTCGTTCCTTCATTAAATTATTATTGTCTGTTTATTTAGTTTAGATCACTTAATTTTATTGTCTTTAATTATTTATTTATTATCATAATTAAAATGGAAGGATTAAAAGGTATGTTTAAGGGTAAAGGTAAGGGTGCTTCTTCTAGTAGGGGCAACCGGGGCAAGGGTACTTCTTCTAGTCATCTTATTCCTACACGGGATGATTTTGTTGATACTCAACATTTTCCTACAATACCATTAGATTTAGACCAGGAGCTATTTTCGGAACTCAAGAAGACTTTAATTTAGACGATGATCTAGATGATATACCCACTAATGTTGATGACAACACACCCACTAGTGCACCTTCAACCGAAATACCTCCTATTCCCCCTAGTATGAGACGAGGTCGGCAAAACGACCATTAAAATCAGATGCATGGACATTTTTTGATAGGGACGTAGAGAATCAAGTAGCCATATGTAAAATTTGTAAAAATGTTTTAAAATTTAAAAGCTGGAAAAGGTCACGGTGGGACGGGGGTTTAATTAGACACGTAGTAAGTGCTCATCCACTAGGTATGCCCAATACCAGGCTTCAAAACCGGGTGCGCAAACGCCCGCTCCATCGAGACAAGGTTCACATACTAATATTGTCCCGGACCAAGTACAAGGTCAAATTAACCCTATGACGAGGGGAATTGTAGGCCCTAAATACAATAAACATAGAGATAGGGAAGCAATATCAAAATTAGTTCTTTGTGGAGGGTTTGCCTTTTTCATTTCCTTCATCTCCCGGTTTTATTCATTACATTAGAGATATATATAATCCTCGCTTTTAACGGTTTTCCTAGATCAAGCTGTTAAGAGAGATGTATTTAAATTCGCGCATGAATATCAACAATATTTACGTTTTTCATTATATCATTTTAATGGCAAAGTATCCATCACGTACGATATAGGTCGTAGTACTAACGGCCATGATTATTTAACTGTAACTTGTCATTGGATAGATTATAAATGGTCTATGCAAAAACGTATTTTAGCATATAGATATATAGATGATAGGCACACTGGTACTTTTATTGCAGAAAATATTTATCAAGTGTGCGATTATTACGGAATTACCGATAAAATTATGACTATTACATTAGATAACGCTTCTAGTAACAATTACGCAATTACAATTTTAAAAAATAGTTTAACTCCGTCTTTTCCGGACCATTTTCATATAAAATGCGCGTGCCATATATATAACTTAATTGTAAAGGATGGTCTATCACTTTTTGAAGACATTCTTAGTAAAATACAATTTGCTATAAACTTTATTTTTAAAAGTAATAAAGTACAACGTAGAAAAGAATATAAAAAAATTTGTCATGATTGTGGACTACCTTTTAGAAAAATTCCACAAGAAGTATCCACTAGGTGGAATTCTTTATACGAGCAACTACTTGTTGCTTATGACTATAAATTACCTATAACTTTATTTTTTAACTCTCATAATAAAAAGCCGGTGATATGATTTTAGATAGTGATTGGGAAAAAATTTCCGAACTTATTGTATTTTTAGAGAAATTTTTTCAAGCAACAAAAGAATTTTCCGGTATATATTATCCTACTATTTCAACTATGTTATTTTATATAACTCTAATATTTTTATTACTTAGTGAATATATGGAAAAACCAGCTTATAAGGCAGCTATTAAAAAAATGTTTGTCAAAATAAAAAAATATTTTATTCCTATTCCCTCTATTTATATTATTGGTTCTGTATTAAATCCTACTATTAAAATAGACGGTACTAAATCACTAATTGAAACTATTTACGATTGTATAGAAGTACTACCACCTCCAAGTCCCAAAAATCTAAATCACCCACCACCTATTGAACAAACTAAAGAAGAAGTATTGTCTAGCGTAGAACACCAATGCAAAACTATATATAGATTTTATCAACAAGAAAATGCTAGTAACTTACCAGCTTCCATACCATCTTCTTCATCTTCAATACAACCTCACAAAAGACATGCTGTTTCTGCGGCTAGTATTGAAAGCCTCAGAAATAGAATGTGCGGCCGTACCTCTACTAACCAAATTAGCGAGTTCGATATTTTTGTTTTGCGGGGTTCTCGCACCGTATCAAGAAGTTATCAATGAAGATGGACATGAAGACTTCTTTGAAATACCGGAGGGGGAATGAGAAGACCTTTCCGACACTTTCAATGATGGCTCGAGATGTTTTGAACATTCAAGCGTCGTCAATCGCGTCTCGAAAGCGCTTTTTCTCGAGCGAGATATCAAATAGGAGACCACGAGACACTCATTAGCCGGAGACGACTTGGAAATTGCGGTATTATTCGAGAGATTGGATACGACCGGAGCGGAGAAGGTGCGGTCAACCGGAGATCAACGAAGAAGATGATGAAAACTACAACGAAATCTTAACCGAAGGTAGTGGAAGCGACGTGGATCAATTTGACCAACAAATACCAATTCCAACCGAAGAACCACATGAAATCATCAAGCAATTAGAACAGGTTTTTTTGAGAATGTAATTTTTTTAATTGTAATTTTATTATGTAATTTGTAACTTTTGGACAACACCACAAAGTTGCAATTTAGATTTTAGACAATTGTATTTGTATTACAAAAAAATCATATGTCTATTAAATAATATAAGAGGCACAAAAACAGCCTTGGGATGTTTTTATTACACTATCTTGTTTTGTTTATTGAGTTTTTTTTATACATATGTTATTTTTAAAAAAAAAAAAAAAAAAAAAAACCCGCCGTATCCCGACCCGAGCCCGACCCCGCCCCGACCCCGCCCCGACCCGAGCCCGACGGGATCGGGATCGGGACGGGACTTGCTCCAGTCCCGCCAGACCCGACCCCGCCCCTTCTCCCGTCCCGCCCCGACCCCGACACCGCCAGACCCGGCCCGCCAGACCCGAGCCCGGCCCACTGGCCACTCCTAGTTGAAAGTCACACAAATTGAACGCGGTAATACTTTTCCCAAGTTTAACTATGAATCTACAATTTACAAGGCACGCTTTTAATTGATTTTCGGAATCACATTTTTATGGTCGAATATTTGTAAGTAGTGTATGGTTTGCCTTTGATGCAACATATGTCATCATCACCAACAAGGGTGGTTGTGGTCAGTGGTAACTACCCCTCCCTCTGTCCAAAAAAAGATTGACACTTTTCATTTTTCGAGAGTCAAACTTTTTAATTTTGATCGTGTTAGAACATAAAATCTTTAATTTTTTGAAATAAAATATACATATTTAAAAATTACGTAAAAAGTATTATAAGTCACCATAATAAATAATTTAAAACATTTTAAAAAATTAAAAAGTTACGATCAAAGAAAAACTCGTTTGACTCTCGAAAAGCGAAAAATGTCAATTTTTTTGGGATGGAGGGAGTAGCACTTTTCTTCAATCAGAGGTCTCGGATTTGACCTCTGGGTATAGAGTCCTGAGGTTTGAGCTTTGAGTATAGAATCGCTTTTGTTAGGAAGCTCTTTACCCCAAGGGACTTCGCCGCTACAATTCGAATTTAGTCAGACCCCAATACAAGTATCGGATACTGGAACTAGGAGGTTGATTTTAAGTTCCAATATCCTCTAATTAGTTTGTTGTATGCTAAAAATATGATGTCTCCATCATTTTCATCAAAGATTATAACTTGTCTTGTGCTGCTGTACAAAGATTCCTATGCGCAGGAATTTTCTCCAGACAAAAAGACAACAATCGTATAGTTCTTTTTTACTTGGTTATATCAGTTCTTGCATAGTTACATACTATCAATTTAATGCTTTTATGCTACTGTCATATAAGTCAAAATAAAATATTGAAGTCCCTATTCAAAATCAACTACTATCACATAAATGAGATGAAAGAGGGGTTGAGGGGCAACTCACTTAGTGAGTTACCCACCTTCCAGGCAGGGCGGATCAAGTATATTGTGTGTAGGTTCACGGTAACCCAATAGCTTTTGCTCAATCTCTATATATGTATTAAAATATTCATTAAATGTAAATCTAGTCATTATCATATATTAATTCAAAATTGTTGTAATGATCCATAAATTTCAAATCTTAAATCCGACTCTGTTTCCAGGATTTATAATTGAAATAAACAGAGAATCCCCAACAAAGATTCAACTTTGCCGTTACCTTGTTGGATAAAAACCAAGCATCTTCAGTAAACACGAAATAACAATCATAATTAATCCATTCACAACTGCTAAACACTTGTATAAAACATTTTACGCTATAAATAGTTCTCTTTGTCACCCTTTCTTGATTAAACCCTCACAAACACAAGTAAAACAAAAGAAAAGATAGAAAATTTAGAAGAAAATGAAGAAGGCTATTTGAAAGAAATAATCCCCTTGATTATTTTCATTACTTGAATAGGTATATATACAAGATATAAAATATTTCTATTCTATTCCTAAATCTTAGTCTACCATAATTCTAACTCTACAATTATGGTAGTGTATATTCCTAATTTAGGTAACAAATACATTACAATATACTACACATATATTTTCCAAATATACAATATTCTTACATTGTCTACTTACCATAAAATACCCAATCTGAGAGCCTCAATCTTGGGTAGTAAACCGAGAGCCTTAATAAGGCAATATACATACATGTGTATATTGCCTTATTTAACACACCCCGCAGTCATAGCGGGCGGTCTTCGAACGCTGAGACTGTCCTTAAAATCTTTAAAGAGTACTGAGGGAAGACCCTTTGTAAAGATGTCTGCAACTTGATATCTTGACGGGACATGACATACGCGTACCTGCCCCCGAGCAACCTTTTCACGGACAAAGTGAATGTCCATTTCGATATGCTTAGTGCGTTGGTGCTGAACCGGATTGCCTGAGAGGTAGATGGAACTAACATTATCACAATATACTAAGGTTGCCTTCTGAATGGGGCAATGAAGCTCCAAAAGCAAATTACGTAACCAACATGATTCTGAGACCACATTAGCTACCCCTCGATATTCTGCCTCTACACTTGAGCGGGATGGAGTCGCCTGACGCTTTGCCGACCAGGAGACCAAGTTGTTGCCAAGGAACATACAATATCCTGATGTAGACCGTCTGGTGTCCGGACAACCACTCCAATCCGCATCTGTGTACGAGACAAGTGTGGATGTAGATGAAGGATACAAGTGCAACCCATAGTCCAGTATCCCCTGAATATACCGAATGATGCGTTTGATTGCATTCATGTGTTCAATCTGGGATCATGCATGAATAAACACACTGCTATTTGAACAAAGACATACGTAATATCCGGTCCGGTAAAGGTAAGATCTTTGGAGGGCCCCTACAAGACTGCGATAGCGGGTCGGGTCCTCGTATGGTGCACCTGCCGTGGCACTAAGCTTGGGTTTTGCATCAACTGGAGTAGAAGTGGACTTACATGATGATATCCCAGCCCTCTCTATGATCTCAGCAGCATACTTTCGTTGAGACAAAAAAAACCCACCTGAATGACGTTTGACAGCAATCCCCAAAAAGTAACTCAAGGGCCCTAAGTCTTTCATAGCAAACTCAGAAGTGAGCATGGCCATGATAGACTGGCGCAAGGCATCGGAAGAGGCAGTCAAGATGACATAATCCACATACAACAGAATATAGGCCAATGACGAACCACGACGGTAGATGAACAAGGAATTATCTAACCTGCTGTGAGTGAACCCAATAGTCGAAACAAAGTCAGCAAACCTCGTATACCAGGCCCGTGGAGACCGCTTAAACCCATATAAGGACTTCTTCAACAAACAGACATGATGAGGACGATTGGGATCCTTGAAACCCAATGGCTGATGCATATTAGACTGTTTCCTTGAGATCACCATGTAGGAAAGCATTCTTGACATCCAACTGATGGATAGGCCATGCCTTTGATAGAGCCAAGCTGAGCACAGTGCGAATGGTAGCCGGCTTGACCACCGGACTAAACGTCTCACCACAATCTATCCCAACCTGCTGAGTCTTACCATCACCCACAAGCCGCGCCTTATGTCGAGCAAATGGACATGATAACATTAATTCCATATGGACGGGGCACCAACTCCCACGTCTTATTATCAATAAGAGCATTATATTCATCAGTCATAGCAATTTTCCAATTAGGGTCATTTAAGGCGGACACAGAATTACGGGGCAAGGGGGATTTAGAGACATTGAAATATAAATTAAAATGTCTTTTAGGTGTAAAAATACCCTGTTGACTACGATTGACCGGTCTATGACTCGAGTAAGAATTTAGTGAATTTTGGGAATTTGTCGGGTTCTGGACGGATTGGCCAGCAGGCAGTGGGTTTGCTGGCCCAAAATCGAGAAACTGGGGCAGATTCTAGAACAGTTCCAGAATCAGCCGCTGTTTCGTGATCGGAAACGATGATGGAGCAGTGGGTCCAGCGGGCAGTGGGCCCGCTAGAGGATTTTGGGTGCGGGAAATGTCCGAAAAATGATGAGTAATATACGGAGATATACCATCATCCAAAAAATTATACGAACTAGGCTCGGGAGTATGAACTTTAGTAAATGGAAATTGAGTTTCATAAAAAATTACATGGCGATTAATGATGATTTTCTTGGAGGATAAATCAAAACATTTATAACCACGATGATTAGACGGATAACCCAAAAACACACACGGGGTAGACCGGGCCTGAAGTTTGTTAATTGTGGTGGATGGGAATAACGGATAACACAAGCACCCAAAAACCCGAAGATGAGAATAAGAAGGATTCTTATTATACAGTATTTAGAGGGGGGAAGAATATGTCAAACTTTAGAAGGAATTATGTTAAGAAGATATGTGGCCATTTGTAGAGCATGATGCCAAAAATATAGAGGTATGGAGGCATTAATTAAGAGAGTTCGGACAATGTTATTTATGGAACGAATTTTGCGTTCGGCTTTCCCATTTTGTGAAGATGTATGAGGACACGAAAACCGAAAATTGATCCCATTATTAGCACAGAATTTCCGAAACTCCCTATTGTCATACTCTTTCCCATTATCACATTGAATATTTTTTATTTCTCTTTCGAATTTGGTACGAATGAACGCTCTAAATTTGATGAAGATGGAAAACACTTGTGATTTATTCGCAATTGGAAACGTCCACAAAAATTTAGAATAATCATCTAAAAAGAGAACATAATATCGATGACCCAATGACCTAAGAACAGGAGACGTCCATAGGTCGCTATCAATAATATCAAATGGCATTGAAGTATGAGAATTGGAGTCTACCAAAGGCAACTTAATGCAATTGGGGGGAGACAACATTTTCTGACCATACCCTAGAATTGGAATAGAATTGCCATTACCAACAATTATCCCCCGAGGGGTGCTCAAATTGGAATAAGATGAGAGAGTACCTGATTCGGAAGTCATGTGAGTAGTGACACCGGTGTCCATATACCAATTTGGGTCCGGTTGAGTTAACCCCAATGTGTGCATCGCGACCTCGATATCGGTATGAGTAGGGCCTGCTACATGATGGGCTTGCGGAGGTCGGGGCCCAAGTATTCCCGGACGTGACTGAAATGGGCCGTAGCCGCCGGAATCGCTTTGTTGGCGGCCGCCGGGCCACCGGCCGGTGGGCCGCCACCGCCGGTTCTTTGGGCGCAGGGCTCGCGGCCCACGATCGCCTTGCCCCATCCCCCGCGCCATGGGCCCCACTGCTGGGACCAGGGGCGGCGGTGGGCCACTTGTTCACTGGACGGGGCCCACTGCCTACTTGCTGACCACCAGAACCGCCGCGTTTGCCCCCACAGTTTTTGTTATTATTCTTGCGATTATTTTTGCCGCCACCTTGGGTACGATTTTGGCCTGAATTCTCAACAAAACCCGAAGAACTTGGGGAGGACGCCATCATGACGACAGGGCTTACTCTAGTAGCCGCCTTTTTAGCCAAACCGGCTTCTTCCAAAGTCAGCATGGAGCGGGCTTGATAAAAGTCGGGAAGAGGGTTGCTTTGATGAAGGAGAGTTCCAACGCCATTATAGGTCTCCGAAAGGCCGGCAACCAATTGTAGAACCAGTCAATTATTTGTTATAGGTGTGCCAAAATTACAGAGTTGATCCGCCAACTCCTTGAGTTTCTTGCAATATGCAGAAACGTTTGGAAATTCGTCCATTCGAACTAGAGAGAATTCTTGCTCGAGTGTGACGACACGAGAATGTTGGTTATCTTGGAATATGTCACGCAATCTATTCCAGGCAGCCATAGCCGTGGTATCCGGCTCAATAATCGTATGTAGAAGGTCAACCGAACTAGTGGAGTATATCCACTGGAGAACGGTAGCATCAAGAGTAATCCATAACTGAGGATCCTCCGCGGGAAGAGGTGTAGCGGGAGGAATGATATGATGGATAACTTGATGGGAGATAGCGTGTATTTTAAACAGTTCTGTCCACGTCGCATATTGGACGTTTTCCATTTCAAGTACAATAGGGATACTGTTCTTGACATTAGAAATCATAAGGGCAAGATGATAAGTGTTCTTAGACATATTGAAAGAACAAAGAAGGAGGGGAAATTTAAGAGAGGTTTTTTAGAGCGGAAGATGAATTTTGGAAGAGAAACCCGAGGGGGGGTGGGGGTGTCTCGGCCGAAAAAGAGAGGACAAAAGTTGGGAGAGAAAAACTTTTGTTTAGACCTAGTCTCTTGATACCATGAAAGAAATAATCCCCTTGATTATTTTCATTACTTGAATAGGTATATATACAAGATACAAAATATTCCTATTCTATTCCTAAATCTTATTCTACCATAATTCTAACTCTACAATTATGGTAGTGTATATTCCTAATTTAGGTAACAAATACATTACAATATACTACACATATATTTTCCAAATATACAATATTCTTACATTGTCTACTTACCATAAAATACCCAATCTGAGAGCCTCAATCTTGGGCAGTAAACCGAGAGCCTTAATAAGGCAATATGCACATGTATATTGTGTGTATATTGCCTTATTTAACACTATTAGTCCAAAATTTTCCATTCTCATTCTCACTATAATTGTTGTGACTACACTAATTTCATGTGCCATGGCATTACACTCGTCATGCAACCCTAGCGCGAAGATTGAAGGCATAAAACCGCCACCAGGGCAAAATAGGGTATCTATCAATCAGAATGTTGCACGCCTGGAAAGTCATACACCACTTACAAATGCTCGCTTCCAGTTACTGGCAAGATGAAAGCTGTTCTAACTATAAACAGTTTCCAAAAAGGCGGTGATAGTGGTGGAAAATCCGAGTGTGACAACAAATACCATTCGAATACCACGCCTGTGGTTGCACTCTCAACAGGTTGGTTCCGTGGCGAAAAGAGGTGTATGAAGAATATCACAATTTATGGGAACGGAAGGCAAACGCTATGGTCGTGGACGAGTGTGATTCCATGATGGGATGCGACGAGGTTCATGATTATCAACCACCGTGTGATAACAACGTTGTCGACGCGTCTAAAGCTGTTTGTAAGGCATTAGGAGTGCCTAAGAAGCAATGGGGACAACTTGATTTATTATGGTCTGATGCTGTTGCGGCTTGATTTTAAATACGTGTTCTTTTTTCCAGATTAATGAATAACATCTAAAAAAAAACAAAAAAAGACAGCCCGGTGCACTAAGCTCCCGCTATACGCTGGGTCTAGTGAAGGGCCGGACCACAAGAGTCTATTGTACGTAGCCTTACCTCACATTTCTTCAAGAGACTGTTTCCACGGCTTGAACATATGACCTCCTGGTCCTACTCCAAGGCTCCCTTCATTAATGAACAACATCTAACTGTGAATAAAGCTTACGTAACTAAGCAAAATCAAGCAAATAAAAGGCCAGCTGCCGAATGCACTGTTTTCAGTTGTGACTTTCTTTTGTTAACATTGTGGCAAAAGAAAAAAACTTGTTTAAAATCAAATAAAGACTTTGGGTTTCAGAGGATGAGAAACAGAGTCTCCTAATAAAGATCAAATTAATAAGTTATATTCTCAAAACGGAAAAGGGTAAAAAATGGCCTTTAACGTATGAGAAAGGTTAAAAAATGCCCTCCTCTTATTTGTTGGATTAAATTTTCCATTTCTTTCACCTATTTGGATCAATAATTCCCTTAACGTAGTAGAAATGGCTCAAAAATGCTCCTTTTCCACTTTTTGGATCAAATTTATCCATAATATTATTTTTATACTTAAAACTATCCCTTTATTAACGACACAATTATATAACCTTTAACTAAATTCTTAATTAAACACGTGACTTTCCTTTTTTCATATTAGTCCCACTATATTATTTATATGCTAAATAATGTAGGCATCTGTTGGAAACTATTTCACTTAGTCGGTAGACATCAAAATTTTAATTGAATTTATTTATAAAAAAATTGGATTAAATTCTAAGTTATTGATATGTTGACCATGTCAAATTTTGATTAATAAAGTCAGACTAATTATTTAAGTTAAAGTTACATGACTTGAATGAAATTTAGTCCATCAATTGGGCCTTTACAAGGCGAGCCCGACCCACATTTTTCTGGCCCAAGGTCTGCTAGAATTACTTGGAGACCAAAATACCCCCAAGCTCTAGCTCACACCTATATACAGAGATCACACATCCCCTTCCGAAGACATTGAGAAATTGTCATAGGTCTTCACTAGAGGCAGAAGAGAGAAACGACATCTACATAAGTCTTCTCCAAAGGTCTTCAATAAGAAGGAGAGCTCGAGAGACGTCTTCCCTCAAGAACAATCCAAAGTGCCGCTCAAAATTCTTTCAAGATTCAACACATCAACAGAACTTCATCCATCATTCGAGAAAGACACTACATTGGCCCTCGAATCAAGGCGAACTACAAAGATTAGAATCAAGGGATACATCTAGAGTTGTACTCACAAAATAATCGATAAAATAATTTTTTCACACATTTTTTTTATGATTGTAGCTATTTATTTTCTTCTAACAAAATTTGCCGCGACCAATTTTTTGGCACGTCCAATGAGACCAACTATGCTCTTCATCTATTTATCTCGCAAATCAAATATGAAAATACTAAAACCTACTATTTTGATGGCCTCGGAGAAAAGCTATGGTGTTTCATCCACAAACGCTATTGTTGTTGTTGGCTCGATGACTCGTATCATGTTCAATGATGGTGGTTTGGACAGATTGAAATGCTTCATTCCTTGGAGAAACTAATCAAGAACAAACCAACAATGGCAATTGCAAGATCTAAAGGCAACGCCTCATTTTAATCATCTGGAGAAGTTTCTCAAGCATGCTCTAACTTCTACAAATCTGAGGACTTAGTGGATTCTTCAACTTATAACGTGGTGAGTGTCATGATAACCAATGCAACCAATACAGAGGAACAACTCACCGCGATGATGAAAACAATTGAAGCGTTGAAGAAATCTGTGAAGGACAAAGATCATCAAATAGCTCAACTGATGAATAAGTTGGAACTCTACAGCCTTGGAGATTCAAGTCACAACCCAACACCACGAGAAAAAATGTTGAATCTTCCTCTAAATTGCCAACACTTAAAATACAAATCAATCTGCTTCAGTGGACAGGTTGTTTGTCCAACAACTGCAAGACATGATAATAAACACCATCAGAGCTCAATATGGCGGACCATCACAAAGCTCGATATATTACTCCAAACCTTATACCAAATGGATTGAATTTCTACCCATTCTAATTGGATATCAACCACCAAAGTTACAACAACTTAACATCAAAGGAAATATGAGGCAACATATAGCACAATTCATGGAGATTTTGCAGTAACACTTGTACACATGATGATCTTCTGGTTAAGCTGTTTGTGCGCTCTTTGAAGGGAAATGCTTTTGATTGGTATACTGATCTCGAGCGAGAATCAATTGAAAGTTGGGAGCAATTCGAAAAGGAGACCTCAATCGCTATTAAATCACACATCGAACGGTAAGATGATAAAGTTGATAGCCACCAAGCAATGAAATGATGGACCCGTGATTGAGTACATTGACCACTGACGAGCATTGAGTTTGGACTGAAAGGAATGTTTGATGTTGAAAGGTGTATTCAAGGAATGCATTGGGTCATTGCATACATTCTCCAAGGACTTAAACCACATACTTTGAAGAATTGAATACACGAGCACACAACATGGAGTTGAGCATTGCGACTCATGGAAAGACTTCACATGTTTTCGATCCTAGGAAGGAAGAGAAAGAATTCAAGCGACCATCAAGGCACCAAACTGAAGAAAATAGCGGTAGGAGAAACATCTATAAAAGTCTCCGCTAAACAAAGGATGAAGGAAAAAGTTGCAAGTCAACATCCTTCAGAAGAGTCATCCGACAATGAAGGAGTTAGAAGTAAAAGTGTACCATTTTCCTAACTCTGATGTCCCTTCAATTCTTTACGAGTTGCTGACCAAGAAGATCATTGAACTTTATCCATCAAAGCGACATGATCAAGCCAACAAAGTCAACGATCCCAAGTATTGTAAATTTCATCGCATCATTAGTCATCCAACTGAAAAATTAGGGTGGACGTATATCGGTTCGGTTCGGTTTTGTATCAAAAAAGTATGAACTGAATAAAATTCAAGTTTTTTTTTTTAAAAATCGAATCAAACTTTTTAAAAAAAACTGATATATCGGTTTATATCGCCGAACGTATCGATTTATACAAGTTTTTTCAATTCAAATATAAAGTCCAAAAATAATAATTCATAGTCCAAAAACATAAAGTCTGCATCACATATATTCTTAAAACATGTAAAAAACTCAAAATTAAATTTTACATCCCCACAAAATAAAAGTCCAAAACTGAAATAAAATAAACGGGTCGGGTTTTTTTTTAAAATTGAATTTCCAACATTGAAATTGACATTCACGCCTACATTACCACAAAATTTCAATGTTGAAATCTATTGTATATCGTGAGATGTTTATTAAAGAAAATGGAAAATTAGAAACAGATTTGGGGGAAAACACCTTAAAATTTCGAAAAAATACGCAAAATTAATTTTTTTTTGGGTAAAACGGACATCCGAGTGCTGAGTTATGACCATTTAAAGTTGCACCAATTTACAACTACTTTCTCTCCCTACATTTTATGTCAATGCTTCTGTGAGATGTTAATTAAGTTCATGCCGCCTTCGACTTCCATAAAAGCTTCATAGATTGACTTCAATGACTATGATTCAAGAGATTGCAGTAGCCTAAAATAAAAAATAAGATTAATTACAAATTTTCCCCCGGTTTTCGGTTTGGTTCATCAAAAAATCTAAAGAACCGAACCGAACCGAATTAATTAATCCTGATTCGGTTCGGTTTTTTAAAGAATCAATTTTTTTTTTAAATTGAATAAAAACCGAACCGAACCGCCAGTTCGGTTTGGTTTTTTCGGTTCAACGGGTTTTATGCGCACCTTTATGAAAAAATGCTTTATCCTGAAAGAGAAGATTACAATATTGGTTAGGGATGAAAAAAATAACCATTTAGATATAAAGGTGAACCATGCTTGTGCTTATGTTCATAACAAGAAGAACTCGGTGCCAAAAACTCAAAGATAGGCCTTTTGTTGCGTCTACAAAAATTGAACAAGAATCAATCATGATATAGTTGGGAGCTCTAAACCTGTTGAATTTCCAAAACTGAAACTTCCAAACACTTAATTATTCAGTGTTTAATCCTTCATGGAGATGACGACAAAGGAAAATCAAATCCTGACTCATTTTCTTGTTTAATGGTATCCAAGACTTTTAGCGTCAAAGTGAATTCAGCATTAAAGACCCATAACAAATAATTTTTTCCGCTGATGTCAAGTGCCACAAATCAAATTTTTATAAATTTGACATGATGAAGGATATCAAACATGAATAGATGAATTAGAAATAGTAAGGACAATTAATACTAAATTACTGAATCCAAATAATTTAGAAGGTTAAATTGATCCTAAAGATATATTGAATCTAAAAAATAAGTTGGTTATTTATTAATGTAAACATATCACATAGGTTACACATGACACTAAAACTTGGTGAGAATATGCAGGATACTAATTTATCATATGCAGCTAGTCAGTTTTTCCTTTTATTAAACGGAAAATGTTCAAATATGATATTGAACTATCGAAAATGACTCATTTATTCCATTTGTCAATAATTTGGCTCATTTATGTAATTGCTGTTACAAAAATGGCTCATCTATGCCATTTTCATTAATATCGGTTTTACAATACCAGATATGACACGTGGCCTCCAACTAGATTATGATTGTGGGTGGGTTGGGTGTATGGGTCAGGTTTTTTAATTAATTTGAGATTTAAAATTGGGTTGATTTAATTAAATGACGTGGACCTCTAACTGGAGGTCACGTGTCATATCTGGTATTGTAAAACGAGCCTTAATGAAAAATGACATGGATGAGCCTCTTTTGTAACGGTAATAACATAAATGAGTCAAACTATTAACGAATGACATAAATGAGTCATTTTCGATAGTTTAATGTCATGTTTGAGCCTTTTCCGTTTATTAAATAACAATATTTTTTCTAGTTGATCTTCAATCTATTACAACTTTCAAAAGTAAATCAGCCATGAAAAATACATTATACATTAGTCCTATTGCAAGTCACATAAAATTACTTATAATAACATGGCATAAACGAATTTAGGCAGTATAAGAAATTGTTCAGGAAATAAATAATTATGATGACAGTACTTTTATATCATTCATCCTTTTATTATTATTTAAAATAAAAGATTAGCTAGAATAAAACAGTATGCAAGGAGACAGAAAGAGAATTCAAAGCAATCACAAATTAAAAAGATAAGCATATGTTCATATTATGTTACGAATAAAGAACATCATTTACCCATTAAAGTAAAATCTTGATTTGTGAAAAATAAATGGATATAGCACAGCACATACCTTATTAAGACTTAACTTTTGCGATAACATATTCGATTAGATTCTAGTGTTGATAACGTGTTATAAAAGTTGTGTAATAAAATTAGCGGAAAAGGCTCAAATATGACATTGAACTATCGAAAATGACTCATTTATGTCACTCGTCAATAGTTTGACTCATTTATGCCATCACGTTTACAAAAATATCTCATCCATGCCATTTTTCATTAACGATGATTTTCGAATACCAGATATGACACGTGACCTCCAACACGCCGTTTAATTAAACCAGCCCAATTTAAATTCCAAATTAATAAAAATCTGATCGATACACCGACCCACCCACAACCATAATCTAGTTGGAGGCCACGTGTCATATCTGGTATTGTAAAATTGACGTTAATAAAAAATGGTATGAATGAGCCATTTTGGTAATGATAATGACATAAATGAGCCAACTATTGATGAGTGACATAAATAGGTCATTTTCCGATAGTTTGATGGCATAATTGAGTCTTTTTCATAAAATTAAAGCAACAATAAGGGGGGGCCAAGAGCTCTCCGGCGACGACAGAGGAAGCAACCCGTCTGTTGGGGCGGGGAGGGGGGAGAGCGCAACAAAGGCATTAACTTTCTTTCTAATTTTGGGTACATTATTTCAGTACTTGAAGATATTAGTAAGCTACACTACAAGTACATGTGGGCCATGGACAACCACATATAATTATTTACAACATGATTGCTATTTGTGAAACTGAAATAATATTGTTAGTTATGATAAATATGAATTTATTTCGCTAAAAAATAAGTGTTTAAAGTAATATAATACATGATATCAACTTAGTTGGATTACCCTATCAAAATCTTTCAATTTGATATGAGAGCTCAAAAAATCCCTTCCCTTCTTTGTTTGTCATGAGTTCTTCTTTTGATTTGCTCTTCTAAAGTTCGTGAAATCCAATTGATCTTTCATTTATATGCATCAATAAAGTACGACCGATTCATTTTAAAATGTCTCATTCTAATCTAATTTGTGTACAAACCAAAACATTCATTGAAGACGACTGCTTTCGAGAAAATGTATGTACTAATTGAATAGATGTTGAATCGTTTACAGTTAGTTAAATAGTATATATATTTTCTTATTCTATTTTATGGGGTACTATTTTTTTATTAACTCATTTTAAAAAGAATGATATATTTATTTATTTAAAACAATAACTTTAAATTAGCCATCTTTTGGAAGGTATCAATGTAAACAGTGAGCAGGGGCGGAGCCAATAAGGCTCCAGAAGTTCATCCGAATCTCCTTTGGTGAAAAATTACACTGCATATTTAAGGTTAAAATTATTTCTATGTATATATATAGTAAATGTTGAATCCCTTCGCTTCTTCGTGTGTTTACTTTGATAAATATACCCGTGATATACACGGTATATAAACTTCCATGTGTATACCGTGTATATCACGGAATCACAAGCCAAGTTGGAAACTGATATACACGGTATACCAGCCGTGTATACCCATGTTTGGTAGTTGTATTTAATTAAGCATTGTACACTTACCATAATTGTAGTATTCTTGTACAAATAGAATAGGGTTTTGAGAGTAGAATATGAATAGGATTTTCCATATTATGAAAATTGTAAATTGTATATATACTCATTCATTAATGAAAATAATCAAGGGATTATTTCTTTCATACTTCTTTATATTTTTGACCCCTTTAATAAAAATTATGCCCCGCCACTGATAATGAGTCATTTAAATTAAATTATAATGGAAAAGTGGTGGCAAAGAGATGGCCTTAACAAGCACGGAAACTAATTACGCAAAATCATTAATACACCCTCCAATCCAAGATAAGTAATTTTTTGGGGTGAGACACACCTCCTAAGAAAGTTAATTAATTACGTGAATTAAAAAGTTATTTGAAACTATTATTTTTTTGGTAAACTTGACAATATTAGTTAAAAACTCTACTCCCATAAAGGGACAATTTTAGTTAAAACTCTAAGGGGTCGTATGGTAGGATGCGGTGGAGAAAATAATCTATGTATTACTAATACTTTGTTTGGTATCATTTTCAACACTTGTATAACTAATACAAATATTAGTTACATATACTATTTGATAATATCCTATGCATTATTATTACATAGCAAACCATCTCATTGGCAATGCGAGAATTTTTAATATATGCATATGCATGGTTAAAGACATAATTGTACCTGAAGTCCCTCATATAGTATAGTATGGAGAGCATTTTTGTAAACAAGGATTTTTTTTAGAAATTATACAATGCATGTTATTTCTAATACACCAAACCAAATAGTGAATAAGAAATAATTCATGCATAACTAATCCCTGAATTACTATATCAAGATTACTAATAACCTTATTCAACATTATTCTTATACATCCTATTAAACAAATGACCCTTATAACAGTTAGCATAAAACTAACATTATTAGCGGAGCAATATGATTCATTCAATTAATGTTAAACTTGAGCCTTGGAGTAACTGGTAAAGTTGCTGTCATGTGATCAGGAGGTCACGAGTTCAAGCCGTGGAGACAACCTCTTGCAGAAATGCAAGGTAAGACTGCGTACAATAGACCCTTGTGGTCCGGGCTTTTCCCGGACTCCGCGCATAGTGGGAGCTCAGTACACCGGGCTGTTTTTTTTTTTTTTTTTTTTTTAACAAAAAAAGAACTCCCTTAAAAAGCTCTCGGCCCTTTGAGCATTTCGTAGGCACTTGCCAAAACTTCAATACATTATTCAACTATCTAAAATCAAGGATCTCTCTCTCCTCTTTCTGTTTTCTTCTCTTTCTTTTGCTAAGTTTGCTTTGTTTCTATCATTTTAGAAGCTTCATCGCTCGCCACTTACCCAAATGGTAAGTTATGCAAAGTTCTTTTAATGCATAGATTTTTATATATATATATATATATATATATATATATATATATATATTGTTCCTTTATTCCATTATCTCTTTTTTCTTCTTTTACTTAATTAGTTATGTATGGTACATTTAGAATCTTTTTTTGTTTAAATGATGGCAGTGTCTGAACAACTTGCACGTGCCTTGATTATTCTATCTGGTACATTCTGTCTTTCACAAGCACAAGTATAAGATTAACCAGTTGAGGAGCAGGATTTTGTATAAGGGGATTCAAAAAATGCTAAAATGTCATAGTAGGGATTCGAAATTGTGTCTATTTTTGAACCCCCTTTATAGCTATATCCGAATTCTCTATGTTAGGAAAATTCAACAATTTATATATTAATAAAAATTAATTATTTTCATCCTATTTGTGAAGTATAGTATTTCGATAAAAGGAATTCAATCGACCCCTTCTCTTTTATTAGTTCTGCCCACCATAGAGGCTTAAGTGGATAAGAAGAATTTACCTAGTGTTTTTTTGTCTCTTTTTGAATTTGAACTTGAGACCTCATGATTTTTATTTCTCTTCATTGACCACTAGACCAAACCCTCGAGTGCAAGGTGCATTTCCGGTGAGTATTGTATGCAAATAGGTAGGCAAACGTGTTCATACATTATAGGGCTATATATATATATATATATATACTTTTCTCTTTTGTGCTGTTTGCATAGGCGAATTCGTAGTCAGGGATAGCAGTGAGGTATGAATGCAAGCTGAAATTTCGGAGTTGAAAGCGAAAAGGGATCACAGATATATAGTGTTCAAGATTGATGATTCAATACCAAGTTGTGGTTGAGAAAGTTGGGAGACATGATGAGACTCATGAAGATTTTGCCAACAATTTACCTGCCGATGAGTGCCGCTATGCAGTTTTTTATTATGATTTCACTACAAATGAGAATGCCCAGAAAAGCAAGATCTTTTTTGTTGCTCGGTAACACATTTTTATCCTTATTTCCATCTAATTTTCTGTTAATGATTTCATCATGCTGATCTCTGTATATCCACATGTATGTTCTTCTGGCCCCTGGTTTAGTTCTCACATTTTTTAGGTTAAGTCATTTAGTTTTGTAAGCGCATTGCATAGTTATACATACCTACAGCATAAAGATTATTTTTACAATAATCAGTGTAGTTTTAACATGTAATTGCAGGTTAGTTACACCCCTTTTCAACTCTCTCAAATAAGACACAATTTCTTTCACTTTCATTCATCTGATTTATCGTTAAGACCAACCAATATTGAGTGACTGCCTCCATTATATTGTTGCGCCACATCAGTGTGGAGCCCGAGCAATATAGTTTGCAAATTCTCCCTCAAACTGGAAGATCATTTCGATATCTTTGAATGTATTTGAGGGTTCAATGAAGAAAGAAAGCTAGTCATTTCCCTTTCCAGTCCATCCAAACCGTCAATGAAGATTGACTTACATTACCTTGATAAGTGACCTCCATCAGTACATGGAACTTAAGCTCTAATTTTGCATGGAGCTAAATCTACATTTTACATCGTATTGGGATGTAGGGCACCAGAAACAGCAAGAGTAAGAAGCAAGATGCTGTATGCGAGCTCCAAAGACAGATTCAGGAGAGAATTAGATGGCGTCCAGGTTGAGTTGCAGGCTACTGATGCAAGTGAGATAAGCTTGGATACCTTCATCGGAAGAGCTCGTTGAAATTAATGTCTCTCTTCCCTAATATTTTTGGCCTTTATTCATTGCCAATTGTATTACCTACAGACCCTTGTCATTTGTTACTTCTTTGACTATGGTGTTCATTTTTGTCTCTGTAGGCTACTAATATGATGATCTTGTGACAATATAAGAATGTCCTCTATATGTATGTTCATTTGAATTTTATGCCTATATTGCCCTCTATTATTATCTTAAGTTCCTTTGCTATTTCAGAACTGTGAATAAAACAGGATTTCTTAAAGATTGCTTGAGCTGATAAACCAATGTTAAAAAATGACCATGTTTAAAGTTAAGAAACGCGTATCTAGAATTTTCACTTAGGGAGTTAAAAATAAAAATAAAAATAAAAGCTAAACATAAAAAATAATATTGTCCTTGAGAATCGAACCTAGAATACTAGAGACAATTTTTAACACCTTGGACTACCTGAACTAACAGTTTGCATTTCTTCAAGGTATTCAAAAGTTAATATATAATATATATATATAATGTAATTTTTTGCCAAAGGTGTTCGGGTTAACACCTTGGCACCTCTTAAATCCGCCCTTGCCCGGTACCAGGACTGATTGGGGTAACAGGTACCCGTGAAATAGTCAAGGTGCGCACAAGTTGGTCCAAATACAAGATTTATTAAAACACTTGACCAAGAACTTTTGAGTAGTTTATTATTTTATATTTGCTTTAATGACTTTGGTAACTGATGGTAGACTAGGGTCATGTTCTCGGTCGGGGACGGGGGTGAGGGTTTGGGGGTAAGTGGGGTAAGGGAGATGCTAAGCTCAGAATAGGGTCTTGGAACATTAGGACTTTAACGGGGAAATCCATAGAGCTAGTTAAGATTCTTAAGAAGAGGATGATTAATATAGCCTGTGTTCAGGAGATCAAATGGGTAGGACCTAAGGCTAAGGATGTAGACGAGTATAAGTTATGGTTCTCGAGTAGGTCGAAGTATAGGAATGAGGTAGGCATTTTAGTAGATAGCGAGCTCAGGGATCAGGTGGTAGAGGTGAGGAAGGTCAATGACAGGATGATGGCGATTAAGTTGGTAGTTGGAGGGTTCACTATGAATATTATTAGTGTTTATGCGCCGCAGACGGGCTTGGACGAGGAGGAGAAGATACGCTTTTGGGAGGATTTGGACGAAGTGGTGGGAGGTATACCACCCAATGAGAAGTTATTTGTAGAAGGAGATTTCAATGGACATATCGGGTCATTTCCGGGGGTTATGACGACGTGCATGGAGGCTTTGGACTCGGGGAAAGGAACGGGGGAGGCGTCTCACTTTTGGAGTTCGCTAGAGCTTGTGGGATGGTGATAGCCAATTCGAGGTTCATGAAGAAGGAGAAACACTTGGTGACTTTCCGTAGTTAGGTGGCTACGACTCAGATATACTTTTTGCTCCTTAGGAAGGTTGACAAAGATCTTTTCAAAGACTGCAAGGTTATTCTGAAGGAGGACCTTAGAATCCGACATAAGCTTTTGGTTATGGATTTAGAGATCAAGATGGAGAAGAAGAAGAGGGTTGTGGATGACATGTTATGAATCAAATGGGGGAGTTTTACCATGACTAGTACAAAATGAGATGGGGGAGAGGTTGATGGTCAAAGGGGCTTGGGGGAGTAGTGGGGATGCAACTGGTATGTGCGACAGGACGACCAGTTGCATTCGGGAGGTAACTAGAGAAGTGCTAGGGGCCTCGCGGGGTAACCGTGGTGGGCATCGAGGGGACTGGTGGTGGAATGGTAAAATTCAAGAGAAGGTGGAAACAAAGAAAGTGGCATATGTGAAATTGGTAGAAAGCAAAGATGAGGTGGAGAAATGGACGAATAGGGAACTGTATAAGATGGCGAGGAAGGAGGCAAAACTAGCAGTTACGGCGACAAAAATGACGGCTTTTGAACGCTTGTATGTGGAATTAGAGGAGAAAAGCGGAGATAAGAAGTTGTACAGACTAGCCAAGGCAAGGAAGAGGAGGTCCCATGACTTGGATCACGTGAGGTGAATCAAGGAAAAGGACGACAAAGTACTGGTGGACGAAGCGCATATTAGGCGGAGGTGACAGTCTTACTTCTATAAACTCTTGAACAAAAAAAGAGATGGAGACATTGTGCTGGTAGATCTGGAGCATTCTGGTAGGTATCGGGATTTTGGATATTGTAGAAGCATTAAGGTTTAGGAGGTTACGGGTGTTGTTCGCATGATGCGCAGGGGACGAGCGACCGGGCTTGATGAGATTCCAGTTGAATTTTGGAAGAGGGTAGGCAGGGCAGGTTTGAAATGGCTGACTGAGTTGTTTAACGTCATTTTTACGACGGAAAGAATGTCCGAAAAATGGAGGTGGAGTACAATGATTCCCTTATACAAAAACAAAGGTGATATCCAGAGTTGCAACAACTATAAGGGTATAAAGATGCTGAGCCACACTATGAAAGTTTGGAAAAGGGTCGTGGAGATGAGGGTGATGAGAGTTGTGTCTATTTCTGAGAACCAGTTTGAATTCATGCCTGGGCGTTCGACTACTAAAGTCATTCATCTTATTAGGAGGTTGGTGGAGCAGTATAGAGAGAGGAAGAGAGACTTACATATGGTTTTTATCGACCTCGAGAAGGCATACGACAAAGTCCCTAGGGAGGTTCTATGAAGATGTATGAAGGTTAGATGTGTACCTGTGGTGTACACTAGGGTGATCAAGGATATGTATGATAGAGCAAGGACCAAGGAACGAATAGTAGGAGGAGACTCGAAGCACTTTCCAATGATGATGGGGCTACACCAGGGATCAACTCTAAGCCCATTCCTATTTGCCTTGGTAATGGATGGACTGACGCGACAAATTCAAGGGGAGGTTCCATGGTGTATGTTATTAGCAGACGACATAGTCCTGGTTGATGAGACTCGCAGTGGAGTGAATGCTAAGCTGGAGGTTTGGAGAGAGACTATGGAATCTAAAGGGTTCAGGGTGAGTAGGACCAAGACCAAATATTTGGAGTGTAAGTTCAACAACGGGAGCGACCTTGAGACAGACATGGATGTGAGTCTTGGTACTTAGGTCATTATAAATAAAGGAAGCTTCAAGTATTTTGGGTCTATTATCCAAGAGAATGGAGAGATTGATGATGATGTCACACATCGTATTGATGCAGGGTGGATGAAATGGAGGCTCTCATTTGGAGTTTTGTGAGACAAAAAGGTGCCACTAAAACTTAAAGGCAAGTTCTATAGGGTGGTAGTTAGACTGACTATGTTGTATGAGGCGGAGTGTTGGCCAGTCAAGACTTCGCACACCCAAAAGATGAAAGTTGCGGAGATGATGCTGAGATGGATGTGTGGGCATATAAACAAAGATAAGATTAGAAATGATGATATCCGGGATAGAGTGGGAGTGGCCTCGGTGGAGGATAAGAGGTTGGAATCGATGTGGAGATGGTTCGGGCATGTGTAGAGAACAAACACATATGCCCCGATATTGAGGTGTGAGAGATTGGCTATGGATGGGTTCAGGAGGGGTATAGGTAGACTGAAGAAGTATTGGGGAGAGGTGATTAGACGGGATATGTCGCAAGTGCAACTTATTGAGGACATGACCTTAGATAGGGGGTTGTGGAGGATACATATTAGGGTAGAAGGGTACTAGGTAGTCGAGTGTAGTGCTACTTACGCTTACAAAATGATAGTTGTAGTGTTATTACTGTAGGCCCGATTAGCCTATCATACTTATAGGCGCAATATTGTTTTATAGTCCGTTGTAGTTTGATTTCTGCTGCTATGTATTTTTAGTGTACTTTGTTTATCTTATTTAGCTACGTTAGCTACTTCTTTCTTTTGTTAGAATGCGCTACCATGGTGTATTCGATTTTGTTATCAGCATGTTCATAAAGCTTTAATTTCTTGTCTGAATCTGACCTCTTCTTTTGCTTTGCTTGTGATTATACTTTGTCTTGAGCCGAGGGTCTCCCGGAAACAGTCGCTCTACCTACCAAGGTAGAGGTAAGGTCTGCGTATACTTTACCATTCCCAGACCCCACGTTGTGTGATTTCACTAGGTATGTTGTTGTTGTTGTAATCTGGAAATAAAACATGCATTTAAATCATGCAGCAGAAACATCAGACCAGAATATATCAAGTTGACCTCATTGCTTCTTAGGCACTGCCAATGTCTTCCATACAACTTTGGATGCGTCGAGAATGTTATTATCACACCGATGTTGATAATCATGAACATTGTCGCATCCCATTGTGAAATCAGACTCGTCCACTACCATTGCATTCGTTTGCCTTCCATTCCCATAAATTGCTATATTCTTCATGCACCTCTTTTCCCCCATTGAACCAACCTGTTGAGAGTGCAACCACAGGCGTGTTATCTAAATGGTATTTGTTATCACATTCATATTTTCCACCACCATCACCGCCTTTTTGAAAACTGAAGGGTGTCAAAAGCTACTGAAAGTAAAAACAAGAGATGAAATAAATCGAATGTCAATTATGTTTCCGAATGTTAGCGATAATGTCGCCTGACACACGTGACAACACTTCGATAAAACAGAAAACCTTTAAGAGTAAAATGCAGCGAAAAAATAAAGAACACAAATGTTTATATTTTCATAAGTTATATGTTGATATAACTTATGATGGTCAGTGACCAGAAGTATTGTATATATATTATATATAAAATTACAAATTACTTTCTTTACATAAAAATTACGTGAAGTAAAACAAAACTGTTGTCGCGCCCGTTTTTTACATTGGGCTTCGCGACGCGACTGCCGTCGATTCCCACTGGATCGGATAAAAAATGCTTACTTTGTGGAGTCGCCACCTAATTATTCTAAGGTGAATTAGGGCACCTAAATGCTAACTAAAAGCTGCAAAATAACTCAAATTTTGTGGTCTGCGAAACTAATGAGATTCTTGGTAAGGGTTCTTTATTATCTTAAAGGGAGGGGTTAGGCATCCTTTAAGATCCACTAACTTGCGGTTATCCGATCAACTCAAGTTAATTATTATGCTAAGAAAAATACATGTTTACAAGTATAAAAATAATGTTTTAAAATAATTACCGAAAGGGATGCATTTTGTACAAGTATGCATTTGTATGGTATTAAAGAAAAATACATGTAAAGTTTAAAAAGTATGCATTTGTGACAATTAATAGTAAGGAGAAAAACAAATTATTTATAATGCCAAAGAAGTAATTTTTTTGGAAATCATTTTGAGTTGCAAATTGAAAAAAAGATAAACTTATTTGTACAATTAATAAAGTGAATAAAAGATGATCAAAGTTGTTTTGAAAATTTTGAATATGCATGACGAGCCTAATAAATAAGCTAACGGTGGGTTTCCAGTTTTAGACTACCCTATTAATTTATTCTAAGTCTACCTATTCCAAGCATATCAATAATTTAACAAGTACAATAAATAATATTACAATACAGAATAAAATAAAACTAAATTAAAGAAAGTAAAAATAACAACAAAATAAGTAATCTTCGAGGGTATTTTTGTCTTCTTTAACTGTGTTCCTTACAAGATGTCAAGAACAAACAGTTAGAAAACAGTTGAATATAAATAAACTTCGAATCCGTACCCAAAACAGTAAATATTTTAATTATGGAGAACAAAGAATTAAATTTTGAAAAGATTATTCCAATCACGTCGTGGCTGCGAACATATGACTCGTTGGTCATTTTAGTTGCCTTGCCTACCGAACATGTTGGTCTCTCGAGTGAAAAAGATTTAAGTTTCATCCTTGCCCAGAAGTTTTATTTCCGCCTTTACAACTGTGGAGGCCTAAAAAATCGACGGATATTTTTTCATCGGCCAAAGTGCAGTAATTATTCAAATCAGTAAATTATAACAAAACAACAAACTGAAATGGAAGAGCATTTTTCGGAGGGGGGCTCAAATTCAATTTCATTGGCCTAAATGCAGTATTTATTCGAATAAGTAAAATAGTAAGATACCCGTGTACGGATGTTTATATGCCAAAATAAACCAACAATTTGCAATTAAAATGTCCGACCCGAATTCTGAAATTTTCGAACTGAACCAGGATTTGGAATGTTTCTGAAAAATCCAACCTGAGACTGAACAGTGACACGACTAGATTTTGGGTCTACCCTACCCGAAAAGATGACAAAACAGTAAAGAAAAATTAGGTAATCGACCTAGTTCTAGAAAACAGACTCGGATAGATGACCCGAATTTCGGGTCTACACGACCCGAGAAATTCAATCTGAAACAACGGTGACCCGGAATCAATTTTTTTGGATTTTCAGATAACCAACAACAAGATATAAACACAAAATCTGGAAATTTAGCCGAACCGTGTCGACCCGACCTAAATTAGAGGTTCTGACCCAAATTCTGATTTCTTTCCAAATTACAGATAACCAACAATAAGATATTAAACACAAAAATCTAAATTTTTTACCTAAACCGGGCTGACCCGTCCCGACCCGGATCGATGACCCAACCCGGAAAACCCGAAATCAGTGAAGAACAACAACAAAATAGATTTTTGACTTATATTTCGGATTTTTTAAGATGAAGAACACGCAAAGAAGAACAAATACCCTTAAGAAGATTTCGGATTTCAAAACTTAACACTCGATTTTCAGACCTCAAAATTCCACCTCCAAAATGAAGAACAAAAGGAGGTATTTATAGATCGATTTGGACCCATAAAAATCAAGTTCAAATTTCAAACAAAAGTGGGCAAAAAATCTGATTTTTGGGGCGAATTCTTGGGGTATGGGTTGTGGATTTTAGGGGATAGGGGTATGGGATGTGTCGGGTGTCAGGGGTTGGTGGTGGTGAGGTGACCGGTGAGGCCGTGAGTATGGGGGTGTGGGGTCGGCGGCAGTTGGGCTTGGGGTTTTGGCCGAAAAAGGTGTGTTTTTGTTGAAAATGATTATTAGGGTTGGGGTTTTGTTTTGGTTTAGGAAAATAAAGGGTGAGTTGGGTCGAAAAACTAAGAAAAGGGGGAGTTGGGCTGTTGCGGGTGGGCCTGAGGCTTGACCGGTTGGGCCCCTTTGTGGGCTGGCCGGTTGGGCCCTATTTTTTTTTAAAAATTTGGTTTGTTTGAGGGTTAGGGATAAAAATGGGTGTTGGGTGAAATTATTTTGGGTTAAAATAAATAAAAAAGGGTTTAAAATGCTTTGAAGAAAAAATGTAAATTATTTCAATAAAAAATATAACGATGTGATAATAAATAAAAATATAATATTTACGGAATGCTTAATTAGAATAAAAAATGCGATGCAATTTTGCGAAAATAAAATAACATAGAATATTAGGATAAAAATATGATTATGATATTAAAATGCAAATGACAGTAAAAAATGTAAATAATAAAAATGATGATGATATATATACATATATATCCCTATATTTTAAAATTGTTTTGAGGTTTCAAAAATATTTAAAATTGCAAATAAAATCGAAAAAGATGGGACAAAATTGGGTGTCAACAACTGTTATATAAAAATGTTGGTCTGAATGTTGTGACATTTGTCCCAACATTTTATGCATTTAACAACAATACTTCAGATGATATGTTGGGTCAAATGTCACAATACCAAACCCAACATTAACAATCTTCCCCTTTTTTGCCTTTCTTCACAAAACACATTATAAAATGTATAGACGACATAATGCTTTGTTACGGATGTTGTCCAACACCTGTGATTACAGAACTGCTCCCCCTTAACCTGTGATAGTATACAAGCAAACAGGTGTATACCACTCTATAGGATTAGAAGAAGAAGAAAATTATAAGCACATATATACACACATCATCCATTCTGTGTACAATCGAAATAGAAATAAACCATTGTAAAAAGTTATCCACATCAATCTATCAAAAACATTTAACAAACAATTATAGCTAAGGTTAACAACATCCTTCATCTTCCTTATTGCTCATCACACAGCAGTAGCAGCTTCCAACAAATTTCTACTTCTGCATAACGGCTTCAGCTTCAGCTCTCAGCTTCAACCTCTTCAACAACACCTTCCTCCCCACAACTTCTTCCCTTTGCACAGCAGTATCAACAACTTCTTCAGCAGTAGCAACAGTAGCCTCACTATCTTGTGCACTTTCAGTTTCTTCCCACTGCACATTATCTCCCCCTTTTTGTGAAGAAAGCAAAAGCAGGAAATGGTCTCTGGCTTGAACCAAGGCATCTCTGGCTGTATCGACCTCAGTAATTTGTTGGTTGATTTTTGCAATTTGTTCCACAAGCCAAATTGTAGACAGTGTAGACTGTCTTGGACCAGTGTTGCCCAGAATGTTGGTTGCATTTTTGGCAACACTTTCACTCTCAGCTTTCTTCTTCCAGGTAAGTCGATGACTCTTTCCTTGCTCTTCAAAATTGCTTTGTTTATAGTGTAAAGTTCAGGAGCTTTCCCTAAAATGTCTTCTCTTTTAGGCTCAAAGCCTTTGGTGGTTAATACTTTGTAGATCAGAGAGGGAAAATAAATGATTAAAGTTGAATCTTTCTCAACCAAGTTGGCCACATGATAAAAAATCATTTTCCCTAAATCAACTTTGAATCCTTTCCCAATTTTAAACAACAGGAAGGCTTGTTCAGATGTCACAACTGACTCATTTAAGGAAGGAAGCCAATTGTGAATAGTAATTTTGTGGAGGGTGGAAAATAGATTTGTTAGTTTGGAGGCTGGACATCTAGGGATCCATTTCTCCATTATACCTCCAGTGAGGTATTCAATCATTGTATCCCTAGATTTTGTTACTCGTTCTGCATCTCTCATTCTCTCATCAGTATCAAGTCCCATATATTGATTGATAATTGAGAGTGTAAATTGACACATCTTGTTATAGAGATATACCTTCCCAAATTTCTTTGATGAGGTATCCTCTATAATAGAGTTTAAGTTAGCATAAAACAACCTTATTATCTCATCAACATATGGTTCTTTTTCAGTAACAGAGCCAAGAAGCTGTCTGTCCTTTAAGAACTCAACCAATCCATATTCAGCACATGAATCAATATCTAACACTCTCTCAGGCCTAATCACTATATTCTTATAAAAGTCTCACTTATCATGTTTAGCTTTAGAATAGAATTTATCGGAGAAAGCAGATACCTCTCTGTCTGACTCAGACATGGTTGTACTCTCTGATTCTGTACTGCTGAAGGATGAAGGTATTTGTGTCTTTTCTGATGTTGGCTGAAATGTTGCCTGAGATGTTGTGGCATCTGGGGAAACATTTGGAGCAGCAATAGACCTTGCAGATCTAGGAACTCCTTTCGGAAGGAATTGTTTCAAGGGAGTTTCATCAGGGATTTCCTCTTCTTGAGACACACTTGGTTGTACTGAAGTAGATGGTTCTTCATCAGTTGAGAAAATAGAGACCGTACTTCCAATATCACTACTCAAGTAGGTGGGTGTAGATGTTTCACATTTAGTCTTTTTGCTACTCGAATCTTCTTGGACTATTTTCTTGAACACTCTACTCGATCAACGAGTAGGAAAGGCAGATGACCTGGGTCTCTTACCTAAAGATGTAAAATCTGCAGTTTCATCGACATCTATGTGGTTGTTGTTATATCCAAGATAACTGATGTCTAAAGGTTCATCAAAACCTTTAAAACTATTGCTTTAGAGAGATCCTTAGGGAGATTTGAGGAAGAGGACTGGCCCGGTTGCTGAGGTGTGTTCGAAGGAGGGCTGATGCTTATAGGTGTGTTAGATGGAATGTTGGCTGACATGGGTTCTGTCACTGGAGAAGTTTCCATTGGTGAGAATTGAGGTGAGGGTGTCAAAAACTACTAAAAGTAAAAATAAGAGATGAAATAAATAGAATGCCAATTCTGTTTCCGAATGTCAGCGATAATGTCGCCTGACACACGTGACAAAACTTCAATAAAACAGAAAACCTTTAAGAGTAAAATGCAGCGGAAAAATAAAGAACACAAATGTTTATATTTTTATACGTTATATGTTGATGTAACTTATGATGGTCAATGATCAGAAGTATTGTTTATATATTATATACAAAATTACAAATTCCTTTCTTTATAGATTTACAATATAAAATGGAAAGTAATTAAAAGTTGAAGTGGCAGATGACTTCTGCATGAAAAATCTAACTATGTAGACATAGACAACCTCTCATTACAATAGATCCATACAAAACTAATCTAGAATCTAAACATCAATTGTAATGTTGGATAGAATGTTGTCGACACACTCAGACAACACTTGTGATCTAGATTTCTGGATTGAAATCTCGAGAGCTCTCTTGGTATTTTTGCAGTCTAATTCTGGATATCGATTCACTATAGTAGCCTCTCTATTTATAATAGAGAGTCTTCCTTGAAAAACTCATCGATTGGTTGTGGAGGTTGAGGGAAAGGTGGGCAGCTGTGTGTTTGTTGGAGAAGATCATGGAGTCGAAATCTCAACAACTTTGACTTGTTCTTCACTCGACTTCTTTCCCAATCTTTGACTCTTTGTCCCACGTTTTACACAGCTCCATTTCACCAAGCCTAAGTCATTTTTACCCCATAGTAAAAATATTACTGTTTAACGTGAAGTAAAGCAAAACTGTTATATAAAAATGTTGGTCTGAATGTTGTGACATTTGTCCCAACATTTTATACATTCAGCAGCAATATTTCAGAGTATATGTTGGGTCAAATATCACAACTCCAAACCCAACATTAACAAAAATTGTTGATAGTTAGAACAACTTTCGTCTTGCCAGTAACTGGAGGCGAGCATTTGTAAGTTGTGTATGACTTTCCAGGTTTGCAACATTCTGATTGATACCCTATTTTGCATTTCCCTGGTGGCGGCTTTATGCCCTTAATCTTAGCGCTAGGGTTGCACGATGACTGCAGCGCTGCACATGAAATTACTGTACTCGCAAGAAAAATTACAGTGAGAATGAGAATTGAAAATTTTGGACTAGTGCCCTTCTTCATTTTCTTCTAAATTTTCTTTCATTTGTTTCAGTGGTGTTTGTGAGGGGATAATAAAAAAAGGTAACACTATTTGTAGTGTGAAAAATGTCCTATACAAGTATCTACCAGCTGTGTATGGAACTATGGATTGATTATGATGGTTATTTCGTGATATCCCAAGAGAACTTTTAACTGTTTTTATTTAAGATGCTTGTTATTTTTTCTAACAAGGTAACGGCAAAGTTGAATCTTTGTTAGGGATTCTTTGTTCATTGCAATTATAAATCCTAGAAGAAGAAAGAAAAACTAAAAGCCAAATGTAACAAGAGCAGAAGATCTGATATTTTGAACAGATTATGCAGAAGCACATAGGAAACACGTCTAGGACGACACTAAATTATAACAAAGTAAAAATGAACACGATTGAGATTCCAAATTTTAGAAATATGTTGTTTAAGAGAGCATTGTTCAAGAGTAACCATTCAATGTACTATTAAGTCCCTGTGGCGGAAGACAGCAGAAGACAACAGTCGTTAAATGCCGTGGCCTCTTAGTTAAGCTGATGCAGACCTCCAATTTTGTTGTCATGAGAAAATTCATACCTATAGGAATCTTTGTACGGCAGCACAAAACAAGTTATAATCTTGAAGAAAATGATGGAGACATCAATTTTAGAACGGCCATCTTTTTAACATACAACTTAAAGGATATTGGTACTTGAACACAACATTGGAGTTTTATGTGACCAAACATTATATAGATGGTAATCAATTTTAAAAGGCCATCGTTTTAACGTACAACAAACTTAGAGGATATATTGGAATTTGAACACAAGCTTGGAGTTTTATGTGTCCAAACATTACATAGACTAATTAACCAGCTTTCCAATACTATCAAGTATCAAAAATCAAAGATTTTATAGTTAAGATTAACACAGAGAGAGATATCATGAAAAACTTTAGATTAGGTACTGCATCTCTTATTGCGTTTCTCATTCTTTCTACTCTTTCTAGTTCCTCAGATGCAAGATTTCCAACCTGCAAGCCTAATGGCAAGATAAAGGCCAAAAATCCACCAACCGGGCATTGTAACATTGAAGATGATGACATATGTTGCATCAAAGACAAAATATACACTACTTACAAATGTTCGCCTCCAGTGTCTAACAAGACCGAAGCACTTCTCACATTGAATAGTTTCAAAAATGGCGAGATGGATATGGACCATCAAAACGTGACAACAAGTATCATTCTGATGATACACGTGTTAGCTCTTTCCACTGGTTGGTACAATGGAGGAGCGAGGTGTATTAGTAACATTACAATAAAAGCTAATACTGGAAGAAGTGTAAAGGCCATGGTTGTGGATGAATGTGATTCAACTATGGGTTGTGATGAAAAACATGATTACCAACCACCTTATCAAAATAACCTTGTTATAGCTTCTCAAACAGTTTGGAGAGCCTTACATGTTCCTATGAACGGATTGTGGGATTCCAGCCCACCATGATTTAAGGAAACATGTTCCTTTCCTTTGAAAAATGGTGTGAAAGTGACCTCCAGCCATTTCCATTTTGCAGACATCATCTTTGAAGAATTGGCACCGGCCAATCAATGCTCAGAAGAAAAAATGGTAACTTCATTCCTATAAATAGGGAGCCCTCGATCATTTTAAAAATGCACATCATTCTCAGAGAATTATATCTGATTATTAGAGAGCGGAGTGAGGTATATCATCGATTGTGTAAGAAAATAGTATGTGAAGAAAAATAGAGTGTGAGCGATATTGTAGTGAGGTGGAAAAATCAAAAGAGTGTTATTTCTTTTGAGTGTGTAGTGGTCTTTGAAGTATTTATACTCGTGACTACACAGTGTAAAATTCCTTGCTATAGTGATATCAGTTGCTCCTCTTGGCCCATGATTTTTCCTTTATTCAGAAGAGTTTCCATTCTCGGTGTCATTATTGCTCTTTATTCTTGCTAATTAACCATAACTCAGTATTCCATGTTTATCACTAATACGGTGAATATTATTTTTGCGAATCTATTTTATTCCCAACAAGTGGTATTAGAGCCAAGGTTCTGTTTGAGTATGCCCTGTGGTTGCAGCACGATCTGAACTTTCACTTCAGAAAAGAATTACTTTGGTCTCCTGCTAATAAATAGTATCTGTATTTGTGATAAACGATGAAAGACAACACTAGTAAAATGGTTACTCTGAGTGACGTCAATTATGCCATTTAAAAGGGCAAAATGAAAGATTTGCTCTGTGTCAAGAATGTTTATCAACTACTCTTTGCCACTAAAAACCCTAATAATTAATCGGATGAAGAATGGAATCTGTTACACAGACAGGTTTGCGGCTTTATTAGACAGTGGGTTGATGATAATGTGTTGAACCATATTTCTGGGGAGACATATGCTCGGACCCTATTGGAGTATCTAGAAAGTTTGTATGCTCTGAAGACTGGAAACAAACAGACGTTGGGTCTAAAATACCATAATGGTTCTTCGATGACAGATCATCTTAATAACTTTCAGGGGACCATGAACCAGTTATCTGCTATGAGAATTAAATTTGATGAAAAAATTCAAGACTTATTTCTACTTGGTTCCTTACCCGATTCTTGGAAAATTTTTAGATCTTCATTATCAAATTCTGCTCTAGATGGTGTGATCTCTATGAATTTTTCCACGAGTAGTGTTTTAAATGAAGAGATGAGAAGAAAATCTCAGGGTTCCTTCTCGTCATATGTCTTGGTGCGGACTCTAGGGGGAGAAGCAAGAATCGTGGTTCTCAAAATAGAGAATATAGTATAAGTAAATCCAGAAGCAGACTTAACGATATAGAGTGTTATCATTATGGGAAGAAAGGGAACACAAAGAAGTTCTGACGGATATTGAAGAATGAGAATAGAGACAAAGAGAAAAAGAAAGAAGATGTCAATGAAAATTGTGTAGCCACCGTCACCATTAAAGATCTTGTTACTGTCCTTGATGCGAATCTTATAAATATTTCTTGTGATGAGTCATTATGGGTTGTGGACATTGGTGCCGCATCTCACGTGACATCAAGGAAGGATTTTTTCTCATCCTATACTCCAGGTGATTTTGAAACTTTGAGTATGGATAATGAGACTGTATCTAGGGTGGACAGCATTGGAATAATTTGTTTGGAAACTAGTATTGGAACTATACTAGTTTTGAACAATGTAAAGCATGCACCCGATATTCGTTTACACTTAATTTATGTTGGTTTTCTGGATGATGAGGGATATGTCAATACCAATAATGTCGAAAAGTAGAAACTCACTAAGGGTTCCCTTATTGTGGCTCGTGGTAAAAAGCTTCGTGGTATTTACTGGACTACGACCTCTACTTGTGGTGATATGGTGAATGCAGTTGAGAGCGATAGATTTTCAACGTTATGACATAAGAGGCTCAACCACATTAGTGAGAAAGGACTAAATGATCTGGCCAAGAAGAAATTGTTGTCAAATTTCGAAAGTGCTAAATTAGAAAAGTGTGAGCACTGCTTGGCTGAAAAACAAAATAAAGTTTCTTTCAAGTCTCATCCTCATTAAAAAAAACAGAGTTGCTTAAGTTGGTGCATTCAGATTTATTTGGTCCAATAAAGACATGGACTTTGGGTGGTGCACTTTACTTTGCTACTTTTATTAATGATTGTTCAAGAAAAATTTGGGTCTATGTCTTGAAGACAAAAGACCAAGTGTTGGGTGTCTTTAAGTAGTTTTAGGCTTCAGTTGAAAAAGAAATAGGAAAGAAGTTGAAGTGTATTCATATTAATAACGATGATGAATATTGTGGACCGTTTGACAAATATTGCAAGCAACAATGTATTATTCACTAGAAGACTCCTCCTAAGACTCCTCAACTTAATGGTTTGGCGGAGAGGATGGACATGACCTTGATGGAAAGAGTCAGATGTTTACTTTCTGAAGCAAAGTTGTCAAATTCCTTTTGGGGTGAGGCTTTATTGACGGTTGCACATGTTATTAACCTATCTCTTGTTATTGCTTTGCAAAGTGATGTTCCAAACATAGATTGTTATGGGAAGGATGTTTCCTATGACCATTTAAAAGTGTTTGATTGTAAAGCTTTTGTACATGTGCCTAAAGATGAGAGGTCAAAGTTAGCTGCCAAGACAAAGCAGTGCATCTTTACTGGTTATGGCTTTCATGAGTTTGGTTACAGGCTATATGATCCAGTTGAGAAGAATGTGAGAAGCCGCGATGTTGTCTTTGTAGAGGATCAAACCATTGAAGATATTGACAAAGCATAGAAGCTAAAATCTTTAAATTCTGATGGTTTAGTTAATCTTGATCAAGTTCCTCATACAAATGTGGATGGCATTGGTGGGCTCGATGATGACGCTGATGCCCAGAATCATGTTCAGATCAGTATATTGATGCTGGTGATAAAGATGCCGGTGTTGATAAGGTAGATGATCCTACTCATAAAGTTGTGGATGAGTCAAATATTCTACTTAGGATGTCTACTAGACAACATATTCCTTCTTCCCGTTATTCTTTTAATGAATATGTATTACTCACCGATGGGGGATAACCTAAATGTTATGAGGAGGCCATGGAAGATGAGCACAAATATCAATGGATTGAAGCCATGCAAGATGAGATGAAATCTCTGCATAAGAACCATAGTTATGAGTTGGTGAAATTGCCTAAGGTCATGTGGGCTTTGAAGAATAACTGGGTGTTCAAAGTTAAAGCTGAAGAACACAACTTGAAGCTCAGGTACAAAGCTAGATTGGTTGTTAAGGAATTTGGTCAAAAGAATGGTATTGACTTTGATAAAATATTTTATCATGTTGTGAAAATATTCTCCCTTCATATAGTCCTGTTGTGAAAATGTAAAAACTGTTTTTCTTCATGGTGACTTAGAAGAAGAGATTTATATGGAACAACCTGAGGGCTTCAAGGCAAAAGGTAAAGAAAATTATGTGTGCAAACTTAAGAAGAGCCTATATGGATTGAAGCAAGCTTCCAGACAATGGTACCAGAAGTTTGAATCGGTTATGGGGAAGCAAGGCTATAAGAAGACCTCTTCAGATCACTATGTGCTTGCATACAAATTTTCTGATGATGATTTTATCATCCTCTTGCTATATGTGGATGATATGTTGATTGTGGGCAGAAATGCTTCCAAGATTGAAGAGTTGAAGAAACAGTTTAGTAAGTAATTTGCTATGAAATACTTGGGTCATGCTAATCAGATTTTGGGCATGAGGATTACTCGTTTCAGAGATGAAAGGAAGTTTTATTTGTCACAAGAGAAGTACATTGAACGTGTACTAGAGCGCTTCAACATGAAGAGTGCTAAGCCTGTTAGCACACCTCATGCTGGTCATCTGAAATTGAGCAAGAAAATGTGTCCTACAACAACGGAGGAGAAATAGAGCATGACAAAAAATACCTTATTCCTCTGCTGTCGGAAGTTTGATGTATGCAATGGTCTGCACTAGACCAGTTATTGCTCATGAAGTCAGTGTTGTTAGTAGGTTTCTCGAATATCCAAGGAAAGGGCATTGAGAAGCTGTTAAGTGGGTACTCAGATATCTGAGAGGAAGCTCAGATGAATGTTTGTGTTTTGGAGGATCAGATCCAATCTTGAAGGGTTATATAGATTCTGAAATGGAAGGTGACCTTGATAACAGAAAATCCACTAATGAATATATGTTTACTTTTTCAAGGGGAGCTATATCGTGGCAATCAAAGTTGCAAAAGTGTGTCGCACTATCTACAACTGAAGCGGAGTATATCGTGGCTACTGAAACTGGCAAGGTGATGATATGGCTCAAGAGATTTCTTTAAGAACGTGGATTGCAACATATAGAGCATGTTGTCTATTACGACAGTTAGAGTGCAATAGAACTGAGTAAGAACTTCATGTACCATGCGAGAATAAAATATATCAACGTCAGATATCATTGGATTCGTGAGCAAAAATAAATCTTTCCAGGTCAAGAAGATTCACACGAATGAAAACCTTGTAGATATGCTGAACAAGGTGGTATCGACAGAAAAGTTTGAATTGTGCAAAGAACTTGTCAGCATGCACTCAAACTAGAAGTTCGATATTTCCTTCTTCAGTTGAATGGTCTGAATGAGGATATTTGTAGGGTTCCAACCCACCATGATTTAAGGAAACATGTTCCTTTCCTTTGAAAATGGTGTGAACGTGATCTGCAGCCATTTCCATTTTGCAGACACCATCTTTGAAGAATTGGCACCGGCCAATCAATGCTCAGAAGAAAAAATAGGCAACTTCATCTCTATAAATAGGGAGCCCTCAATCAATTTAAATGCACACCATTCTCAGAGAATTATATATGAGTATTAGAGAGCGGAGTGAGGTATATCATAGATTGTGTAAGAAAATAGTCTGTGAAGAAAATATGGTGTGAGCGATATTGTAGTGAGGTGGGAAAATCAAAAGAGTGTTATTTCTTTTGAGTGTGTAGTGGTCTTTGGAGTATTTATACTCGTGACTACACAATGTAAATTTCCTTGCTATAGTGATATCAATTGCTCCTCTTGGCCCGTAGTTTTTTCCTTATTCAGAAGGGTTTTCACGTAAAAATCATCGGTGTCATTACTGCTCTTTATTCTTGCTAATTAACCATAACTCAGTGTTCCGCGTTTATCACTAATACGGTGAATATTATTTTTGCGGATCTATTTTATTCCCAACACCAATGGGGTGAGTTGGACATAACTTGGTCCAATGAATAGATAAAGAGGTGGATTCTATATTTGAAGTTTAAACTTCAAGTTAATAAACACTAATTACTCGATTCATAGTCAAATTTTTATAATATTTAGTGAATTAGGAAAAAAAACCTATTGTGTTCACACGAACGGATAAGTAGTACTATTATGGATCCGCTTTACTTCAAAGGATAAGTTACTTTTACTCCCTCCGGATCATAAAGAGTGTCCACTTAACCTTTATATTTTGGTTCAGAAAGAGTGTTCACTTACCAAATCAAGAAATAATTATTTTTTTTCCAGATTTTTCCTTATTAAGTGTTAGGTGATCTAATTCCAATACCTAGTTAATTAGAGGCATTTTAGTCAAATTACCTATTTTGCCTAGAAGTTAACATTTTCTTAAGGGGTGTGATAGCTAAGTGAACATTCTTTTTTATCAGGAGGGAGTATAGTGTAACAGTGAGAGAACCCTATATTGTCTATACAGTACTCTTGCTTTCAGCTTTTATTCCTAATAACAGCAATAATTCATACATTCTAGAGAAATAACAGCACGAAAGTACAGAAAGAGAGACAGATGATAGCAAGCAATTGAGCTTGACTAGAGCTATATTCATGTCAAAATATTGTAGCAATATCACATGAAGTCCTATATTTTTCATGATGATATGAAAATGTCTTAATTTATTTGTCATAATTTAATAAGGAAGTTGGAAAGATTCAAAATACAAACCTGAAGCAACACTTATGTTAAGGTCTCTTGGTTATTGCATAGTCACCTTATCAGAAACATTTATCACATTCATAACTGTAACTTGCTGAAGCTCTAAAATAAACTAAATGAGCTTATTCCTCACTGATGGTACATGATCATAAGAAAAACGGAACACTGCTTCAGAAGTATTCAGCAACAACAGGGAATACTGTGAGAAAGGTCAAAACCTCGCAACACCTAATTGTGCTGTCACTTTCCAGTAAGCCTGTGGCTCCCTGTTCAGTCCAGTTAGACAACTCCACATTCTTTCTTGAAGAACAGTGTCTCTTTCAAGTTCATTCATCATGTCAAGTAGATGCATTGACAAGTTCCCTCAGTTTCAAGCTTTCAATTAAAATTTGAAAAAAGGTATTTAAATGCTTTTTTACCTCTTAAGGTGAGGTTTAGGTCGAATATTCTGTTTCTTTTCCTGATAAAGAAATGAATTCCTTCCCTCAAAAAGCTTGAAGTCCTACTAACATCTAGTAAGTTTTCTAACATGAAAGGATTAAACTTTTGTGGTTGTTATGTCAGGCAGAGAGCACTGCCTTATTGGTTTAATTCTTGCTTAATCAAAAATAGGGAGACTGAACTGAAAAAGCCGTGGCATAACAAATTGATTATAAACAACTTTCGAAGAGATGTCACCAAGGGTGCGGTGGTATGATAGGGATCTATTCTAGAACAGAAAACGTATTTCTGGTGGTTTAACTTGAAAAGGGGTTTGTTGTGAAAATTGATTTAGGCAAATTGCACATTAGGGGTCATATAAAGTTCATGATCCAACTGTGGAGGTGCCTTTTGCATTAAAACCCATCAGACCCTAAAGGTTGGATTAGAGCGTGCAATACCTTGACAGTTAGGCTTTGGTTGTTACACATTCACCCCTAACAAGTGGTCTCTTGTTTGAGTCTCGAAAATGAAGAACTTCTTGGTAGGAAGCGCTTTACCCACTTAATAAGCATATCAGACCAATGGAATTCAAATACCTAAGGGCGGGGGGGGGGGGGGATGAACTTTTTGAAGAGAACATTTGTTTAATATTGCCGGTTCTTATTCCATGAAAAATAAAGAGGGAGGTTGTATGTGTAGGTTTAAAAATGGTGTCAGAAAGGTTAAGGCTGAGTCGAGAGATGACTCTTTGTCTTTAAGACAAATTGCTCTGTATAGATGCTTTTTCGAACAGAATTGAACAAAACAGAAGTGTGTTTCTGTTTGAGTTTTTGTGTTGTTTATGTAAACAGAAGAGTTTTTCGTTGTTTTCTTTAAATTGAACAGTAATGTTCAATTTATAGTTGAAGAGGAGGGTCGTTGCAACGTTTTTGAAATCTTTCGAACCGTTGCAACGTTTTTGAAATCTTCACGGACCAAAAAGAAAATTCCGGAAGAGAGCCCACAACGTGTGACCCAAAACCCGAAACTCGAGATCCGAGGCCGAGCCGGACCAGACGGGCGGGCGGCCCGCGTGTGGGGCTTAGCCCCGAACCCAAGCTCACTTAGGTCCTCCCTCTTCTTAACATATGGGTTACCCCTTGGGATCCCGAACCCTTACTAAAAAATAGAGCTTATATAGTGCTCAATCCTTCCATCTTCTACCTGTGTGGGAGATTAGTCATTTTTATCAAAACAATCCATCTATTCATGTCTCAAACACCTTACTTTGTGTACCAATATCTCTTTCATTCCTTAACGAAATTTGACAATACTTGGCACTAATATCATCTACTCATTTAGTAGATTAGGCATGTGCGAAGAAACGCTATTTTCGACATGTGGGCCCCACATGTTTAAGTCACTAAAGACAGAAAAAACTCAATTCCACATAGTTAAATTTCCAACAATCCCCTCTTGAAAGAGAATTGATGCACACATGGTGCCAGAGTTCTGCAATCTTTCAGCAGAAAGATATTGCATCAGGAAAGGTAACTTTCGGCTTTGAACCTTCCTTAGTCGATTACCATCGGATTTACTTATTACACAATGAACGTAATGTCTTGAACCGTCAGTGTTTAGTGTAAACCAAGACAATGATATCAACGCAATAACTCCCCTTATTCATTTCTTGTTAAAGTTTTGTCCTTTGTGGCCATGGACAACTTCTTGGATTCTTAAATGCGTACTTTTGAAGCGGCCTGTCTTCGCACTTAAATAGGTGATCTCTTATAAGGTATCCTGCTATACCCCACTCGCAAGTGTTAGGAATCATTAAAAGATTTTAGAAACTTATCCTTTACCCATTATGCATGTAGCACTTAATGTCTATCCCAGGAACAACTTTGGAATATTTGATCTTTGGGTAGGCCTTTAGTTAATGGATCCGCTATATTATCCTTTGATTTGACGTAATCAATGGAAATGACACCCGTGGTGATGAACTGCCTAACGGTCTTATGTCTCCGACGAATATGTCTAGACTTGTCGTTGTACATACTATTCCATGCCCTTCCTAAAGCCGATTGGCTGTCACAGTGAATCATCACCAAAGGTACGGGTTTATCCCAACAAGGGATATTCTCTAAGAAGTCGTGAAGCCATTCTGCGTTTTTCTTGCTTTATCCAAAGTAACAAATTTTGATTTCATCGTGGATCGGGCGATGCATGTTTGCTTAGAGGACTTTTAAGACACATCCCACCACTAATTGTGAAAACATACCTACTGGTGGATTTTGTGTTCATTATGTCCGATATCCAGTTTGCATCACTGTATCCTTCCAATACGACCGTATATCTTGAATAATGTAATCCATAAGTCTGTGAATATTTCAGATATTGTAGTATCCGATTTAACGCCTTCCAGTGATCATTTCCAAAATTACGAGTAAACCTAGCCAACTTATTGATGGGATAAGCGATATCGGGTCGGGTGCAGTTTGTAATGTATATTAAGCTACCAATGACCTGTGCATATCACTCTTGGGATACGGGTGCACCACGATTCTTATCAATTCTATGATTCATATCCATTGGTGACTTCATAGGGGGACTGTCAAATACATCAAATTTTCTCAAAACATCTTCAATATAATGAGATTGAGATAAGACCAGTCCATCAGATGTACTAGAAATCTTAATTCCTAAGATTACATCTGCAATACCCATATCCTTCATGTCGAAACATTGTTTCAACATATTCTTGGTTTCCAGGATCAAGTTTAGACTACTTCAGGTGATGAGCATGTCATCTACGTCAAGGCATATCATGACAAATGAGTCAGAGTTCCCTTTGATATCGATACATTTATCACATTCATTTATGTTGAAAGCTTTTGATAATAAAGTATTATTAAACTTTTCATGCCATTGTTTCGAGGCTTGTTTGAGTCCGTACAGAGACTTAACAAGTCGACATACTTTTTTTTCTTGTCTTGGAACCACATATCTCTCGGGTGGTTCCATGTATATTTCCTCTTCCAACTCTCCGTTTACTAAGGCTGTCTTAACATCCATTTGATATATCTCAAGGTCACGCAAAGCTGCAATGGTTATGAATACTCTTATGGACGTTAATCTAGACACATGGGAGTATGTGTCGAAGTAATCGAGGCCTTCCTTTTGTCTGTAGCCTTTGACTACTAATCTGTCCTTATACATGTCAATAGTTCCATCTGCTCTGTACTTTATTGTGAGTATCCACTTACAACCCAAAGGTTTGCTTTCTGGAGGAAGATCAACCATTTCTCAAGTATGGTTTTTCAAGATGGAATCTATTTCACTTTCTATAGCTTCTTTCCAAAGCGGTGCTTCTGGAGTTGACAATGCTTCCTTAATTGTCCTTGATTCATTTTCAACCATATAGGTTAGAAAGTCTGGACCAAAGGTTTTGTCCTTTTTGGCCCTTTTGCTCCGTCTTGGTTCAACCTCTGGAACCCCTAAGTTTTGTAGGTCTGGAACATTAAGTATCGGATAGTCAGTAACTTCTGAGTCTTGTAGATTTGGAACGTTTAGTTTCGGATAATCAGAAACTCCCAGGTCTTGTTGATAACTTCATTTGCACGAAACTATTTCTTTTTCCTTTCTAGGAAAGATCTGTTCAAAGAATTCAGTATTCCTTGATTCTATGATCGTACCCTCATGGATATCATGTATCTCCGACTTATACACTAAGATGCAATAAGCACTACTGTTATTTGCATATCCGATGAATATGCAATCTACAGTCTTAGGTAGGCCTGGCCAGTGAGTCGGGCTCGGGTCTGGCGGGGTCGGGGTCGGGGCGGGGCGGGACGGGCGAAGGGGTCGGGGTCGGGTCTGGCGGGACTTTCTCCAGTCCCGTCCCGATCCCGATCCCGTCGGTATCGGGTCGGGGCGGGGTCGGGCTCCGACGGGTTTTCCTTTTTTTTTAAATAACATATGTATAAAAAAAACTCAATAAACAAGATAAGATAGTGTAATAAAAACATCCCAAGGTTGTTTTTGTGCCTCTTATATTAATAGACATGATTTTTTTGTAATACAAATACAATTGTCTAAAATCTAAATTGCAACTTTGTGGTGTTGTCCAAAAGTTGCAAAATACATAATAAAATTGCAATTAAAAAAATTACATTCTCAAAAAAACCTGTTCTAATTGCTTGATGATTTCTTGTGGTTCTTCAGTTGGAATTGGTATTTGTTGGTCAAATTGATCCACGTCGCTTCCACTACCTTCGGTTAAGATTTCGTTGTAGTTTTCATCTTTTTCTTCGTTGATCTCCGGTTGACCGCACCTTCTCCGCTCCGCTCGTATCCAATATCTGAATAATACTGCAATTTCCAAGCTGTCTCCGGCTAATGAGTGTCTGTGGTCTCCTATTTGATATCTACCGGTAGAGAAAGCGCTTTCAGACTCAGTTGATGACGCTTGAATGTTCAAAACATCTCGAGCCATCAATGAAAGTGTCGGAAAGGTCTTCTCATTCCCCCTCCAGTATTTCAGCAAGTCTTCATGTCCAATGAAATCTTCATTGATAACTTCTTGATATGGTACTGAATCCTGCAAAATAAAAATATCCAACTCGCTAATTTGGTTAGTAGTAGAGGTACGGCCGCACATTCTATTTCTGAGGCTTTCAATACTAGCCGCAGAAACAACATGTCTTTTGTGAGGTTGTGTTGAAGATGAAGAAGATGGTATGGAAGCCGGTAAGTTACTAGCATTTTCTTGTTGATAAAATCTATATATTTTTTTTGCATTGGTGTTCTACGCTAGACAACACTTCTTCTTTAGTTTGTTCAATAGGTGGTGGGTGATTTAGATTTTTGGGACTTGGAGGTGGTAGTACTTCTATACAATCGTAAATAGTTTCAATTAGTGATTTAGTACCGTCTATTTTAATAGTAGGATTTAATACTGAGAACCAATAATATAAATAGAGGGAATAGGAATAAAATATTTTTTTATTTTGACAATTTTTTTTTTAATAGCTGTCTTATAAGCTGGTTTTTCCATATATTCACTAAGTAATAAAAATATTAGAGTTATATAAAACAACATAGTTGAAATAGTAGGATAATATATACCGGAAAATTCTTTTATTGCTTGAAAAAATTTCTCTAAAAATACAATAAGTTCAGAAATTTTTACCCAATCACTATCTAAAATCATATCAAATTTGGATTTTTATTATGAGAGTTAAAAAATAAAGTTATAGGTATTCTGTAGTCATAAGCAACAAGTAGTTGCTCGTATAAAGAATTCCACCTAGTGGATACTTCTTGTGGAATTTTTCTATAAGGTAGTCCACAATCGTGACAAGTTTTTTTATATTCTTTTCTACGTTGTACTTTATTACTTTTAAAAATAAAGTTTATAGCAAATTGTATTTTACTAAGAATGTCTTCAAAAAGTGATAGACCATCCTTTACAATTAAGTTATATATATGGCACGCACATTTTATATGAAAATGATCTGGAAAAGATGGAGTTAAACTATTTTTTAAATTTGTAATTGCGTAATTGTTAGAAGAAGTGTTATCTAATGTAATAGTCATAATTTTATCGGTTATTCCGTAATAATGACACACTTGATAAATATTATCTGCAATAAAAGTACCAGTGTGCCTATCATCTATATATCTATACGCTAAAATACGTTTTTGCATAGACCATTTATAATCTATCCAATGACAAGTTACAGTTAAATAATCATGGTCGTTAGTACTACGACCTATATCAGACATGATAGATACTTTGCCATTAAAATGATATAATGAAAAATGTAAATATTGTTGATATTCATGCGCGAATTTAAATACATCTCTCTTAACAGTTGATCTAGGAAAACCGTTAAAAGCAGGATTATATATATCTCTAATGTAATGAATAAAACTGGGAGATGAAGGAAATGAAAAAGGCAAACCCTCCACACCAACTAATTTTGATATTGCTTCCCTATCTCTATGTTTATTGTATTTAGAGCCTACAATTCCCCCCGTCATAGGGTTAATTTGACCCTGTGCTTGGTCCGGGACAATATCAGTATGTGAACCTTGTCCCGATGGAGCAGGCGTTTGCGCACCTGGTTTTGAAGCCTGGTATTGGGCATACCTAGCTGGATGAGCACTTACTACGTGTCTAATTAAACCCCCCGTCCCACCGTGACCTTTTCCAGTTTTAAATTTTAAAACTTTTTACAAATTTTACATATAGCTACTTGATTCTCTACGTCCCTATCAAAAAATGTCCATGCATCTGATTTTAATGATCGTTTTGCTGGACCTCGTCTCATACTAGGGGGAATATGAGGCATTTCAGTTGAAGGTGCACTAGTGGGTGTGTTGTCATCAATATTAGTGGGTGTATCATCTAGATCATCGTCTAAATTAAAGTCTTCTTGAGTTCCAGAAAATAGTTCCTCGTCTAAATCTAATGGTATTGTAGGAAAATGTTGAGTATCAACAAAATCATCCTGTGTAGGAATAAGATGAGTAGAAGAAGTACCCTTGCCCTGGTTGCCCCTACTAGAAGAAGTCTTACCCTTAAACATACCTCTAATTCCTTCCATTTTAATTATATGCTAACAAATAATTAAAGTAAATGAAATTAAGTGCGCTAAATAAAATAAACAGACAATAATAATTTAATGAAGGAACGAATGTACCAAACGCCGACGTAACGTCGACGTGTAATAAAAGGTTGAAAATTGAAACTTTGCTCGATGGAAGATCCTCAAGCTAGTTGTCAACTTCACTCCCAATTCCCAAATGAATAAATAAAATTGAATAGTTAGCAAACAATGTAGACTTGTAGAGAGATATATTGAGAGATTAGAGAGATTGTAGGAAGATTTGTGAGAAAGATGAAGAGAAAATGAGTTATTTATAGTTGAAAAATTGGGTTAAAGTGTAAATATAATAACTTATGGGTTAAAAATAAATATTAAGGGGTAGGGGGGGAGGCCTAAATGGCCGTTGGTGCAACAGTTATATTTGCAAAGGGGGAGAAATTGGGCGGGGTCGGGGTCGGGGTCGGGACAAGCTCGGGTCAGGCGGGCCTGGGGCGGGCTCGGGTCTGGCGGGACGAGACATTGTCCCATCCCGAGTTCGAGTCCCGCCACCGTTTTTTTTTTCGCGGGCTCGGGACGGGGTTGGGTCGGGGTCGGGCCATCCCGGCCCACTGGCCACCCTTAGTCTTAGGTTCAATTTTGACCTGTTTTGGGTTAGGTACTTCGACCTTTGCCAAATAGCCCCACACCTAAAAAATATTTATAAGTGGGTTTCTTCCCTTTCCATAATTTATATGGAGTTTTATCCTTACGCTTATGCGGAACTCTATTAAAAATTGTATTAGCGGTAAGAATTGCTTCGTCCTACATATTTTGGGCTAAACCGGAATTGATAAGTAAAACATTCATTATTTCCTTTGACGTATATTTTTTGCGCGGCAATACAGTTAGACTAAGGCGACTAAGGAGCGGTCGTTTCATGAACAATGCCGAATTGAGCACAGTATTCTTCAAACAATGCTACGTATTCTCCCCCTCTATCACTATGAATTGAATTAATCCGTAGGTTTAATTGATTTTTAACTTATGCTTTATAACGTTTAAATATGTCAAACGCTTCATCTTTGCTTTTCAACAAGTAAACATAACAATACCTTGTACTATCATCAATGAAAGTCACAAAGTACTTGTCCCCAATCTAGTTTGTACAAACTTTAAATCATATATGTCGGTGTGAATAAGTTCTAGAGGATCGGTGTTTCTTTCGATTGAATAGAAAGATGATTTGGTTAATTTTGCTTCTACGCATACCTCACATTTATGTTAATGGTTTATGTCGAAGGAAGACAACAACTCCAACTTTATTAACTTTTGAATGGATTTGTAGTTAACGTGTCCTAATCTATGATGACATAAATTAGAGGACTCAAGCAAGTAGGTAGATTGCTTTATTTCATTAGATTAACGGATTACATACATAGTATTCATTTGGAAGAGGCCGTGACATGCGAAACCCCTTCCTACAAATATACCATTTTTAGTTATTACATATTTGTTGGACTAAAAAACTAGTCTAAAGTCAGCCTTGACCAACAATGGCCCTGAAACCAAGTTCTAGCTAATGTCAGGGACGTGCAACACTTCCTTCAGAGTAAGCTATTTGCCTGAAGTCATTTTGAGGAAAACCTTTCCAACCCCTTGCACTTCAGAGGTAGCGTCGTTGTCCATGAACAACTTTTTGCCCGAGATTGGGGCGTAAGAGGAGGATGCACTCTTGTCAGAGCAGATGTGATGGGTTAGACCTGTGTCTATCCACCATTGCCTTGGATTCTCCATCAGATTTGCCTCCAACACTACAGCCGAGAAGTCCATAATCATGTCGTCAAGGTTCGAAGGATTATCCTTGTCTTGCACAATATTAGCCTTGGTCTTGTCTTTGTTCTTAGCTTTTTCCTTCTGCTCTCGCTTCAGTTTGCAGCACTCTTTGATCATATGGCCAGACTTTCCACAGTGATGGCAATTTTCTTTGAACTTCTCCATTACTTGGCTTTTGCCGTACCCCTGGTACTTGCGCTTTTTATTGGCGTTTCCCTTTGAATCAACCAGATTCGCCTTTGTCTCCATTGACTGCTTTCCCTTAGATATAGCCCTTTTATTTGCAATTTGACAATAAGATCTTCAAACCCCATTACCTTTGTCTTTAGTTTGAGATAACTCATGAACTCGTTTCACAAGAGAGGCAATTTCTCAATCAAATACGCAACCAGAAACTGCTCATTTGGCTTCATTCCTTCTAAACCCAGATGATGAAGAATTATTTGAAACTCTTGGATTTGGGACATCACTGATTTACCATCCACTATTTGAAATTTCAGAAACTTTCCAACGATTAATTTCTTAGTACCCGCATCCTGTGCGCTGTACTTTTTCTCGAGTTTTTCCCATAACTCCTTTGCCGTCTTCACGGTGCAATACACAGTATAGAGTGTATCTGACAGACCATTCAGAATGCAGTTTTTGCATATGAAATCACTATGATTCCAGGAATCCAGAGTTAACTTCAGGGCCTTTTTGACCTGGATATCGTCGCCCACTTCAGCCGTTGTGTTAGACTGAGTGTCTATTGCATCCCCTTCAGAAGGAAGATCTTCTTTCAAATAGCGTAACAGGTTCAACGTAGTAAGATAAAACATCATCTTTTGTTACCATCTCTTGAAATTTGTACCCAGAAACTTTTCTGGGTGTTCTCATTGGAAAGTGGCAGGAGCAGGGACAACAACATTCCCTTGAGTGGCAGCAGCAGCAGAACCAGAAGCAAAATTTGAAACATACATCTTTCGAACACTTGGAAAATTTTGTCTTTAATTGTAGGTTTAAAAATGGTGTTAGAAAGGTTAAACAAGAATAAAGGCTGAGTCTAGAGATGACTCTCTGTCTTTAAAATAAAATTGTCTTGTATAGATTCTTTTACGGTGATGGACAATAGTCTCCCAAGATAAAACATCAATAATCAACTATGCAAAGCAAATAAAGTTGATTCTAGCGAAGAAATAAATATAGAATAGATTGTTGATTCTAGGAGAGGATTTTCTGTTTCTGTATTTCGAATAGAATAGAATTGTGTTTCTGTTTGAGTTTTTGTGTTGTTTCTGTAAACAGAAGAGTTTTTGTTGTTTTCTTTAAAATTCCGGAAGAGAGCCCAGAGCCCGTGATCCGAAACCCGAGGCCCGAGCTGGAGCTAGACCGGACGGGCGGCGGCGGCGCGCATGGGGCTTAGCCCCGAACCCAATCCTTCCATCTTCTACCTATGTGGGAGATTAGTCATTTTGGCCAAAACAATCTATCTATTCATGTCTCAAACACCTTACTTTGTGTACCAATATCTCTTTCATTCCTTAACGAAATTTGACGATACTTGGCACTAATATCATCTATGCATATAGTAAATTATGCATGTGCGAAGAAACGATGTTTCCGACATGCGGGGCCCACGTATTTAAGTCACTAAAGACGGGAAAAACTCAATCCCACCTAGTTAATTGCCAACGGTATGCAAAGAGCATCAAGATATTGTAAATGAAGATACAACTAACAAAAGGAATTCAAGAAAAGGCCCAAGAGCTAATCCTTCTTGTTTATATTGGACCAATATTCATCCTCCCATGCCTCCACTTGCTTTATTGCCTTATCTTTTTGTTCAACAAATGCCTTAAGTTCTTGTGGTTTATAAGGTGGTGGAAGGATGCAAGGATCAGCATAACTAGGAGATTTCTCTAAAGCTTCTTCCATGAACTTCCTCCATACACCATCTGAAGGACATGCCAATGATTCTGAACATATTTCAGTTGCATTTGGAGGAACAATTGGATCAAATTTCTGCAACTTTGCATATTCATTTAGCAAATGGTATATGTAATCAAAGATACGTTCCATCTTCGTGTCTTCGTGAATATATTCACTCCCTGCCTTCCCTATTGCTTCTGCCTGAAAATTATCAAATTCATAAAAGGTTATAATCAAAAAGCATCATAAACAAATTGAATTGGAAAAGCATATACTACATCTGTCTAGTATACTTTCCTTTTTGTTATGTCTAAAAAGAAATCATACTTCTTTATTTAGAAATAATTAACTTTAGAGTGTCAATTTTACTATTAATGAGATGATTCATAGTCATACAAATGTCTATGACTTATTTTAAACCATAAAATTCACAAATCTTTCTTTCTTTTGTAAATTTCGTGTCATTCAAATACCGCTACATAAATTGAAACAAGAAGAGCATATTAAGCAAAAACAACGTACCCAGTACAATCCCACAAAATAAGGTCTGGGGAGGGTAAGATCTACACAGACCTTACCCCTACCTTTGTGGGGTAGAGAGGTGGCTTCCGATAGACCCTCGGCTCGAAAGAAAAGAAAGCGTTTGAAGCAAGATAACAAGTAAAAATATGACGGCACAATAGCAAGATACAGGAAAACGAGAAAACAAATAATAATACCCCATAGAGAAAAAGAAACTAAGTGACTAGCTAGATACTACTAATAGGGAGAACCCTTGGCTATTAGTATTAATTAGTATATACTAATGTTGTCAGGTGTTAGCATGTTTAATTTCCCAAAACATTCTCCAAATTAAATTAGAATTTACTCTAACTTTCTAGTTTCTAATTGTGTAAAATTTATTACATAATAATAAGAAGTTCCTAATCATTCTGCAACTGTTTTCTTAATTTCTTCAAGTATTCAATATTCGGAATTCACCGCCCTATAAGTCCCGCTTTGCATAGTAGGAAGTTTATTATGAGGGATTTAGCGCTCCCTATAAAAAAGACATACCTTGTCAGTGTGATTGTTACCCCATTCAACAGCAAATTTGAGAGATTTGCATTTGTCATTGTCTCTAATTGGCCAGTAATGCTGCTGTGGTATCATGCCTCTCATGAAGAAATCATAGTAGTGAGACTTTATGTACAATGTTGGTGAATCACACGCAAAAATATACTTCTCACTCCCTGACCATGCCCATCCTTCTATATATATTTTGAATCTATAAACAATTTCCACCAAATTTTAAAATTTAAATCAATATCCCCAAAAGCATATTTTAACAAAATAATTAGCAAATCAAGAATTAGTAATTAAAATTTTGGAATATATATAAACCTGTGGGTGCATTGGTCTTCAATATTTGATTCCTTGTACCCCTTTTTGGCTTGATCTTGCCAATCCTGAGATTATCAGTCGAAAAAAAGACAGAGATTATGTTATTATGCAATAATGCAAATGTATTGAACTAAGAAAATTAAGAACTAAATTATGATGATTCAATTCAATTCAGAGGACTCATGTTTGAGCTCTAAGAATGATATAAATTCTGGTAGCGAGCGCTTTTCCTTTAATGTGTTAGGAAGCATTCACTACTAGAAATATAGGTTTTTCACCGATATTCAGTAGGAATTGATGCTATAAATATGATTTTTTCATCTCATTCCCGCCGAATCAACTCACTGGGATAACGCATTGTGGAAACAGGTTCTCAGTAAAACGCTGGGAAACTTCTTAAATTTTCGTGAAAACACTACTATTTAGTTTTTTCCACCAACATTCAGTGGGAAATAGTTACTGAACATTTTTCGGTGGGAAAATAGAGACTTTTTTTTATAGTGGCTTCTCTCTTTAATGGACCTTACACGGTGCGAATCCATATTAATCCATACACAAAATAATACCCGACACCGGAATGAAACCAACAGAAATAACTTAAAAAGTTAAGCAAGTAATGTGGTGGTGGTAGTGGTAGAAACAAAAACCTGGATGTATAAGAGAGTATCCCAATTCTGTTGATGAGTAACATTACACTTCATAAGGTCTTTTCTAACTGGAGCAACATTAGGATTTCCTCTCCAATAAGCAAAGGGTATCCTCTCCTTCCAATTGCTTCTCTTATTCCCTTCTTTTATCTTCTTTATTATACTTCTCCATGGTCTTATATTTATTTCTGGCCTATAAATAATAAAATCAAAGCACAGTGTATGGATAGGAAAGTTAATGGCATCAAATATCTACACCAAACTAATATATAATTTTTATCATTTACGCATAATTAAAATACGAAAACTTAAGGATTACAAGAAAATTTAATATTCCAATGCATAGCAATGATTCGTGACTAAAAAAAGAAGAAAAACTTAAAAACGAATGTTATGATAACTCATAAAATGATTCAAATCTTTTCTTTTAAAAAAAGATTTAGATAGTTTAAGAAGGGTCTCTTTAGGAAATTTAATATATTAGAAAGTAATATGTCTAACATATTACTAATACCTTTTAGAAAAAAATTATAATTAGAGGACATCCAATAAAAGATTAAGGTCAACTTCCGATTATAATATACAAAAGCTGTAAAAGGATAAATTCTATCTCAAAAAAATGTAATGAAATGCAAGTTATTAATACCAAAATATTAAGTGTGTGAGAAAAGGTTAATTAATTACCAGCCCCAATATGAAAATTCTGGAAAAACAATATCCATACTCTGCCAATCTGAACAGTACCGGAACAACGGCGGTGGGCCAGAATCAGGTCGCTGGAAGTCCTTGGCCGGGATAACTGGCCGGTCATCGGTGTCAAACATGATCTCCAAATTAGGCAATTTCCCAGGGTAAAACCTCAAGAGTTGTATAATCCCATACATAGTGAACAAATATCTGGTTTCAATAGAGTGTTTCGCGTAATGCTCAACGTAAAGTTTCCCGTCCAATATTATTAATCTGAAATGGGCATGTTTTTTCGCTTTTTCCAACATTTCTCGAGTGATTCCTGTGTTTTTCCAGTGCCTTAAATCTTCATGAATCCATCTAAAATACTCAGGACATGTTGAGTTGTTAGGGTTTAAGGTTTTATAGGATGTTGGATATGTTCTTGGACATGTATTGGTCTTGTTCCATGCATTACAATCCAAAGGGTACTCAAGAATCTGAGGTCTCATAGGTGAGTTTGCTACTTTTTTATAAAAATGACCGGGGTAATTTGCCTGCACAAATTTTAATGAAAAATCAATTAATTCCAACATTAAAAAAAAGACACGCGGAGAAAGCTCAAAGAACTTCCCGTCATTCATTACTAAGCCAAGTTCCCAGATCTTCGAGTCGACAATAGAGTGATTCTACCAGCAAAAAGTTATATATGTTCTATTGTAATATATGTACAACATCTCAAAATATAGTGAAAATTATGTAAATGTGTATATAAGTAAAATCTTGAGGTCCAATTGTAATTGCAAGGCTTTCCTTTTTCTACTCGTGGCCTCCCAATTGGCAAATAATTTCTTTAAAGTCAATAAAAGAGACAAGCAAATTAGAAAATTAAGCCTTTCTTTCTCTTTATAAAGTACAAATTACACTTCCATAACTATTGAGTCACTTATGGAGCTTTTGATAAATTATGCAAAAATATTGTACCATATGACGCTAAAAGTACTTAGTAAAGCTATTAATATATATAATTTTTCTTTTATTGTAGTAAAAAATAAAGAAATTTATCATTTATTACTAAATATCTATTTTTATATTCGGAATAAAGGAATATATATTTTAAGGAGACAACAGTACTGGTCGAGTGTCTGACGCACTTAACAAGATTTAGTTAATATTAATTCTAAAGCTCATGGATATTTAAATAGTGTGAGTTGAGAAAATGACAATCTAAGGACAAGGAAATTGTATTACTTGTACGTAATGCAAATTCAGACAGATTTTTATAACTAGTAAGAATTTAATTCTAGGAAAGACAATTTTATTTTGAAAAATAAAAGGCAAGTAAAACCTTTCTTAACAATGTTATATCTAAGTAATTCAGTTTATTAAGAATCAATATTAGCATAAATCTAAGAAAATATATTCTAATAACACCTCCACACTTTAACATGGATCATATTCTTAGTCTGAGCAAGTCTTCCTCTTATGCCACTATTTAGTCCAAAATTTTTGTGGTTCTACGTTTTCGACCCCAAGTATTTTGTTACAATTTTTGGGCAGAATGGTTATTTATTACTCCCTTCGTTTCTTTTTTACTTGTCAAGTAAATAAAAATAGATTTTTCCTTTTTCCTTTTTTTAATCTTTTCACCTTTTACTTGTCCTCTTTAATAAATCAAGATAGATTTACTTATTTTTCTTCAATTTACCCTTATTATTAAGTAAATGTTTCTTTAACTTATTGGAGTACTTGTAGTCAAATTCACATTTACAAAATATAGAAAATAGGGTTAATTCAGTAAAATAAGCACTTAATTAGTGCTTTCTTAAGAGGTCTACCTATCTGTTGAGAGAGATTATTATGTGTTCAATTTTTTTTGAGGACTACATTTGTTTAAAAAAAAAATCTTATTGAGTAATCCTTGACCACATTAAATTTATCCAAGATGCTAGACCATCTACATTTATCTGAAACCAATCAAAATATAGCGTCTCTTTCCGCCTAACAACCATTAACCTGTAATAGTATATATAATTATCTTATAAGTGACCCGATATAATTACTTTTTTTACGCTCAGAATACATAGATAAACTCTTTTGGCAAATGTGTCCTTTAATTAAAGGGATGAATACTGAAAGAGTTTGAAGGTAAATGAGAGTGAAATTAACTTACAACATCAATCCATCCAGCAAACAAAAAGACGGAAACTATGAGGAGAAACAAGAAAAGCAACGATGTCACATAAATTGATGATATGCCTCTCTTCTTCAAATATTCCCACTTTGCTCCCACCACTGAAATAATATTCCTCTCTTTCATGCTTCCTCCTATAAAATCCAATTGACAAACACCAATGTAGAAAAGATAAACAATCAAACTTGGATTTAATTTTTACAAGAAAATAAAAAAAGTTCAAGAGAATCTCATTTTCACAAGTTGAAACTGAACATTGAGAGACAATGCAAGTGCTGTGAAACTATATATTATTGTGGAAGTCTTATGAAAATTCAATTTCTAAGTTGATCTCCATAATCTAATGCACTTTAGGTAAGTGTTTGATTTCTTAAAGAATACAATACTACACTAGCTATACTTTTCATTATGGAGTACTACTGCTGGAAGAAGTAATTTTCAAACTATGTCCAAATTAGATCCATCTACATTCTACCCTTTTAGGTAAGTAGTTAATTTCTTGCAAAATAAAATTCCACGTTTTTTTTTCTATTTATTCTAGAGTACTCTAGCTAATTTACCACAATTTTCAGGAATCCCACAAGGACCCGCTTAATATTTAGATTATGTGTTAAGAGTCCCACAACGGATATGGAATAGAAACATGAACTCCTTATATGGACTTGGACAATCCTCACCCTACAGACTAACTTTTGGAGTGAGTAAGACCCAAGATCCATTCTTTACATGGTATCAGAGCCATATTCATTCCAATTCTTTGTTCACCGATGGTGGGCCTCCTTAATTATATTATTCACGCTTCAGTTAACAAGGTCTGGGCGTGCAAGAGAGTGTTAAGAGTCTCACATCGGATATGGAATGAGAATATGAACTTCTTATATGAACTTGGACAATCATCACCCTACAAGCTAGCTTTTGGGGTTGAATTAGGCCTAAGATCCATTTTTTGATGTGTCTCTCTCTCTATATATAAGATTATTAAGATCAATTGTTTTCTCAATAGAATGTGTATAATTATTTTTATTTAAAAAATAATATAAAAATTAAAAATAATAATAATGGAATATCACATCCAAAAATATTAGTGAAAATCTTAATCTACACCTACATGTAAAAACTGTTTATTTGATTAAGCATATATAAAAGCTAGTGTCGCGTGATAGCCGGTTGGCAGCCCTGATTGATCGTGAGGGCAAAGGTGCTGGCTATAGCAGCAATTGCTGCAACCAAAAATCGAACACATAATCTTAGGAAATTTTCGCAATCCCCAACCACTGCGCTGTGTCAAGAGGTGTCAACATTGATATATACACGTAAAAAACTAGAATTTGACCTATTTATTCAGTGTAATTTCCGACGAAGGGGTGTCACTTGACACCCCTAGGCAAGGATAGCTCCGCCCTGTGGATACACCTACATCGAGTGAAATAGAATGGGTGTCATTGACACGCCTCAAGCTACTAGAATTTTCGTGATTTTCAATATTTGCCAACAAGATGTAGGAGAGTACGTGGCAGCAAAGCATAGAGTCCAAGCCATAACATCAATTTAATAGGCTGATATTATACACTAATCCTTTGTCAATATGCAAAGCTCCCACAAATTACACTTTACGAACCCAAGAAACTACTATTAAAAGAGTTAAGAGGCAAAACGGAGGTGGAAGATGAAACTAATATTACCTAGCTATATAAAGTTCTTTTAATTATCTATTTTTCCTAAATGCTCATGATTATCTTGTACCAAGATACATGAGAATACAATTAAAAAAGACAGTCTGGTACACTAAGAACCCGTGACCTCTGGTCACATGGCAATAATTTTATCAATTACACCAACGCTCCCTTTGTTAAGAATACAATTAGCGATTGGAATTTAACAAAAGGCCCTAATTACTGCTTCTTGTGTAGACTAGACCAATATTCATTCTCCCATGCCTCCGCTTTCTTTGTACCCTTAATTTTTTGTTCAACAAAAGCCTTAATTTCTTGTGGTTTATAAGGTGGTGGAAGAATGCATGGATCAGTATAACTAGGAGATTTCTCTAAAGCTTCTTCCATGAACTTCCTCCACACACCATCTGAAGGACATGCCAATGATTCTATAACATATTTCAATTGCATTTGGAGGAACAATTGGATCAAATTTCGGCAACTTTGCATATTCATTTAGCAGATGATATATGTAGTCAAAGATGAAAGTATATTTATGTACTAGAGACAATCTGTATTAGGAAAAAATGTATTTTATACACATTCATATTATTATTAATGGAGATTAATATTTTGGTATTTGCAATTATTGAATTACTAGTTGATTGTTATAATATTCTATAATATGCATCCCTAGAGGTTACGTTGTTATTAATAATGTGAGATATTAATATTATAAAGTAACTCTTAAAATAGCCTCGACTAATGATCATCGAGAATAGGATATCAATGATATGTGATAGGTCGACATGTGGTCTACATCACATCCTTAGAGGATGTAGTTGTCTCACCTGCTACGAGTAATGGCTACTCGTGATGGACACATGGATACTTTGGAAGTATTGGTATACCCTGTTGATATACTGTTTATTATACTTGTCTAAAGTATGATCAACGTGTGGGAGATAGAAGTCCTTAGACTTGAGGTCAATGCGCACCTTGTCTACAAAGTAATATACTTTGATCATGTCCTAAGCCCAAATGCCTTATAGGTGAGATACGGCTTGTATTAGGTACATTACGATGTGGATTAAAGGTGATAGTTGAGCCAAGATTAAGATTCATTCCTCGAATGTATATTCGAGAGTACACTCAGCTTCTGAGTGATATTAGGTTGACTAAGTCGTTGGCCAACGCAATAGACATATTTAGCATATGGTCTAGTGGTCAATTAATATAGATGAGATACAATGATTAAGTCATTTGGATAGACACTTGACAAATCCTAAGCTTGATCGGGTGTGTCGTGAATGAAAGGATTTTATCTTACCACATAGAGGTTAAGTTTACTGGATTCGTGTAAACGTACTTCACATATTGAGTTCGTCTTGCGGCGCATTCTAGGAGTTCCGCGTAGACCTTAATTTGATTAATGTCGATATGTGAAGTCCTATAGGGTCACACTATGTCGATTCCTTTCGATCTAAGGATGTATTGAGAGAGTATTAAATATTCGATTTAGAATCGAGATATTTAAATGAATAATGAATTTTTAATTAAGTCAAAATTAGATTTTGGATTTAATTAAGAATGTACGGAAAATAAAACGAGACAGTGTAGGGCCACGTCAGCGTTGCGGCGCCCACACCATAGAGACGCGATGCCATGACCTAATCTAACTCGAATTTTGGGCCAGACCCAAGGTCAAACGCTAATCCGGTTTGACCTAATTTTCACCTATAAATACAGACCTACACTTCATTCTTCATGACACTTGATTTTCATATCATAAGTCTTAGAGACTCAGAATCAAAACACTCTCTCGAACCTCTGCCGGATTTCCTAACTTTCCAAAGGAGGAATACATTGAAGCTTGGAGCTTGCAATCGAAAGGGCATTCACGTGCGCACCCACAGTTGATAAAGATTCCAGATATTGTAAACATGTAAGTACCATTCAAGTCTTATGTTTACAGTCTAAAATTATCCTATAGTCAAACAACTCTACGATTGTTGGGTTTGAAACAAGTTTTCAATATCCGCTGCGTACAATAACCCAACAAAAACCCTATATTGGAATCAAGAGTCAGGCTGTTTTATATGACTATAAGGTAATTAGTTAATAATAATATGGGTTATAATTTGTTTAAATCTGAAATTTATGCCGTTTAAAGCTTGAAAACCTAATATCTTAAAAGCACATCATCCTTGTCTCCCAAACTACTAAACAATGATGTAATCAAGCAAGTCATTCCGATCTAACTCTTCTAAGTCAATGTGCGTAACCGGTTCATTGCAACATGGTGCACTGAAGCGAAGAACGAGAAGGGATTGGATGATAGTCGATGAACGTGTTGTTTGATAGTGAAGGGTAACGAAGATGAATCTGCAAATCTGACCCTGAACCAGTTTTAGAATTTCGGAAATGCGGATTTTGTGCTACTGAGACGGAGGCGCCGCAACTCCACAATGGAGCGTCGCTACACCGAGGCTCCAATTAAAAAAAAATACTGAAAAATGAACAGTAACCGAACACTATTCCGGCGTTTTATCAAAAATAAAAAAAATAACGGAACAATGAACAGTACCGAACATCGTTCCGGCATGAACAGTGGCGGCATTCACTGTTCTGGCGGGGCAGTGGCGGTTTCCAAAATTGCAATTTAGCCCTTAGGTAAAATCTGAAAATTTTAGAAGTTTCTGGAATTGCAATTTGGTTCCTCGAAAAGTTTTTAAAATCATCAGATTTGGTCATTGGGACAAATCTGTAAATTTCAGAAAAAGCAGATTTGGTCCCTTGGGCCAAATCTGTAATTAATTTAAAATTCTGGAAATTACAGACAGGTACTAAACTGTAAATTCTAAGGGACTAAACTGTAAATTCTGAAAATTAGTTTTTAAAATCAGAAAATATTTAAGGGACTATTTGGATTAGACTTAAATTTTAGAGTTTAGACAAGTTAACCCATGATTATTATTAATTGTATATTATTGAATAATATACGGATTATATGCTAAGTGTTTAAATGCTTTCATTTAATAATTAGCATAGTGTCTGCTATAACTGTTTGGGCAGGCGACGCCCAGTATTGGATTAAACCATCTTATATCATGCATATTGGGTTGACGGTTCCCAACTATATGTGTCATTAGTTTTGCATGATATTAAGATGTCATATTGGATATGACGTAAAAGAGTTGATCTTGGTTAAAATCCTGAATTAAAATGTTCCCCAAAATTTTAAATACAAGTCTAAATTAAAACGCGTCGTCCATTATAATTGTTTGAGTGCAAAATCCTTTTCAGTGATACGAGTATTTATGTCAAAGTATTTGCTCTAAGTCTACGAGGACCCAAACTCTTTCATATATGTGTTTTAAATGTAAAGGTAAACGATAAACTTTTGTGGGTATTTACACCAAAGTGTTTTCTCACAAAGGCCAAATTTACTTAGATACATAAACACAGTCATGTAATGGGATTGACTTGCTTAGACAAATCTTGGCGCCAAAGTGTCAGACTAATCTAAGGACGCAAGATTAAATATAATATTTGATCAACCAAGAGTTGCAAATAAGTTTTGCAATTGGTTTAGAACCTACCAAGGTGTGTTATTGAAGTTATCAGCCAAAGCAAACGCAGAGATAGCATAGGCTTGGATCTTGGCCCATTATGACCACAATTAATATATGTCCGTATTCTACCATGGGGTCGTAGAAGTATGTTAAAATTGTGGGAGTTAATTAAATAAAAGACCATGTTGATTAGCCTAAACGAATGTGTATAATAGGAAATAAATTTTGAGTTTAATTTTCAGTCTATCTAATTCTTCAGATTATCAAAGGTGTCGAGCTTATCATTGAAAATGTTGATTGAAATGAACAAACTTACTGGACCTAACTACCTTGACTGGCTAAGAAATTTACGAATAGTGCTGAGACAAGGGAAATTAGAATACGTGTTGAACACGATGTTCCCAACAGTCCCTGCGATAGACTCTGTTGAATATGCCTCTTTTGATAAGGATGCTTACCAAAAAACACCTAGATGATGCCACTTCAGCATAGTGCGTGATGTTGTTTTCCATGTCTATGGAACTTCAGAGACAACATGAGAACATGGGTCCCAATGAGATGCTCGAACACTTGAAGAGTCTCTATGACTCACAATCCCAGACTATGGAATATGAGTTATTGATAGAACTTTTTAAGTGTAAGCTCAATGAAGTGGGCCAGGTCTCGCAGCATTTGTTGAAGATGATAGGCTCATAGAGAGACTTGCTTCAATTCGAACGAAGCTGCAAAAGAATGTCGCTACCACCCTCATCCTGAACTCGCTACCTCGTTCCTTTGAAAACTTCATAGTGAATTACAATAAATGGAACGAAGGCGAGTCTGCCGGAGCTGCATAACATGATCAAGACCTTTGAGTCTTCCACTTCCAAAGGCAAAGCTGTGCTCATGGTGAGCTCTACTAGCCGACCTAAGCCGAAAGGTAAGGAATGGCAGAAGAAGAAGGGCAAATCAGTCGTTGCGGCCTCAGCTATGAAGCCTACGGGAGGTGTGAAGAAGAAGAATATGAATTCGGCTAAGGATGTATGCCTCAACTGTAATAAGAAGGGGCATTGGAAGAAGGACTACACTGCACCAGGAGGAGGAAAAGCACCAGGTGCTTCTACCTCTGGTGGACAAGGTATGTACGTCATTGAAATAAATATGTCTATAAATAACTCTCATTCCTGAGTATTGGATACCGCTTGTGGCTCACACATTTGTACCAATGTGCAGGGGCTAACTGATAGCATGAAGGTTGGACCAAGAGAGGTGGACCTGCGTGTTTGAAATGGAGCACGAGTGGATGTTGAGCGCGTAGGAACTTATGGATTAAACTTGCCTTCTGGCTATTGTCTAGTGTTAAATGATTGTTACTATTTACCGTCGTTAACGAGGAATGTCATTTTTATCCCTCTTTTGGGCATGGAGGGTTTTTCCTCATATATTTATAATGGCAATCAAGTACTGTCTTTTGATAATGTTATATATGGAACTGCTCCTCTTGTGGATGGATTATATACACTAAACTGTAGTCGAGAAATATTCAATGTACAAAATAAACGAGCTAAGATAAGTAATAGAAACTCTACCTACCTATGACATTGCAGACTTGGTCATATCAACGAATTAAAGGTTGAGGGAGTTAGACTACCTCAAACTATTTGACTTGGAGTCTTATGGTAACTGCGAATCTTGCTTGAGAGGAAAAATGACCAATAAGCCACTTTCTGGGAAAGGTGTGCGAGCCAAGGAAGTGCTTACGTTGGTCCATACTGATGTATGTGGGCCATTTTTGACTCAAGCTAAAGGAGGTTTCTCATACTTCATCACTTTTACTGACGACTTCATAAGGTATGGATATGTGTATCTTATGAGACATAAATCCTAGGCTTTTGAGAAGTTCAAAGAGCATAAGTCGGAAGTAGAGAAGCAACTTGCAACAAGTATCAAGACCCTTCGATCAGATCGAGGAGGTGAATACATGATCAAGGATTTTCTTGATTACTTAAAGCTACATGGAGTCCAATCAGAGTGGACACCTCCTGGAACACCACATATGAATGGTGTTGCCGAAAAGAGAAACCGAACCTTATTAGATATGGTTCGATCCATGATGAGCTTCTCAGCTCTACCGACATACCTTTGGGGACATGCTATACAAACCTCAATATATGTTCTGAACAGGGTTCCTTCCAAGTCAGTAGAAAAGACACCCCATGGGATATGGTGTGGCAAGAAGCCAGCTCTTAAACATATGAGACCCTGGGGGTGCCCTGCATATGTTAAGAAGATGCTCACTGACAAGTTGGAATCCAAAAGTGAGAAATGTTACTTCGTGGGGTATCCAAAGGAAACTAAGGGATACTACTTAAATTTTCCTGGAGAACGTATGGTCATTGTTTCCAGGAACACAACTTTCCTTGAAGAAGAATATGTCTACAAGGAACATAGTTGCACAGAGATAATACTTGAAGAAATTCAAGAACCGCAAGATAACATAGATGTTGAATTCTTGCCGAATGACCAAGGCAAGAATTCAGTGGGAGTATTTGGCGAAAATTGGGTACTTCAAGTACGCCCTTCGGCCAGTGGGAGTGTTACGAGGAACAATGTAAAAATACAAGATCCTCCTACACAACCTTTGGGAGTAGATACAATGGTTGCACCTCCTCCCATTCAGGAAATACATGAAAATGATATTCCTGAAAACTCTCAAGTTAGTGGATTATCCAACACACAAGAACCCTCTCACACTCAGAACATACTAAGCACTGAACTACAAAACAATCAACTCCGTAGGTCCACTAGGACTCATCGTCCTCCTGAAAAACTAAATCTACTTTTGGAAACACACAGTGAGATAGATATTCCCGATAACGATGAGCCTACAACCTATAGCGAAGCAATGTTGGATATTAATTCGAAGATATGGCAAGAAGCCATGAAATCAGAGATGGAATCTATGTACATCAATCAAGTGCGGAACTTGGTTGATTTGCCAGCTTGGGTTAAACCCATAGGATGCAAATGGGTCTTCAAGAAGAAGATCGATGCATTTGGAAATGTACAGACTTATAAAGCAAGGTTGGTGACTAAATGTTATAATCAACGGTCTGGGATCGATTATGATGAAACATTTTCACCTGTTGCTAAGATTAAGTCCATTCAGATTCTGCTTGCAATAGCTGCATATTATGACTATGACATTTGGCAGATGGAGGTCAAAACTATTTTCCTCAATAGTAATCTAATTGAGGAGGTGTATATGAAACAACCTGAGGGTTTTTCGCTTGAGTCCAAACCAAATGTTTTATGCAAGCTACAAAAGTCCATTTATGGGCTTAAGCAAGCCTCGAGGAGTTGGAACATTTGCTTTGACAAGGCTATCAAGTCATTTAATTTCGTTAGAAGCAAAGAGGATCCATGTGTTTATAGTAAACGCAAGGATGGGAGTATTGTCTTCATTATTATATATGTAGATGACATATTAATAATGAGAGACAATAAGACTCTCATGCAGTCAGTCAAGGAGTGGTTGTCCAGTACCTTCATGATGAAGGATTTAGGTAAAGCCTGCTACATTATGGGAATTAGGATCTATAAAGATAGACCTAATAGATTGTTAGGGCTGTCACAATCAGTCTACATAGATAAAGTGCTTAGACGTTTTTCTATGGAAAATTCCAAGAAAGGCGGTCTACCTATGGGATAAGGCATCAAGTTATCTAAGAAGGACAATCATTCTAATACTATAGAACTTGAACGCGTGAAGAGGATCCCATATGCTTCGGCTATAGGATCGATCATGTATGACATGACCTGTACTAGGCCAGATGTGGCCTTTGCACTTAGTATGACTTGCAAATTCCAGCAGAATCCTGGGGAAGAACACTGGAAAGCAGTTAAGAGTATTCTTAAGTATCTTAGATGAACTAAAGATTACTTCTTAGTCTATGGTGGGGAAGAAAAGCTAGCTTCTACTAGGTACACTGATGCTAGCTTCCAGGATGATCTTGATGACTTGAAATCTCAGTCTGGGTACACGTTCATTTTCAATGGTGGAGCAGTGAGTTGGAAAAGTTCCAAACAAGCTACAACTGCTGATTCGACAACATAAGCTGATTACATTGCTGGATCGGAAGCTGGTAAAGAAGTTGTCGTGATTTCTGAGTTCCTGAAGGAACTAAGGATAGTTCCGAGTGCCAGTTGTCCAATATCTATTTATTGTGACAACACTGGTGCGATTGCACAGGCTAAGGAATCAAGATCAACAAACAGAAACAAGCATGTACCAAGGAAGTACCACATACTCAGGGAGATGGTGGAGACCGAAGAGATTAGAGTAGACTATGTTCCCACAGACGATAATCTAGCTGACCCATTCACTAAACCATTAAGCTTAGTCAAGCATAATGGTCATTTTGAGAATATGGGCATTAGATATGTTGGAGATTGGATCTAGGCCAAGTGGGAGATTGAAAGTATATTTATGTCCTAGAGACAATCTGTATTAGGACAAATGTACTTTATACACATTCGTATTATTATTAATGGAGATTAATATTTTGGCATTTGCAATTATTGAATTATTAGTTTATTGTTTATAATATTCTATAATATGCATCCCTAGAGGTTACATTGTTATTAATAATGTAAGATATTAATATTATAACGTAACTCTTAAAATAGCCTCGACTAATGATCATCGAGAATGGGATATCTTTGATATGTGATAAGTCGACATGTGGTCTGCATCACATCCTTAGAGAATGTAGTATGTTTCACCTGCTACGAGTAATGGCTACTCGTGATGGACACATGGATACTTTAGAAGTATTGGTATACCCTGCTGATATACTATTTTTTATACTTGTCTAAAGTATGATCAGCGTGTGGGAGATAGAAGTCCTTAGACTTGAGGTCAATGCGCACCTCGTCTACAAAGTAATATACTTTGATCCTGTCCTAAGCTCAAATGCCTTATAGGTTGAGATACGGCTTGTATTGGGTACATTACGATGTGGATTAAAGGTGGTAGTTGAGCCAAGATTAAGATTCATTCCTTGAATGTATATTCGAGAGAACACTCAGCTTCTGAGTGATATTAGGTTGACTAAGTCATTGGCCAACGCAATAGACATATTTAGAATATCGTCTAGTTGTCAACTAATATAGATGAGATACAATGATTAAGCCATTTGGATAGACACTTGACAAATCCTAAGCTTGATCGGGTGTGTCGTGAATGAAAGGATTTTATCTTACCACATAGAGGTTAAGTGTACTGGATTCGTGTAGACGTACTTCAAATATTGAGTTCGTCTTGTGGCGTCATCTAGGAGTTCCGTGTAGACCTTAATTTGATTAATGTCGATATGTGAAGGCTTGTAGGGTCACACTATGTCGATTGTCTTTCCGATCTAAGGATGTATTGAGAGAGTATTAAATATTCGATTTAGATGAGATATTTAAATGAATAATAATTGTTTTAATTAAGTCAAAATTGGATTTTGGATTTAATTAAGAATGTGCGGAAAATAAAATGAGACACTGTAGGGCCACGTCAGCGTCGCGACGCCCACACCATAGGGCTTCGACGCCATGACCTAATCTATCTCGAATTTTGGGCCAGGCCCAAGGTCAAACCCTAATCCGGTTTGACTTAAATTTTCACCAATAAATACATACCTACACTTCATTATTCATGACACTTGATTTTCATATCATAAGTCTTAGAGACTCAGAATCAAAACACTCTCTCGAACCTCTGCCAGATTTCCTAGCTTTCCAAAGGAGGAATACATTGAAGCTTGGAGCTTGCAATCGAAAGGGCATTCGCGTGCGCACCCACAGTTGATAAAGATTCCAGATATTGTAAACATGTAAGTACTATTCAAGTCTTATGTTTACAGTCTAAAATTATCTTATAGTCAAACAGATTTACGTTTGTTAGGTTTGAAACAAGTTTTCAATATCCGTTGCGTACAATAACCCAACAAAACCCTACAAATGACATGTTCCATCTTCATGAATGAAATTGGTCCCTGCCTTCCCTATTGTTTCTGCCTGAAAAGTTCTCAAATTTCAAAAATATTGTAACTAAAGAAGCAACAACAACATATTCAGTGTAACTAGCCATTACAATACTTCAAATTACAATTATTTACAGAGATCCATCAGCGCCAAAAAAAACACGGTAGTTTGGGAAAGACTTGTTCTATTTTGTTTATAGAGAAGACGTGCGTTTAATAGGGAAAAAGATAGATAAGGATTAGTAGGGGTCATAAATAGACGATGGCCTTTTTTTTATAAAAAACAAAAATTTGGGGTGAGTTATAATTTTTTTTTGGATAGGCCAACGAATATATTTTGGGCCAAAAAGAGGTCTGAAGCAGATTTTGGGATATGAAGATTTGATTTTCAAAATCTCCGAAAATTTTATGGCCAAACAGATACTTGAAAAAATATTTTGAAAAAAACTTCCAAAATCGATGATCAAATGGGAGCTAAAACTTGAGTAGTTTCTTGAAATTTTATGCATATAGAACAACTTCTACTCTATTAATTCATTGGCCTTGAAATGTCTCAGTTCCCTTATTTTTATTTTAAAAACATAGGTGGTTGAAGTTGCAAACATTCTCCCAACTAAATCAAATTAGAATTTAGTCCAATTTTATGTAGTTCCTAATTGTCTAAACTTTACTACAAAATAAAAGGAAGTTCAAAATCACTCTGAATTTTTTTTCTTCATTAAGCACTTTGATATGTGGAATCTGTCGTCTCACTAATCTGGATTCACAATGTAAAAATTCACTATAAAAATATTAGTGCTTCCTACAGAAAAAGACTCCATTCTCAAAGTTCGAATTGAAAGCCACATGTTAAGAGAGGAGGAACATATATCATTTCACCACATTCGTGATTAAATTACCCTCAAAACGTAAATGCTTTGTGTTAATGTTGGATTTGGTGTTGTAATATTTGACCCAACATATCTTCTGAAGTATTGATTTGAATGCATGAAAATGTTGGGACAAATGTCACAACATTCGGACCAACATTTTTTAGAACAGTTTTGTCTTACTTCACGTAAGCAGTAATATTTTACTGTGAGGTAAAAATGACTTAGGCGTGGTGAATTGGAGCTGTGTAAAACGTGGGAGAAAGAGTCAAAGCTTTGGGAAGAAGTCGAGTAAGGAACAAGTCAAAGTTGTTGAGATTTTCACTCCTTAATTATCTACCACAAGCTGCCCACCTTTCCCTCCACTTTCACAATTAATCGATGAGACTTTCAAGGGAACTCTCTACTATAAATAGAGACACCACAACAGTGTATCGATATCCAGAATCAGATTGTAAAAATACCAAGAGAGCTCTCGAAATTTCATCTCAGAAATCAAGATCACAAGTGTTGCCTGAGTGTGTCGACAACATTCTGTCCAACATTACAATTACTGTTTAGATTCTAGATTAGTTTTGTATGGAGCGATTGTAATGAGTGGTTGTCTATGTCTACTTAGTTAGATTTTTCAGGCAGAAGTCATCTGCGACTTCAACTTTTAATTCCTTTCAATTTTATATTGTAAATCTGTAAAGAAAGAAATTTGTAATTTTGTATATAAAATATATACAATACATTTGATCATTGACCATCATGAGTTATATAATATATATAACTTATGAAAAATTTTAAACCTTGGTGTCATTTAAATTCTGCTGCATTTACTCTTTAAAGTTACTGTTTTACTAAGTGTTGTTACTGGTGTCATACGACATAATTGACGACATTCTGAAACATAATTGACATTCGATTTATTTCATCTCTTTTCTTGTTTTTACTTTCCGTAGCACTTTATGGATGATGAGTCACACGCTGAATTATCAGAATAAGTTCGAAGGGACCCCTCATCAAGGATTAGGAAGAATCATTCCACGGCCCAGGTGATAGGGGGAGTTTTTGAAGGAATTAAAACAAGAGGGAAAGAACCACTCAACTACAGAGAAATGGTAAGATATGTGTGTATGTATACCATATACCAATAGGTTAGTCTTTCTTGTTTTATATCTACTTTAGAACCAAAAAATATTTTAGAAGTACTCAAAGATATTTTTTGGATTCAAGCAATGCAAGAAGAGCTTGAACAATTTTCTCGAAATGAAGCCTGGACTTAGTTCCACGTCCAAATAATACAAATGTAATTAGAACTAAGTGGATTTTTAAAAATAAATCAGACGAATCGGGAACAGTTGTTAGAATCAAAGCTCGTCTAGTTGCACAAGGATATACTCAGGTTGAAGGAATTCATTTCGACGAAACCTTCGCACCTGTAGCTAGAATTGAGTCAATTAGACTTTTACTTGCTATTCCTTATTGTCTGAAAATTACTTTACACTAAATGGATGTGAAAGGTGCATTCTTAAATGGTTATCTAGATAAGGAAGTATATGTTGAATAACCAAAAGGATTTGATGATCCTTACCATCCACACTATGTGTACAAGCTCAAAAAGGCTTTATATGGGTTGAAACAAGCCCCTCGTGCATGGTATGGTTGTTTAACTAACATTCTTCTTGAATTTGGTTTTAACCATGGTGAAGCTGATCGTACTTTATTCATTAAACGTCATGGTGTAGATATTATTATTGCTCAAACTACGTAGATGACATAGTATTTGGTTCGACCTCACAGTCTTATCTAAAGTCATTTGTTGAATCTATATCTTCGACATTTGAAATGAGCATGATTGGGGAACTAACTTTTTTCTTAGGCTTGCAGATAAAGTAAAGTGATGATGAAATTTTCATCTCACAGAGTAAATATGCCAAGAATCTAGTTAAAAGATTTGATTTGGAGAACGCTAAACAAATGAAGACGCCAATGGGTTCATCGCAGAAGGTATGTAAGGATAATGTTGGTGAAAATGTCGACCCAACATTATATCAATCTATGATAGATAGCCTTCTTTATCTTACTGTTAGTCGCCCAAATATTATGTTTAATGTTTGTGTTTGTGCACGTTTTCAAGCCTGTCCCAAAATGTCTCACTTAAATACCATGAAACGTATTATTCGATATGTTGCCGGCACATGTGAGTTGGGAGTATGGTATTCCAAAGACACTAATCCTAATTTAATATGATTTAATGACTCGGATTGGGCTGGAGATGTGGATGATAGAAAGAGTACAAGTGGAGGATGTTTTTATCTTGACAATATTTTTGTTTCATGATATAGTCGTAAACAAAACTGTGTCTCACATTCAATTGCTAAATCTGAATATGTAGCTGCTGAAAGTTGTTGCTCTCAATTAATTTGGCTAAGACACGTGTTAGACGACTACGGTTTGATTAAAAACACTTTACTTTTATACTGTGATAATCTGAGTGCCATTAATATTTTCAAAAATCTAGTTCAGCACTCACGTATAAAACATATTGATATTAGACATCACTTTTTAAGAGATTTAGTCGAAAAACAACTAGTTTAAATTGAACATGTTGACACTCTTCATCAACTAGCTGATATTTTTACAAAAGCTTTGAACCATGAGAGATTTTCTAGATTGAAGAAATCTCTTGGTCTATGTAATCTCTAAAAAAAGCATTTTTGGTGAATGTCAACTGAAATGTGTCTGACATTTCGGGTGACATTTACCTATGTAATATCACTGACTGATTATTGTTGCTATATGGTGCATAACTTTTGGTCACAAAAACGTGATCCTTCAATAAGAATATAATTCCAACATGATACCGTTCTCTGCGATGATATATAAATACATATATATATATATATATATATATCATAAAAAAGAAGTATCAAAATAAGGAAAAACCTGTACAAATACTTGGCAACTGTGCAAAAATGGGCAAAGCCCTTGAAAAGATATCATTCCTATTCTATAGGAGTATCGAGTGCTTCAAAAGAATTTTGAGAATACTAAATAAGTATTCTTATTTTTTACACGAAAAACTTTTTTGTATGTGTTTATGATTAGATCAAGGACACGAAGGAAAAATGTTACATTGATTCAATGGTCAAACTCATGAAATATGTATAAAACGTGTCTTGATGTGTTGCCAAAACGAAAAATTCTTGTGGGATCAAAATACTTGTGTTGTCCAAAATGTTGCCAACATTGCTGTTGACATTTTCAGAATGTGATATGTGTTGGGATGTTGTGCTTATCTGATCATTGAATTATCATATTCTCCCTACTTTTATGCCTTATTTTATTAGGAATTTCAAACTTTAACATGATAAGATTAAATTGAATTTCTACCGTGATGTTTATCCCAAAATTTTAGGTATAAGTCATTAAATAAATCAAAAACTCCTAAAACTAAGGAATTTTTTGTTGCTTAGAAAGGTTTGCCATGTATATAAATATTCCTCTCATTTAGTATTTTTTTATCATTTCTGATTTTCCCTAAACATTTAAAAAAAGGAGAGAAAATCACATCACACCTAGGGTATAACCCTACCTACCCGATGGAATCATCACCATTCCAAACTCCATTCTCAATCTCAAACCCTAAATTTCCAAAACTTTCTCCACATTATTCACCAATGGAAACCTCTCCAATGTCAACCCTAATGTCAGCCAACACTACAACCAACACCCCAATGAGTACAAGCCCTCTTATAAACACTGAATCATCTGAGCACAATGAACCTCAACAACCATGCCAGTTATCTTCTTCACCAAAGGACTTTTCCAAAGCTATAGTATTTAAAGATTTAGATGAACCTTTAGACATTAGCTACCTAGGTGATTACAAAAATCCAATAGATGTTGATGAAACATCTGATATTTTAGCATTGGGTAAAAGACCAAGATCCTCCTCCTTCCTTACTCGTCGATCAAATAGAGTTTCTTGCCATGGAAGAAGGAAGCTGAAAGTGAAAATGTTGTCAGTAATGTCACCAAAATTCTGGGCAACACTGGTCCAAGACAGTCTACACTGTCTACAGAATGGCTTGTGGATCAAATTGGAAAAATCAACCAATGGATTTCTGAGGTTGATGCTGCAAGGAATGCCCTGATACAAGCTAGAGACCATTTCATGATGATACTTTCTTCACAAAAAGGGGGAGATGATGTTGATGCAGGGGAAGGAAGCTAAAACTGTTATACTGCAGAGATGAATGGGGACAGATGCTGGAATCTGAAGTTATTATGTAGGGGTAGAAAGTTGTTGGAAGCTGTTGTTGTTGTATGATGAGCAAGGAGGAAGCTGAATGATGTTGTTGAACCTAAGCTATAAATGCTTGTTCAATGGTTTGATGGATTGATGTGGATATTTGTTGACAATGGTTATTTCTATTCGTATTTTGTATATAGTGGATGATATGTATATATGTGCTAACAACTTTCTTCTTTTGTAATCCTATGAATCGGTACACGCATGATTACTTGAAAGACATCACAGGTTAAGGGAGAGCATAGCAATGATATTATTGATCACAAATGTCGGACAACATCTGTCTCAATATCTTTAGTCAGTTTAGGTCTGTAATGAGTTTTGTGAAGAAAGATAAAAAGGGGGAGATTGTTAATGTTGGGTTTGGTGTTGTGACATTTGACCAAACATATCTTCTGAAGTACTAATTTGAATGCATGAAAATGTTGGGACAAATGTCACAACATTCAGACTAACATTTTTTAGAACAGTTTTGTGTTACTTCACGTTAAGAGTAATATTTTACTGTGAGGTAAAAGTGACTTAGGCGTGGTGAATTGGAGCTGTGTAAAACGTGGGAGAAAGAGTCAAAGCTTTGGGAAGAAGTCGAGTAAGGAACAAGTCAAAATTGTTGAGATTTTCACTCCTTAATCATCTACCAGAATCAGATTGTAAAAATACCAAGAGAGCTCTCGGAATTTCATCTCAGAAATCAAGATCACAAGTGTTGCCTGAGTGTGTCGACAACATTCTGTCCAACATTACAATTACTGTTTAGATTCTAGATTAGTTTTGTATGGAGCGATTGTAATTAGTGGTTTTCTATGTCTACTTAGTTAGATTTTTCACGCAGAAATCATCTGCGACTTCAACTTTTAATTCCTTTCAATTTTATATTGTAAATCTGTAAAGAAAGGAATTTGTAATTTTGTATATAAAATATATACAATACATTTGGTCATTGACCATCATGAGTTATATAATATATATAACTTATGAAAATTTTAAACACATTTGTTCTTTAAATTCCGTTGCATTTACTCTTTGAAGTTACTGTTTTACTAAGTGTTGTTACTGGTGTCAAACGACATAATTGACGATATTGTGAAACAGAATTGACATTTGATTTATTTTATCTGTTGTCTTGTTTTTACTTTCCGTAGCACTTGACACCCCTTTCACTTTGACTTTGAATTGAAAGGGCTCTATAGTAGGTTATATATAGGGATAAAATTTACAAATAACCACTTTTCAGTTTCTATAATTGAGAAATAGTCATTCATAGGATTTTAAATTCACAAGTGAAATTTCAAGATATTATTATGGAGTTTTAACTATAGAATTTAAAACTCAGTATCAATTATTATTTTTTAAAAGACATAACCTAAAAATAGCCCATAAATGTTATTTCTACATACGTATAGGTGTGGAAAATTGAAAGTATACCTTGTCTGTATAACTCTTTCCCCATTGAACAGCAAATTTGAGAGATTTGTACTTATCATTGTCTCTAATGGGCCAATAATGCTGTTGTGGAATCATCCCTCTCATGAAGAAATCGTAGTAGTGAGGTGTTTATGTATAATGTTGGTGAATCACACGCAAATATGTATTTCTCACCATGCCCATCCTTCTCCATATATTTTAAATCTGTATAACAATTTCAGCCAATTTTCAAATTTCAATCAGCCCCAAAAACATATTTTAACAAAATATATAATCAGCTAGAAAAAAAATGAAGATTAAATTTTGGATTAGTATTAACCTGTGGGTGCATTGGTCTTCGATATTTGATTCCTTGTACCCCTTCTGGAATTGATCTTTCCAATCCTGAATTATCAGTTGAAAAAGACATAAGATCATGTTATTATGCAAATGTATGGCACTAAGAAAAATAAGTATTACTCTCAATAAAAAAGAGTGTCCACTTAGCTATATACCCCTTAAGAAAATACTAATTCCTAAAAAAAAAAATAGGTAATAGAACTAAACTGTCCCTAATTGAATAGGTATTGGAATTTGATCACATAGCACTTAATAGAGACAGATATTAAAAAATAAGATTAATTCTTTCTCGATTTGATAAATGAATATTATGTTTTACTCAAGAAAAAAGGTTAAGTGAACACTCTTTTATCCGAAGAGAGTAATAAATTATGATAATTTAGTTTAAACGTGTCAATTGGTAAAACATGTATGAAAATTAATAGCTAGATCTCCTCTTTTTTCTTATTCTTTTCTCTCACACAAACGCACAAAATAAAAACAAAGTAAAGCTATTTCTCTCTTCTTCCAAAAAAGAATGGACAGTCTGAAGTACACGAATTTAAAATTTTAATTTTTGGTGTAGACTTAGAGTTTGATTGTTTAATCGTTACAAAACTATTAAAAGATCTAAAAGGTGCATAGACTAACAATATTATAACTCATAACATTTCTTAATTATAAATATTTGAAAAAGTCAAACTAAAGAAAATTTTGTTGATTTTTCAAATTTTGAATATGTCAAACGTAATGTGGCACCATAACATCACTTAGAAAGTATTATTAGTGATGGAATAGATATGATTCTTCGATCATTAATGAGAGATCTCAAATTCAAACATTGAGAATAATGAACTTTAGGCTGCATGTATCCAAAGTAGTCACCATATCAAAAACGAGTACGAATACGGAGAAAAATACATCACCTAGAAAGTTAAATAAGTAATATAATATAGTGGTGGTAGTGGTAGAAACAAAAACCTGGATATACAAGAGAGTATCCCATTTGAGTTGATGAGTAACTAATATAATATTTCCCCAATATTCTTTTATTAATTGTATATCTCTTATTTTAGGTAGAATTGTATTCCTATTGTAATTAGGTTTTCTAATTTATGTAGAATTATATTTCCTATTGTAATTAGGTTGATTAGTTACCCTAGTTTAAATATTCTTGTACTACTATATATATTGTACATTATTGGTATATACAATCAATGAACATATTCATTTATGGTATCAGTAGCCTAAAAATACCTCCGCCGCCGCCGACCATAGCTCTCGGCCGTCACCCCCACGGAACCCTAGTGTTTTTTCAGTCATTCTCTCTCCCTTCTCATCCTAAATTTCATCTTCCATGGCTAACAAAACCAAATTCCTTCCCGCACTTGCAGTAAACAATACCAAAAACTTCATCCCTATCACCCTTGAGATGGAAAATGGTCAATACTTCTCGTGTGCGGAGCTTTTTAAGATTAATTATCATTTTTACGAAGTTATCGACCACATCATCCCATCTACACTGAAGTCCACAGACCTACCATCGGCTTCGACTTCTGATGATACACTCTTGTCTCGTTTGGACGCAGCCGTCCTTCAGTGGATATACGACACAATATCTAATGATCTATTGCACACCATCATTGAGACCGATGCCACTTCCTGCCAAACGTGGGAACGTTTGGAAAGTATTTTCCATGACAACAAAACTCAACGAGCGTTATACCTTGAAAATCAGTTCAAGGACGTTCATCAGGACGATTTCCCAAACGTGTTTGCATATTGTCAAAAACTCAAGATACTTACTGACCAACTCTTTAGTGTCGGTGCACCAGTCACTAATCAGTGATTGGTCATGCAACTTATTACAGGCTTGAACTAATCCTATGACGACGTTGCCACCATCCTTCAACAAAGCACGTTGTTACCTCCATTTTATGAGGCCCATTCGAAGCTTATTATTGAGGAAACCCGGAAAATCTAGCGCAACACCACTCAAGCCAGCATTATCGACGTCGCCCTCACCACCACCATCGGACCCTCCGCCGACGGCAGGGCCTCCTACTTCGGCAACCAAAACTGTCGGCCTGAGGACCCGCAACAGCCCGCATCCACCCGCAACAACCGCCGCAGCAGGTAGTCCGGAAAGGGCCGCGTCGGATGGAATTCTGGAAACAACGACTGCGGAAAGAGGCAGTCCCCGCCGGCAGGAAAGAACCTACAGCGACCGCTGCAGTGGCGGCAGCCTCCGTCGTGGGCTGCCTACACGTCGTGGGACGCGTGAGCCCCACCGTCATGGGCTTCTCTTTCTAGACCGTATCCGACATCCTCGTGGACTCCACCTCATAACCGACTGGCCCACCCTAGCATACTCAGCTCACGTCCCCAACATGCCTACACATCACAGGCCCCACCCACAACTTATGCACCGACTAACATTGAGGCAACTATGATCACAATGTAACTTAATGCTCCAGACAAAAATGGTATATGGACACGGGCGCCACATCTCACATGACGACATCACACGATACTCTATTGTCTTATTCCAATTTGAGTAATTTAAATCGGAATATTATTGTTGGTAGTGGACAAGACATTCCCATTCGCGGTTTTGGTCATTCATCCTTATCCCCACCACATCCACCGCTAATCTTAAAAAATGTCCTTCATGCCCCTAAACTCATTAAGAATCTAATCTATGTGCGACGTTTCACAATTGATAATAATATTTCCCTTGACTTTGATCCTTTTGGTTTTTCTGCAAAGGATTTTATGACAGGGAGACGAATAATGAGATGTGACAGCACTAGAGATGTCTACCCTATTTCGAACGCCGTAAACAATCCAGCCTCAGTTCCATCAACCTTTGCTGCTCTTTCGTCTTCCTTATGGTACTCTAGATTAGGAATCCGAGAGATTCTATTTTACGCTCCCTTAGGAAAAATAATTTTATTAATTGCAACCGTATTTCTAGGACTCCTATATGTGAATCCTGCATTTTTGGAAAACATGTTAAATTACCATTTTCCGCATCTACAAATTGTACTTTACTACCTTTCGATATCATACATAGTGATTTGTGGACGTCCCATATTTTAAGTACGGCTGACCATCGATATTATGTGTTGTTTTTGGACGATTATTCCAACTTTCTATGGACTTTTTCCAATTGGCAATAAATCCCAGGTATACCCCATTCTTTCCTCATATAGTTCTCTCATAAAAACATAATTTGAAAAGACCATTAAATATTTTCAATGTGACAATGGCAAGGAATTCAATAATAATCAATTCAAACAATTTTGCTCTAATAACGTCTTACCTTTCATTTTTCATGCCCTCACACCTCCTCCCAAAATGGTAAGGCTGAACAGAAAATCCGAACCATAAATAACCTAATTCGTGCCCTATTTTCTCACGCCTCAATTCCCCCATCAATTCTAGCATTACGCACTCTCCATGGCCACATATCTCTTAAACGTAATCTCAAACAAGTCTCTAGCTCAACGGTCGCACACTCAAGTTCTGTTTCGTAGGAACCCCTCCTACCAACACTTGCGTATCTTTGGATGTCTTTGTTATCCTCTTCATCTGACCACTCACAAACTCCAACCTCGGTCTTTCCCGTGTGTGTTTCTGGGTTAGCCCACCAATCATCATGGTTACTCATGCTATGACTTGTCCAGTTGTAAAATTATTATTTCACGTCATGTCCTATTTGATGAGTCTCAATTCACCTTTGCCTCCCTAAACTCGCCACCTCGGCATTCCTATGACTTCCTAGATGATGACCTGAACCCTCTTCTAATTCATTAGTTACACGCCAGTAGACACCAATTCCAAGCTCAGCGTTGATTCCATCCCCCTATATTCAAACCCGACTCACTATCCATGAGACCTAACATATCCTATGTCGTGCAAAAAATCTGTCTACACATGCACAATCCGACGGAAGCACACATGTATGCCCTCAAACATATTTTACAATACGTTCAAGGTACACTTCACTTCAGATTACATCTATACAGGTCTTCGCTTACCGGTCTCACTGCTTATTCTGATGCTAACTGGGGTGGATGTCCTGACACCCGACGCTCCACGTCTGGTTACTGCATTTTCATCGGAGATAACCTATTGTCTTGGTCTTCCAAAAGGCAACCTACACTATCCCGATCCAGTGCCGAAGCAGAGTACAGAGGTGTCGCCAATGTCATTTCTGAGTCTTGTTGGATCCGTAACTTTCTACTTGAGCTTCACTGCCCGATTCAGAAGGCAACATTGGTCTACTGCGATAATATTAGTGCGATATATATTTCCGGCAATTCCGTCCAACATCAGCGCAGTAAACACATTGAGATGGACATTCATTGCGTTCACGAAAAAGTGGCTTGTGGTCAAGCTCACGTCCTTCATGTTCCTTCCAGTTATCATATTGCCGACATCTTCACCAAAGGACTTCCGCGCATACTATTTGATGTTATCGAGCCAGTCTCAGTGTTCGTGAACCTCCCGGTTCGACTGCGGGGTGTAATAGAATATTTCCCAAATATTCCTTCATTAATTGTATATCTCTTATTTTATGTAGAATTATATTCCTATTGTAATTAGGTCTCTTAATTTAGGTAGAATTGTATTTCTTATTATAATTAAATTGATTAATTACTTAATTTAAATACTCTTGTACTACTATATATATTATACATCGTTGATGAATACAATTAAACTAACATTTTTCTTTAGTAACATTTCCCTTCATAAGGTCTTTTCTGATTGGAGAAACATTACGATTTCCCTTCCAATAAGCAAAAGGTATCCTATCCTTCCAACTGCTTCTCTTGTTATCTTGTGTTATGTTCTTTATCATACTTCTCCATGGTCTTATATTTGTCTCTGCCCTATAAACAATAAACTAAATCACAGTCATATATTATTAATTAAGCACTAGATATTTGAATAAGTCATAATAAACAAGCTTGATGTTTTTTTTAAAAGATAATGTTGAATAAACAAGCTTTGATATTTTTCTTTCTTTTGCAAAGATAAAATAATATATTTCTTTAAAAGTCAGATTGTTTAAAGAACGATAATAGGCACAGCAACACTACCTAGCTGGATTATGGGTACAAAAATTTACTCACGCTAATATTTACAACAGACAAATATATTCGGAGAATTTTAGTAGCTCAATTGATTGGCTATCTAAACTTTCAATTTTAAGAATTTAATTCCACACTTTATAATCCCTTCCTCCAAATTCTCATTCCTTTGCCCTCTATGTAAAAAAAACAGACGATCAAATCCATCTTATATGTTAAATTTTATCATTTAGTCATACTTAATTTAAACAAAAAATATGAGAACTTTAAAAATTAGAATAAAATATTATAAAATTCATAGCAAGGTTTCGTGATAAAGAAAATAAAAAATTAATGTAAAATAGTGAGAACTTCAAAAATTAGAATATAATATGATAATATTCATAGCAAGGATTCGTGACTAAAAACAAGTTGAATGTTATAGTAACCCAGAAAGATTTAGTCTTTTAATTGTTTTCGAAAACGATTCACAGCAACTATAAGAAGGTTATGTTTCTTGACATTCTTGACATATTATTAAGTATATTGTTTAAATACTATTTCCTTTGTAGAAAAATAATAGAATTTTAGAAATTCCTATAAAAGATTCATGTTGATCTTTACTTTTAAGATATCTGTAGTTAACACACAAAAGATTTACGTAGGATTATTTTTCCTTATTTAAATTATAAAGCGATGTTCACTAATTTACTCAAAATGTATTAAGTGTGAGAAAAAAATTACCAGCCCCAAAATGACTAATCTGGGAAAACAATGTCCATACTCTGCAAATCAGAACAGTACCGCAACAACGGTGGTGGGCCAGAATCAGGTTGCCGGAAGTCCTTGGCTGGGATAACCGGCTGGTCATTGGTGTCAAACATGATATCCAAATTAGGCAATTTCTAAGGATACCACCTTAGGAGTTGTACAATCCCATACATAGTGAACAAATGTCTAGTCTGAATCGAGTATTTCTGTTGGAAATTTGTCTTTGGCGGGGAGATGCGTCCACCCATCTTTGATGAATTAAACACTAGTGTTCCACATATTGGAGGCTTTGTCTCTTCACACATGTATAATCTACTAAGTGAGTAGATGATCGTAGGGCCAAGAATCGTCAAATTTCGTTGAGAAATGAAAGAGATATTGGTCCACGAAGTAAGGTGTTTGAAGCATGGAAATATGGTGTGGGACAAATCTACCACATCGGTGAGAATAGGAAGAATTGTTCTCTATATAAGTCTCTAAAGTGGTAAAGGGTTTAGGACCCCATAGGGTATCCTTTGTGTTTAAAGGAGGAAGGACCTAGATGTGCATGGGTTCAAGGCTAAGCCCACACGCGCGCTGCCGCCGCCCGTCCCGTCACGGGTCACCCGTCACAGGGACTTTCTGATATTATCTTTTTGGACCCCAAATTGCTTAATATTTACAGTTTGGTCCCTAAAGTTTCTAGAAAGTTGAATTTGGAACGACGGAAGGCAGAAACTTCCTGCCTACCGTTGGACTTGTTTTTTGAGGCATTAATCAGCCTCCTAATGGCCATTAACTGCCCTCACTAATGGCTATTAACAGCCTTGTTTGTGGCTGTTGGGCAGCCTCCTCCTTGCTATATATTGAGCTGTTTTGGCTCAATTGTGAAGGACACATACGTGACTGAAAGTCAGCACATAACAGTGAGCAAACAGACAGAAAATAGCACAAAATGCAGATCAAAACAGTCCGTGAAAAACACTGCAAAAACAGTGAGCAAAGACCCTCATATACACATGATATACACAGAGACAAAACAGAAGAGTAAACAAAAACTCTTCCTTCCTTTTCCATATCTTCAGCAAGTCGATTCATATTTATTTTCTTCGTCAGGCTCAACCTATTGGCTTTGTAGCGTTGAGATTAAAGTGTTATTTTATCTTGGGAGACTATTGCCCGCTAACGTAAAAGCATATATACGGGGAAATCTTGTCTTAAGGACAGAGGGCAATCACTCGACTCAACACATAACGTTGTAACCATCCAGATTTAGTTGTTTCTTGATTTCAGGTTATCAAGATTCAAGACACAAATTTAAGACACAACAAGCTTGCGGCAGTTTTGAAGATTGACCATTTATTTATCCTTTCGAACACTTGTAATAGTTACTTACTTTCCGTACTACTTTATAAAGTACAATAGAGTACCCCAACAATTTCTCGTAACACTCCATATATATTTTTTTCATCCAATATTATTAATCTAAAATTGGCATATTTTTTCGATTTCTCCAACATTTCTCGAGTGATTCCTGTGTTTTTCCAGTGCCTTAAATCTTAATGAATCCATCTAAAATACTCCGGGCATGTTGAGTTGTTAGGATTTAAGGGTTGATAGGACGTTGGATAAGTTCTTGGACATGTATTGATCTTGTTCCATGCATTACAATCCAAAGGGTATTCAAGAATCTGAGGTCTCATTGGTGGGTTTGCTACTTTTTTTTATATAGAAATGACTTGAGTACTTTGCCTGCCCAAATTTTAACGAAAAACTAATTAATTTAAATTAGTAAAATAAGACAAATTATCTGTTATAATAGATTAAAATATAGTAACAATAATAATGTAAAACATGTTTACGTTATTAGTGTAACAATTGTAATTGCATGGCATTCCCTTTCCTTTTCCTACCCATACCCACTCAATTGGCGAATAATGGTTCTAAAATTCACGGAGGCTTAAAATAAGATGATTTGACAAAATGATAGTCTAAGAACAAGGCAAAGCAAATTCAGACATATATTTATAAAATTAAATAATTTAATTCCAGGAAAATCAATTTAAGGATTGAAAAATGAAAAATCAGGAAGAAAAAACAAATTATAATTAATACCTCCACACTTTATCGTGGACAATACTCTTAGCCTAGCAAAGTCTTCCTCTTATTTAGTCCAATTTTTTTATTTTTTTTGTGGTTCTACGTTTTCGACCACAAGGATTTTATAGTTTTTGGGTGGAATGATTATTTATTATTCTCTTTGTTTTCATTAACTTGTCAAATATATCAAAAATAGATTTTTCTCTATTACTTCTTCACTTAATTAACAAATCAAGATAGATTTAATTATTTTTCTTCAATTTACCTTTATCGTTAAGTAACCGGCACTCAAACTTATTAGATTGACTACACTTGTAATCAAATTTAGATTTCCAAAATATAGTAAATATGGCAATTTAGTAAAATAAACACTTAATTTATACTTCCTTAACGGAAGCGCAAAATGCATACTGGACAAGTGAAAGTGTTACCTACCCATTGAGTGAAATTATTAAGTGTTCGAGTTTTTTTTGGACGACTACATTTTTTTTTCTTTAGCCAAAAACCGTTTTAGAAATTAGAGTGGTAAAAAGGTTACAGAGACCATATATCTTTTTATATCCATCATGTTTTGGGATAAAACATTTGCTCTTTCATTACCAATAAGTCTTCATCTAATATGTTGAGAAGTGATAAACAAAAATTTAATGAACGGGCATTAAAATTTCATCTAATTGAGTAATCCTTGACCACATTTAATTTATCCATGATGTTATACCATCTACATATGTTTGAAACCAATCAAAATTGAACGTCTCTTTTCCGTCTAACAACCATTAACTTAGCAGTGAGTTTTAATGTGTAATCGTGTTTAATTTGTAGTTATTTTATAACTGACCTGACTATCTTTGTTGAAGAATTAAAAAGTTTCACATCGGTAGTTAATGAGATGGTGGTCTCTTTATATGAACTTGAGCAATCTTCACTCTATAAGCTAGCTTTTGAGGTTGAGTTAAGCCAATGATCCATTTTTTTACATGGTATCAGAGCAGGACCCATCTGACACAATATTGAACTCCCAAATTAAATTGTCCACGTGTCAGATGTTCAGCCCTGAGCATGAGGTGGGGTGTTGAAGAATGAAAAAAATACCATATTGGTGGTTAATGAGATGTATGGTCTCTTTATATGGACTTGAGCAATCCTCACCTTATAAGCTAGTTTTTGGGTTAAGTTAGGCACATGATCCATATTTTTACACAACTTTTGATATTTTCCAGCATTCATTTGATTCATGTAGAAACAATCTCAATTACAAGATCTGAAACTGTATAATGACGTAAACCAAATATGAACAGCTTTATATCACTCCACATATTTTGATTTCACATAATTTGATGTTAATTATATGATTCCTCTACAAAGAAATATGTATTTCAAATTCTGACTGTGAAAATAAATTAATCTTCTGAGCATGATCTGTAATTGTACTAGAAATACTACATCTTTACAACTACTATTTTGTTATAGACTCATCTTTTTGGAAATTAATTAGAAAAAACAAAATAAACATGAATAAAACAATCGATAGCTTTTTTCTTATGTAAACACAAGATGAAATTTTTATATGTAAATTGTTGTTGTTGTAGTAGTTGAGAGAGCTAAAATAAAGACCTTACATGTGAATTATTGACTTGTAAGTCAAGGTTTACATAGTACAGACAAATCAATACTATTATCCTAACTAATCAAACTTATATTGTTATTATTTTTATTTGAAATGTTTTTGTCATGGCCCTGCGTCAATTAAGTCTCTTATAGAGTTTTCTTTCTCCAAGAATTTCAATTGATTAAGTAAATATTTCCTACTATTAAAGTTAATATTTTCAGGTGCATTATTCCGCATTTGTAGGGTTGCATAATTATCATATCTTGTACTATTTGATAAATAAGATTAGTGATGCTAAATCTAGAATAATCTGTTTGAAAGAATATTCAACGTTTCCAAAGGCTAGACAACTAACTTAACTCTAGCTAATTTACACACTTTAATTTTTAGGAACCCCACAAGGCCCCGTCTATTTTTAAGATCAATTGTTTTCTCAGCATATAATTTTTATAATTAATCTTTATTTAGAAAAATATTAATATAAAAATAAAAAATAACAATAATTGAATATTACATCTACAAAATATTAAGGAAAATCTTAATCTATGCTGGAAAGTAAAAACTGTTTATTTGATTAAGCATATATAAAAGTAGTGTCACCTGGTAGCCCCGTGGCAGCATTGATGATCGCGAGGACTGATGCAGTGGTTGCGATTGTGGCTGGTGATGATGATGATTGATGGATGCAATTAACAATGGTAGTTGTACAGTGATAACTAGTACTTAGTGATTAATGTTATGATATGTAGCTAATGGTGGTAATTAGTGGTGAGGTGGTTGGGGTTGTGATTATGCACTTATAGTAGATAGATCTGGGATAAAAGGCCAGCTTTGCAAGAATCTTTAAGTGAACAAGATCTTAATGATTTTAAGACTGCACACAAAATCTAAATGAACCAAACTTTTTTAATTAAGTGATTGTGGGAAAAAAACAAAAGCATTTACTAAAAGTTGTGATCTGAGAGATTTAGATTTACCAGCCTAGGAGTAGGACCACTTAAGATACTTTTAAGGCTCTCTTTTCCCTTCCACACTCCCTCAGTCCCAAATTACGTGGCATCGTTTAACGTGACATAAAGTTTAAGAAAGAAATGGAGTAAAAATGTGTGGTCCAAAATAAACCTTAGACAAATGTATGACTATAAATCATTTCAATAAAGTTAAAAGAGAAATTTTAAAATTAAATTTCCTTTTGAGACGTACTAAAAAGAAAAAAAGAGTGTCACATAAATTGAATAAAGTATTTAGTACATATGGTGTAATAAAAACTTAATTGGACAAAGATTAAACTTAATGACACTATGCTTCGAACTATCTTGGTTCAGATTTTATTAAATCAGACTTGTGCCTGACTATATCATCTCTTATGCTTTCTTGTGATATATGGTGATGATGTTTCTACTATTAGTTTTGAAAACTGACTTTATTGTATTCTAATGCCAAGAAACAGTGACCAACACCCAACTTCTTATAATCAGCTGATATTATAGACTAATCCTTTATCCATATGCAAATCTCCCACAAATTACGGTTGACGAACCCAAGAAACTACTCTTAAAAGAGTTTAAAGAGGCAAAAAGCCACGGTTTTGAAATATTACCTGTTGGAATATGTAAAGCAACAACAGGAATAGTAAATAACTATTACAGTAATCGAAAGGATAAACAACAATGAGAACAACAACAAGTTGTCAATATCTTGATCTTGAATGAAACTTCAAATATAGAACTTGTATTCGGAAATACAAGAACATGAACTGCTACTCTTGTGGCTTGTAGATCCGCTGAGAATACGAACGGTTAGAGTCCTTCGTCTGTTAAGTTAACACCTGAAACACTTAGCAACCAATTAGATAAACCAAAGGCTGGCCAGTGGGCCGAGTCGGCCCGGTCCCAGCCCGACACCACCTCAGTCCCGCCCCGAACCCGGGTATTCAAAAAACAAATTCGCGGTATCGGGACTCGAACCGGGATGGGACAAGGTCTCGTCCTGACCCGTCCCGTCCCGCCCCAGGCCCGCCAGTCCCGACCCGATCCCGATACCGCCCCGGTCCCGACCCGATCCCGCCTGAAATCCCCTTTTGCAAAAATAGTCGTTGCACCAACGACCATTTTACATTTTGGTCGTTGTGCAACGGCCATTTTTGGCCTCCCCCCCCCCCCCTACCCCCTTAATATTTATTTTTAACCCAGAAATTATTATATTACACTTTAACTCAATTTTTCAACTATAAATACCTTATTTTCTCTTCATCTTTTTCACAAATCTTCCTACAATCTCTCAATCTATCTTTCTACAAGTCTACATTGTCTACTAAATATTCAATTTTATTTATTTATTTGGGAATTGGGAGTGAAGTTGGCAACTAGCTTGAGGATCTTCCATTGAGCAAAATTTCAATTTTCAACCTCTCGATTACAAGTCGACGTTTGGTACATTCGTTCCTTCATTAAATTATTATTGTCTGTTTATTTTATTTAGCGCACTTAATTTCATTTACTTTAATTATTTATTAGTATAATTATAAATTTATAATGGAAGGATTTAAACGTATGCTTACGGGTAAGGGTCATGCTTCTTCTAGTAGGGGCAACAAGGGTAAGGGTCCTATTTATAGACAGAATCATATTCCTACACGAGATGATTTGTTGATACTGAACATTTTCCTACAATACCATTAGATTTAGACGATGAACTATTTTCTGGAACTCAAGAAGACTTTAATTTAGACGATGATCTAGATGATACACCCACTAATGTAGATGACAACACACCCACTAGTGCACCTTCAACTGAAATGCCTCCTATTGCCCCTAGTATGAGACGAGGTCCAGCAGAACGAACATTAAAATCAGATGTATGGACATTTTTTGTTAGGGACATAGAGAATCAAATAGCTAGATGTAAAATTTGTAAAGATGTTTTAAAATTTAAAACTGGAAAAGGTCACGGTGGGACAAGGGATTTAATGAGACACGTAGCAAGGGCTCATCCAGCTAGGTATGTCCAATACGAGGCTTCAAAATTGGGTGCGCAAACGCCCGCTCCATCGGGACAGGGTTCACATACTGATACTGTCCCGGACCAAGTACAGAGTCAAATTAACCCTATGACGGGGGAAATTGTAGGCCCTAAATACAATAAACATAGAGATAGGGAAGCAATAGCAAAATTAGTTGTTGTGGAGGGTTTGCCTTTTTCATTTCCTTCATCTCCCGATTTTATTCATTACATTAGAGATATGTATAATCCTGTTTTTAACGGTTTTCCTAGATCAACTGTTAAGTGAAATGTATTTAAATTCACACATGAATATCAACAGTATTTACGTTATTCATTATATCATTTTAATGGCAAAGTGGCTATCACTTCTGATATAGGTCGTAGAACTAACGGCCATATTTATTTAACGGTAACCTGTGATTGGATAGATTATAAATGGTCTATGCAAAAATGTATCTTAGCGTATAGATATATAGATGATAGGCACACTGGTACTTTTATTGCAGAAATTTTTTATCAAGTGTGCGATTATTACGGAATAATAGATAAAATTATGACTGTTACATTAGATAACGCTTCTTCTAACAATTACGCTATTACAATTTTAAAAAATAGTTTAACTCCATCTTTTTCAGATCATTTTCATAGAAAATGTGCGTGCCATATGTATAACTTAATTGTAAATGATGGTCTATCACTTTTTGAAGACATTCTTAGTAAAATACAATTTGCTATAAACTTTATTTTTAAAAATAATAGAATACAACGAAGAAAAGAATATAAAAAAACTTGTCACGATTGCCAACTACCTTATAGAAAAATTCCAGAAGAAGTACCCACTAGGTGGAATTCTTTATACGAGCAACTACTTGTTTCTTATGACTATAGAAAACCTATAACTTTATTTTTTAACTCTCATAATCAAAATCCAGCTGATATGGTTGTAGATAGCGATTGGGTAAAAATTTCCGAACTTAATGTATTTTAGAGAAATTTTTTCAAGAAACAAAAGTATTTTCCAATTTATATTATCCTACTATTTCAATTATGTTGTTTTATATAGCTCTAATATTTTTATTACTTATTGAATATATGGAAAAACAGCTTATATGACAGCTATTAAAAAAATGTTTATCAAAATAAAAAAATATTTTATTCTTATTCTCACTATTTATATCTTTGGTGTTGTATTAAATCCGACTATTAAAATAGACGGTACTAAATCACTTATTGAAATTATTTACAATTGTATAGAAGTACTACCACCTCCAAGTCCCAAAAATCCAAATCACCCACCACCTATTGAACAAACTAAAGAAGAAGTGTTGTCTAGCATAGAAGACCAATGCAAATAAGTATATAGGTTTTACCAACAAGAAAGTGCTAGTAACCTACCGGCTTCCATACCATCTTCTTCTTCTTCAACACAACCTCACAAAAGATATGTTGTTTCTGCGGCTAGTATTGAAAGCCTCAGTAATATAATGTGCGGCCGTACCACTACTAGCCAAATTAGCGAGTTTGATATTTTTGTTTTGCAGGGTTCTGTACCGTACCAAGCAGTTCTCAATAAAGAAGGACGTGAAGACATGCTGAAATACTGGAGGGGGAATGAGAAGACCTTTCTGACACTTTCAATGATGGCCCGAAATGTTTTGAACATTCAAGCGTCATCAACGGCGTCTGAAGCGCTTTTTCTGTCGGCAGATATCAAATAGGAGAGCACAGACACTCATTAGCCTTGAGACAACTTGGAGATTGTAGTATTATTCAGAGATTGGATACGAGCGGAGTACAGAAGGTGCGGTCAACCGGAGATAAACAAAGAAGAAGACAAAAACTACAACGAAATCTTATCCGAAGGTGGTGGAAGCGACGTGGATCAATTTGACTAACAAATACCAATTCCAACCGAAGAACCACAAGAAATTATCAAGAAACTAGAACAGGTTTTTTTCAGAATGTAATTTTTTTAATTGCAATTTTACTATGTAATTTGCAACTTTTGAACAACACCACAAAGTTGCAATTTTGACAATTGTATTTGTATTACAAAAAAATCATATGTCTATTAAATAATATAAGAGGCACAAAAACAGCCTTAGGATATTTTTATTACGCTATCTTGTTTAATTATTGAGTTTTTTTATATATATGTTATTTTTTAAATTATGTGCAAAAAAAAAAACCGCTCGGGATCCCGACCCGACCCAATCCCGACCCGATTCCGACGGGATCGGGATCGGGGCGGGACTTCGGCAAATCCCGCCTATTTCGATCCCGCGCTTTTCCCCATCCCGCCCCGACCCGATCCAGCCAAACCCGGCCTGCCGATCCCGAGCCCGGCCTACTGTCCACCCCTAGATAAACCACAACACCACCGGCTGAGTCGAGAGATGGCTTTCTGTCTTTAAGACAAGATTGCCCCCGTATATAGGCTTTACAGAAGTGTGGACAATAGTCTCCCAAGATGAAACAACAAACTATCAAGTGTGCAAAGCCTACACAAATTATCTCAGCGAAGAACACGAATAATGAAGATTGCTAAGAGAAGGACTGCTATCAGGAAAATCTGATCTCTTTGTGGTGTTGTGAACTTGTTTTTCTGTTCATATGCTCATATGTGTTCTCCTTTTTCTTCTATAGAATTGAGCCAAATGCCTCAATTTATAAGTGTGCAAAATGGCCTCTTCAAGTGTCCAAGTAATGGTCATTTAAATGCCATGTAATGGCCCTTTAAACCACCAACTAATGCAGCCAAATAATGGCTAAGTTATAGAGGTAAAACTGTCAAGTTAATGCTCCAAAACCTCTCCATAATCAACCAAACTTTTGGACTTCCGTCGAGCACTCACTGCCAATGAAGCGCCGCGGCTCTGCCACATTAGCGTCGCGGCGCTAATTCAACCAGAAAACCGAGACCCTTACTGCCAGTCAGGCGCCGCGGCACTTCTCGTCTCCGCGGCCCTTTTCCGACCCGTTCCATCTTACACCTCGCACAATCCTTCCTTCATTTACCAACGTGGAACACTTGTCATTAGCAAATAACCATCCATCATTCTATGTCTCAAACATATCACTTACGTACCAATATCTTTTTCATTAACGAAATTTATGATACTTGGCACTAAGATTGCACGTGTGTGGAAACGATATTTCCGAAGTGCGGGGCCCAATTGTTCGAGTCATAAATAATGGGATAAAATTAATTCCACATTAGTAAATTTCCAACAATCCCTTCTTGAAAGAGATTTTGGCACACACACAAGGTGCCTACTTTTAGCAATCTTTCAGCGAAAAGATATTGCATCAGGAGAGGTAGCTTCCGCTTTGAACCTTCCCTAGTTGAATACCATCAGACTTACTTACTACGCGGTGATCGTGATGTCTCAAACCGTCAGTGTTTAATGTAAGCCAAGACAATAGCACCAACACAATACCTCCCATTTATTCATTTCTTCTTTTGTTTTGTCCGTTGTGGCCGTGGACACACTTGGATTCTTAAGTGCGTTCATTTGAGGCGGCATGTCCTTACACTTAAATAAGTGATCTCCTACAAGGTATCCTGCTATACCCCACTTCACAAGTGTTAGGAATCATTAAAAATTTCCCCACTTTAACCTCAACTGTTTGAGGATCGTTAAAGGTTTGGAAACTTAACCTTTACCCACCATGCAGGTAGCACTTTAATGTCTACCGCGGGAACGGCTTTGGATTCATGTTTCTTAACAGAAATCATAATTCGAAGTGCTTTTACTTCCACCGAAGCGCTCAACTGAACCTTTTCCAGCTTAATTTTTCCATTGAACCATATTCTTGGGATCTCCAATCAGTATGGTTGGATTACCACCGCAAAGGTTCGTATTATTTGGGTTTTTAAGACCAAATATCCTCAGTAAGTCGCACATGCGCCATATCCCATTTAGTCCTCCCGTATTCCATTCCCCCAGGCCATCTCTCTTCCTCCCAATATCTTGTTCAAGGTTGTTTTCCCACTACCAGAAGGCCCTGTGCCTTATCAATAATTAATAAGGAAGACCGGGCTAAAGGTAGCTACTTTTTGCTACCTCTTCCCATTATTTCTTCAGCCTACCTCTACCCCTCCTAAACTCATTCATAGCCAGCCTCTCACACCTCCACACTGGGGCATCTGTGTCTCTTCTCTGCATATGCCCGAACCATCTCAACCTCACTTCCCACATCTTATCCTCCACCGAAGCCACTCCCACTTTGTCTCGGATATCATCATTTCTAATTCTATCTCTCCTTGTATACCCACACATCCATCTCAACATCCTCATCTCCGCAACTTTCATTTTTTGTATGTGTGAAATCTTGACTGGCCAACAGTCCGCTCTACACAACATGGTCGGTCTAACCACCACCCTATAGAACTTGCCTTTAAGTTTTGGTGGCATCTTTTTGTCGCACAAAACTCCAGATGCGAGCCTCAATTTCATCCATCATGCCCTAATACGATGTGTGACATCGTCAGTAGTCTCTCTATTTCATTGGATAATAAACCCTAGGTACTTGAAGCTTCCTTTTTTTGGAATGACCTGAGTACCAAGCCTCACCTCCACGCCTGTCTCAGGGTCGCTCCTGTTGCTGAACTTGCACTGCAAATATTTTGTCTTGGTCCTACTCAACCTAAACTTTTTAGACTCTAGAGTCTGTCTCCAAACCTCCAGCTTGGCGTTCACTCCGCTGCGAGTCTCATCAATCAGGACTATATCGTCTGCGAATAACATACACCATGGTACCTCCCCTTTGATTTGTCGCGTCAGTCTGTCCATCACCAAGACAAATAGGAATGGGCTAAGAGTTGATCTCTGGTGCAACCCCATCATTATTGGGAAGTGCTCCGATTCTCATCCTACTGTCCGTACCCTAGTCTTGGCTCCATCATACATATCCTTGATCGCCCTAGTGTACGGCACATGTACACCTCTAACCTCCAAACATCTCTATAGAATCTCCCTAGGGACTTTGTCGTATGCCTTCTCGAGGTCAATGAAAACCATATGTAAGTCTCTTCCTCTCCATATACTGCTCCACTAACCTCATAATAAGATGAATGGCTTCAGTAGTCGAATGCCCCGACATGAATCCAAACTGGTTCTCGGAAATAGACACGCCTCTCCTCACCCTCATCTCCACGACCCTTTCCCAAACTTTCATAGTGTAGCTCAGCAGCTTGATACCCTATAGTTGTTGCAACTCCGGATATCACCTTTATTTTTGTACAAGGGAATCATTGTACTCCACCTCCATTCTTCGGGCATTCATTCCGTCTTAAAAATGACGTTAAACAACTCAGTCAGCCACTTCAAACCTGTCCTGCCTGCGCTCTTCCAAAATTCAACTGGAATCTTATCAGGACCGGTCGCTCGTCCTCTGCGCATCCTGCAAATAGCACATTTAACCTCCTCACCCTTAATGCTTCTACAATACCTAAAATCCCGGTACCTACCAGAATGCTCCAGATCTTCCAACACAATGTCTCCATCTCCTTTTTCGTTCAAGAGTTTATGAAAGTAAGACTGCCACATCCGCCTAATATGTGTTTCCTCCACCAGTACTTTGTCGTCCTCGTCCTTGATACACTTCACGTGATCCAAGTCACGGGCCCTCATCTCCCTTGGATTGGCTAGTCTTTACAACTTCTTATCCCCACCTTTCTCCTCTAATTCTACATACATGCGTTCAAAAGCCACTATTTTCGCCTCCGTAACCGCTAGCTCTGCCTCCTTCCTCGCCATCTTATACAGTTCCCTATTCGTCCACTTCTCCACCTCATCCTTTCTTTCTACCAATTTCGCATACGCTGCTTTTTTCGTTTCCACCTTCTCTTGAACTTTACCATTCCACCACCAATCCCCTCGATGCCCACCACGGTTACCCCGCGAGGCCCCTAGCACTTCTCTAGCTACCACCCGAATGCAACTGGTCGTCCTGTCCCACATACCGGTCGCATCCCCACTACTCCACCAAGCCCTATTGGCCATCAATCTCTCCCCCATCTCCTTTGCACTAGCCATGGTCAAACTCTCCCATTTGATTTTAACCTGTAATCCACAACCCTCTTCTTCTTCTCCATCTTGATCTCCAAATCCATCACCAAAAGCTTATGTCGGGTTGTAAGATCCTCCTTCGGAATAACCTTGTAGTCTTTACAAAGACCTTTGTCAACCCTCCTATGGAGCAAAAAGTCTATCTGAGTCTTAGCCACCGAACTACGGAAAGTCACCAAGTGTTCCTCCTTCTTCAGGAGCCTCGAATTGGCTATCACCATCCCACAAGCTCTAGCGAACTCCAAAAGTGAGACGTCTCCCCCGTTCTTGTCCCCGAGTCCAAAGCCTCCATGCACGTCGTAATAACCCTCGGAAGTGACCTGATATGTCCATTAAAATCCCCTCATGTAAATAACTTCTCAGTGGATAGTATACCTCCCACCACTTTGTCCAAATCCTCCCAAAAACGTCTCTTCTCCTCCTCGTCCAAGCCCGTCTATTGCACATAAGAACTAGTAATGTTCATAGTGAACCCTCCAACTACCAACTTAATTGCCATCATCCTGTCATTGACCCTCATCACCTCTACCACCTGGTCACTTAGCTCGCTGTCTACCAAAATGCCCACCACACTCCTATACTTCGACCTACCCGAGAACCATAACTTATATCCGTCTACATCCTTAGCCTTAGGTCCTACCCATTTGGTCTCCTGGACATAGGCTATATTAATTCTCCTCTTCTTAAGAATCTTAAATAGCTCTATGGACTTCCCCGTTAAAGTCTCAATATTCCAAGACCCTATTCTCAGCCTAGCATCTCCCTTACCCCCTAAACCTCGCCCCCGTCCCCGATCGAGAACATGACCCTAGTCTACCATCATTTACCAAAGCCACTAGACACAAATACTAGATACAAACACTATAATGTATCTAATTGCAAGAAATAAGAAAAGTATGAATCTTATAATCAATAAAACAAGCAGAGAATACAACAACTAAATCAGCTACCCAAAGCAAGCAAAATGCATTACTTAGACTAAAACAATTAATTAACTCACGAGAAAGATAGACCAAGCTTAACAAGCCAGTTGGAAGTACATCAAAATTGAAAATAGAAGTCTAGAACTAAGGGGAAGAAGAAGGATACAACTAATTTAGGGAATGCAGGGGAAGTTAAATGAAACAATGAAACAAAGCAAGAAAGGATATAGGAACAAAAAAAATGATAAAACAGTGAAACAAATAGACCAACAATATACCTAATATAACACACCACAATTGATCAAGCAGAAGACCCAATAGACCCACCAACCAACGAAATTGAAAGGGACTAATTTAATGTACCTAACAGCCAACAAAATTGAAAAGGAACAGATGTAAGCGTAACAAACAGTCACGCCAAGGGAGAAGAGAAGAGAAGAGAGGGAGTAGAAATCACTGAGGATTGAGTGAGTGTCCGATTGTGATGGTGGATTATGGGAAATACGCCTGAGTCTTGCCGCTGGGATTTGTTCGGCTTTGGGGTTTCTCTGCTGCTGGGTGCCCCTGAAATTCAACTCAAAGCCACCTCAAGTTGTTAAGAAGAGAAAAAGGGGCTCTGAGAGCCCTCTGTTTGATGCCGCAGCTTAGAGTATTGGTCTAGAAGAAACAACTGCTATGAGTAGACGAGCACCTGTATATGTATGTATGTATAAGAGAGAGTTCATATTTGTAAAAAGGAATAAAAAGGTTTGCTGATTTAGTTTTCCAATAAAACTGGGCCAGTAAAAGAAAATCTCATTCCGAAGTTGAGGTAATGCACTAGGTCTAGATGATGAACCACAATAGCTCTTTTAATCAAATTGTGCTTAATTTATTCTTTCCAGTCGAGCCATTTGCAACTTTACTACCACTCTTGACTTGCACCCACACTCAATAGGATTATTCATGGGTCAGAGACCCCACTAACCCATCAAGACAGCCTACAAAAGAAAGGGGTTGGACTAGATATTCAGCCCTATTGATTGAGATTGAACCGCCAAAAGATGAAGAAAAGAAAGCCCAAAATATGTGAACTGAGTGCTCGCATCTGGCCAGACTAGAATTGGGCTATACGCTTGCGACCAGGCTTGGACTAGGAATCCACCTTGGCACTCTTACTTAACCAACTCAGCCTGACCGGTGAACAGAACTAGCACTAAGCACTCTAGCAGAAAAGATCCAGATAAATGAATATTTTACCCCCACCTGGAATTACTTTAAACAGTAACTTCGCAAACAAATCCGAGTAACAAAAGATCTTACATGACAATCCTAGTATAATAAAGATCTTACTAATATGGTCCTACCATTATTCATTGCAGTATATCCCAGTGACTCCCCTTCTGAATAGCTAAATTGCATAGATGAGCACATCATGTCCCCTTTCTTTGCAGGATTATCATGCACTAATGCAAGCTCTGAACTAGGTGAGGCAACTCCACCTAAACCAGAGAGTTCTGCTCTAACATGAAATGAAGAAAGGGTTTCAAAAAGGATACAGAATAACACTACCTATAGGGTAATTGTGATATGTACAAATGTAATTGCCATCCGTCCTTCATTTTCAATCTTTTTGTTCCTAAACCATCACTCTCAAAATGAAACATGAAGTTTGCCACATCATCACATATCACACTTCCATTTCCATGTGCATGAGTATTGTAAACATGTTGAATCTTTGAATACAAGTATGGTGTGATCAACGAAAATATTCAAGGATGTTGATTAAAGTCATTTTCCTTTAACCAACAATAGGACATTTCTCATTGATAAATAGTATACCCGTGATATACTTACCATAAGTATATCACGGTTTGGTGCATTGATTTTAGGACAATTTCGTATATAATTAGAATTGTACACTTACCATAATTGTATAATTATTGTACAAGTAGAATAAGGTTTTGGAAGTAGACTAGGAATAAGATTTTCCTATTACGGAAATTGTAAATTGTATATATACTCTTTCATTAATGAAAATAATAAATGAATTATTTCTTTCATGGTATCAGAAGTCTAAGTTGAGAATTTTTTCTCCCCAAAATTGTCGTCGGTTCCGAGCTTTCTTCCTCGGTTTCCGTGCATTTCGATCCCCAAAATTCTTTCTGAAGGTTTTCGTTGGGTTTGTGTACGCAGCGGAATTTGAAAATTTTGTGTTTCAAACCTAACAAGCGACGAACTGTAGGATGATTATGTAGTAATAATACACGTCAATACATAACATGTATATAATCGTAATACTTTGATAGAATACTTACGGTTTGGAAACTCTGGAGTCTTTTAGTAATTTCGAGGGTGCGCACGCAATTGATCCTCGACAGCAAATTCTAAGAACTCCGATGTATACCTTCTTCGAACAGCTAGGAAATTCGACAGATGTTAAAGAGAGTTTTATTCTAGGTCTCTAAGACTTAGAATAATATATGAATAATATGTTTAATAATGAATGAAGAGGTGCTCTATATATAGGTGAAATTAGGGTAAAATTCAAATTTTGGGTTCGGCTCAAAGCCTGGCCCAAAACAAATTGCAGCATGCCAATCTGATTTGGCTTGCTGCACAATTAGCGTCGCGGCTCTGCCCATTGAGCGGCGCCTCGCCCTTTTTCATAAAATATTTTCAGCATATTTTAATTAAATCCAAAATTCAATCTTGACTTAATTAAATAATTTCCATCAAATAGAAATTATCCCATAGTTATTATTAATTTAAATAACTCGATTCCAAATCGGATATTTAACACTTTCTCAATACACCCTTAGATCAAAAAAACAATTGGCATAGTGTTACTCTACAGGTCTTCACATATCGACAATAATCATATTAGGGTCTACACGGAACTCCTAGACGACGCCGTAAGACGAACTCAATATGTGAAGTATATTTACACGAATCTAGTAAACTGAACCTCTATGTGGGAAGATAAAATCCTTTCATTCTCGACGCACTTGATCAAGCTTGGGATTTGTCAAGTGTCTATCCAAATAGCTTGATCATTATATCTCATCTATATTGGTTGACAACAAGACCATATTCTAGATATGTCTATTGCGTTGGCCAATGACTTAGTCTACCCAATATCACTGAGAAGTTGAGTGTTCTCTCGAATATACACTCGAGGAATGAATCCTAATACTTTCTCAACTACCACCTTTAATCCACATCGTAATATACCCAATACAAGCCGTATCTCAACATATAAGGCATTTGAGCTTAGGACGGGATCAAAGTATACTACTCTGTAGACAAGGTGTGTATTGACCTCAAGTCTAAGGACTTTTATCTCCCTCACGCTGATCATACTTTAGACATGTATAACAAATAATATATCATCAGGGTATACCAATACTTCCAAAGTATCCATGTGTCCATCACGAGTAGCCATTACTTGTAGCAGGTGAGACATACTACATCCTCTAAGGATGTGATGCAGACCACATGTCGACTTATCACATATGATCGATACCTCATCCTCGATGATCATTAGTCGAGGCTATTTTAAGAGTTACGTAATAATATTAATATCTCACACTATTAATAACAACGTAACCTCTACGGATACATATTATATAATATTACAAACAATTAACTAATAATTCAATAATTGCAAATGCCAAAATATTAATCTCTATTAATAATAATACGAACGTGTATAAAGTACATTTGTCCTAATATAGATTGTCTCTAGGACAAACATATATTTTCAATCTCCCACTTGTCCTAGAGCCAATCTTTAACATATCTAATGCCCATATTCACAAAATGACCATTATGCTTGACTACGCTTAATGGTTTAGTGAATGAGTCAGCTAGATTATCGTCTGTGGGAACATAGTCTAATCTAATCTTTTCAGTCGCCACCATCTCCCTGAGTGTGTGGTACTTCTTTGGTACATGCTTGTTTCTGTTTATTGATCTTGGTTCCTTAGCCTGTGCAATCGCACCAGTGTTGTCACAATAAATAGTTATTGGATAACTGGCACTCGAAACTACCCTTAGTTCCTTCAAGAAGTCAGAAATTGCGATAGCTTCTTTACCAGCTTCCGATCCAGCAATGTACTCAACTTCTGTTGTCGAATCAGTAATTGTAGCTTGTTTGGAACTTTTCCAGCTCACTGCTCCACCATTAAAAATGAACGTGTACCCAGACTGAGATTTGAAGTCATCAAGATCCGTCTGGAAGCTCGCATCAGTGTACCCAGTAGCAGCTAGCTTTTCTTCCCCACCATAGACTAAGAAGTAATTTTTAGTTCGTCTAAGATACTTAATAATACTCTTGACTGCTTTCTAGTGTTCTTCCCCAGGATTCTGCTGGAATTTGTAAGTCATACTAAGTGCAAAGGCCACATCTAGCCTAGTATAGGTCATGGCATACATGATCGATCCTATAGCCGAAGCATATGGGATCCTCTTCATGCGTTCAAGTTCTATATCATTAGAAGGACTGTCCTTCTTAGATAACTTGATGCCTTGACCCATAGGTAGACCACCTTTCTTGGAATTTTCCATAGAAAAACGTCTAAGCACTTTGTCTATGTAGACTGACTGTGACAGCCCCAACAATCTATTAGGTCTATCTATATAGATCCTAATTCCCATAATGTAGCAGGCTTCACCTAAATCCTTCATCATGATGGTACTGGAAAACCACTCCTTGACTGACTGCAAGAGAGTCTTATTGTCTCCCATTATCAATATGTCATCTACATATATAATAATGAAGGCAATACTCACATCCTTGCGTTTACTGTAAACACAAGGATCCTCTTTGCTTATGACGAAATCTAATAATTTGATAGCCTTGTCAAAGCAAATGTTCCAACTCCTCGAGGCTTGCTTAATCCTATAAATGGACTTATGTAGCTTGCATACAACATTTAGTTTGGACTCAGACGAAAAACCCTCAGGTTGTTTCATATACACTTCCTCAACTAGATTACTATTGAGGAAAGTGGTTTTGACATCCATCTGCCAAATGTCATAGTCATAATATGCAGCTATTGCAAGAAAAATCCGAATGGACTTAATCTTAGCAACAAGTGAAAATGTTTCATCATAATCGATCCCAGACCGTTGATTATAACCGTTAGCCACCAACCTTACTTTATAAGTCTATACCTTGCCAAATGCATCGATCTTCTTCTTGAAGACCCATTTGCATCATATGGGTTTAACCCCAGCTGACAAATCAATCAAGTTCCACACTTGATTGATGTACATAGATTCTATCTAGGATTTCATGGCTTCTTGCCATATCTTCGAATCAATTTCCAACATTGCTTCGCTATGGGTTGTAGGCTCATCGTTATTGCGAATATCTATCACACTGTGTGTTTCCACAAGTAGATTTAGTTTTTCAGGAGGACGATGAGTCCTAGTGGACCTACGGAGTTAATTGTATTGTAGTTCAGTGCTTGGTATGTTCTGACTGTGAGAGAGTTCTTGTGTGTCAGATAATCCACTAACTTGAGAGCTTTTAGGAATATCATTTTCATGTATTTCCTGAATGGGAGGAGATGCAACCATTACATCTACTCCCAAAGGCTGTGTAGGAGGATCTTGCATTTCAGCATTGTTCCTCGTAACACTTCCATTGGCCGAAGGGTGTACTTGAAGTACCCAATCTTTGCCAAATACTCCCACTGAATTCATGCCTTGGTCATTCGGCAACGATTCAACCTCTATGTTACCTCGTAGTTCTTGAATTTCTTCAATTTCTATCTCTGTGCAACTATGTTCCTTGTAGACATATTTTTCTTCAAGGAAAGTTTCGTTCCTGGAAACAATGACCTTATGTTATCCAGGAAGATAGAAGTACTATCCCTTAGTTTCCTTTGGATACCCCACGAAGTAACATTTCTCACTTTTGGATTTCAACTTGTCCGTGAGCATCTTCTTTTTCTTTCTTAGTTGAAGTTCCTATATTGGTTTTTTCTTTCTTTTATGAATGTTATAACTCCTAATTATTTGGTAGCGGACCTTCATATAGTGTCTTTTCTACTGACTTGGAAGGAACCCTATTCAGAACATATATCGAGGTTTGTTTAGCATATCCCCAAAGGTATGTCGGTAGAGCTGAGAAGCTCATCATGGATCGAACCATATCCAATAAGGTTCGGTTTCTCCTTTCGGTAATACCATTCATCTGTGGTGTTCCAGGAGGTGTCCATTCTGATTGGACTCCATGTAGCTTTAAGTAATCTAGAAACTCTTTGCTCAAGTATTCACCTCCTTGATCAGATCAAAGGATCTTGATACTCGTTGCGAGTTGTTTCTCTACTTCAGACTTGTACTCTTTGAAATTTTCGAAGGCCTCGGATTTGTGTTTCATAAGATACACATATTCATACCTTGTGAAGTCGTCGGTAAAAGTAATGAAGTAAGGGAAACTTCCCTTAGCTTGAGTTGAGAATGGTCCACATACATCAGTATGTACCAACTCAAGCACCTTCTTGGCTTGCACACCCTTCCCATAAAGTGGCTTGTTGGTCATCTTACCTTTCAAACAGGATTCGCAGTTACCATAAGACTCCAAGTCAGATGGTTCGAGGTAGTCAAGCTTCATTAACCTTGCTATCCTTGTTTCGTTGATATGACCAAGTCTACAATGCCATAGGTAGGTAGAGTTTCTATTACTTATCTTAGCTCGTTTATTTTGTACATTGAATATTTCTCGACTACAGTTTAGTGTATATAATCCATCCACAAGAGGAGCAGTTCCATAAATAATATTATCAAAAGACAGTACATGACTGCCATTATAAATTTATGAGGAAAAACCCTCCTTGTCCAAAACAGGGATAGAAATGATATTCCTCATTAACGAGGGTACATAGTAACAATCATTTAACACTAGACAATAGCCAGAAGACAAATTTAATCTATAAGTTCCTACGCACTCAACATCCACTCGTGCTCCATTTCCAACGCGTAGGTCCACCTCTCTTGGTCTAACATTTCTGCTATCAGTTAGCCCTTGCACATTGGTACAAATGTGTTAGCCACAAGCGGTATCCAATACCCAGGAATGAAAGTTATTTATAGACATATTTATTTCAATGACGTACATACCTTGTCCACTAGAGGTAGAAGCACCTGGTGTTTTTCCTCCTCCTGGTGCAGTGTAGTCCTTCTTCCAATGCCCCTTCTTGTTACAGTTGAGGCATACATCCTTAGCCGGATTCACCTTTTTCATCTTCACACCTCATTTAGGCTTCGTAGCTGAGGGCGCAGCGAATGCTTTGCCCTTCTTCTTCTGCCATTCCTTACCTTTCGGCTTGGGCCGGCTAGTAGAGCTCACCATGAGCACAGCTTTGCCGTTGGTAGTTGAAGATTCAAAGGTCTTGAGCATGTTATGTAGCTCCGGCAGACTCGCCTTCGTTCCGTTCATATTGCAGCTCCCACTATTTTAACATACTTCTACGACCCCATGGTAGAACACGAACCTATATTAATTTAAGGTCATAATGGGACAAGATCCAAGCCTATGCTATCTCCACATTTGCTTTGACTGATAACTTCAATAACACAACTTGGTAGGTTCTAAATCAATTGCAAAACTTATTTGCAACTCTTGGTTTATCAAATATTATATTTAATCTTACGTCCTTAGATTAGTCCGATACTTTGGCGCCAAGATTTGTCTAAGCAAGTCAACCCCATTACACGACTATGTTTATGTATCTAATTAAATTTGGCCTTTGTGAGCAAATACTTTGGTGTAAATACTCATAAAAGTTTATCATCTGCCTCTACATTCAAAACACATCTATGAAAGAGTCTGGGTCCTCATAGACTTAGAGCAAATGCTTTGACATAAATACTCGTATCGCCGAAAAGGATCTTGCACTCTAACAATTATAATGGACGACGCATTTTAATTTAGACTTGTATTTAAAATTTAGAGAACATTTTAGTTTCGGGGATTTTAACCAAGATCAACAATTTGTGTCATATCCAATACGACATTTAATCATGCAATTTCTAAAACACATTTAGTTGGGAACTATCAACCCAATAGGCATGATATAAGATAGTTTGATCAGTTACTGGACGCCGCCTACCCAGATAGTTATAGCGGACATTATGCTAATAATTAAATGTATGCATTTAAACACTTAGCATATAGTTCGTATATTATTCAATTAATAATAATCATGGGTTAACTTGTTTAAACTCTAAAATTTAAGTCTAATCCAAACAGTCCCTTAAACATTTTTTGATTTTAAAAAACTGATTTTCAGGATATTTCTGTAAATTCCAGATTTTCAAAATTTACAATTTAGTCCCTCAAGAATTTTAAATTTCAATTTTGAACCCATTTAAATTCAGAAAATCCAATTTTAATTTTCAGAAAATATTTTCAAATTTCAGAGACCTGACTGTAATTTCCAGAATTTAAATTAATTACAGATTTTCCCCAAAGGACCAAATCTGCTTATTTGTTTCAGATTCTAAAACTCTTAAACTTCAGAATCTGAATCTGAATATGAAACTTTTAAAACTTCAGTTTCTGATTCTAAAAAAAAACAAAAAAAATTGTCAGGATAAACAGTGTCGCGGCGCTCCACCATGAAGTTGTTGCATCTTGTCAAACCCTAGGTGGCGTCGCAGTGCTCCATCATGGAGTCGCGGCGCCTCCGTCTCAGAAACACAAAATCTGCATTTTTGAAACTCTAAAATTGGTTCAGGGTTAGATTTGCAAATTCATCTTCGTCACTATCAAATAACACGTTCATCAACCATCATTCAATCCCTTCTCGTTCTTCGCTTCAGTGCACCATGTTCGCAATGAACCAGTTACGCACATCGACTTAGAAGAGCTAGATCGGAATGACTTCCTCGATTACATCATTGGTTAATAGTTTGGGAGACAAGTATGATGTGCCTTTAAGATATTAGGTTTTCAAGCTTTAAATGACACAAAATTTTAGATTTAAACAAATTCTAATTCATATTATTATCAATGATTACTACATAATCACACAAAACAGCCCTGGCTCTGATGCCACTGAAGGTTTTCGTTGGGTTCGTGTACGCAGAGGAATTTGAAAATTTTGTGTTTCAAACCTAACAAGCGACGAACTGTATGATGATTATGTAGTGATATAATACACGTCAATACATAACATGTATATAACTGTAATACTTTGATAGAATACTTACGGTTTGGAAACTCTGGAGTCTTTTAGTAATTTTAGAGGGTGCGCACGCAATTGATCCTCGATAGCAAGTTTCAAGAACTCCGATGTATACCTCCTTCGAACATCTAGGAAATTCGGCAGATGTTCAAGAGAGTTTTATTCCAGGTCTCTAAGACTTAGAATAATATATGAATAATGTGTCTAATAATGAATGAGGAGGTACTCTATATATGAGTGTTCTCTAGAATATACACTCGATGAATGAATCCTAATCCTTTCTCAACTACCACCTTTAATCCACATCGTAATGTACCCAATACAAGCTGTATCTCAACCTATAAGTCATTTGAGCTTAGGACAGGATCAAAGTATATTACTCTGTAGACAAGGTCTGTATTGACCTCAAGTCTAAGGACTTCTATCTCCCACACGCTGATAATACTTTAGACATGTATAACAAACAGTATATCAACAGGGTATACCAATACTTTCAAAGTATCCATGCTTCCATCACGAGTAGTCATTACTCGTAGCAGGTGAGACATACTACATCCTCTAAGGATGTGATGCAGACCACATGTCGACTTATCACATATCATCGATATTCCATTCTCGATGATCATTAGTCGAGGTTGTTTTAAGAGTTACGTTATAATATTAATATTTCACACTATTAATAACAACGTAATCTCTAGGGATGCATATTATAGAATATTACAAACAATCAACTAATAATTCAATAATTGCAAATGCCAAAATATTAATCTCCATTAATAATAATACAAACGTATATAAAGTACATTTGTCCTAATATAGATTATCTCTAGGACATACATATACTTCACTTTCTTCCCAATTCCTCAATCACCTATTATTTTTTCGTTATGTCTACCTCCAAGAACACGTTTCACCCTGCCCTAGTTGTTTCTAATAACAAGAATCACATCCCTCTAATTCTTGAAATAGAAAACGTCCAATATGCGACGTGGGCCGAACTCTTCAAAATTCATGCACGGTCGCATCAAGTTATCCATCACATAATCCCCGCGGATCATGCGGACACGGAGGTGCCTAAACGCGAGGATGATACTAAGTTGTGGATGACTCTTGATGCCACAGTCCTTCAGTGGATTTACTCCACTATCTCTACCGACCTGTTGTAGACGATTATTGAGTCGGACGCTACGGTGTTGGCTGCTTGGGATAGGCTACGTGACATATTCCAAGATAATCGAAATTCCAGAGCTGTTACACTTGAGCAGGAATTTTACCACGTTCATATGGAAACTTTCCCAAACGTTTCAGCGTATTGCAAAAGGTTGAAATAATTGGCGGACCAACTCTGCAACGTTGGTGCGCCTGTTAGATAACGGTATAATATTTTAGATAACAGTATCTCCCCGTATATTATCCACCATTTATCGAACATGTCCCACACCTCGAATCCGCCAGCGGGCCCACTGCCCACTGGACATGTCGTACCGTCACTGTCTACTGTTCCAGTTTCAGGTCCAACTATTGTGCACAGCCCAGTTACCAGCCCCGTGATTGGGCCAGTCTCGGTAATTAGGCTAGTGAACCAACCTAATTTTGAAACTGGTCCAGTCTCGGTTTCTACATCCAGTGCCACTTACCGTGTTAGGCCTGCTGGCTAGTCTGTCATGTGTCCTAATGTTTCCCAAAATCCGCTCAATTCTCCCCCCGAGTCATAGACCGGTCACTCGTAGTCAACGGGGTATTTTTAAACCAAAAAGACATTTTAATTTAAATTCTAATGTTCTTAAATCCCCTCTACCCCATTACCCAGTGTCTGCTTTAAATAACCCGAATTGAAAAATTGCTATGACCGACGAATATAATACTCTTATTGATAATAAGACAGGGAGTTGGTTCCCCGTCCATCTGGTGTTAATATTATTCGGTCTATGTGGATTTTTGCTCATAAGGACAATGCTGACAGTTCTTTTGCGAGGCATAAGACTCGTCTTGTAGGTGATGGTAAGACTCAGTAGGTGGGTGTCGATTGTAGTGATATATTTAGTTCGGTGGTCAGGCCGGCTACCATTCGCACTGTGCTCAGCTTGGCTCTTTCGAAAGCATGACTCATTCATCAGTTAGATGTGAAGAATGCTTTCTAACATGGTGATTTCAAGGAGACAGTCCATATGCATCAGCCCTTGAGGTTTAGGGATCCCAAATATCCTCATCATGTCTATTTGTTGAAGAAGTCCTTGTGTGGGCTTAAACAGTCCCCACGGGCTTGGTATAAGAGGTTTGTAGACTATGTTTCGACTATTGGGTTCACTCACAACTGGTCTGATAAGTCATTGTTCATATATCGTCGTGGTTCTTCCTTGGCTTATATACTGTTATATGTGGATAAGAGTGGCCAACGGGTCGGGCCGGGACAAGTCGGGGTAGGTTTGGCGGGATCGGGTCGGGGCGGGACGGGAGAGGGGAGGGATCGGGTCAGGGTGGGACAGGCGAGATTTGCCGAACTCCTGTCCCGATCCCGGTCCCATCGGAATCGGGGCGGGATCGGGATCGGGTAGTGGCGGGATTTTTTTTTTTGCACTTAATTTAAAAAATAACATATATAAACAAATCAACAATTGAACAAGATAGTGTAATAAAAATATCCAAGACTGTTTTTGTGCCTCTTATATTATTTAATAGACATATGATTTTTTTTGTAATACAAATACAATTGTCAAAATTTCAACTTTGTGGTAAAACCTATATATTATTTTTGCATTCGTCTTCTACGCTAGACAACACTTCTTTAGTTTGTTCAATAGGTGGTGGGTGATTTTGATTTTTGGGACTTGGAGGTGGTCGTAATGCTATACAATCATAAATAGTTTCAATAAGTGATTTAGTACCGTCTATTTTGATAGTCGAATTTAATACAGCACCAATAATATAAATAGTGGGAATAGGGACAAAATATTTTTTTATTTTGATAAACCTTTTTTTAATAGCTGCCTTATAAGCTGGTTTATCCATATATTCATTAAGCAGTAAAAATACTAGAGCTATATAAAACAACATAGTTGAAATATTAGGATAATATATACTATAAAATTCTTTGTTGCTTGAAAAAATTTCTCTAGAAATACAATAAGTTTGAAATTTTTTCCCAATCGCAATATACAACCATATCAGCTGGATTTTGATTATGAGAGTTAAAAAATAAAGTTATAAGTTTTCTATAGTCATAAGCAACAAGTAGTTGCTCGTATAAAGAATTCCACCTAGTGGGTACTTCTTTTGAAATTTTTCTATAAGGTATTTGGCAATCGTGACAAGTTTTTTTATATTCTTTTTTTCATTGTATTCTATTATTTTTTAAAATAAAGTTTATAGAAAATTGTATTTTACTAAGAATGTCTTCAAAAAGTGATAGACTATCCTTCAAAACTAAGTTATATATATGGCACGCGCATTTTATATGAAAATGATTTGGAAAAGATGGAGTTAAACTATTTTTAAAAATTGTAATAGCATAATTATTAGAAGAAGCGTTATCTAATGTAATAGTCATAATTTTATCAGTTATTCCGTAATAATCGCACACTTGATAAATATTTTATGCAATAAAAGTACTAGTGTGTCTATCATCTATATATCTATACGCTAAGATACGTTTTTGCATAGACCATTTATAATCTATCCAATGACAGATTACCGTTAAATAATCATGGCCGTTAATACTACGACATGTATCAGAAGTGATAGTCACTTTGCCAATAAAATGATATAATGAATAACGTAAATACTGTTGATATTCATGTGTAAATTTAAATACATCTCTCTTAACAGTTGATCTAGGAAAACCGTTAAAAGCAGGACTACACATTTCTCTAATGTAATGAATAAAACCAGGAGATGAAGGAAATGAAAAAGGCAAACCCTCCACAATAACTAATTTTGATATTGCTTTCCTATTTCTATGTTTATTATAATTAGGGCCTACAATTCCCCCCGTCGTGGGGTTAATTTGACCCTGTACTTGGTCTGGGACAGAATGTGAACCTTGTCCCAATGGAGCGGGCGTTTGCGCACCCGGTTTTGAAGTCTTGTATTGGGCATACCTAGCTGGATGAGCCCTTGCTACGTGTCTCATTAAACCCCCCGTCCCACCGTGACCTTTTCCAGTTTTAAATTTTAAAACATCTTTAAAATTTTACATCTAGCTACTTGATTCTCTACGTCCCTATCAAAAAATGTCCATGCATCTGATTTTAATGTTTGTTTTACTGGACTTCGTCTCATACTAGGGGGAATAGGAGGCATTTCAGTTGAAGGTGCACTAGTGGGTGTGTTGTCATCTACATTAGTGGGTGTATCATCTAGATCATCGTCTAAATTAAAGTCTTCTTGAGTTCCAGAAAATAGCTCCTCGTCTAAATCTAATGGTATTGTAGGAAAATGTTCAGTATCAACAAAATCATCTTGTGTAGGAATAGGATTCTGTCTAGAAATAGGATGACTAGAAAAGTACCCTTGCCTTTGTTGCCCCTACTAGAAGAAGCCAGACCCTTACCCGTAAGCATACGTTTAAATCCTTCCATTATAATTATACTAATGAATAATTAAAGTAAATGAAATTAAGTGCGCTAAATAAAATAAACAAACAATAATAATTTAATGAAGGAACGAATGTACCAAATGCCGACGTAACGTCAACGTGTAATCGAGAGGTTGAAAATTGAAACTTTGCTCGATGGAAGATCCTCAATCTAGTTGCCAACTTCACTCCAAAATGAATAAATAAAATTCAATATTTAGTAGACAATGTAGACTTGTGGAGAGATAGATTGAGATATTAGAGAGATTGTAGGAAGATTTGTGAGAAAGATGAAGAGAAAATAATGTATTTATAGTTGGAAAATTGGGTTAAAGTGTAAATATAATAACTTATGGGTTAAAAATAAATATTAAGGGGGGAGGGGGAGGCCAAAAATGGCCGTTTCACAACGGTCAAAATGTAAAATGGTCGTTGGTACAACAGTTATTTGTGCAAAGAGGGAGTTTAGGGCGGGATCAGGGAGGACCGGGACCGGGTCGGGCCTGGTAGGACTGGGGCGTGCCGGGATGAGACCATGTCCTATCCCAGTTCGAGTTCTGATACTGTAAAAAAAATAATTAAATACTCGGGGTCGGGGTCGGGGCGGGGCCGGGGCGGTGTCAAGGCGGGACCGGGCCGAACCAGCCCACTGGCCAGCCTTATATGTGGATGATATTATCTTGACTACCTCTTCTGATGCATTATGCCAGTCTATCATGATAATACTCAGTTCTGAGTTTGCTATGAAAGACTTGGGGCCCTTGAGTTACTTTTTGGGGATTGCTGTCATACGCCATGCAGGTGGGTTGTTCTTGTCCCAACAGACGTATGCAGCTGAGATCATTGAGAGAGCTGGTATGTCATCATCTAAGTCCACTTCCACTCCAGTTGATACTAAACCCAAGCTAGGGGCTGCAGCTGGCTTCCCGTATGAGGATCCGACCCGATATCGCAGTCTTGTAGAGGCCCTTCAGTATTTTACTTTCACGAGACTAGATATTACGTATGTGGTACAACATGTGTGCTTGTTTATGCACGATCCCAGGGTTGAACATATGAATGCGCTCAAACGCATTATTCGATATATCTAGGAGACACTTGACTATGTCCTACATTTATATCCTTCGTCGACGTCTACACTTGTCTCGTATACAGATGCTGATTGGGGTGGATGTCCAGATACCAGACGGTCTACATCTTGCTATTGTATGTTTCTTGGTAACAACTTGGTCTCCTGGTCTGCAAAACGTTAATCGACATTGTCTCGCTCTAGTGCAGAGGTTGAGTATCGAGGGGTTGCCAATGTGGTCTCTGAATCATGTTGGTTACGTAATCTGCTTTTAGAGCTTCATTGTCCTATTCAGAAAGTTACCTTGGTTTATTATGATAATGTTAGTGTCATCTACCTTTCTGGTAATCCGGTTCAGCACCAGCGCACTAAACATATCGAAATGGACATTCACTTTGTTCGCAAAAAGGTAGCTCGTGGACAAGTACGCGTCTGCCATGTCCATTCTAGGTATCAAATTGCAAACATCTTTATAAAGGGTCTTTCCTTGGTCCTTTTTAAAGATTTTAGGGACAGTCTCAGCATACGAAGACTGTCCGCTATGACTGCGGGGGTGTGATAAATAGTATACCCGTGATATACTTACCATAAGTATATCACAGTTTAGTGCATTGATTTTAGGACAATTTTGTATATAATTATAATTGTACACTTACCATAATTGTATAATTATTGTACAAGTAGAATAAGGTTTTTGAAGTATACTAGGAATATAATTTTCCTATTATGGAAATTGTAAATTGTATATATACTCTTTCATTAATGAAAATAATAAAGGGATTATTTCTTTCACTCATCCCTGTACACCTAGACATATACTTCAACCACAAAATATGTAACTCTCAAGACGAAGACATTAGCACTGCAGCATAGGCATGAAACTCGTGAAATTTTAGAAAAGAAGACGTCCATTGCCCAATTTGAGTAGTCGTTCTTCACTACAAAGATATCATCCCTTGAGTTTAAAAGGTAGGTCTATCACTCGTATGAATAGAATGGAAGACCAGTTTCTGCTAAAGGTGAAGAGTAGACTGGTGGGAGGACCAAGTTTCCTTTCTCGAAATTATGTAGAACGAAAACTGGAATGCCACCACCTTTGGGTTATCATCCCTTTCCAATACTACTAGACAATTGTTGGATATAATTGTTGGAATCAAAGCAGTACGGGAAGTAAATAAATATTACAAGTATTCGAAAGGATAAACTAACAGCCAAGATTATAATTGCTGCAAGCTTGTTGAATCTTGAATCTTGATAATCTGAAATCAAGAAACACTAAATTTGGATTGTTACAAATGTGGTTGAGTCGACAGATGGCTCTCTGTATTTAAGACAAGATTACCCCGTATATATCCTTTTACGTTATGGACAATAGTCTCCTATGATAAAACAACAACTTAAAAATGAGCAAAGGAAACTCTAATGTTACTTTTGAAGAACTTAGAGTAACGAAATGATGTTGGAGAGAAAGAAGAAGATTTCTGATTTTTCTATCTCTAGCTCGAACAATTGAGACAAAGGCTTGATTTTATAGTGTAAGGAGGGTGACTTCTCAACTAGACAAAATAGCCATGTAATGGCACTTAGTGAGGACGGACGGGATGGGACGAGCGGGCGGCGGCGACGCTCGTGTGGGCTTAGCTCTCAAACCCAAGCACACCTAGATCATCCCTCCTTCAAACACATGGATTACCCCTTGGGGTCCCAAAACCTTATCTATTTTTTAGACTTATAAAATGAATAATTCTTCCTTTCCCCACCGATGAGGGAGATTTATTCCACACCATATTTTCATGCTTTAAACACCTCACTTCGTGGACTAATATCTCTTTCATTTCTTAACAAAATTTGACGATCCTTGGCTCTAAGATTATCTACTCACTTAGTAGATTATGTAGGTGTGAAGAACCAAAGTCTCCAATATGCGGAACTCTAGTGTTTAAGTCATTAAAGATGGGTGGATGCAACTCCCACCAAAGGCAAATTTCCAACAATCCCCTCTTGAAAGAGATTTTGGCGCAATCACAAGGTGCATATTTCCAACAATATTTCAGCGAACCGATATTGCATCAGGAGAGATAGCTAGCTTTGAACCTTCCATAGTTAAATACCATCGGACTTACTGCGCGGTGAATGTGATGTCTTGAACCGTCAGTGTTTAGTGTAAGCCAAGTCAATAGTACTAACACAACAACTTCTCTCTTACTCTGTTCTTCGTAATTTTTGTCCGTTGTGGCCGTGGACACTTCTTGGATTCTTAAGTGCGTTCATTTGAGGCGGCATATCCTCGCACTTAAATAGGTAATCTCCTACAAGGTATCCTGCTATACCCCCACTTTACAAGTGTTAGGAATCATTAAAAGTTTCCCTAACCTTAACCTCAACAACTTGAGGATCGTTAAAGGTTTGGAAGCTTAACCTTTACCCACCATGCAGGTAGTACTTTAATGTTTATCGCAGGAACAACTTTGGATTCATGTTTCCTTACAGAAATCATCATCTGAAGTGCTCTTGCTTCCACCGAAGCGCTCAACTAAACCTTTTGCAACTTAGTTTTCCCATTGAACCAAATTCTTGGGATCTCCAGTCAGTATGGTTGGGTTACCACCGCAAAGGTTCGTATTGTTTTGGTTTTAAGCCCATTCCCCAAGACAGGCAGAATTCTTGATCTTCGGGTAGTCCCTTAGTTAAAGGGTTCGCTATATCCTTTTATTAGTAATCAAGAAAGTGACACCCGTGATGATCAACTGCCGTATAATCTTATGTCTCTGACAGATCCTGACAGATATGTCCAGATGCCAAAGCAGCCAAAACAGTCACTTCATGGCCTTGAGGTTTTCCTTTCTTTCGTAAACGTCGGTAAAATGAGAGCACTGCTTCTGATATTTTATCTCCCCACGCTTTCTCTGCTGCCGGTGTCGGTGCCGGTTCCGGTTTGGTGCTGGTTCCGGTGCGGTGCCGGTTCCGGTGCAGGTGCCGGAGCAGTTTTGTCGGCGGTCTCCATATTTTCAGTGACGCGAGAAGTAAATTGAATTATAAAGGAAAAAAGTAAGATCGAAGGGTGTGTTTGGTTGGAAATAAAATACAACAACAACATAAATCCCACAATGTGGGGTCTGGAGAGGTTAGAGTGTACACAGACCTTACCCTCACCTTGGTAGATAAAGCGGTTGTTTCGGGAGACTTCGGCTCAAGATGTTGGAAATAAAATGTTCTCAGGAAAATATTTTAGGAGATATTTTATGGTTGTTGGTACACAAAAGTTATTATTAGTGTATTTTCCCCAACATTTAGAAGTCTTTTATGAAGTTCCTAAATCTCACCATATTAAAATTCAATTATTCCCTAGAAGTTTGTCATGTGACCATTATGCATAACATTAAAGATACCTTCCTTTACAAATATCTCTACTATTGAGAATGCATCTCCAATTTCTATGGACATTGTTGCATTTACAATGCTTACTGATACAAAAAGATTCAGGCTTTTTGAAGAACCTCAACGTAATGCTTGGAGAGCTTTGTTCTTAACTTCAACCTTTAAGATTCCAAGGCCACCTTCTGACTTAGGCTTGGTAATGATGTTTTGATGCATTGATTAGATGAAGTTTCTCTGGATCTTGTTGATGTAAGTGTTGGATATGTAAAGCAGTATGGGAAGTAAATAAATATTATAATTGTTCGAAAGGATAAACAAACAATCCAATATTCAGAACTGCTGCAAGCTTGTTGAGTCTTGAATCTTGATAACCTGAAATCAAGAAACACTAAATCTGGATTGTTACAACTGTGGCTAAGTCGAGAGATGGCTCTCTGTCTTTAAGACAATATTTCCCCGTATATATGCTTTTACGTTAACGGGCAATAGTCTCCCAATATAAAACAACAACTAATCAACACTACAAATCAAATAGGTTGATTCAGACGAAGAAAACAAACACGAAACGACTTGATGAAGAATGGAAAAGGAATGAAGAGTTTTCTGTTTTTGGACTGAATTTCTATTGTTCTCTCTTCTGTTTGTCTCTGTGTTAGTAGTCTCAACAATTGAGCCAAAAGGCTTCAATATATAGTATAAGGGGAGGGACTTCTCAACTGCCAAGTAATGGTCATTAGTGAGGAGTTAATCATCCAAGTAATGGTTTTGCCTTCCGTCGTTCCCAATTTCATCTTTCCAGAAACTCCAGGGACCAAACTGTAAATATTAAGCAATTTGGGGGTCCAAAGAGATAATATCAGAAGAAGCCCAAGGCCCAAGGCCCGAGCCCGGACCGAACGGGCTGGCGGCAGCGGCGCGCGTGTGGACTTAGCCTTGAACCCAAGCACCTCTAGGTCCTCCCTCCTTCAAACACATAGGTTACCCCTTGGGGTCCCAAACCCTTAGCCAATTTCGGGACTTATAAAGAGAACAATTCTTTCTTTTCCCACCGATGTGGTAGATTTGTCCCACACCATATTTCCATACCTCAAACACCTTACTTCGTGGACCAATATCTCTTTCATTTCTCAATGAAATTTAACGATCATTGGCCCTACGGTCATCTACTCAATTAGTAGATTATGCACGTGTGAAGAGACAAAGCCTCCAACATGTGGAACCCTAGTGTTTAAGTCATTAAATATGGGTGGATGCACCTCCCCACCAAAGGCAAATTTCCAACAATCCCCTCTTGAAATAGATTTTGGTGCACACACAAGGTGCCTACTTTCAGCAATCTTTCAGCGAAAAGATATTGCATCAGGAGAGGTAGGTTCTGCTTTGAACCTTCCCTAGTTGAATACCACCGGACTTACTTACTGCGCGATGAATGTGATGTCTTGGACCGTCAGTGTTTAGTGTAAGCCAAGACAATGACACCAACACAATAACTCCCCTTATTCATTTTATTCTTATTATTATATCCGTTGTAGCCATGGACACTTGGATTCTTAATTACGTTCATTTGAGAGGGCTTGTCCTCGCACTTAAATAGGTGATCTCTACAAGGTATCCTGCTATACCCCACTTCACAAGTGTTAGGAATTACTAAAAGTTTTCCTTACCATAACCTCAACCGTTTGAGGATCGTTAAAGGTTTGGAAGCTTAACCTTTACCCACCATGCAGGTAGCACTTTAATTTCTATCGGGGGAACAGCTTTGGATTCATGTTTCCCTACAGAAATCATCATCTGAATTGCTCTTGATTCCACCGAAGCGCTCAACTGAACCTTTTGCAGTTTAGTTTTCCCATTGACCCAAATTCTTGGGATCTCCAGACAGTATGGTTGGGTTACCACCGCAAAGGTTCATATTGTTTGGGTTTTAAGCACATTCCCCTAGACATGCAGAACACTTGATCTTCGGGTAGTCCCTTAGTTAAAGGGTTCACTATATCCTTTGATTAGTAATCAAGGAAGTGACACCCGTGATGATCAACTGCCATACGGTCTTATGTCTCCGACAGATCCTGACAGATATGTCCAGACGTCGTCATCTATGTCCTTCCTAAAGCCGACTGGCTAGCCACAGTGTATAACTGCTGAAGGCACGGGTTTCTCCCAATAAGGGACGTCCTCTAAGGAGTCGTGAAGTTACTCAACTTCTTTTATTCTTTGTTTAAAGCGATAAACTTCGATTCCATCATGAATCGGCCGATGCAAGTTTTCTTAGAGGATTTTCCGAGACCCACCTTACACATTTATTTGTGTCTTTGGTGTTCTTGATATCTAATGTCCAGTTTGCATCACTATGTTCTCCCAGAACCGCTGGATATCCAAAATACCATAATCCGTAGATAAGCAAATATTTCAGATATCGTCATATCTGAATTAACGCCTTCTACCGATCATTTTTAGAATCACGAGTGAACCTTAGTTCAACTGATCTGCTTTGTAAGCCGATACCAGGTCGGTTGTATTGTGTACAATACATTGAACTACATGTGACCTGTGCATATCACTCATTGTATATGGGTGCACCATGATTCCAATTAGTTCTATGATTCATATCCATTGGTGGCTTCAACAAGACTGTGAACTATCTCATAACTGAGTTAGACCAGTCTGTTTGATGTCTTAAAAATCTCAATTCCTAAGATGTCATCCGTGATACCCATGTCTTTCATAGCGAGATTTTATTTCAATATGACTTCCACTTTCAGACTGTTGGTTTTCCAATTGTTGGCTTTTTAACTTCAGAGTCAATATTTCTGTTGTCAGATTCATTGTTTCTATTTTAACTGAAACTTCCAGGACCAAAATGTAAACATTTCAGAGACCAAAATGAAAGTTCAGGAAGAAGTCCAACAGTCCAACAAACTAACTCTGATCCTCCCCTTCCAACTCTCCGGTTAGGTAGGTGGTTTCAACATCCATGCCATGCAAGACTGCAATGGCCCTAGATGTTAAGCTATTCACAGGGGAGCACATGTACAACTAGCCGAGGCCTTAGACTCATCAATAGATCCATCTACTTTGTACTCACTTTTGAGTATCCACTTTTACAACCCAAATGTTCTTTTTTCGGAGGAAGATCAACCATTACACAAGTATGGTTCTATATGATGGAATCTATTTCTCTATGTAGCTTATTTCCAAAGCAGCGCTTTTGGAGATGACAATTCTTTGTTAATTGTCCATGGTTCATTCTCAACCATACAAACTAGAAGGCCTGGAATAAGTCTTTGTCCCTTCTTTGCTCCTTCTCGGTTCAACATCTAGAATCCCTGAGTTCTGTAGATCTGGAATATTAAGTTCCGAATAGTCAGCAACATTCGAGTCCTATAGACACGGAATGGTTAGTTCCAGACAGTCAGGCCCTCACGGGTTATTGTTAACCTCGAGCAATTGCTTCTTTTCCCTTCTCAAGGAAAGTTATCTTCAAAGAATTCAGCATTCTTTGACACCAAGAGGCGATAAACACTACTGTTATTTACAGATCCAGTGGATATGCAATCTACAGTCTTAGGTCCAACTTGACCTGTTTCGGTATTCCAACTTCTACCAAGCCATCCCGCATCATAACATTTGTATGTGAGATCCTTTCCATGTTTCACACGGAGATTTATCCTTATCATTATGCGAATTTCTGTTGAGAATCGCATTAGCGGTAAGGATCACCTTGCCCCACATATTTTGGGCGTACGGCTTTGCTCTTGGCTAACACCGTTGGACTGAGGTGAGTAATGAGCAATCATTTAATGAATGATGCTTCACATTCTCCCCGTCTTTCACTACGAATTCCTCAATCCGTAGGCTCAGTTGATTTTCAACTTCTGCTTTGTAGTGCTTATCCGCTTCAACAACTTCATTTTTGTTTTTCAACAAACAAAGGATGCACTATGTTGTACCATCATCAATGAAGGTCACAAAGTACTTGTCTCCCCCCTATATTTTGTATAAACTTTAAATCACCCATGTAGGTGTGACTAAGTTCTAGAGAAGAGGTGCTTATTTCGCTATTCCTTTGACGGAATGGAAATGTGATTTTGCCTCTTCGCCTACCTCACATTGATTTTGAGGGTTTATGTCGAAGAAGGCAACAATCTCCACTTCGTTAGCTTTTGAATGACTTTCTATTTAACATGTCTTAATCTATGATGGCATAGATGCACGGATTACAAATATATCATTCATTTGGCTACAGACATACTATACCATTCTTAGTTATTACAAACCTGTTGGACTAGTCTTATACCAGCTTGACCAACATCGTCCATTAAACCAAGTTTGGGACATGTATCACTTCCTTTTAGAGTGATCCCATTTCCTGAAGTCCTATTGAGGACAACCTCTCCAACCCCTTCTACTTTAGAGGTGGCGTTGCTTCACATGAACAACATCTTGCATGTGGTTAGGGCGTAACCGGATCATATGTGATCTGGATACTCTGGCCCACTCTAGTTGTTGTGGCAGACTGAGTGTCCAATTTCTTTTCTGCCTTTCTTTTGGCCTTCAGATCATTTAAGACCTGAAAACTCTGGCCCACCTTACTAGGTGTCCATTACTTTTCTGCCTTTCTTTTGGTATTCAGATCATTTAATACCTGGAAACTCTGGCCCACCTTACTAGGTGTCCATTACTTTTTTGCCTATCTTTTGGCCTTCAGATCATTTAAGACCTAGAAACTTCTGGCCCACCTCACTAGGTGTCCATTACTTTTCTGTTCATTACTCACTTTGTACGACTGAGTGTCCAATATCATCCTATCAAATGAATTCTGGCCCACTCCAGTCGCCCGTAGGCTTTGTACGACTGAGTGTCCAATATCATCCTATCAACTGAAGGATCTTCTGTCATATAGTGTGACTGGTTCAACGTCTTTAGCTTTTAGTCTTCTTCCCTTGATATTGGTGCCCAGACAATTCTTGGCGCTTACTTAAGAGTGGTAACAGTTTTCGCACAGTCAGTAGATCTTTTTTTCCCTCGTATGTGTGAACATACTTTACACACTTTTAATAATTACACTCAAAAGAACGGATCTTTTTAAGTCGTTTACAAAATCCAATCTTTAAACGGGAATGAAGATGAGATTAAACTTCTGATTTTAAAGCGTAAGGAATATAAATTATTTCATGAAAACATTTTCATATTCCTCCTTACTTTAAGCCCTTTTTAATCAGACATCATTTAATCTTATTCTTGACAAGGAATAAAAATTACTTATCCCAATTTCAGATTCTGACCCACTTCAGTCACTTCATCGGACTGAGTGTTCATTTCCTCCTTACCATAATTCAGATCATTTGTCTGGGACAAATATAGGCCTTCTGCTACAAGATAGAACCACATCTTCAGCCTTCTCCACTTGTCCCAGTTGACATCCTCAGCCTCTCGTGGGCGCTTGTTCCCACCACTTTCGGGAGCGGTGACACCATGAACACGTTGACCTTCAACAACATAATCACAAGTCTCTTCTACCAGAAAACCACAGCCATATCCAGATTTGGTCACACAACTTTTGACCGACATCTTTCTAACACTAATAAAATCTTGTCTTAAACCTGTCGGATATGTAAAGAAGTACGGAAAGTAAATAAATATTACAAGTGTTCGAAATGATAAACAAACAAGCCAATATTCAGAACTACCGCAAGCTTGTTGAGTCTTGAATCTTGATAACCTGAAATCAAGAAACACTAAATCTGGATTGTTACAACTGTGGCTGAGTCGAGAGATGACTCTCTGTCTTTATGACAAGATTGCCCCGTATATATGCTTTTACGTTAACGGGCAATAGTCTCCCAAGATAAAACAGCAACTAATCAACACTACAAAGCAAATAAGTTGATTCTGACGAAGAAAACAAACACGAAACGACTTGATGAAGAACGGAAAAGGAAGGAAGAGTTTTTTGTTTTTGGACTGAATTTCTGTTGTTCTCTCTTATGTTTGTCTCTGTGTTAGTAGTCTCAACAATTGAGTCAAAAGGCTTCAATATATAGTATAAGGGGAAGGACTTCTCAACTGCCAAGTAATGGCCATTAGTGAGGAGTTAATCAGCCAAGTAATGGTTGATTTAATGTGCAACATAAAGGAGCTTTAAGGGGGGAGATTAAGTGCAGATTAATGGAGTTTTAACGCTCCAAAAATCAACCCAACGGCAGGCCGAAACTTTCTGCCTTCCGTCGTTCCCAATTTCATCTTTTCGGAAACTCCAAGGACCAAACTATAAATATTAAGCAATTTGGGGGTCCAAAGAGATAATATCAAAAGAAGCCCAAGGCCCATGACCCGAGCCCAGATCTGATAGGACAGGCGGCGCGCATGTGGACTTAGCCTTGAACCCAAGCACATCTAGGTCATCCCTCCTTCAAACACATGGGTTACCCCTTGGGGTCCCAAACCCTTAGCCAATTTTGAGACTTATAAAGAGAACAATTCTTCTTTTTCCCACCGATGTGGTAGATTTGTCCCACACCATATTTCCATGCCTCAAACACTTTACTTCATGGACCAATGAATCTTTCATTTCTCAACGAAATTTGACGATCCTTGGCCCTACGGTCATCTACTCACTTAGTAGATTATGCACGTGTGAAGAGACAAAGCCTCCAACATGCGGAACCCTAGTGTTTAAGTCATTAAATATAGGTGGACGCACCTCCCCACCAAAGGCAAATTTCCAACCGTAAGTTGTGGTGGATCTTGGAAAAACGATGATTGCATCACATGATTGAATAAAGAAGCTTTTGAAAAGGTGGTTCTACTAGTAATGTTGAGGAATCTGGTCTTCCACCAACCTAAACTATAGTTTAAGCTATTAATGATAAATTAAAAGTAATGTACAAGTCAACCTTCAAATCGATAAATTCCAGCTTCCTCTTTAGATGGAAAGTACGCACCCGTGGATACTATTGAGCCGCCAATTTGATTTTAAGAGAAAAGGAGGGAGAATAAATAAGGACGAGGGGAGATATATGCTAGAAATGGATAAAAATGTGAACAAAATGAGTAAAAAAGATAATCTGATACACTAAATAACTGTTATGCACAGGGTCCGGGGAAGGGTCGGACCACAAGGATGACATATATGGATGTTGAAAGAGGAAGAAGATGATGTTTATAAAACTAACATTTTTAAATTTAACATTACCTCCTTGGTGCTAGAATTCCATGTTATTTTTTCCTTTTTTTTTAATAGTATTATGTTTGCAGGATTTCGAGTACACCATAGATTATAACTACAATTTCATTCAAAGACAAGTTTCATATGAAACAGTTACATATATTTCTCAAAAGAGCTAACGTATTACATTTGCTTTTTTTTTCTTTTTTCTTTTTTTGCTTTTACATCACTTTTTTTCTTTTCGTTTTTAAAAATATATGTAAATATTTCTTATTAGACTTGCCTTTGAAGTGAAATTGTAGTCATATTCTACGGCTTACACCTGAAATCCTGCAAAGACAACGTTATAAGAAAGGGGGGAAATCTAAAACAGGATGCTAGCACCAAAGGAGGTAATGTTATATTTAAAATTGTTTTTAACTTTTAATACAAGGTAACCTTTTGATACGACATGTCACCTAAAGCTAAGTACTAAATGTAACTATCGCTAGTAAATGGAATTGGTGAGATGATCTCTATTAAAAAGGAATGATTTCATGAAAAATAAGACATAAAAATTAATACATAAATACTATCAGTGAATATAAGTTACGTTTCATTTAAAAAGTTAGAATTACACTTGCATAAACATGAACAAGAAAAATAGAGTTATAATACTTAAAAACTCCCCTTCAACTATTCACATTTTACCAGTTTAATGCTTTTAAGTATGGAGTACAATTGTTTTACCCCTGAACTAAAACATTTCTTATCCAAATATGATCTTATTGAAACTATATGTATGTCCTAGAAACAATCTATATTAGGACAAATGTACTTTATACATGTTCGTATTATTATTAATAGAGATTAATATTTTGGCATTTGCAATTATTGAATTATTAGTTGATTGTTTGTAATATTCTATAATATGTATTCCTAGAGGTTACGTTGTTATTAATAGTGTGAGATATTAATATTATAACGTAACACTTAAAATAGCATCGACTAATGATCATCGAGAATGAGGTATCGATGATATGTGATAAATCGACATGTGGTCTGCATCACATCCTTAGAGGATGTAGTATGTCTCACCTGCTACGAGTAATGGCTACTCGTGATGGACACATGGATACTTTGGAAGTATTGGTATACCCTGCTGATATATTGTTTGTTATACATGTCTAAAGTATGATCAGTGTGTGGGAGATAGAAGTCCTTAGACTTGAGGTCAATACACACCTTGTCTACAAAGTAATATACTTTGATCCTGTCCTAAGCTCAAATGTCTTATAGGTTGAGATACGGCTTGTATTGGGTACATTACGATGTGGATTAAAGGTGGTAGTTGATCCAAGATTAGGATTCATTCCTCGAGTGTATATTCGAGAGAACACTCAGCTTCTCAGTGATATTGGGTTGACTAAGTCGTTGGCCAACGCAATAGACATATCTAGAATATGGTCTTGTTGTCAACCAATATAGATGAGATATAATGATCAAGCCATTTGGATAGACACTTAGCAAATCCCAAGCTTGATCGAGTGCGTCGAGAATGAAAGGATTTTATCTTCCCACATAGAGATTCAGTTTACTATATTCGTGTAAATATACTTCACATATTCAGTTCGTCTTACGGCGCCGTCTAGGAGTTCTGTGTAGACCATAATATGATTAGTGTCGATATGTGAAGACTTGTAGGGTAACACTATGTCAATTGTTTTTTCGATCTAAGTGTGTATTGAGAAAGTGTTAAATATTCGATTTGGAATCGAGATATTTAAATTAGTAATAACTATGGGATAATTTCTATTTGATGGAAATTATTTAATTAAGTCAAGATTAGATTTTGGATTTAATTAAAATTGCTGAAAATATTTTGTGAAAAAGGGCGAGGCGCCGAGGCGCTAATTAGGCAGCATGCCAAATCAGATTGGCCTGCTGCAATTTGTTTTGTGCCAGACTTTGAGCCCAATCCAAAATCTGAATTTTGCCTTAATTTCACTTATATATAGAGCACCTCTTCATTCATTATTAAACACATTATTCATATATTATTCTAAGTCTTAGAGACCTAGAATAAAACTCTCTCTTGAACATCTGCCGAATTTCCTAGATGTTCGAAGGAGGTATACATCGGAGTTTTTGGAACTTGATGTCGAGGATCAATTGCGTGCACACCCTCGGAAATTACTAAAAGACTCCAGAGTTTTCTAACCGTAAGTATTCTATCAAAGTGTTACGGTTATATACATGTTATGTATTGACGTGTTTTATATTACTACATAATCATCCTACAGTTTGTCGCTTGTTGGGTTTGAAACACAAAATTTTCAAATTCCGCTGCGTACACGAACCCAACGAAAACCTTCACTTATGATGTGTCAATGACGTGAAGAGTGATTTCACTCTCTCTTTAATGTGCACGAGCTAGAACATTATACCAAAAAGACCATATCATATAGCATTTTATTTTTAATTTTAAAAAATCAAAATTTTCATATTTCTTTGTTTTTTTCTTTTTCAAATCTCTACATCTTTTGCTAATATTTCATGCTGCCTTTCCGAGTTCATTCCTACACTTTGCGCCTAGTCCTTTGATGTACGTCTCAGCTTGAAGTGCTCTCTCCGGGGCTATTTGCACAACCATTTTCTTGTAAATATTTAATGTTGTAAATAGCCTTAGGAGGGAGCACTTCATGCCGAGACTTACACCAAAGGACTAGGCGTAAAGTGCATGTAAAAATGAACATGAAAATACAGCTTGAAATATTAACAAAAAGATATAGAGATTTGAAGAAGAAGAAAAAGATAGGACTAATTAATTTTAAAAACATACTCCATTTTCATACTTGGGGAGACTGGATATCAATGCTATTTTGTTCTTAAATGACTTCAGTGCAAACTGCAAAGTATTTGACCGATATTAGAGTATATATAGATGCTTATATTTGGGGGTTCATGATTTGTGTGCTTGTTGGTTGTTAAACTCAATTCTCATGACTCACCTAATTTAAAGCCATAAGCCATAGCCGGATATTAGCACATAAGAAGATACATGGGATATGTTGGAAACAAAGCAGTACGAAAATAGTAAATAACTATTACAAGTGCTTCGAAAGAATAAACCATAAAAATTACAATAGCAACAAGCTTGTAGTAAATAAGAATTGTGACAACAACAAGTTTTTTGAGTTCTTGAATCTTTATACCAATTTGCAGAAAGCTCTTTGAATCTTGATAACCTGAAATCAAGATATACTAAATCTGGAAGTGTTACAACTGTGCTGAGTCGAGTGATGACACTCTGTCTTTAAGACAAGATTGCCCCGTATATATGTTTTTACGTTAGCGGGCAATAGTCTCCCAAGATAAAACAGCAAACTATCATTTGTGCAAAGAAAACACAAGTGATTCTAGCGAAGAAAACAAATAACAAAAGATTGCTCAGAGGAGAGGATTTGCAACAAGAATTTCAGAATTGTTGTTCTTGAAAAGTGTGTGTAGAATTGAGCCAAAGGCCTCAATTTATAGTATTGTAAGAATGACCTCTTCAAGTGCTCATGTAATGGCCATTAAGTGTCATGTAATGGCCCTTTAACTCACCACTTAATGCAGTCAAATAATGATCGATTTATGAAGGAAAAACTGCCATTTTAATGCACCAAAACATCTCCATAATCAGCCAAATTTTTGGACTTCTGTCGCACTTACTGCCAGTGAAACGCCGCGGCTCTGCCACATTGGCGCCTCAGCTCCAGAGACGCCACTACTTGACCGGCACTGGCCGGAGGTATCTCGGCACTCCGGCGCCCTGGCTCCGTCCGGGTGGCGTCGCGGCCCTTTTCGGTGCCGCGGCCCTTCCCGACCCGTACCATCTTACACTTTGCACAATCCTTCCTTCGTTTACCGACGTGGAACACTTGTTATTTAGCCAATAACCGTCCATTATTCTATGTCTCAAATATTTACTTACGTACCAATATCTCTTTCGCTAACGAAATTTACAATACTTGGCACTACGAGTGCACGTGTGTGGAAACGACGTTTTCGACGTGCGGGGCCCCAATTGTTCAAGTCATAAATAATGGGATAAACTTAGTTTCAAATTAGTAAATTTCCAACAGGATATACATCTAACAAAAATGAACGAGAACTAACACCTAAAGATGCAATAATTAACTAGTCTGTTTTGGGTAATTCTACTAATTATCACTTAATTTTAATTTTATTACATTAAAATTATTAAAATATTCTTTTTAATGAAAAAATCACATAACTTTACTTAAATATCACGAAAGTTACTAAACTATTCTTTGTACCTAAAGAGTTACGCAACTTTGTCAAGGTATCATAGAAAATTTGTCTCATTTGTTTACTCCTGGTGACTTTCTGTAATACTTATATAAAGGCGGGTGATTTTTTACTTACAAAAGTTAATTTAGTTATTTTCATGATAATTAAATAAAGTAATTTCACGAAACTTCAATTTTCGGTGGGTCACTATCAACGGGCGGCTCAACGGAATTGGTGGTCTAAAGACAACTTTAAAAATACTCTTATATTTAATTAATAAAATTTTACATGTATTTATTTGATTTCTTCCTTTTTGTTTGTAACGTTGGTGTACAGACCATCTTGTATGTATCTTGACCATTCATTCGATTACCGGTTAGTTTCCACCATTGAAGGTATCTGGTGACTCTTTTCGATAATATTTTTATAAAAAGACATTCATGGTTAAGATAATATTTTTATCTGTTAATTCTCTTCATATGATGATCTCAAATTTGTACTATTAAGTAGATGTTAAAATAATTCCATACATTTAGAATAGTTCAAATCTATTTTAAAGTGAATTATATAATGGCTTGATCCACTCCTTAATTATAAAAAATAATTAACTCTAAAAATACTACAAAAGACTTTGTTAAACTTTCCATTATCAATTCGTCACTGAATTATTCTTTCTCGTATTCCATGTTTATTAAGAAATTTAAGTAGTCACGATGTTTTAATTTATGTGACACTTTTTCTTATGAAGATTCAAGTTATATAAATTTGATCAACATTTTTAAATGTATTTTTTTCATTAAATTGACATGAGAAGAAAGGCAACTTATAGTACCTTTTCATATAGTTTTTTTAACATCTAAATTCAACTTAAAAAAGATTGAGTTGATCTAATCTAATTTAACTTTAAAGACTAGCCAAGTTGACTTTAGGAAAACGAAAATTAGGTTTCACATAAATTGAGCCAAAGCAAATATTTATCAATAACATTTATTTATTTCTGAATAACCTCTCTGACATTAATTCCAAAAAGAAAAGCATAAACCTAGTACTTTTTAATAATAATAATATATATATGTTGGAAATTTGCCTTTGGTGGGAGTTGCGACCGACCAACTTTAACGGCTTAAACACTAGTGTTACGCATGTTGGAGAATCCGGTTCTTCACACGTGCATGATCTACTAAGTAAGTAGATAACCGTAGGGCCAAGGATCGTCAAATTTCGTTGAGAAATGAAAGAGATATTGGTCCACGAAGTGAGGTGTTTGAAGCATGGAAAAGTGTGGTATTGTGATCAATTCTCCCTCATCGGTTCTCGGGTTCACGGGTCACGGGTCACGGGTCATGGGTCACGGGTCACAGGTCATAGGTCGTGGGCTGTGAGCAGTGGGCTGTGGGCTGTGGGTTGTGCTTCTTCTGATACTATCTTTTTGGACCAGAGAACTTTGCCATATGTACAGTTTGATCCCTGAAGTTTCATATGTACAATTTGGACCAGAATTCTTTCATATGTACAGTTTGGTCCCTGAAGTTTTAGATGTAAAGTTTGGTCCCTAAAGTTTCAAGAAAGTCAGAATTGGGCAGAGAGCAGAAATGTCTACCAGCACTCAATTCAGCCATTTATTTTGGCTGAATTACTCTTACTAAATGGCCAATCTGTTGCACATCTTCACCATTTATTTTGGAGGAATTACTACCTCCATAATTGCCATTACTTGGCCAGTAATGGCACTTATGGAGGCAGTTCATCAGCCTCTCCTTCAACTATTTAAGAACCCCTTTGTCACCATTGTTGAGCTACACTTTACACTTAATGAAAAACAAAAACGAATTCATCTTCCTACAATCTTCCAAGCATCATTTCATTACTCAAAACTCTTCACGGTAGCACTTGAGTTTCCTTTGCTCAATTGTTCATTTGCTGTTTTATATTGGGAGACAATTTTCCAGGACGTAGAAATGATACATACGGGGCAATATTGTCTTAAAGACAGAGTGCAAACACTCGACTCAGCATACCACAAACAGTTCCAGTTTGTTCTTTGTAATTTCAGTTTGTTATTGAATTGTAATTTCAGTTCTTGTAATACTTAGCAGTTACTTGTAATTTCCGTTTCCTGCACCTTTGTAACCAACAATATATATATATATATATATATATATATATAATTAAGTAATGAAATTTTGGGGCCTGTAATTTGATGGGGGTGGGGCGGGGGCGACTAAAGCAAATGCTTTAGTTGCTTCCCCCTTGAGCTGACATTGGTCACCACATAAAGGAATGGTGGGTGGGATAGAGCCTCTAACGCCACTATCGATGAATCATAGGCATGGGTAAATTTATGTACAAAAATTGGGACACGTCAATTCACGGTCACTCGATTAAACTCGATATATTATGTGTATAATTTTAAAAATATATCTAATATTAACTGAAGGAACACATGGTCAAACAAGGCCAAGTGAAGTATTGGTTAGGGGCTGAGTTTAATTCCTCAAGATCTAGGGATTGAACCCGACTTGTTGCATGTTTTTATTTATTTGTTTTATTTCTAAAGCAATGATAAATCTATCCTTTTGAAATTCTGAATTCGCCTCAAATGAGAGATATATGTTTATGGCATGAATAACAAGAGCGAGAATGAAACGGCTATCACTTGTATAATTTATTGGGATGAACATCTTTCATTTGTCAGTAAGGGATAGCTAGAGTCCAACTAAAGAAGACACGATAGACTTTGATACTTCAACTTGATGAGTTGAATACTTATTTGGTTGATTGATTGGTAAAACATAGTGAAATGGTTACAAATCTAATCTATTCTCAATTACTTTTTCATTATATAAAAATAATTTAATAATTTTAATGTAATAAAGTAAAAATTGAATGATCTTTCATGAAACTAAGTATATACCATTAAAGAATATGGTGCAACATATAGGCCTGGTCCTTCCTTAACCACAGGTTTCGGATTTGTGTTTTGGGTATGGAAAAATCTTTGATAGAAAGTGTTTGCCTCCGAATGGGGCCCCTACGCGGCACAAATTCAGATATAGTCGGACTCCAATGCGGATTCCAGACACCGGGTGAGAAACTAAAAATAAATAAATACATGACTCAGCTTTTCATATAAATATTCTTAAAGTGATCTTAACGCGTAGGATGAAATCCTAAACATTAGGGTGTAATTACAGCTAGATATTCAAACTAGGCGAAAATATAATACCTCATACGTAGTATTTTATTTGTTTTACTTTTTCTTTAGTTTGTTTTACATAAATATTATTTTTATATTTACTAACTCTTTAATTCAACTTTTTGCTATATTATAAAGATTTTTTATTTATGACCATAAGATTTTAAATTTTATTTTATTTTATTTTCTTAAATTTCATATCCAGACAAACTAAGGTATATAATTAGAACGGATGAAATCTTCAATTAATACCATTCTAGCAACAAGAAGTCGTTAAATTCAACAACATTGTCGACGCCTCCTGATAAATGAAGAATAATCCAGTGTATTTTAGTTAACATCGTTTAATATAATTTTTTTCTATATTATCAGATTATCTAAAGAATATTTACACATAAATCTCCTTATATTATAATTTTTTCAGAATAAAATAAGTTACATGTTACAATATTGATGGTGTGAAACATTCTTATAACGGTGTATATATACACGAATCCCATACTCGAGACAATGCAAGATCCAATTGAAAGAAATCATAGCAAGTGATACTTATTCTCAACAAATGATCCTTTCTCATCTTTAGACAATTAAATGCATATCTGCACGTTGCATTGTTATTAGTAGAAAATGAAATTACATGATTTTCTTTTGTTGTTTTTTTCTTTTTAAATGTTAAATGAATTTGAGTCCAAAGGAAAAGAGAGAAGGGTGATTAGTGGAAGAGATAAAGAAGGAAAGAGCTAAGCATCGGCATAATAAGGGATTTTGAACTCCTTTACAGTGCTACTAGCACTTAGTGAAATTATAATAATTACAAAAAAGGAATTAATTTGTTCTCCATTGCCTAATTAATTTTCCTAAAAGTAAACACGTTGAGTTCTTTATTAACAAAAATTGAAAAGAAAAAGATGCGAGACCACATGAAAAAAGAAGGTGTAGAAGAACATATCCTTTTGAGAAAAGTACATCATTTTTAAGAAACATTTGCGTAAAAAAAAATATGTAAGTAATTTTTTTAAATAAAATTGTAAGTTTTTTTTTATAGCGATTGAAGATCCTTTTTTTTTTAAATCCAGAAAGTGCCATGAGGCACTTACTATTCAAAAAATAAATTTAACATCATGTTACTGGAAAATCTTTAGGACAAAATCAAATCACAAATTTACAAGAGAGTTGGGTGGAACTTTCTTTCTTTTTAAACTTTTGTTGTCTTAAATAGAGAAAATAACAAAAATGGTCCCTTGTATTGAGGAAGTTTAAACTTTAAAGTACTCAAATATACTCTTGAACATTTTTCATCCTTTAATTCATAAAAAATGTAACAAATTTTTTCTTGTTAAATTTGAGGTGAATTGCGAATAAAAAGATTTAATTAGAAATACCCTACAAATCCTATCAAATCTTCAAAATCGCAACACAAAATATTGCATAAGGCACAAAAAATAGACCAAAAATAGTAGAAATTACACCATACTCGAGAAAATTCATTAGAAAAATAATATCAGAAACTGCAAAAATTACACCTCTAGTGAGTTCCCACTAAATTATGTCTGTTAGATTTGAAATGCTCAATGTTGGCAAACTAAAAGGACCAAACTGCTCAGGAATATATTCAAGGAAGTACTTTAAGCTTATCTCCAAACATAAGGGATACTTTTATCATTTTCTCACATATAATTTCTATTTTAAAATACAAAAGAAAATGAATTGACATCAAAATGAAAAACTTGGACTCTCGTATTTTACGCCCAGCCATTCTTTTAGAACAGAGGAACTAAAAGTTGACATAAAAAATTACTGCTACTTCTTAATAATCATTGATGATAAATACACACACGTTCTCTACACTGTCTCTACCCTTTATAAATAAATGCAACTTTAATGTTTTTTGAACACTCATGAATAATTAATCATACGGATAAAGAAACCATCTTTGGAGAAGAAAGTTCCTTCTACCCCTTCTCCTTTTTAATTATATGCATGCAAATGCAATAGAAAGAAGAAACCTCTTAATTCTTTTTGAAATATTGCAATAGTGCATATCAAGTTATATTGATTTCCCATTACTTTAGTAAAATCATCCTTTTTTGCCAATCTATATATTGATCAACATGGCAAGCCAATGAGCCATCATCACCACCACCACCACCACCTCGGCCAACAATTCTGAAGTGTTGAGATGCAGAGCAAAAAAGGGTGCAGAGAAACACAGCAACATCCCTGCGCAGTAACATACAACAATATCTCTCCACTAGTTTGTTAGTATGTTAGAGTGAATTAGAAATTAGTTGAGAGTTAGTTATTTTGAAAATTTCTTATTTATTTCATACATGTATAAATAAGTGTGCAGGACACATTGCATGATATAGAAAATTGAAGAAAAGCTTCCGCAAAATATCTTCCTCTTCTTCTACTTCGAAATACACACATCATTGTATTTTCAATTGCTAAATCCAGTATGTAACTGAGCAGATCCTCTGCATGCAATCTAGAATAAGCTGGGATTAGGAAAATTAACATGGTATCAGAGCGTTTGCATGGAGAATCGAGAGGTTTTCTGGCCGGAGGTCGACCAGAGATCGAGGGATGCTTCATTGAAGTTATGAGCTAATTGCATGGTGCATCAGTGAGATTTACAGGTCAATTTTGTTAGAATTTCATTTCTGTTGTTCGATTTTTGGTTTCCAATCCTTGTTGTAAACTGCAGCTATAATCGATGGAGAATACATCTCCAAACACATCACACACAATCGATGAAAGTTCGAGCTTAAACTCGAACATTGTTGATCACAATCATCCACTATTTTTGAGTGTTTCAGATACACCTAGAGCAGTTCAAGTAGAAATTCAGTTGGTAGGAATGGAAAATTACACTCTATGGAGTCGAGCTATGAAGTTGACTCTGCAGACAAAAAATAAAATTGGATTCATAAATGGAATTGTTAAGAGAGATACATTTGGTGCCTCTCAAGTGAAACAATGGGATCGATGCAATGTAATGGTCATTTCATGGATAATGAGGAATGTGAATAAGAATTTACTGAGTGAAATTCTATACAGATCCACTGCACATGCAGTGTGGAAGAATTTGAAGGAAAGATTTGATAAGATAAATTTATCCTCAATTGAAAAAGGAATTGGCGATGCTACATCAAGGTGTATCACATATTCGAAGATGAAGGATTTATGGATGAAATTGATTCAATTATTCCTCCTCCAACATGTGATTGTGACAGTCCTAGGGTGTATATGAACATCTGGCAAATCAGAGGTTGCTAGAGTTTCTTATGGGACTCAATGACTGCTATAATCAGGCTATGAGTCATATTCTGTTGATGTCACCTACACCTAATGTAAACCAATCTTATGCCATGATTGCTCAGGATGAGAGTCAAAAAATGAATGCAGGAAAATACACAAGTATAAGAGAACAGATGGAACATGCCGCTTTGTTCAGCAGGTCACCACAATTCAAGCAGAAGAAGTCTTACTCCCCAAATATGTTCTATGATTTCTGTCAAATGAGACACTCTGGGATACATGGTACAAATTGATGTTCTGTGACTTTTGTAAGAACAAAGGACATGTTAGGGACAATTGCTATAGGAAAATAGGTTATTCTTATAATTTTAAAGGGAAAAAAAGTTCAATATGGTCATAACATGTGCTCACCACAGAGATCCTGATGGATCACATCATCAGTACTATGGAGGACATCCAAACCAGAAGAACATAGGAGAGATGAATCAGCTATCTCAAGAGCAGCATGAACAAGTTAACTACATTTTAAGAACCTGCACTCTATACAGATATGATAAAGTGATTACAATGATGAGTCAACAAGAAGATACAAGTGGATATCATGACAATCAAACAGTACTTCCTGATACACATTTTGGAAATGCAACTGCTCCTAGAGTACACATGGTAGGTAAACTTGTGTTTGATAAGGAACTTGGTAGCTGGATAGTAGATTCAGGAGCCACAAATCATATGGTAAGTAATAAGAGCATGATAGAAAAAATTGATTTCATATAAAATACAGGACAAGTACAGTTGCCTACTGGTGATACAGCAGTAATCACTCAAACAGGAAGTTGTAGATTGACATAAAGTGATCTCATAAAGCATGTGTTATGTGTACCAAGCTTTAAGTTTAATCTACTTTCAGTCTATCCCTCCCCTACGTTTTCTTTTTCCTTCCACCCCCAAAAAGGAAAAGGCGGGAATTAATTACAAAGTTGACAAAGGAATTAAATTGAAGTGCAAGATTTTTTCCTTATTTCTTTGTCCTGCAGGATCTCTTCACTGGGAAGGTGAATGAGATTGGTAGGGAAGTGAATGGATTATACATGCTGGAGTCATAAAGAAGGGGTTCTAAATTGGGAAGAGCACAAGCACACATGTCAACTACAATTACAACCTCTGAGTTGTAAGCAGGGCTCTGGCATAAAAGGATGGGACATGTACCAATGAGTGTGCTCAGGAAGATTGAAAATATTGGAGATAAATCTAGTTTTGCAATAAAGCATTGTGACATTTGTCCACGTGCTAGACAGACAAGAAAACCTTTCCCTGTTAGTAATAGAAGGTCAGATTCTATTTTTCATTTGTTGCATATTGATGTATGGGGACCTTATAAAATTTCTACCTATTCTGGAATGAGATATTTTCTTACAGTAGTGGATGATTACACTAGATGGACATGGGTGTTACTAATGCATGTTAAGTCTGATATATCCACTGTTCTTAGGAATTTGTTTGCTTTAATCAAAACATAGTATAATGTAATGGTGAAGAATGTCAGAACATATAATGGAACAGAATTTATTAACAGTTTCTGTGCTGAGTTATTCAGCTAGAATGGAGTTATTCTTCAGAGCTCTTGTCCATACACTCCACAACAAAATGAAGTGGTGGAAAGGAGACATAGACATATCTTAGAGGTGGCTAGAGCCATCAAGTTTCAAAGCCATTTCCAACAAGATTTTGGGGTGATTGTGTAAAGGCAGCAGTCTATTTGATCAACAGAGTTCCATCTGTGGTAATAGGAGATGTGTCACCTTGTGAGAAGTTGTTCAAGAAAGCACATTCTTTGTCTCATATGAGAGTAATAGGGTGTTTGTGTTATGCTACTAATCTGATAAAAGGGGATAAGTTTGATGCTAGAGCTACTAAATCAGTATTCCTTGGTTATGCAGTCAGACAACAGGGTACAATTTACTTGATCTGAAAAACATAACTATTTTTGTCAGTAGAGATGTAACCTTTTATGAAAATATCTTTCCTTTTGAACATGTCAAACAGGGTGAGGAGGATACACATATTGCAGGGACAAGTGCTGATTATTTTCCTGTTCATACTGATGTGACTATGCAGGACCAGTTTTTGGTTGAAGAGGCTGCAGATCAAGAAAAAATGTCAAGCAATGATCATTTGTTAACAAAAATAGTACCAGATCCAAACATTGATGATGAATGTCCTAGTGTTGTTGATCCTACACCTGATGATGAAATTCCTACACAGAATCATTCTGAGAATGTGTCACCATTACAGAATCATGTTCCCTTGAATAGCTTGGAAGCTAGGAGGTCTACTAGAGAGAGAAGACCACCAACATAGATGAAAGACTTTATTCAGCCTACTGAGAAAACAAGAAATGGGAAAGCATGTCCATATCCCTTGTCAGATGTAGTTAGTTATGTTGGTTTATCTATATCATATCATAGTTTTATTGTCAAAATATCAGAAGAACATAAGCCAAAATCATACAGTGATGCAACTAAGGATAAAAGGTGGATAGAAGCAATGAAAGCTGAAATTCAAGCTTTAGAGCAGAACAAAACTTGGGAGATAGTTAATTTTCCAAGTAACAAGAAGGCAATAGGTTGTAAATGGTTATACAATATTAAATACAAGGAATCGGGTGAGGTGGAGAGGTTTAAAGCAAGGTTGGTGGCAAAAGGTTATAACCAGAGGGGATGCATTAATTATTAGGATACCTTCTCACCAGTAGTGAAAATGGTGACTGTCAGGTCAGTCATTTCTATGGCTGCTGCAAAAGGATGGATCATATATCATATGGATGTATTTAATGTATTCTTGCAAGGAGATCTTAATGAAGAGGTGTACATGTGTTTACCTCAAGGCTTTGCACATGAGCAGGGAAAGGCATGCAGGCTACTTAAGTCTTTGTATGGACTTAAGTATGATTCTAGACAGTGCAACATTAAGCTAACCACTGCATTGATATCATCTGGTTTTACTCAGAGTCATTTAGACTACTCTTTGTTCACAAAAAGGGACAAAGAAAGGATTGTGGTAGTATTAATCTATGTTGATGACTTACTTATCACTGGGAATGATAGCAAGTTGATAGCTTAGACTAAGGCTACATTACAACAACATTTCAAGATTAAAGATTTGGGAGACTTGCGATATTTCCTGGGGTTTGAGTTTGCTAAGAATTAGAGTGGCATTGTGATGCATCAAATGAAGTATGCTCTTGAGTTAATTGCTGATATGAGATTCACAGGAGCTAAACCTGCAAGATCACTAATGGAGATAAATTTCAAATTGACTTTTGTTGTATATGATCAACATGTGAATAATGCAACATTTTATGCAGGGGCTGAGGATGTGATCAGTGATCCATTACTAGAAGACCTCACTGGTTATCAGAAGCTGATTGGAAGGCTCTTGTATCTGACCAACACAAGGCCAGAAATTGCCTTTGCGGTCCAGAGTTTAAGCCAATTCATGTAGGCACCAAAGGCATCTCATCAGGTGGCAGCTGAAAAGGTAGTTAAATATGTTAACAAGCACCAAGCTTAGGCATTTTTATGCTTGCAGGGGATACCAACATGTTGACAGCATATTGTGATATAGACTAGGCATCTTGCCCAAATACTAGGAGGTCAATAATAGGATATCTTGTATTTGTTGGCTCTTCCCTTATCTCTTGGAAGTCCAAGAAACATGTCACCATATCCAGAAGTTCTGTTGAAGCTGAATACAAAATTTTGGCTTCAGTAGTGGCAGAAGTAGTGTGGATTTCAGGCTTATTTGTAGAACTGAGTGTCTGTTTATAGCTTCCCATTTCAGTGTATAGTGAAAGCAAATCTGCTATTCAAATTGCTGCTAATCTAGTATTTTATGAGCGCATGAAACACACTGATATTGATTTCCATTTCATTTGCGATTATGTCCAGCAGGGTCTGGTATCTACCTTATACATAGCCATTGCAGATCAACCTGCAGACTTACTGACCAAGAGTTTAACACAGGGTGTTCATGGTCACTTATTGTCCAAGCTAGGTATGAAAATTTGTTTAGTACCTAGAGTGAATTAGAACTTAGTTGGGAGTTAATTATTTTGCGCATTTCTTACTTATTTCATACATGTATAAATAAGTGTGCAAGACACATTGCATGATATAGAAAATTGAAGAAAAGCTTCCGTAAAATATCTTCCTCTTCTTCTACTTCGAAATACACACATCACTGTATTTTCAATTGCTAAATCCAGTATGTAACTGAGAAAATCCTCTACATGCAATCTAGGATAAGCTGGGATTAGAAAAATTAACATAAAGTTTTCACCAACGTGCCACCTCAAAGTAAATCAATCAATTCTCTCTTGATTAATTCATCTCAATATCTACATGTCTATTCCATTTTTTTCTCTCTTTGAGTATCCTGCATTATTATTAGTATAGATGAAATTACGTGATATTCTGGAGAAGAGATATCAGACGAATTATATTTTAAATACGTAGAAATTATTTATATTTTTATTATATTTGCACATTATGATTTTCAAGGACGATGATTCAATTAAGCTAGCTCACTTTATATTATATAGTTCTGCCCCTGTGTAACAACAGTTATTCTTCTGTTTTTCTCTTTTAGGGTGAGAGCATTTATAAAGACTTCATACATAAATTAGTCTCCAGGTTTCTGAATATTGATACTATATAATGATTTCTGGATTCTCATGCATGTCTTTATTGTTGGTATGCAATACTATTCTTCATCATAACCATGTCAGTGTTGTTTTTTCTATAACTTCCGCTATAAAAAAAACTGGAATTAGCTATGAATTTCGTCGCTAATTTATCCTCTCAATAGGTCATAGCTAGCATAATTTTTTAATAATCTGCTGCTACATAGGATTATCAACAGATTTTATTGTTTAGCTACTGAATTTGTCCGCGGCTAGTTCATATTCTTTTAGAAAAATCTAAATATGTTGTCATTTCTGATAGAATAGGCAAATATATTTAGTCATAATTATGTATATTTTGTATATGGTAGATGTATATTTTAGGTACTTACCGTAATTGTAGCCTAGGATTATGCTTGTATTTTAGAATATGTATTATGACTTTGGAATGAAATAAGTAAGGAAGAATATTTCTTACATGGTATCAAGAGTCTAGGAAAAGTTTCTGAAACCCTAAATTCCTTCCTTGTGTGTCGTCGCCCCCCCCCCCCCCCACCTTCTCCTTTTGCTGCCGACCACCAACCTCTCCCGTCAGCCATGTCTGACTCAAAATCCTCTTTTTACCCAGCCCTCACAGTTTCAAACATTAAATCCCATGTTTTCATCACTCTTGAGATGGAAAACATCCATTATGTAACGTGGGCGAAGCTCTTCAAGATTCACTGCCGATCACACCGAGTTATTCAACACATAATTCCGCCGGAAAAAGGCAAAGAGAAGGTGCCAAAAACCGACGACGAAAGAGAATTATGGTTAACCCTCGATGCGACAGTTCTTCAGTGGATTTATGCCATTAATTCTAGTGATTTGATGCATACAATTATTGAACATGACTATACGGCAATGGAGGCTTGGAATCGCTTACGCGAAATATTTCAAGACAATAAAATTTTTAGGGCCGTCACCCTTGAACATGAATTCTCCACCACCGACATGCCAGATTTTCTCAATGCATCCGCATATTATCAGCGGCTCAAGGTTTTGTCGGCCTAACTCAAGAACGTCGGGGCACCGACAACTAACAATCGACTTATTTTACAACTGGTTGCCGGCCTTACTGACGCATATAGTGGAGTGGGTACGCACATCCGCCAAACCAATCCTCTTCCATCGTTTTACCAAGCCCATTATATGCTCATTCTATAAGAAGCGAGTTTTGCCAAAAAGACAGCCACCGTGTCGAATTTCGCCATGGCTGTCGCTCCGTCCAAGGATAATTCTTCACATTTTGAAAATTCACCAAACCGTAGCCAAAAATTATGAAATAGCGGTAATGAAAGCAAAAACTATGGTGGTGGAAAGGGACGCGGCCACCGCCGTGGCGGAGGAGGTGGCAAAGGCGGCGGCCAACAGCAACCGCCAGCCTAGTGGCAGCCGAGGGCACAGTGGGGCAGTAGGCCGACACCGTGGGCCTGGCAGTGGCCTTGGGTCATGCCTCCTTACCCCTATCCATCCAAAAACTGGGCCAGGCCCAATTCTCGGCCAGTGACCCAGCAGCAACTAGCCCAGCAGCCAGGAATTCTTGGGCCACTACCGAGCCAGTGGCAGCAGGCCTACTCAGCAGTGGCGACCCCGACAGATATCGAGGCCGCAATGCACACTCTTGGACTTAATCCGCCCGACGTAAATTGGTACATAGACATCGGTGCAACGTCTCATATAACGTCCTCACGAGGTAATCTCTCATCCTATTATAATTTGAGCAATAATCGTGGTATAATTGTCGGAAATGGTCATTCAATTCCAATTCGAGGTTATGGTACTACAAACTTGTCTCCCCGAACCCACCGTTTACTTTAAAAAATATCCTTCATGCTCCTCAATTAATTAAAACTTGATTTCAGATAGAAAATTTACCACTGATAATTGGGTTTCTGTTGAATTTGATCCTTTTGGGTTTTTCGTGAAGGATTTTCAGATGGGGGATGCGTCTAATGAGATGTGATAGTCGGGGTGAGCTATATCCAATCACCACAACCACACATCAATCCACGTTACCATCCATTTTTACAACTTTAGCTCCTTCTTTATGGCATGAAAATTTGGGTCATCAGGGAGCGTCTGTTTTTGCATCCCTTAAACAAAATAAATTTATTGAGTGTACTAGAACTAGTAATTCTCATGTTTTTCGCTATTGTTCTCTTGGAAAACATGTTAAGTTGCCTTTTGTTGCTTCTAATTCTCGTGCTATTATGCCATTTGATATTATCCATAGTATATTTGGACATCTCCCATTTTGAGCTCTTCGGGCCATAGATATTGTCTTCTTTTGTTGGATGATTACTCTAATTTTTTGTGTACGTTTTCTTTATCGAAAAAGTCATAAGTTTTTTCCACATCTCTCTCCTTTAGAGCATTCATCCGCATTGACATTAAAACTATTTAATGTGATAATGGTAGAGAATTTGATAATGGACCATTTTGGGATTTTTGCAAAACTAATGGCTTATCGTTTCGTCTCTCGTGTCCACATACATCATCTTAAAATGGAAAAGTAGAAAGAAAATTTGAACCATTAACAACATTGTTAGAACCTTACTTGCACATGCCTCTCTACCACCATCATTTTGGCATCATGCATTACAAATGACAACCTATCTTCTGAACATACTTTCGAGCAAACAATTAGCCTACCAATCCCCTCTCAAAATTTTATACCTAAGGGACCCATCATACTCTCATTTACGGGTTTTTGAGTGCTTATGATATCTCTTTTTCCTTCTACTACCATCAATAAACTTCAACCCCGGTCTACTCCGTGTGTATTTTTAGGATATCCATCAAATCATCGTGGTTACAAATGTTACGACTTATTCTCTAATAAAATCATCGTGAGTCATCACGTAATATTTTATGAAACAAATTTCCCTTTTGCCAAATTGCATTATTCTGTGCCTTCTACCTATGAATTTCTTGATGATAGCCCCGTATTTGATTCATAAATTGGCCTCCCAAACATGCCCAATTTTTCCTAGTGTCTCAGTCTAATTACCGAGCCCAGTGGCTGCCAACCCAGTTGAACCTCTCGCTAGCAGCCCACCGCCGAGAGGCCCAATGGCTAGCAGTCCGCTGGGTCTTGGCCCACCTTCACGGACGAGTAGCCCAGCTACTGCTGGCCTATTGCCCGACAGTCCAATCACTGCCAGCTCACTACCAGGCAGTGCGTCCTCCACTTCTGGCCCAAATCCAATTCCGGCCCAACGGCCAGTCACTCGTAGTCAACACGGAATTTTTAAGCCAAACGAAAAATACGGTCTTCACACCCATGTTACCAAGTCACTATTGCCCCGTAATCATGTGTCTGCCCTTAATGACCCAAATTGGAAAATGGCTATGAATGATGAATTTAATGCTCTTATTAATAATAGGACGTGGGATTTGGTGCCCCATCCTCCTGATGTTAATGTGATTCGGTCTATGTAAATTTTTAGTCATAAAGAAAAATCTGATGGTACATTTGAGAGGCATAAAGCCCGTCTTGTAGGTGATGGGAAGACTCAACAGGTTGGTTTGGATTGCGGTGAGACTTTTAGTCTGGTGGTCAAACCGGCAACTATCCGCACGGTACTCAGTCTGGCTCTTTCGAAGGCATGGTCGCTTCATCAGCTTGATGTAAAAATGCCTTGCTGCATGGAGAACTCAATGAAACAGTGTACATGTATCAGCCCATAGGGTACAGAGACCCTACTTATCCTAATCATGTGTGTCTGCTGAAGAAATCATTGTATGGGCTCAAACAAGATCCTAGGGCCTGGTACAAGAGGTTTGCAGATTATGTTTCACATATTGGATTTTCTAACAGCAGGTTTGATCATTCTCTATTCATATACCGTCAGGATAATGATATCGCTTACATTCTTTTGTATGTGGATGATATTATATTAATTTCCTCATCCGATGCTCTTCGCACGTCTATCATGCCACTTCTTGGCTCTGAGTTTGCAATGAAAGATCTAGGTCCACTGAGTTACTTCTTGGGGATAGCTCTAACACGTCATTCGGGTGGTTTATTTTTATCCCAAAAGAAGTATGCAGAAGAGATCGTTGAACGAGCTGGCATGTCATCGTGTAGGCTGTCCTCCACTCCAGTTGATACTAAACTGAAGTTGAGTGCTTCTTCCAGCAAGCCATATGTCGATCCATCACATTACCGCAGCCTTGTAGGGGCCCTGCAATATCTCACTTTCACGAGGCCCGGCATATCTTATGTTGTGCAACATGTTTGTCTATTCATGCATAACACGATGGAGGATCGCATGCATGCTCTCAAAGGCATTGTGCGGTATATTCAGGGCACTCTCGATCATGACTTGCATTTATATCCGTCTTTGACAGCCACTCTTATTTCATACACAGATGCCGATTGGGGCGGATGTCCGGATACCAGATGCTCCACGTCTGGTTATTGTGTATTTCTTGGTGATAATTTGGTGTCTTGGTCCTCAAAACAGAAAGCGACCTTTTCTAGATCCAATGCCGAAGCAGAATACCGAGGAGTTGCCAATGTGGAGTCTGAATCTTGTTGGCTACAGGACCTTCTTTTGGAGCTCCATTGTCCGGTTCCGAAGGCGACATTGGTTTATTGTGATAATATTAGTGCGATTTATCTCTCAGGAAACCCGGTTCAACATCAACACACTAAACATATTGAGCTGGATATTCATTTTGTTTGCGAAAAGGTTGCTCGTGGACAAGTACGTGTCTTACATGTCCCGTCACGTTATCAGATTGCCGATATTTTTACAAAAGGTCTTCCGCTAGTTTTATTTGAAGACTTTCGGGACAGTCTCAGCATACGCCGACCTCCCACTACGACTGCGGGGGTGTGATAGAATAGAAAAATATATTTAGTCATAATTATGTATATTCTGTATATGGTAGATGTATATTTTAGGTCTTACTTACCGTAATTGTAGCCTAGGATTATGCTTGTATATGTACAATAGACCCTTGTGGTTCGGCCCTTCCCCGGACCCCGCGCATAGCGGGAGCTTAGTGCACCGGCCTGCCTTTTTTATTATTATTATGACTTTGGAATGAAATAAGCAAGGAATAATATTTCTTACCATTTTCTTATTGTGGCAGAGACGAATCCTTCACCAAAGAAAAACTCAAAGGGATCCATCGAAAGAGGTATGTATCAGAGGACAAGAACTTAACAGGCACTCCAGAACCCACCAAAGCTCGTGAAAACCTGGGTCGGTAGGTCCTCCAATCATTGTTTTGCAACATTATAACATAAGACAATAGTATGGTATGCTTCTGCTGCTATAATGTCCTGAATAGTTAAACTTATGGTGGTAAAAGTCTAAAATTTCTTTGAATATCTGGCTTATTAAGTTCATTTTGATGTTATTAGTCTTTAGTGACAAAATACTCCAACTGAATGATTTTGTTCACATCTCAGAAGCTAACAACAAGTTTCCTGTTTCTTGTTTTTTTCTTTAGATACTGCTCTTGCACAGCTTAATACCGATAAGAAGTCTGCGTTTATCAAGGCTTGGGAAGAGTGAGAAAAGCAGAGTGGATAACAAGTAGGATTTCTAACTTCCTATACGTTACGTATTAGTTTTCATACAATTGATTCTTACGTGAGAGCACAATTTTAGTACACTCTTTTAATTCCACAAAAGCTTTCTGCTGATCAGTAATCTTAACGCTTGTATGACTTAACAGGGCACAAAAGAAGCTCTCTAAAGTTGCAGCATGGAAGAACTCCAAGAAAGCACATCTTGATGCTAAACTGAAAAAACTTGAGGTAAACATGCACAATGTTTAGTGTACATTTTCAACAAATTTTAGACATCACATCCTGCAAAGTACTGGCGTAAAAAGTCTCAATTTCATATTGTTCTGAAGTGCCCTTTTTAAAATACACGCGCTTAAGCACTTTGAAGTATGTTTGATATGATGGAAGTCATTCTCCATGAAAAATGTAGACGAAAAATGACTTCCATAGTACTAAACACAATTGTTCTGAGTGTGGTAACTACATAGACCGAAGGGTAGTCAGTTGAACACCCTTCATCTTAAAAATTATATGGTGCATATAGAAAATAATACTGTGTTTATAGATCAAAAAGTAATTTTTAGAGCATATATATTAAATTATTGAACACCCTTAGCGAAATTCCTAGCTTTGCCACGGAGTCTGTTTTGTGAAGCTTTCGACATGTCTGGCTGTGGAACAATGTGTCATGTAATATATCAAAGAAGTTGTGTACAATAGACCCTTGTGGTCCGGCCCTTCTTCGGACCTCGCGCATAGCTGGAGCTTGTGCACCGGGCTGCCCTTTTATGCAAGATTCATGTATTTAATACGTTCATCATGGTCCATCTAACCATTAATTTAGGGCTGACCCACATAAAAATGGCCCATGCACGGTCAAATAGACCGTCGTGCATGGGTGTGGCCTTACATGTAGGCCACAGAAGAATCGCCTATCGTTCTAGTTTAGGGGTAATCTAAAACAATAAATTCTGGTTTTATTGGGTGGTACTGCCCAATTTTTGGGTAATGCATGGTGTGGAACAATTCTTGTGGTTCAGTTCATGATAAATTGAGTCAAATGCTTTCGAATGTGCAATATATGCAGGAAAGATTAGAGCAAAAGAAAGCAGAATATGCAGAAAAGATGAAAAATAAAGCAGCTTTGATTCACAAGGAGGCCGAGGAGAAGAAAGCCATGGTTGAAGCTAAACGAGGGGAACAAATTCTTAAAACAGAAGAGATGGCTGCCAAATATCGCGCCACAGGACAAACTCCTAAAAAATTATTTGGATGTGTTGGCTGATAAAATCTTTTTCCCTTGTATATTTTCATGCTTGCTGCTCTTAGGAAAAGCAATCTTGTGCTCGGAAGAATTCAATATCAATGAAAATAATTCCACTTCAGAAGTTTTCACAAACACTCAATGCATCTGAGAAGCACCTCTGAAAGTTTAGCAGTCAATAATTCATGGGACGTCAACAATAATTCCATTTATCGTGCAGTAAAAAGAAGCAGCATTGATTAGCGAACGAGTTAACAAAGTTTCTCCAGATGTTTTTAGCTATGCAAAAGATGTAACTACAAAATATAAGCTTCAAGACACGGTGACAGTTCCAAAAGGGAAACATGTCACTAGACCTAAATTTGCCTGACATGTCTTGGCTTACATACCACTCAAAGATGGCTCTATTACTATAACATCAATACATAGTAGAGTCAAAATACAAACCTCTTATGCTACTAAAAAACAGAATTTTTTGACACTTCAGGCTTACGGGACCACCATATTCAGAGAAAGCCAACTTCATGTTCTGCTGAAGAGCAGTTCAAGGAACTTTCACTCAAAAGGCTACAATACATGTTGTATGTATCATTGTGTCCGAGAAAGCTCATGTCATTGTTACTCGGGAAATCCAAAAGAAGTTGCAGTGCTGATTCAGATGAATCCTCCAATCCTTCATTTTGGTAGCTTGCTGCAACTGGGGAACCAGCAAAACAAAGGTCGATCTCGGTTGTGATGCCTGAAGCAGATTCATACTTTGTAGTTGAAGATGCTTGAGAGGCTGGACTTTGACAAGTATTCCTGCCTTCTTTGTTGAATTTCCTAAATGCTTCTCCTATCTCTGAATTCCATATGCGTAAAAAGTAGTCGGTTCCAGACCTTCCTACTGATGATGGAACCAAGTCCCTGGAGAGACGAGCCTCAGCTTCAAGCCTTGCACTTTCCCATTGTGCCATATGGCGGGCTGAAAGCGATGTAGGTGGGCTTCTTAGCAGCCCATTAGGTGCTGAAGAGGGTTCATGAGTATGAGGATCAACGCCCATGGAAAGTAGGCGCTTCTTCAAGTGAGTATTCCACAAGTTCTTGATCTCGTTATCCGTCCTTCCAGGCAGTTGTGATGCAATTGCAGCCCATCTGGATAGACTCATTTCATGGTTATTCATAGATATTAAAGTAAAAATCATGCTGCATATTCTGTTATTCTACGCCGGACTAGGTTCCCTAACACTGACAGTGGATGTCTACCAACAGTCACTTTGTTGAGTTTATAGCAGAAATTAGTAATTTGTAACAAAAAAACTCAAAACAGATTGTAGTAGCTTATCATCTTTTTTCAATATACAACAGTAAACAATTTTAAGCATACAGGGGTAAACATTTGAAGATCAATGAAATCCATTCATACGATGTATCAAATTAAACTTTTAATACTATCAAAAAGTACTCGAGCCAAGATTTAAAATAATCCAAAAAGACAGTTCTACGTATAACTAACTGCAAATATGTGGACAAAGAAGAACTAAGTCACCATGATGAGGTTTTAGGTTCAATGATTACTCATGATTCACCTAAATTGAGGTAGACATAGAATGCCAAGTTTATATCTATGAGCTTCCAAACATATTGAAACATGAGATCATAGGGAATTATTCATGCAAGTTATGTCATGGCAAAGGAGTAAGAAATAGCTAAAAATTGATTATGCTTTACAAAGACCATGAATGTAAAACCAAAAAAGAAAGCAAACCTGTTGCCAAGAATTCCATGTAACTGTATGACAAGCTTTTCTTCCTCATGGCTAAATGGACCTCTTTTGATGTTTGGCCTTAGATAATTCGTCCATCTGAGACGGCAACTCTTCCCGCAACGAGCAAGACCTAAACGAAACAATTTACAAAAAATTAAATTCAGACAGCAAGGTTGCTTCACTTTCCTCTGTTAGTTCACTTCATTCAAAGATAGTCTATGGAAGTTATGAATATTTAAACAAAATATCTCTCTCCTCTGCGGATCAATTTTTTAAAACGAAATCCATAACACAAAAGGAGGCTAAATGCTAAAAGAACCAATTTTAATTCTACATATGTTCTTTCTGATTTTCATGCCTTTATCTCAACGAAAAGATCAATTATCGAATCCATTTATTTTTCTGGTATTCAAGCAGGTTGGAATATATATGAGTATTATCATAATAAATGGTAGAAATGGCATCATTTTGGTTTTGCATACAATCCTTCCTCTTCCTATGCTTGAATAAAGCATAGTAGAATCAAAAAAATTACACATTACTACTAGATAAGAAGTTCAGCTAAGCTATTCAGCATTGTTTTGAACCACAAGCTAACATTTATGATCAAAAGACTTCTTGGCCCAAAACATATACTCCCTCTATTCCAACTTATTTGGCACCGTTTGTATTTCGAGAGTAAGTTAACCTTAAATTTGGACATGAAGTTTTTAAATATTTTGAATCTTTTTTTACATAGTTGAAACTATGCAGAAAGTACCATAAGTCATAATAATTGGCAATACAAAATATTTACAAGATATATGAAAAAATCCTGGTAAAAAAAGAACTTGTTTGACTCTCGAAATCCGAATGTCACATTAATTGAGACGGTGTGAGTATCATTCTAGAGTTCACCAAGCTAAGGCAAATGATGAGATCACTAAAGGGATGCAAGCACATGACCAAAGAGCCCAAAACAAAGTAAATATAACACATAGATGCAATGGAAAACTTGTCCTGCTTCACTCATTCATTAGTAGTTGTCTTCAAAACTAAGATTTCAAGAATCGAATTTCACTAGTAGTTATTTAAAAAAATGTTGTTCTTCTTAATAGAAAAGAGAAGAGTGGTGAAGAAATTGACCTGCAAGATGTGGAAGAGAACGCCAACTACCATGACCATGATTCTTGATATACTCAACAAGCTTTTCATCTTCCTCAGGTGTCCATGGTCCTTTCTTTAATCCTTTCTTATCACAACATGGTGTTCTCCCCATCCTCTCACACACACACACACTCACTTACTATAACTCACTCAAGTCCTTTGTTTTTTTTTACTCAGGTTTTTAAGCTATGTAAGATGGAGTCTTTCTTTTTTTTTTTTTTTTTTTTACGAAGAACCCGCAGCCGCTACTCTCGAGGTGTCAAAATAAATTTCGGACTAACGCAATAACCTGTCAACCACGAGATGGAGTCTTTCTATGAAGACTTGAGGGGGGAAATAGAAAATTGACCTGTCAAATAGAGTAACAGGACAAGTTGTAGGTCAAACTCCCTCCGTCTCAACTTGCGTGACATTATTTTTTTTAATCAATCTAAAAAAAAACAGATATTCCTTTATGTTTAGTAACAATAACTCCAGACTTTCCTTTTTATATTTAATGGATTGATTTACGGCCGCAAAAAAATTTAATGACTTATTTTAGACTGTAACTTTTAAAATTTATTTTCTGTTAAACTTCGTACAATCAAACACCTTCACATAAATTGTGAAAACGAAAGTATATTAATTGGTAAAAGCACCAAGGATGTAACAAACAATGAAGTAGGTTGAAATGATGAGATCTCGAATTTAAATTTAGCGAATACTAAAAATATTAGGTGATTTTTTCTTATTTATTCAAGTTTTGGTTAATAAAGTCATCATATACATGTATTAGTATGAGATGACAGATATCCTATAAATTAATCGACGTGCGCACAAATGAGCTCAAAGGTGAAAATTACGGGAAAAGCATCAACAAGTCTTAAGGTGGCAATGCATTTAATGCCATGATATGATGTCTGAAGAGATACTGTACTGCTACTAGTGAAAATAAATGTATACTACATTGGCCACATGCTACATGACAAATTGGGATTGGATGATTGATGCAATAGAACACAAAAGTTGCATTGAATGAATGCCTAATATTCACTTCTTCCCCGATTCTTGAGGTTTTGGGAATCTGATCTGAGATAGTACTATTGGATAGCAAAAAAAAATTGGTTAAATGCACAGTACAGTGCAGAGGCAAATACACAAAAATGCATAGTGAGCATTAAATCCAATTAAAATCAGCATAGATTTTAATTATGTTCATTAGATTGAGAACAGAGAAATAAAAGTCAGCAATTGGTCAACAAATAACTGATAAAGTTATTGTCATGTGACCAGGAGGTCATGGATTCAAACCGTGGAAACAGTCTCTGGCAGAAATGCAAGGTAAAGGTGCATACAACTGACTCTTGTGGTCCGGACTTTTTCAGATCCCGCACATAGCGAGAGCTTAGTACACCGGACTGCTCTTTTTAATCGGTCAACAAGTACTAGTATGTGTCTGTGAAAGTCTATTGACAAAATGTATCAGAAATAAATGCAGTAGACAACTTAAGTCAAATGTAAATTTATCCACAGGGTAATTGCATAGTATACATGAATAAGCTATTAATTGTGCATTCAATTTGTAGGAGCTTGTTGAAAGAAACAAATCTTCCTAGGTCAATGTTGTCATTTGCTGGCCTTTTCAATATAGATTGGTTATTGTCAGCACCAACTTAGCTTACATTTGGATGCCTTTTAGCTTCTTTAGCCTTTCTAGTTTGTATTCTATAAATCTGTTTTATTTCATGTGACATTCTTTGTTTTTAGTATATTTTAGAAAATAATGATAGCTTTTATATTTTAAAACAGTTTAGCTTCAAACTAAATATGAAAAAGAAATTTTAATAGTTCACTAATCGAGATGGCGGAATAAACTAGAGATTAATTAACATATCAGGAGATATAGAAGTCACAAGTTAACCCTACAAATGAAATAGGGATAGAAGAGTAAATATTCGTCCAAATTGAAGCGAAAGATAAATGTATGTATATACATATCAAATGATTAATGAGGATCTAAATTCATATTTTTTATATAAAAATAGAATGTGAATCGATTTTACGTTGAACCTTAATGACATGCATATATAGCAATGAAAATATCATAATCTATTTAAGGTCATAACTTTCAAAAGATATCCTTTCTTTTTAAAATTTTGTATACAATCATTCATTATCACATAAAATGAAATTGAGGGAATAATTAACTAAGTGTTCCATCAAAATCGTGTCTAATTAAATATCGGGATATAGCATCACATCCGACACCTATGGAGGGACCCTTTCCTCCACTCTCAACAAGAATTTTTAAATTTGAGCTCTGAGTAGGAGGAAAATGTTGGAAATTTGCCTTTGGTGGGGAGATTGCGTCCACCCATGTTTAATGACTTAAACACTAGGGTTCCGTATGTTGGAGGTTTTGTCTCTTCACACGTGCATAATCTACTAAGTGAGTAGATGACCGTAGGGCCAAGGATCGTCAAATTTCATTAAGAAATGAAAGAGATATTGATCCACGAAGTAAGGTGTTTGAGACATGGAAATATGATGTGGGACAAATCTACCACATCGGTGAAAAAGGGAAGAATTGTTCTCTTTATAAGCCTAAAAATGGATGAGGGTTTGGGACCCCAAGGGATAACCCATGTGATTGAAAGAGGGAGGACCTAGGTGTGCTTGGGCTTGAGGCTAAGCCCACACGTACGCCGCCGCCGCCCGCCCATCCAGTCTCAGGTCATAGGCTTCTTCTGATATTATACTTTTGGACCCCAAACTGTTTAGTATTTAGAGTTTGGTCCCTGAAGTTTCAGAAAGCCAACATTTTTGGCATTAAACTTCTGAAACATTTTGCACTTACAACAAAACATTTATGGCCATGAATTCCCATGATTACACCTCTTAAATGGCCTCTTAATCACCTCTCCTCCTCCTAAACACTATATAACCTTCTGAAACAGATTTGAGGAAGAGAGACAGAGAAGACAGAGGACGAAAATCTGTCCAAAAACTGAGCAACAGAAACATAAACCCTTCCTTCCTTTTTCCTCTAAATCAGCAAGTCGTTTCGTGTTCGTTTTCTTCGTCAGAATCAACCTATTTGCTTTGTAGTGTTGATTAGTTGTTGTTTTATCTTGGAAGACTATTGCCCGCTAACGTAAAAACATATATACGGGGCAATCTTGTTTTAAAGACAGAGAGCCATCTCTTGACTCAGCAACAGTTGTAACAATCCAGATTTAGTGTTTCTTGATTTCAGGTTATCAAGATTCAAGACTCAACAAGCTTGCGGCAATTATAATATTGGCAGTTTGTTTATCCTTTCTAACACTTGTAATATTTATTTATTTCTCATACTGCTTTACATATCCAACAAAAAATACTCGCACAAAGCGTCTTTTCTTTTAATAGGCATTATACAAGGAAAATCCGAATTAATCAGTTCTCTATATAGATACAAACATCGAGTGGATAAAAATGACACCTAAGGAAGGTACAAGTTAACCATGATACAAAAGTATTATTCATTTTTATCTCGATATTAAGAGAGATGATTATCTATTGCCCCTGCTATGGACAAACTTATAAGTAGAATATTACTGTGTTCTCGACTTAAATTATATATATTGGAGTTTTTCAAAATACTTACTAATATAAATATCGAATTCACACTACTAGAAATAGAGATTTTTTTTTATGAATATTCAGTGACAAATTTGTGTTATAAAATATGATTTTCACACCTCATTCCCACCGAACTAGTTCACTGGAAAAACGCATGATGGAAAACAGGTTAACTTTCTATCTTTTTCGTATGAAAACATTACTATTTAATTTTTCCACCGACATTCAGTGAAAATTAACCACGACAGGAACAGAAAAATAGCAGGTACAGTGGCTCTCTGCATCTACTAACATAAATTCTTGGACCCCATTTAGAAAGAGTGAAAAAAAGAAACTACAGAATACGCATTTAGTATGAAAGGAAAGAGAAGAGAAAGAGGAGTTAATGAAGGGATCATGAAATTTCAGAAACAATTCATAAATACAAGAAGACAACCAACATTCATGTAAAGAGCATTAATGGAGGTGACAGAGAACACTTGTTAGGCAATCTCTTTTCTTCTGATAAGCTAACATGGCCTTCATTTTCTACCCCCTCTGGTCTGATTCTAATCTTTGTCAGTGAAATAAATGAGGTCAAACCCCATGTTTTGCTGTACATCAAAGCAACTATACGTAAAATTGACAACCTAAAATATAACTGTACGAATCCTGGTAGAGTCTATCAAAGTGACATGATTATATTATGGAATGAAAATGTATTACACTAATGTGATGTACGTCAAGATATACTATAAATCAATGTGTTTAGTTCTTTATGAAATTGTAAGAAAATGTTCTTTTTCTTTCATTGATTATTGTGTACAAAATATGGTAATATTCTATCATACCCCGGCAATTGAGCGGGAGGTTCTCGTACGCTGAGACTGGCTCGGAAGTCATCAAAGAGTATGTGTGGAAGTCATTTAGTGAATATGTCAGCAATCTGATATCGGAAAGGAACATGAAGAACACGAACTTGTCCACGAGCTACTTTCTCACGTACAAAGTGAATATCCATTTCAATGTGTTTAATGCGATGATGTTGAACGGGATTGCCGAAAAGATATATCGCACTTACATTATCACAGTAACCCATTGTAGCTTTATGGAGTGGGCAGTGAAGCTCAAGTAGAAGGTCGTGTATCCAACAAGACTCTGAAATAACATTCGCTACACCTCTGTACTCAGCTTCGGCACTGGATCGAGACAGAATATGTTGTCTTTTAGAAGACCAAGAAAGCAAGTTATCTTCGAGGAACACACAGTAACCCGACGTGGATCGAAGAGTGTTAGGACATCCACCCCAGTCATCATCAGAATAAGACGTGAGACCAGAGAGTGAGGACTTGCACACGTGTAAGCTGAAATGAAGAGTACCTTGTACATATCGCAAAATATGTTTGAGGGCATTCATATATTCATCTGTTGGGCTGTTCTTATGTAAGTATATTTGTTGCACGACATAGGATATATCTGGTCTCGTGAAAGTGAGATACCGCAATGCTCCTACAAAACTGTGATAGTGAGTTGGGTCGGCATACAGAGAACCCGAAGAGGCATTGAGTTTGGAATTAGTGTCCACCAGTGTGTGGGACGGTTTGCAAGACGTCATTTCTGCTCGGTCAAGGATCTCTTCGGTGTACTTCGTTTGACAAAGAAATAAGCCACATGCATGTCTCGTAACAGCAATGCCCAAAAAATAGCTTAGGGGCCCCAAATCCTTCAAAGCTAAGTCAGAGGCAAAGAGTTACATAATGGATCGACAAAGTGCATCAGAAGATGTGGTGATGATATCATCAACATATAGTAGGATGTATGTCATGTCATTACCCTTGCTATAGATGAATAATGAATGATCAGATTTGCTATGTGAAAACCCGATAGAGGAAACAAAATCAGCAAACCATCAGTACCATGCACGAGGAGCCTGTTTCAGTCCATAGAGTGATTTCTTCAAAAGATACATATAATCTGGATGAATCGAATCCCTGAATCCCATAGGCTGATGCATATATACGATTTCACGAAGGTCTCCATGCAAGAAAGCATTTTTGACGTCAAGCTGATGAATAGGCCAAGATTTGGACAAAGCAATACTAAGAACGATCCGAATAGTCGTTGGTTTCACCACCGGGCTGAAAGTTTCATCACAATCCACTCCCACCTGTTGAGACCTGTCATCACCTATAAGACGAGCCTTGTGCCTCTCAAAAGAACCATCAGATTCTTTTTATGTCAAAAAATCCACATAGAATGAATAATATTATCATTAGGAAGACAAGGTAATAGATCACACGTCTTATTTCAATAAGAGCATTATATTCGTCAATCATTGCATTTTTTCAATTAGGATCGGACAATGCATCTTTTGGATTACGAGGAACAAGGGAAAGGGCAACAGAAGTGGACAAGTTAAATAGCCGTTTGGGTTTGGAAATAACGTGCATAGCATATGTTTCCATTGTCCGTAGGTGTGCCACAGGAGGTTGGACAAGATTGGGATGAGGTGGCCGGGAAGTTGAGGCGGGACTGGGTGGACTGCCGAAGTAGAGGGTGGGGCCGAGAAGGGGCAGTGGCGTCGGGGAGAGGGGGCTGGCCGAGAGACAGCCGAGACGGAAGGACATGACGGGCTATACCGAGGCTCCCGTTGCGGGGCTGGGTAGACTGCTCGCCTCGGGACGGCTGCCGATGTCGGTGACGACTGATTTTGCAAGTGATGAATTAGAATGGAATTTAGGCCATCATTTAGGAATTCATAAGAATTTGGGGATGGAGAATTGAGTTTGGCAAAGGGGAATTGGGACTCATCGAATATGACATGCCGAGAAATGATTATTTTTCGGCTTGACAAGTCATAACAATTGTAACCTTGATGATTGGGGGGTAGCCAAGAAAGACGCACGGGGATGACCGAGGTTGTAGTTTGTTGATTTGTGTGGAGGGATGGAGGGGGTAGCACAGGCATTAAGAAGTTCGCAAATGCTTATAGGAAGGATCCTGAAGATAGAGAACTTGAGTGGAAGACTTGTGTATGAGAGACTTGTTTGGTAGAATGTTCAAGAGATAGGTTGTCATTGATAGAGCGTAATGCCAAAAATGGAAGGGATAGAGGCGTGAGCAAGGAGGGCACGACCTAAGTTGTTTATGGTTCTAATATTTTGTTCGGCTTTGCCATTTTGTGGAGAGGTGTGGGGACATGAAAAATGAAAAACAAGGCCGTGTTTGGCGTAGAAAAGTTTGAATTAATTATTATCGAATTTCCTCTCATTGGAAACATTTAATAATCTTTTGAAATTGTGTGTTAATAAAAGTGTTGAATGACGAAAAATAGAATAGACTTGGGACTTATTACCAATAGGAAACGTCCATAAGAAGTTTGAATAATCATCTAAAAACAACATATAGTATCGATGCCCGGCCATGCTTAAGAGAGGAGAAGTCCATAAATCACTGTGTATTATATCAAAAGGCAATAAAGTACAAGTGGATGAAGAATAAAATGGCAACTTGACATATTTCCCAAAAACACAAGATTCACAAATAGGAGGAGAAGGGACATGTTTGTAAGCAATAAATTTATTTTTGCTAAGGGAGCGTAAAATAAAGTCTCCCGGATGTCCTAATCTATTATGCCATAAAGGAGATGAAATTGCTACAAAGGTTGATGGAGAGGAAGCTGGATGGCTGACGGAGGTGGTGATAGGATAAAGGTCTTCAATTCTATCACATCTCAGTGTTCGGATCCCTAACATAATGTGTTTCACAGAAAAACCAAAAGGATCAAACTCAAGGGAAACATTATTGTCGGTTGTGAAACAATGCACATAGATCAGATTTTTGATAAGTTTTGGGGCATGAGGACATTTTTTAAGGCTAACGGGAGGTGTGGTGGGGAAAGAGATGATTGTGCATAACCTCGAATGGAAATGCCTTGTCCACTACCAATAATAATATTACGATTTAAATTGCTCATATTGAAATAAAACGAGAGAGTACCTTGGGATGCCGTCATATGAGATATGGCGCCAGTGTTCATGTACCAACTGTTGTTAGGAATGTTGAGAGACATCGTGTTCATAACTTCCTCAACATCCGTCGGTGCGTAGGTTGAAAGAGGAGAAACATGTGCATTGTATGCGTATTGTGGACGTGCGCCGAAGATGCCGGACTGAGCTTATCGGGTTGGAGATTAGGCCCAGGAGGACGTCAGGTAGGGGTAAGGTGGAGCAGCCCATGCCAGTGGGCCCATGCAGCCCATGCTAGTGGGCAACCCACGGTGGAGGCTGCTGCCATTATTGCTGCCACTGTTGGTGGCTGCCAGCCGACGGGGCTGTTTCCTACCGCCGTTACCACTGTTGTCGCGGCTGTTTCCTACCGCCGTTGCCACTGTTGTCGCGGCTGTTCCCAGAATTTGTTCCTCTGTTATTATTTCGGGAACGTGAGCCACGTGTAGGATCATTGGCTTGCATGTGGGATGGGGCGAGAGCGGAGCCTCTCAGGTCAGCATGGTTGCCGCCGGTGGCTACGAGGGCGGCGTCGGTTGTGCTGGCATTAGTCGCTGACCGCTTTATTTTTCGTGCTTCTTCAAGAATGAGTCTCGAACGAGCCTCATAGAATGGAGGCAATTGCGTGCTTTGTTAGAGAATGGTAGCGATGCTGTCATAATTTTTCATTCAAACCCGCAATAAGTTGCATCACCAATCGTTGATTAGTGACCGGTGCACCGACGTTGGAGAGTTGATCGACAATCATCTTAAGTTCTTGATAATAGGCCGGCGTATTAGGAAAATTGTCCTGCTGAATGGCCTGAAATTGATTTTCCAGATACAATGCACGTTGTGTCTTGTTGTCATGAAAAATACATTACATGAAAATTGTATGCAATAGATCATTCGAGATCGTGTTGTAGATCCATTATAGGACAATCACATCTAAGCGGGACCAAAGTTCATGGTCATAATCATTAGGTCTTTCTAGGGGCTTTGATTTTGAAGAGATGATATGGTCGATGACTTTATATACACGACAGTGAATCTTAAATAATTTCGCCCAAGCTGAATACTTTACTTTTTCCATCTCAAGAGTTATGGGAATGAAATTCTTGATGTTGTTAATTGCATGAGCCAGATGAAATTTAGGTTGTTCAGCCATTGAAATTTGGAGAGGAAGAGAGGAAAGTCGAAGAAAGAAGAGAGAGGGCTGCCGAGGAAGAGGGTTGTCGAGGGGGGGAGGGGGGGCGACTTAGGGAGAAAAAGAAGTTAGGGTTTGACTTTTGATACTATGTAGGAATATGTTCTTTGCCTTTCATTGATCATTGTGTACAATATATACATAGTGTTACATAATTACAAACTAGGTAACTAAATCTTCCTAATTACAATTGGAATATAAATTTACCTTATATAAAAGATATACAAAATATGGTAATATTCTATCAATGATAATATACAAGATATGATAATATTCTATCAAAAATAATAAAATTTTATTTTAAATAGGTTTATTTATATGTGTATCTTTTACTTCTATAGTAGTGTATGAAGTTTTAGTTTATATACCGAAATTTAAATCATCGATTCTTATAAGTTACTATAAAGTTTATGTTCGCAAAAATAAAAGAGACAAGGAGAGTAGATAGTTCAGAGACAAATGATGATTGAAATAAGCTGAGATGTTGAACTAAGTAGTGTTTTGAGAGATAGCAACTCTTATGCTCTTAAACGAGTAAACTATTTCGATTTGATGCACAATCATTGAGAGATAAAATTTTCTATTATAGAATTAATAATAGGATAAGATAGGGGAGTCTTCATCTAGAAGGCAACATGTTGTTCCAACATTAAATGCAATGTATCCAATTCCAAACCAAACCAAACAAGAAGGCATGTAATGGGGAGTGAGAGGGAGAAATGCTGTTTAGCATAGTGATATATTTCCCAAGACAGTGTCCGATCAAGCGTTTAAAAAGTGTCTCAGTGTATTTTTCTCAAAAGTGCATGTAGGAAAAAGCTATCTTTTTTAGCTTTTGTTACTCCCCAAAAGCACATACTTTCTCCTAAAGTTTGGCCAAATACCTCAATTATTTCAAATAAATACTTTAGAAAAAAATAAGTTTCACCTGCTTTTAAAAAGACAAAGTTGAAAGTTCTCTCTGGTTGTGGATAATACTAGTACTAATTGAGAGCGAAATGCGTGTTAAGTCCATTTCATTTTCATGTTCAAAGCATCACATAATTCAATTCAATCAATGTCCTCGACTCATTTATGTATCCAAATGAAAAGGGACGGGGCATAGCGTGAAAATCCCTTGATTTAATACCAAATGATCTATAATTCAAGAAGAAATTCAGCTTGATTTTAGACGTGATACTACTCTTTTCTTTCCTCCTCTCATATTAACATAGGAAAAACACAAACTACAGCTGAACAGCAGTAATCAAGAAATTTATTTTAGACACAACGATTTGCATTATACCTCTCGGAAGTTTTACTCACTTGGAAACTGATAAAACCATTCTTAAGACGCCAAACCTGTAACTGCGATAACCACAACACGAACCATTTTGCTACTACATTAATTGTCAAGGACCATTTCAGTAGTAACTATATGAATCAAGATGTTCAATCTTAGCTCAAGGGCATCTGATCCTAGTAAAAGAAACATGAACCACCCTACCCTAACTTTCACGTCGACGGCCCCTATTGTTCTAAGAAAGACCAACATCAATCTCGATAACCACAAGATGAAATTTTCTTCTCATTCTCATTACTGTTGAAATCATTCAACATAGAAATAGAGTAGCTACTATCTACAACTCCAGGAACAAAAAAGACCGTTAATTCCTCAAAACTTAGAAAAACGGGGAAATAACAACGGAGAAAGATTCAGAAACCAAAGGAGAGTTGAGATCCAACAATGACTCCCACAACCTCATTTTTGCCACAAGGTTTGACACGCAAAAGGTAGCTTCCTCAGTAGCAATATGTTCACTTTGAAGGGCTTAGGAAAACAGAACTACTAACTGAAAGATAGAATAATTTTCTCTGGAGATTCCTTTCATTATTCACAATATATATAGTTGTACAAAGGTTGATTCCTAATATGGTACGAATCCTAACTTACCTTACAAAGGTTGATTCCTAATACAATTAGAATCCTAAGTTACTTTAAATATATATCTATCATAATTACAAAATATACAGCGAATATTCAGAGAATATTCGCTAATACTCCCCCTCAAACGGAGCGGGAGGAGGCCGAACGCTAAGGCTGGATCGGAAGTCGGTGAAGAGTTGTCGCGGTAGTCCCTTTGTGAAGATGTCTGCATACTGATACAAGGAAGGCACGTGTAATATTTTGACCTGTCCACGGGTAACCTCTCGCACAAAGTGGATATCCATCTCAATATGCTTAGTCCGCTGATGTTGGACCGGATTATGAGACATATATATGGCAGATATGTTGTCAGAATAGACTATAGATGCCTTGCGGATTGGACACTGGAGCTCCAAAAGAAGATTTCGGAGCCAACAGATCTCAGCAACCACATTAGCAACACCGCGATATTCTGTTTCAGCACTCGAACGGGATAATGTGGTCTGCCGCTTGGCGGACCATGAGATAAGATTGTCCCCAAGAAATACACAGTACCCTGAGGTGGAGCGACATGTGTCGGGGCATCCTGCCAAATCTGCATCTATGTAGGCAAGTAGCTTGGTTGGGGCACAGGGGTATAGATGTAATCCAAAGTCTAGTGTGCCCTTAACGTATCTGATAATACATTTGAGGGCGGCAAAATGGAACTCTCGGGGGTGCATGAACAGACACACCTGCTAAACGGCATATGCAATATCAGGCCTAGTGAATGTAAGATACTGAATAGCACCTGCTAGACTCCGATATAGAGTGGAATCAGAAACTGGTGCACCGTCAGTGGCACTAAGCTTGGATTTTGAGTCTACTGGAGTTGGCATACTTTTGCAATTTGCCATCTTAGCCCTGTACACTATCTCTTCTGCATACTTACGCTGAAACAAAAACATAGTGGTTGCAGATCTGGTCACCGATATACCCAAAAAATAACTTAGCTTGCCCAAGTCAGTCATAGCAAATTCAATTTTGAGTAGAGCAATGATTTCATTCTTCAACCCGTGAGATGAGGCAGTAAGAACAATGTCATCGACATATAATAGCAAATATGCAGTGCTGCTACCTCCGTGAAAAGTGAAGAGACAGTTATCACACCTGCTACATATAAAACCAATCTGCAGAAGATACCTGGCAAAACGATCATACCAAGCACGGGGTGCATGTTTCAATCCATACAATGATTTCCTGAGACGACATACAAACTGTGGAACTGCCGGATGAACAAAGCCAGGGGGTTGATGCATGTATACAGTTTCTTTCAAATCCCCATGAAGAAATGCATTCTTGACATCTAGCTGATGAATCGGCCAATGCATACCCATAGCAATACTGAGAACAGTCCGAATAGTGGCCGGTTTAACAACTGGATTGAATGCCTCACCACAATCAATACCCTCCTGCTGATTAGTGTCATTTGTAACTAGTCTTGCCTTGTACCTCTCTAAGTCACCGCTATTTCTGAACTTGTGACAAAATAGCCACATACACCGGATAACATTCACACCAGCTGGTCTAAGTACCAAATCCCAAGTGTTCTGCTTGGTTAAAGCGTTAAACTCCTCGCACATGACCGCATTCCAATTAGGGTCCAGTTTAGCTAGTTTTGGATTTTTTGGAATGGGTGATAAGGTTTGTGTGGAGAGATTGAAGTGAACCTTGGGTTTGAAGATCCCGTGTTATGCACGAGTCTCCATGCGGTGAGAGAGCAGCAATAGAAGGTCGGGACTGGTTGCTGGACTGGGAGGCAGCAGGGCTGCGGGACTGGTTGTTGGACTGATATGCAGCAGTGTTGCTGCAGGTGCAGGAGACTCGACTGGTTGCTGAACTGGAGGCAGTGTGGGTGGTGCAGGAGACTCGACAGGGTGCAGCAGGGGTGGTGTTTGGGACCAAGAGCAAGGAGCTGGACTGGGTGGCAGCCTTGCTGCTAGGGGGTCAAACGACACTGTTGAAGGCAGCAGTGGTGTTGTCGACCGAGAGCAGTTGGCTGGAGTCAGCAGTGGTGTCGGAACATTGGGCTGCTGTTGGTATAGATTTTGGATGACCGGAGACAAACTTGGTTCATCGAGAAAGAAATAATCGGTGGTTTGAAATTTCCGGAGATTGGAAAAAGGAAAGGTTGTCTCGTCAAAGGTGACGTGACGGGAGATGATGATTTTGCGAGTAGCAATGTCATAGCATAAGTAGCCCTGATGATTAGGAGATATGATTTTGCGAGTAGCAATGTCATAGCATAAGTAGCCCCGATGATTAGGAGATAGACCAAGGAAGACACATGGCAGAGTGCGAGGGGCAAGTTTGTAAGGTGCAGTGGAGGCCATGTTGGGGTAGCATAAACATCCAAAAATACGTAGGTGATCATATGAGGGTAGCCTACGGTATAAGATTTCGATAGGGGTCTTGTTTTGGAGTGTGCTAGTTGGTAAAATATTAAGAAGGGATTCTACCATTTTGACAACATAGACCAAAAAGGCGTGGTAGGCAGGCATGAAACTGAAGTGTGCGAACTATGTTATTGATGGTACGTATAATTCGTTCAGCCTTTCCATTTTGGGAAGAAGTATAGGGACAAGAAAAACGAAAAACCATGCCTTGTTTAGAACAGAAATTGTGAAATGTCGAGTTATTAAATTCACGTCCATTATCACATTGGAATGATTTGATAGATTTTTTAAATTGTATTTTAATGAATTTTTAAAACTCGAGGAATTTTGTAAAAACTTCAGATTTGAATTTCAGTGGGTAAATCTAGACAAAATGTGAAAAATCATCCAAGAATACTAGATAGAATTTATGACTCAAAGAGCTAACAATCGGAGATGTCCACAAATCAACATGAACAATATCAAAGGGAGAAAAAGTAACACTGTTTGATGACATAAATGAAAGACGAGTATGTTTGCCTAGTGACAAGAAAAACAGTGGTGGGCAATTTTTCCATTATTACATTGAATACGCTTAGAAGTCCTAAGAAAAGTAAAAACTGGGTCTCCGGGGTGTCCGAGTCTGTTGTGCCAAGTTGAGGGAGAGATCGCCACAAGGAATAGAGGTGCTTGCGGTCTGACAGCGGAAGATTGAGTGAATGGGTAGAGGTCTCCCACACTATTGCAGCGTGTAAGAATTTTCCCCGTATTGAGTTCCTTCACAGAAAAACCAAAAGGGTCAAATTTGACAGACACAGAATTATTGCTAGTGAATTTTCTAATGGAGATTAAATTTTTAATGATGTTAGGCGTGTCTAGGACATGGTTTAGGGAGAAGGGAGGATGTGGATGTTTGGTATGTGTTTTACCGTAATCTTCAATTGAAATGCGATGACCATTGCCGACAGTAATAAATTGAGGACACTTTAACCGACGTAGTGGAGATAGGTTACCTGAAGACCGGGTGAGGTCAGATGTGGCTCCAGTGTCCATGTACCAATTGTCGTCGGGTTGTTGAAGGTTCACGGTGGTGTAGGCCTGGCCCAAACCAGTCGGGGCCAGCTGGCCGGGTCTTCGCTAGAATGACCGGGTGGGCTGCTTCGCTCGCCGGTGGGCTCGCTCGGTGGGCGGGCAGGCCCAAAAGGCGATCGACCAAGGCTGCTGGAACTAAGCCCTTGCGGTCGGGTATGGACTTGCGGCGAGCGAGGCCCGATTCGTTGGGTTTGGCCATTCGGCCGCCGGCCCGGCCCCACCGGAAATTCGCGCAGCCGCCGCCGCCGACCGGTTGCGTTGGCCCTTGCCGCGGCCCTTGCCTTTGTTATTGCGACCTCTGTCGCCACGACCTCCGCTGCTCTGCCGCTGCTGGACATGCGGTGGCGGCGGTGTGGTGTTGATTGCCGGTTGTGCCATCCCGTCAACGACTAACGCCTTTTGATTATGTTCCTCTTGTTTGGCACGTCGAGTTTCTTCCAACAATAATTGTGACCGTGCCTTGGTGAAACTTGGTAGTGGGTCGGCCTGTTGAATCATTGTTGCAAGTGTATCGTATTCACCTTTCAGTAAACCCGCAACTAATTGGAGTACCATCTTGGTTTCAGAAACAGAATTCCCGACGTTGGATAATTGGTCGACTATGAGTTTCGATTATTTGCAATATTCGGACATGTTGAAATTCTCGAGACGCGTATTGTTGAATTGCTCATCCAAATACATTGCCCGAGTATTTTTATTACCTTGAAAATTTTCTTCCAACCGCACCCAAAGGTCACGTGCCGTTGCACCTGTTTTCATGATGGTACACAACAAGTCTTTGGAGATTGTGTCGTATATCCATTGTTTGACGATGGTGTCAAAGCAGCGCCATGTTGGTTCGGCAATATCAGTGGGACGAGGAACGGAGTCATCAATGTGGTCGAGCACGTTGTATGCATAGGCATGAATAAAAAATAGTTCTGTCCACATAGAATATTGACAATCTTCTTGGTCAAGAATTATAAGGATATAATTCTTGATATTTGTAACGGCAAAAATCGGGTGAAAAGAAGACGATGAACGTTGAAAAGGGTTGTCAAAAGTGCCAGTGGAGGAACCAAAATTTGTGGGGGAAGACATGGTGGTTGTTTCGACCGAGGGAAGGGAAACGAAAATTTATGTGTAAAATTTTCTGGTTTCGACCGAGGTAGAGAAGAGTGGGGTTTAGGTTTTAGGCTTTAGGCTTTGATACCATGAAAGATAGAATAATTTTCCTTGAAAATTCCTTTCATTATTCACAATATATATAATTGTACAAAGGTTGATTCCTAATATGGTACGAATCCTAGCTTACCTTACAAAGGTTGATTCCAAATATAATTAGAATCCTAAGTTACCTTAAATATAAATCTATCATAATTATAAAATATACAGCGAATATTCGGAGAATATTCGCTAATACTAACACACACTCCCTTGGCACAAATACAAACCCAAGATATACCACTACAATGAGCTAACATAGAATCATATTCTTCACATCAGCCTAGCTAAATACATTCATGGATAGGATCACACCTCATTATTCTTTCCAAAATGTAACTTAACAGTAGAAATACCTACAGAAGGAAAAGAGAGTGCATTGCCCCCTCGAGCACAAGGCCACAGGCTATATAAAAGTTAGTACATACTAAAACTACACTTGAATGTCTCAGGTCATTTCTCCAATAAGACTGTTCTACCACTTGACATGTTCGACGATAGGCACATCTCCATGACAATCTCCACAACAATGCCATGTTGTCAACAAACATAGGATGAAACAACTAAGGGAAAATAGTTCTGAAGCTTTGTTCAATATACACAGAAATAAAACTATGAATGCTACACACTAAAGAAACGCGGGCCCAGCAAAGGATAGGCAATCAATGAACAGACCATTTCAGTGTTAATATCTACTGTTAAATTCTTTTTGCATAATCTAAAGGGCATTTAGGAGCCGAAGATCTATGATGAACTTTGTTGTCTCAGCAACCATGAAACACTTGAGTCCCTCATTCTTTTAGATTCTCAGGAGTCACATATCTTCAAACACAAAAAGCGGACAATTCGCATGTGTTCAAAAAATATATTTCCTCCCCCTCCCCTCTCTCTCTCTCTCTTTAATTTGGGGGAAGATATTCAAAGATATAAGACTTTGTAACTTTTGCAAGATGTGCCAACCATCTTCAATGCAAGCAACACCAACTACGAACATTAATGGACATTTAAAGGTATCAAAAGATGCATTCAAGTCTGTGTGGACAAACTAAATTCTCGGTAGCTCATCAACACTCTGACAAACTGTGTGCATGAAGCATCTCTACATTAACGACTCACCATCCAGAGTAGTATCAACCATGAAGATGATTGATTACCCGCAATATATAACCTGGTCTATATGTGGCGGAATTTGCTTAATCGCGGTTCCTAGCTCTTGTTCAATTCTATACCTGTCAGAAGATTTAATATCATTAAAAATAGCAAAACAAAACAAAAAGTGCAAACCAAATGACCTATTATAAGAGATGAACTACTTTATACTTACAGATTGAAGCGATCCTCAAAAGTAATTAGGTTGACAGCTAAACCAAGGTGGCCAAATCTCCCAGACCGCCCAACCTGCACAAAAAGTAAATATGAAAAATATAATAGTACAAATAGATAGACAATTCACTTGAAAGATCTGTATGGCGTACCCTGTGTAAATATATTTCTGAGTTCTTTGGGAAATCAAAGTTGATAACAACATTGACTGCTTGAATGTCTATCCCTCTAGTAAACAAATCTAAGCTCAACATGAAGCTAAGTTACTTGATCAATCTACCAGACATTAAACATTAATAATAAGCAGAATGTGCAATTCATTATCATCATGCAATTGGTAAAACAGATCTGTGGCCAACATGAAAGTGACCGAAGTTACTTAATCAATATAAGAGACATATTAAAAGTGACATAATAAGAGAATGACAATTACTTATCACCGTACAAGAGCAGGACTTGGAGAAACGTTTTTTCTTTAGGCAAGTAAAAGGACTGTGGGGTGGGGGTGGGGGTGGAGGTGGGGGTGGGGGTGGATTAAATTTAGTGTGGATCATGAGTATGAAGGCAAGATCTATATCTAAAAAATAGGCAACAATGCCATGATCATCATGCAATAGTAATATTCAAATAGATGCTACACTAGGTCGGATTTAAAATCACTTAGTATACGATGGACACATTTGAATTGAAGTTGAAAAAGAATATCTAAAATTGAAAAAGAGTTTGATGGTGCTTGAGTGGGTACAGAGTTTTAAGCAAGAAAAAAAGGTTTTTGGCACATACCAAAAGTACCCCTTAACTCTCGTGGTCTTAAGCATGCCATGACATTTCTATGGCTATAAGAGTATGCCATTAAGGCTAAAATGGGAGATTTAAAGTTAAGGATTCTCCAAATATGGAAAGGTGTCAATCTTTTTGGAACAGGCTAAAATGTAAAGAGTGCCGTATAAAATGAAACAACGGAAGTAATAACAATCAACATTTGCAAACATGCTAAACTATTATTTATACTCCGACGGACCCCCACGCACAGAAAGAACAAAAGAAAGAGAGATCAATACTATGAACAAAGCGGGCACAAGTTCCAAGCTGAAAACAGAATCAATTCCTGTCAATAATTATAAATTAATGTCATCAAATAATTTCATCCATATCACCATATGGGAAATTAGGATGCTGCTATATATAGAACCATAAACTGCAGATATATAAATATTAATGATTCCCAAATTTTTTGCAGTCACAACCAAATGACTTCCATGCAGGGATCATTATCATCAAATTTCTCTTGATATTTGACTACAAGAAAGCATATTCTTTAAGACAAGGATGAACCGGTAAATATGCTTAGACGGACAACAGAATTGATCTTTAATGGTAATATTTGCAATTAGACACATCAACCACAATCATAGGAGCAATTTCAACAATTAACTTCAATGACCACCTACTACGGACTCAGCACTTACAACAAGAAAGACCGGCAAGTACGAGTACTAGCAGTCCGAAGTAGATGAAGTTATCATACCAGTACAGACAAGGTTCCTGCAGGCACCATTGCGGAAGTCATGAAAAACCCTGTTCCTATGATCTTGGAGCATCTTTGCATGGATATAGAAGCACGAATAACCCAGCTCCGTGATCTTCTTGGCAAGAAGTTCTACACGATTTACAGAGTTGCAAAAAATTATTGATTGGTTTATTTGAAGCTGCAAAAACAGAAAAAGAATGTTAGTATTATGAATTGCAGTAAGTTCTCAGAGCACCATTAATAGTTTGGTAAAGGACCAACCTTAGAGAACAGAGTGTTAAGACAGTGAAGCTTCTGTCTTTCTTCAACAAAAGCATAAAACTGGGTAATACCCTTGAGTGTAAGTTCGTCCATAAGGTTGATAACATAAGGCTTCTGCAAGTATCTATCTTTGAAGTCCTTGACTGTAACAGGGAATGTAGCAGAAAACATTAGTATCTGACGATTTGCAGGCATGAAGCGGATCAGCTGCTCAATGGAAGGTAGGAACTCCGGTGATAGAAGCTTATCAGCCTGAAGGACATAAGTAAGAAAATCATTTTACATTCAAAATTATTATGCACGAAGGGAATAATTCTGCATTGATTCTTGACTTTCTAGGTTCCAAATGAGAGTCATAACTACACTAGCTTAAAACATTGCTCGCGTATTCTTCTTCATATCAGAAATAAATGTTATGAACAGATCAAAAATATTATGTTCATTAGACTTTCTTAATATTGCACATGAGGAGAACCCTGTATTCAACAAGGTTTGTGAAGAATTGACAACATCTGGCAATCACAGAAGGAAAAAGGAAAAGAAAAGAAGAATTACCTCATCCATGGCAAGCATGGAGCAATCTTTCAAAACACACAGTCCTTTACTTGTAAGGTCAAGTATTCTTCCAGGTGTTCCAACAAGCAAATGCACAGGCTGATATAGTCTCATTATGTCGTCTTTTAAGCTGGTCCCCCCGGTGGAAACCATGACTTGAATTTTTAAGTGCTTCGCGAGTTCTTTGCAAACTTGAGATGTTTGAAGAGCCAATTCTCGAGTTGGGACAAGGATAACAGCTGAATATGGAGGCACCAACAGTAACTTAGTGAACCAATTTTAAGGATCCAACCTTAAGCTTACTCAACCAAATTGCTTATATATGAGCAAAATACTTTTTAAGAAGAAAAGGACAAGTGCTTTATTTTTTGCAGGAGGGAGCATAATCAATTTCTAGGACCAACATAAGACTACTTAAAGCGCAACGACACTCCACATGACCAAAATAACGTACCTTCTAACACAAGAAAATATTTGTACCAGTCTATGCATTACAAGAAACTTCCAGGAAAAAAAGGTAGTAACTTAATAACTTTCTGGTGTGCAATTTTGATATTAACGTAATCCATCATACTCATTTCCATAACTCATCAAACTTCCTTTCAGAACCTCTTGATGCCAATTAATTTACTCCACCACTTTACCTATTGAGCCAGGCTGCCAGTATCCTAGCATATGAGGCACTCAGCTCGCTGATAGTCTATCCCATCAAAAAAGGTTTTAGTACACATTATTAAAACACTCCCGTAAGAAGAAAAGACATGCCAAGAGTTCATGAGCTCATTCAGTGTACAACCAACAATACTTGGAAAGAGAGCGCAAAGATTTGAATTTTGCTTAAAAAGATGTTGAGCTTCCCGTCACTTAACTATATATGGCTCAAACTGAACTTCATAACCTAAACAAACACATTACAAGCTTGAGCATTCTTTTAAGTCATCGATAGACAACAACAAACCCAATGTAATCCCACAAGTGGGGTCTGGGGAGGATAGACGATGTAAAATGTATCACGTCACTTCTTTTATAGGTAACACATAGCAAGTTGGCTAAAATCAACTACAAGCAATTGCCTTCATGGTTTAGCAACCTAGAAAAAGACTGAATAACCTGTTGGAGCTGGTTAAATTGTACCAAGCACGTAAAAACTTCAGATTGCGATGCATGAAAACTTTGATTCTTTTCAAGGAAAAAAACTTTAATTCTTTTATTTCTGGAATACAATATTAATACTTTTCTCAAATTATTTTACAACTTGACCTTGAATTTAAGTTCAAAATATTTCTAAACCAAAGGGAAAAGCTTATACATGTTCTCTCATTACAAATCTTGTATGTTTTTGCAAACTATGAGTGTTCAACCATTATAATCCAAGTATCAATTTACTCCAAAGAATCTCTTTGCAAAAGATTTCTTGTTGGTGATTAAAGATATGCACACACAAAGTGGATGACAATCAAGCAGTTTGGGGATTTCAAGATGAATTAAGTAACTGGGTCATAGCCAAATCCATACTAATAGTGTATGCAGGGGGCAGGTTCGTCCATCAACAAGTAAAGTTAGGTTCATAACCCAATCCACCCAGTGTTATATCATGCATTGTTGGCATGTTCCCATTCTACTGAAATAGAAAAAAGTCTTTAAGAAATGGAAAAAACTAGATAACTAAAAAATACGTAAAACTTGGAAAAAGGTGCTCCAAGTCTCCAAACAAACTCTTAATTTTATTTTTTGACAAAGAAGTTTCTTCATTTCAAGAAACATAGACAATAGCCATTATACTTCTTATATCAGAATAGATTGCAGTGTGTCTGCAGAATAAAAGAGTTAACACATATTTCAAGTAACTAAAGAGACGATGACCCGGGAAGAAATAGCAGTTACTGTAATAAGCAGAGAGATAAGCAAAAAATGGCAGGCTAATATGCTTTTATCACATAGCTGCTTAAATGGAAGGTACTCATACCAATTTTTATCTTTTCAAGAGCAACAAAAATGCCTACCCGATGGGGCCTTGAATTTTAACATACATACAACAACATACCCAGTAAAATCCCACAACATGATTAGGATTTTAACGTACATACATGATTAGGATTTAATTCATCATTCAACTCAACCAATGGTTTGCAAGATTGCAACCCCTGAAAGGTATCATTTTTCAACATGTAGATATGTTGGTGGTTTGGTTTAAAGCTGCTACCGATATTGTCATATAGTTTCCCTAATGCTATATTGCAATTTCACTAGAAGGAAAAAGTGGATCTTCTTAAGGGGCCCAAATAAGTTCGGCCCGGACTCAGCTCATTCAGTAACTAAGCTATAAGCCAAGCTCATGCTCAAGCTTGACTAGTGATTGAATAAATAAGCAGATTCAAACTGCACTGTGTAGGCAATTTAGTTTGTTACAGTTTCAACCAGCAGAGAGCTCATAATATAACTGTTATTCAATTAAATAAGAACCTTGAATGACATTGTTGTCCTGATCAATCTTTTCTAATGCAGGAATGCAAAAGGCAGCAGTCTTCCCAGTTCCATTCTTGGCCCTAGCCAAAATATCACTTCCTGTTAGAGCAATTGGAATACTCTCCTCCTGGATTGGTGATGGTCTCTCAAACCCCTTTTCATAAATTCCCATAAGCAGTTCACGCTTTAGAAAATAGTCTTCAAAATCGTTTCCCTTAGTTGCTGTCACATCCTGCCAGGAACAATAACTAATGTAAGTGCAACACAGTGCAAGTAGAGAAGCAACAGTCTCCAGGCAGTTTGTGTATGTAGAACAATGAGTATGACTTCTATTCAACAATTAAAATCACTGCAGTGAGGAACCATAAAACACAACTAAGCTGACTTAAGATACTAAGGTATCATAGTGATAGGCACCAATGATGTTATGTTACGTAAACTTAGTGTTAAAAACATGTATTGTATTTTTTAAAAGTAGAACCATAAGACACAAAAATGACAAAATGCTCGTATCACAAAAGTAGCCTCAGATTCATTGAGCACTTGCATGAACAATGTGTTAAGGCCGCAATTATGAGCTAGATTCCTGATAGATAATATGATATCATTTCTATGCAAATGTAACATCGTAGATGGATGCTCAAATACAAACAACCCAAGGGCTGAAATTTTACAGACACAAACTATGTCAAAGTTTTCCATGAGAAAAATTGATGATGCCAGATGACAGATTATGAGATGCTTCTAGGCCAGATCAGATATGTCAATATGAAAATAACATCTGTTTTTTAAGGTGTGAAATCAACATGTCGTATGTGATACATAATGAAAAGTTCAAATAGATTGTGTTAGATAAGAAGAGAAAAGAACATGGCTGTCAAAAGAGTCATCTCAAAGAAAATAATCAAGATAAATTGAACAGCAAGAGCATAGAGATGACAATCGCCAATTTACCTCTGTCCTGTATCGACTATCAAGTGGTGGTATCTTCAAGCTAGCCTTCCAATCTTGTGAACTAAGTAACAGAAACGAAGAAAATGACTTGTTTCACAATCTCACAGAATCAGTCAAACTTATGAAACATAAAACTCAAAGTCACCCTACCTACTACTATCAACCAAAAATCTTAAACTTTGGGGGAGGAAAAGTTTTTCGTGATATAATCTATTTCATCTCTGAGTTAAGAATCAAAATCATCCATCCTATCCATTACCACCTGCCACATGTAAACTAAAGCTCCCTTCAAAGTGCAGACATTCCGTGGTCCCTGGCCTCAGAATGGCTCGCCACTAATGATTTGCTTCTAACAACATGACTGAAAAGCGCTCTTCCCGCAAACATTTATGTTGTCTGCAAACATCACAATGAGATCCACAACCATCACTTTCACATTGTCCAATCGCTATGTTGTAAAGGAAAGTGTGGTATCCCTAAGATGCTATTGTCCCATCGCTTCATTGTAAGGGAAGTCTACTATCCCCAGTTTTTTTTCTTGTTCGGAGTATCCCATTGTGTTTTTTTAGGAGAAAGGTAATTGTATTATAAAGCTAGCACTAAGGAAGTGTTGTAGTAATTACAAGTAAGCAAAAGACCAAAGAAAAATCCCTTTTCAATCTTACAAGAATTCTAAGAGGCTAGGTATCGATTCTGCTTCATTTGCAAATTCTCCTTTACACCAAGAAGAAAGCAAAGGAGTTAGTTTTGACTTCAAAACATCTATTGTTCATTAACTTCCTTTCCATTCAAACAGTCCACAATATGCATGTTGGGATTGTGTTCCACCAGTGTCCTCTTGCTCTCCGTCTACCTATGTTCCAACAGTTAAATAATTACGCGGTAAAAAGTATCTCGTTGTTTTTAAGAGCGAAAGGCGCAAAAAAATGACTAGGTCCATGGGGTAGAAGCGAAAAGCGTGAAATGAAGTGCATGCTCTCTGAACAACTTGCAAAAACTAAAGTACCAAACATCTATAAATTTAATATTATAATAATCAAATTGCAATTAAAACATACAATATGACAATATTAATCCAACTCATCAAATAGAGATCCAAAGAACCAATGGCTTCTCACTGGGATCACTTGCGCAACAATGTTTGAAGCACACTTCTTTAAAGTGCATGACTTCACCCATGAAGCGATAACCCTTGGCTTCACATCGCTCATTGCTTAATAACACTTAGTATCACCGTGATACTAGGACATGTTGGTCTTAGAATTAGGGATATGGAGGACTGAAGCATTGTGAAGGCCTCTTGTTTCTATTCCATATAAGCCAATCGGTGTACAAGGACTTCTCAAGATCAAGCGAAACCAACACACTTCTTCTAGGAGACAGAAGGAGATAACAATTCATTAGGTCTACAAGGATACAAGACGGTGGCACACTTTTCGGACAAAGGTTCTAGAGAAACCTAAAAAGACATAGATACAAAATAAGTTACTCACTCTGTCCCAATTTATGAGACACTCTTTCCTTCTTGATAAAAAAAAATGTGACACTCTTTCCTTTTTGGTCAGTCCAAAAAAGAATGACACATTTCTATATTTAGTAACAACTAACAACTTAACTTAAACTTCCAATTATACCATTAATGAGAGGATTCATAGCTGCACAAATATCTATGGCGTGTTCTAGACCATGAGTATCAAAAGACTTTTGCCATTCTTAAACTCTGTACCCAGTCAAAAACCATCACATAAATTGGGACAGAGGGAGTATAAATTTTGACGGAACTATTTTACAAACAGAACATCATACAATCAAAACAAGACATGTGGAAGTGGAGAGGTGGGAGAGGAGGGTCTTTCTTGCTGAGGTTTTTCTACCATAGTTTACTGAATAGAGAGGATTTAGTTTGTCCACATCTATTAGTATGGATTTGACGAGCACCTAAAAAAGTATGCTTCTTGCATGGATGGAAACAAAAGGGGGAGACGATCCTAACTGCTGAAAATTTTAGGAAAGGAAGATAACAAATGTCTATTGATGCTTCATGTGCAAACAGTCAAGAGAAGATGTGAACCATTTACCAGTGCATTACCAGGTTGCAAGCTGGTTGTGATGGACTGTATTGAATCTATTTTGGAATATAATAGGAGTAGTCAATGTTGGGTACAGTGAAAAACCTGATTCATAGTTGGGCCTTCAGAGGGAGGTGAAGGGGATGCGAAGCATGGGATATAGCTCCTCTTACCTTGATGTGGGTACTCTAGAGGAAAATAAACAAGATAGCATTTGAAAGGGTGGAATACGAGTTTGCAAAGTTGAAGATGTGTCTTTATTTTTGGTCAATTGTTTGTGCACCTACAAGGCTCTTGTAAATTTAGATAGTTGGGCGTCCTTCGTAGAGAATCATACTTTTGTATCGTTTTCTAATTTTTCTTCCTCTTGTATACTGGGCCAATTGATACTTTCCAACCCCAAAAAAAGGAGTAGGTCATCCTTAATATATGGCCAACTAATGCACTTCGTTTAGGAAATTAGCATTGTCAATATCTTAACCACCTCTTCTTCAATTAGACTTGCACCCATCAGATAACAAGGCACCCATTCATGCTAGAATTAAGTCGAGACTAGTCAACAAGCTAAGCTAGCGTGGGATATGAAATGTGGTTACAATTTATCTCAACATGAAAATGAAGTTCTCAAGCCCAACTAAATTCCATTTTGAACCTACTTTAATGGAGCTCAAAGGTGAGCCTTACCATAAGCTTACAGACAGCATAACTAAATCTTGAACCCACTCTAATGGAGCTTGAAAGTGAGCCCTCATTCTTAGTTATTACTCAACAAACTAAAGTGAATGTTGGTAGAGGTCAAGACATATATATCGACATCTTGGAAAAGCAGTTTAAGGCCCTAAACATTCCGCTACTATTTTGATACCTGGTAAATTTTCTGTCCTGCTGCAAGATTCCTACAGGCTACTTTCTGATAAATTTTACTCCCTCTGTCCCAATTTATATGACACACTTTCCTTTTTAGTCACAATTTATATGACACACTTTCCTTTTTAGTCAGTCCCAAAAAGAATGACACCTTTCCTTATTTGGCAACAATTTAACTTTAAAATTTACCTTTTACTCTTAATGAGATGATCTATAACTACACAAACATATTTGACTTGTTTTAGACCACAAGATTAAAAAATATTTCATTATTTCTTAAACTTCGTGCCAAGTCAAAGACCTTCATATAAAATGGGACGGAGTGAGTATACAAAAAAGGATTCCTACGAACGATTCAAACTAATTTAAAGCCGTGAGGATTTAGCAAAAGAAGTCTATCCTTTATGAAACATGAACACCCACTAAAATGCCAATTCAACTATCCATTGATAATCAATTCTAACTTGACATATGCAATCTAATTATTACTATTTCTCTACCAACAAAGAGTCCACACTATTTCAGCTAAACTTTATACTCGTCCCACAACTTCCAATATGAGCAATGTATACAACACGAACAGAACACACATAAAAGAAAAGAAAAAAAACAACTATGCCTCAATCCCAAACTAGTTGTGGTGGTGTACCCTTCTATCTATATACTCCATTTAGAATTGTCTCAATCCAATATTCCATAAATTAAGTTAGAGTTAATTGTCAAAAATACACCTGAACTATAACTTCGCGAATTTCACACCCCAACTATCAACTATTCCCTTTTTCTACCTGAACTATCAACCATCTATGTATTAAAACACACTTCAATGCTGACTAGGCCAACTATCATTTATTCCCTCTTTCTACCTGAACGATCATCATATATGTATTAAAACACACTTCGAAGCTGAATAGGTCAACTATCAATTGTTCACTTTTCCTACATGAACTATCACCATCTACCATTTATGTATTAAGTTTAAAACACACCTCGAAGCTGATTAGGCCAACTATCAGTCATCATCTACCTTTTGTGTATTAAAACACAATTCGAAGCTGATTAAACCAACTATCAATTATTTCCCTTTTCCTACCTAAACTATCACCATCTACCATCTATGTATCAGTTGTTCCTTTTTCTACCTGAACTATTCAACTAGGTATGTTTTACTGCACAAAAGAGAAGTACAAAAAAAAAACTAAAGAAACGCTACCTTCCGTCAACTGTTTCGGATTGCACAGTCTTTTCAACCTCATCAACAGAAGAATCCGACGATAACTCGTTCCTTCTCATCCGCTGCTGTGTTTGCTGGTTCTGAAATTGCTGTTGTTGCGGCACTGAACTACTTCTCTGCATATATTGCTGCTGTTGATTTCTTTGTTGAAAATTAGGGTTAGCATTAGGATGCATGCTGCCGCCGCCACCGCCACGTCCACCACCCATCCAAGGCGGCGGATATCTTGATCTCGAATTCATTACCAGTATTGTTATCTAGAAAGTTCTCAAATCCAAAATCCTAATAAAAAGATTGACTAATTAGAGAGGAAAAGACAGTACAGAAGAAATGTTTAAATGTGCGTAACCGCCGACGGCCGGAGGGAGAAGGAAAATGGCAACCGGAAACTGACTAAATTACACCAAAAATTAGATTGGGAAAAGTTTGTTAGGCAACAGTCGATGGCTTTTTTTTTTATTTTTTCACTTCCATTCTTAACACTAGAGGCGGACTAACGTGGAAGTATGGGGTGCACGTGCAGCTGTAAAAATTATATTTCATTACGTACTCTAAAACACAAAAGCTAATTTGGTACATTATTCTAAAGCGTGTCTTAATCTTTCTACATCAAGTGTGATGACTTGTTCGAACCTTCATCGTCTCATTCTTCTTGTCACTTTTTCAAAAAAAGATGCATATAAAACGCATTGATACCGAGTTTCAAACCGGGGACCTCAAATTAATTAGGACGATCAAACTACCAGTGAGATGTGTTAATTTTTTTCCGTTTAATTTATATTTATCAAAATACATTTTATTTTTATGTGCATAACAATATATTGTTGAAAAAGTAGTCACTACTTTGACTAACATACATTCTGACTCTGATAATGTCTCCTATCCGCCTCTGGTTGACAATAGCAGCAGCTTCAATCAACAATGTTGCATAAAGTCATAATTAATTCTTTCTTCCATATATTACATCAAAGTGGAATTTTTGAGGTATGATTTCTAAGACTAGTTTTGAGCACATGATTCTCATATACTTTTAGGTTAAAAATATATATTTTCAGGTGTTTCTAGAATTTAACCCTAAGTTTCCAAATCACCTCAATTAAGATTTGACTTAGTGATACTGATCAGCAGTTAACTACATGATGCCACTTGCTTACTTCCATAAAACAAACTTGTCTGCTTTTAATGCACCAGCAAAATACGAATAGTTGTAGGCTTGTAGCTGTTATAATTATTCACATAAAACAGCCTAACAATATTGAGATGAGCTACAAACTTATATAACAAAACAGTTACTTGGAAAATCAAATCCTTAGCAAGAAAGTAACTGTTTTCATTTCAAAAATCATGACAAATCTCCAAGTCGGATGCACCAATATTGTTAACATTTTAACTGAAGTATATGTACAGGTTCTGAAAACCGTTATTGTTAACATTATTGAGTGGTAGAGTTTTTTTAATCCAAAGATGAGAAGCCAAAGTGTACATAAAACTGATTAGCAAAATGTTAGTGGATTTTATATGGACTTGGACAAATAAAAAAAGTAATAAGCAAAATGTTATATTTTAAAATCCAAAAGATTAGGAAAATAATTAAATTATGATTTTTAATTTCGTTTTTCCAATTTTATCATTATAGGATTATATCTATTTTAAAGTAAGATATAAAATGTCATAAAATACATTTTTATACGTTAATCTATTATTTGTATAATATTCATTATTTACAAGGTAGTTAGAATATTATAGAGGTAATAGTCGAAAAGTCATTAAAGATGCATGTTCAACTAAAAAAAAATTTAACCCAAAAATTTTAAACAATTCAACTGTTAAGCTCCATACGGAGAAACAACCAAGAATACAAGACCTTTGAAAATAAATGGGTAAGAATAATAGAGTGATAATATTATTTTCCTCAATGATATTCTTCTATAAATGAGGTAAATATACAATAAGTAGAGTCACGTCTTAGGCTATAATTAGGCTACTAATAACTACTAATAGGATATGATTAGGCTAATTATATGTCATCTAATCTATCTACTTAAATGCTAATTTACATACCATTTACCTTCTAAAATCAATTATAATAATTACTAATTATAATAAATTATTAATTATTCTATCATTCCCCCGCAGTCGAAGCGGGAGGCAGGCGTATGTTGAGATTGTCCCGAAAGTCTTCAAATAATACCAACGGAAGACCTTTAGTAAAAATATCTACAATCTGATAGCATGACGGGACATGTAAAACACGCACTTGTCCACGTGAGACCTTTTCACGAACAAAGTGGATATCCAGCTCAATATGTTTAGTGCATTGGTGATTGACCGAATTTTCAGAGAGGTAGATGGCACTAACATTATCACAGTACACCAATGTGGCCTTCGGAATTGGGCAGTGGAGTTCGAGAAGAAGATTCTGAAGCCAACACGATTCATACACAACTTTGGCAACACCTCGGTATTCTGTTTCGGCACTGGATCTGGATAATGTTGCTTGCCGTTTTGAGGACCAAGATAACAAGTTATCACCAAGAAATACACCATAACCAGAAGTGGAGCGTCTGGTGTCCGAACATCCTCCCCAGTCGGCATCCGTATAAGCTACAAGTGTGGATGTCGACGATGGATATAGATACAGGCCATACTCGAGAGTACCCTGAATGTAACGCACAATGCGTTTGAGAGCATGCGTATGATCATTCATCGGATTATGCATGAAAAGGCACACATGTTGCACAGCATAAGAAATATCCGATCTGGTGAATGTCAGATACTGCAAGGTCCCTTCCAAGCTGTGGTAGAGCGTTGGATCGACAAATGATTTGCCAGAGGACTCAATTTGGATTTAGTGTCCATTGGAGTTGCCGAAGGTTTACAGGGCATTGGTTTGCCGCGGCTGGGCCACTTTTTCGGGGCCCAAATTACCGAAAATATGTTGGTCCGTCGAAACAGTGGGCTCAATCTGAGACAAAAAATGTTGGGATAAATACGAGGGCATGCTATCATCTAGAAAATCATAGGTAGGGGTACAGACTCATGCATTTTAGTAAATGGGAAATTTGTTTCATCAAAGATAACATGATGACTCACTATTATTTTATTGGAGGAAAGGTCGTAACATTTGTAACCTCAATGATTAGATGGATATCCCAAAAAAATGCAAGGAGTGGACTGGGGTTGAAGTTTGGTGATTGTGGTGGATGGAAAAAGAGGATAACATAAGCACCCAAATACCCGTAAATGAGAATAAGATGGATCTCTTAAGTATAAGATTTTTTTGTTGGAGCTTGATAGGACAAGTTTTTGTGGGGAAGTATGTTAAAAATATAGGTAGCTATTTGTAGTGCATGATGCCAAAAAGATGGTGGTAGTGAGGCATGGGCAATAGATGTTCAATGTTATTGATGGTTCGGATTTTTCGTTCCGACTTCCCATTTTGAGAGGAAGTATGTGGACAGGAAAAATGAAAAGTTAAACCATTAGAATTGTAAAAATCTCAAAAACGCCCATTATCAAACTCCCTATCATTATCACATTAAATATTTTTAATATCCCATTCAAAATGATTTCGGATGAATGCTCTAAAAGTTAGAAATGTGGAAAAGACTTGTGATTTCTTAGCCAAAAAATGTCCACAAAAACTTAGAGTAATCATTTAGTAAAAGCAAATAATATCTATGGCCCGAAGAGCTCAAAACGGGTGATGTCCAAATATCACAATAGATAATATCAAACGGCATAAGTGTGCATGAATTAGATGAAACAAATGTCACTTGAACATGTTTTCCAAGTGGACATGACCGGCACAAACTTGAATTACGTGTTGGAGTACATGAAATAATATTATTTCGTTTGAGAGAGGCTAAAACATGTGCCCCTGTATGACCCAAACGTTTATACCATAATGAAGGTGCGAGAGCTGCAAAAGTGGATGGTGACTTGGTTCGTTGATTGGATGTGGTAATTGGATATAGCTCATCGTGACTATCACATCTCATTAGAAGCATCATGTCTGAAAATCCTTCACGGAAAATCCAAAAGGGTATAAAATAACAAATACCCAATTATCAGTAGTAAACTTTCTAACTAAAACCAAGTTTTTCATTAATTGTGGAGCATGAAGGACATTCTTTAAAATTAAGGGTGGGTTTGGTGGAGCCAATTTGGTAGAACCATAACCACAAATTGGAATAGAATGACCATTACTGACAATTATACCATTATTTTTGCTCAAATTAAAATAGGATGAGATGTTACTTTGGGAGAACGTCATATGAGACGCGCTCCGATGTCCATGTACCAATTTGCGTCCAGCGGATTAAGTCCGAGAGTGTGCATGACAGACTCGATATCCGCTGAGCTGGCCATTGCCGAATGGGCCTCCTGCCACTGGTTCGGCAGTGGCCATAGCTGCTTGGTCCTCCATTATTTCGTGGCCCAAAGGAGAAGGCCCATAGCCTTGTTGTTGACTGCCAATGGCCTGGCCAGCTCTTGGACTGGGCCTGGCCAGCTCTTGGACTGGGCCTGGCCAGTTACCCGATGGGACTGGGCATGGTGGCACAACTCAAGGCCACTGCCAAGCCCACTGGGTTGGGTCGCCACCTATTATTGTTGAGGCTGCTACTGCTGGCCGCCGGTCCCGCTGCTCCTGCCGCCGTGTCCTCCGCCATCGGAATTTCGGTTGCCGCCATTTTTGCCATTTTGCTTATTCCCACTCCGATTTTTACCACTGTAAAGTCCTTTTTGTCTCCGATTTTGTTATATAGGCTCAAAATTGGTTGTGGTGGAAATCATGGCAGAATTTGAGACGGTTGCGGCCTTTTTGACGAAACTCGCCTCTTCAAGAATAAGCATAGAACGGGCTTGATAAAAAGTGGTAGAGGATTGCTTTGTCGGATGAGCGTTCCCACGCCACTATACGCGTCGGTAAGGCCTGCAACCAATTGTAGAACTAATCGATTGTTGGAAATCGGCGAACCAACATTTTTGAGTTGATCCGGCAAGACTTTGAGGCGTTGACAATACGCCGACGCATTCGGAAAATCTGTCATACCTGTGGTGGAGAATTCTTGCTCCAACGTGACAGCTCGGGAATTTTTGTTGTCTTGAAAAATATCCCGCAAGCGATTCCAGGCCTCCATTGCCGTAGAATCGGGTTCTATTATTGTGTGCAACAAATCACTAGAGATAGTTGCATAAATCCATGAGAGAACTATGGCATTAAGGGTTTCCCAAAGTTCTTTTTCATCATCGGTTTTTAACTCCTTTGCTTTGCCATTTTCCTGTGGGATTATGTGATGAATAATCCGGTGGGAACGGCGACAGATTTAAAGAGCTCTACCCAAGTTGCATAGTGAACATTTTCCATCTCAAGAGTGACGGAAATATGTGTTTTGATGTTAGAAACGGTAAGGGCGGGATGAAATGTGGATTTGGAGTCAGACATTGTTGACCGGAAAATGAAGAACAATAATGGAAAAATAAAATTTTAAAAAATAATGAAGAAAGAGTGGTGGTCGACCGGTTGTGGTGGAGGAAGGGGGGGCGAATTTTGGAGTAAGGATAGGATTTCCCCCCTAATCTTCTGATACCATGTAAGAATAATAGAGTGATAACTGGCCTTATATATTAATCTTCTATTTCAGGGAGCTTCCAAGAGATTAGGAATCCATAAAACATCCAATTAGGGTAGAACTCTATGTTGTTTACAATGGTGCAGAAAACGGAAATAAGTAACCGCTAAGTATTACAACAAACTGAAATTACAATAAATTTGAACAAGAAACTGGAATAGTTTTTGGTATGCTGAGTCGAGTGATGACATTGTCTTTAAGACAAGATTGCCCCGTATGTATCCTTTCTACGTCCTGGACAATTGTCTCCCAAGATAAAACAGCAAATGAACAAATGAGCAAAGGAAACTCAAGTGTTACCTTGAAGAATTTTGAGTAATGAAATGATGCTGGAAGGTAGTAGGAAGACTGATTTCGTTTATATGTTTCTGTGTGTCTCAACAATTGTGCAAAGGTTCCTTTATATAGTTCAAGGAGAGGACCTACCAACTGCCCACATAATTGTTGTTACTGGCCAAGTAATGGCAATTATGGAGGTAGTAATTCACCATAATAAATGGTGAATTGATGTGCAACGGATTGGCCTTTAGGGAGAGTAATTCAGCCAAAATAAATGGCTGAATTGAATGCAAATTAAGGCTGGTTGACATTCCAATAACTAACAGAAAGTTCTCTGCCCAATTTTGACTTACTTGAAACTTCAGGGACCCGCGACCCGAGACCGGACCGGACGGGCGGCGCGCGTGTGGGCTTATCCTCGAACCGAAACACATCTAGGTCCTCCCTCCTTTAAACACATAGGATACCCCTTGGGGTCCCAAACCTCAAACTAACTTTGAGACTTATAAACTAAACAAATCTTTCTTCCCCCACCGATGAGGGAGAATTGGTCTAAATACCACACTTTTCCACGCTTCAAACACCTCACTTCGTGGACCAATATCTCTTTCATTTCTCAACGAAATTTGACGATCCTTGGCCCTACGGTCATCTACTTACTTAGTAGATTATGCACGTGTGAAGAACCGGATTCTCCAACATGCGGAACACTAGTTTTTAAGCCATTAAAGTTGGTTGGACGCAACTCCCGTCAAAGGCAAATTTCCAACACTCTTAGGGTCCATAAGACATCCAATTTGGTGGGAGATGCACTAAAGGGTGTCTCCTAGCTCAATTGATTATGGGAAAGCTTTGATTTTTTTTTTTGGGACATTCATTTTATCTCGTGTATTCATGTAGCTGCTTATTTTCTGTCTACATCAACTTCTGAAAACAGTATAATACATGAATTGTGTTTTGACAGGAATATTACATGTGAAAAGCTATGGCTTCACACAAACATATCAAGATGTCTCATACTGCTGAAAAAATCAAAGGCAATGATGACCTTTTAACAAACATTTTACTGCTCCTCCCAATAAGACCTCTGTTCAGTTTCAAGCTTGTTTCCAAACAGTGGTTGTCTCTCATCTCCGATCCCCGTTTTTCTTCCATCTGGAAGCCTGAATTGTCCCGAGTGCACTCATTCGGGAGTCATCATATGGTTTCGATGACCTCTCTGACCCTTGTTACATTCCCCTCAAAGATAAAACAAACTTTAAGGCTACTCTTAGATTCTTGAAATTTTAAATTCCTGCGGTGGTTTAATTCTTTGTCGCAATAACATCCATGACAAGTACATTGTGTGTAACCCAACTACAAAGGAATTCAATACTCTTCGAAGTCCAAGTTTAAAGTCACTAAACATGAGTTTGGCCTTCGATCATTCAAAATCACCTCATTACAAAGTTATAAGTATTGGGTGTGGTCTCCCTATTGAGATATACTCTTCAGATACCAACTCCTGGAGCTGATCTCGATCCGAGTTTCCAGAACCATTTAGAAACTATTTGCGACATGGTAAGGGAGTTTTCTTCAATGGAGCTATCTTTTGGATGTTTAGATGGTTAAATAGCTTTTGATATTTTGATATTGATAGGAAAATTATCCACTCTTATCCAATGCCAAAAATGGGTAGTATATACTACTTTGGATGCGTCCACGGGAATTTACATTTGGTTGGCTATTCAGTTAGTGATTGTCATCATATTGACGTCTTTGAATTGGGAAATGACTACCCCTCTTGGCGCCTAAAGTGTCGCCGATGTGAACTAGATATTTACATCCCCAGGAGAGTATTCTTATATTGAATTTTACTTTACCGTGCTTTCTCTTATAGCAAGAGAAGGTATTCAGCAACCATATTTAGACCAAAACGGGCCAGGCAAAGTTGAGTTATTCAGGATACTAGTTAGGACACGTGGGAAGTTGTCGTTTCCTTCAGTTAATCATTTTATTGAGAATCCATTCTGGATAGGAAACAAGCTGAGTAACATAGGTCAGTAGTTATATAGGGAATGTGTCTTCCTTCACTCTTCATTCTTCTACTGAATGCAGCAATTATGTACTCTGAATCATCCAGGGGTCCTGTCTGTTTTACTACTTTATCTAGATATTTTTCGTTGGCGATTATAGTTGATGAACTGATGATACCGATGAACAATAACTGTGATATGTATGAATGTTTCTGCTTATTCATCGAAACAGATTCTATTTTCTGCTAGGTGATATTTATCAGAACACATCAAAAAGCGCTGTCTGTACTATTAATTTTCTGAACATTAAAACTCCTAGCTGTAAAATTAATTTTTGTGCCTGATAAAACTAATTGCTGTTGTCCAGTAGCTAGCTGAATTGATGTAACTGAAGCTTGCTTCTCAACTGCTCAGTTTGGTGCTTGTTTCCAGTTGCTTACTACTTTTGCAGGTTGCAAAACACGCTGCCCAGAATTTTCAGCAGCTTGAACATCACCTGTAGTAATTAGTTTCTGCCTTGAATCAACTCGCAATGCATCGACCCCAACTGTTAGTGTTACCCCTGCTTTATTAACTGCATTAAAAGCCACATCTATACCAACCAGGGGTGGAGCTAGGTAGGGTTGAGGGGGTTCATCCGAACTTTTACATTATATATACAAGGTTAAAATTATTTTTTATGTATATATAGTAGATGTTGAGCTTCTTTGGCTTCTTCGTGTATTTACTTTTCATATTTTTTAACCTCTTTAATGAAAAATCCTAACTCCGCCACTGAAACCAACCAGTTGCATCCCTTTACTTTGCACCATGAGCAATAGCTTAAAGGGATTATTTGTTGTAACCTGGTGAGGATTAGTATCATGTTTAGTCTATCAATAGGATCAGTTGCAGGTTCATTAATTCTAATACCAGTTGGTTTTTGAATTGGAACTACAGACCATCCTTGATCCCCTTGGCAGTATTAGATGTAATCAAAGCACGAGCAGCAGTCCCAGTTCCATTAAATTTAAGCACACCAGCTGCATCTAAATCTTTACCAGTTCAAACATCATCCTTTTCATAAATTTCAAACCTATTTAACCCAGCTCTTTCAACATTTATATGATCATGGAGATTGCCTTGAAATTTTTCTCATTCAATATGATCCTCATTGACAGAGGGATCAACTTGACCATCAATTAAAGTTCGACAATCATCTTCTCTATGCCCCTGGTGTTTACATCTATTACAGTGACAATCAGGTGCTCCATTCATTGCTGATGTTAATTTTACAATGTGGTTTATGTTGGTGTTCTATGGTACTTTATAGAGCAGTACGGGAAGTAATAACTATTACAAATGTTCGAAAGGATAAATAAATGGTAACTCTTCACAACTGCCGCATGTGTGTTGTGTCTTGAACCTTGATCACCTTGCAAAGCCAATGTTGAGAACTGCCGCAAGTTTGTTGTGCCTTGAATCTTGATAACCTGAAGTCAAGAAACAACTAAATCTGAATGGTTACAACGTTGTGTGTTGAGTCGAGGATAGCCCTCTATCCTTAAGACAAGATTGCCCCGTATATAAGCTTTTACGTTAGCGGGCAATAGTCTCCCAAGATAAAACAACACTTTAATCTCAACACTACAAAGCCAATAGGTTGAGCCTGGCGAAGAAAACAAATATGACTCGACTTGCTGAAGATATGGAATAGGAAGGAAGAGTTTCTCAATACTCTTCTCTTTTGTCTCTGTGTATATAGTTTGTCTCTCGTAGTGTATATCTTGTGTATACGTGAAGGTTTAGTCACCGTTTTTCGGTCGAAAATTGCACCGATTTTCGCTGAATTTCACCGATCGTTTTTTGCTATTTTGTGGCTGTTTTTCGGGCATGTTCCTTGCTGTTTTTCGCCTCTGTTTGCTGCCTGTTTCTCACTGTTTTTTCGTCTATTTTTCGCCACCGAATTGAGCCAAATGAAGCTCAATATATAGCATAGAGAAGGGGCTGTCCAACTGCCAAAACATGGCTGTTAATGGAGGAGTTAATCAGCCAAGTAATGGCTGATTAATGCCTCAAAAAACAGTCCCAACGGTAGGCAGAAAAAGTCTCCGTAAATTCGGGGACCAAACCGTAAATATTGAAACTTCGGGGACCAAACTCGTACATATAAAAGAATTCTGGTCCAAACTGTACATATGAAACTTTAGGGATCAAACTGTACATCTGCCGAGTTCTCTGGTCCAAAAAGATAATATCAGAAAGGCCCACAGCCCACGACCCACGACCCGTGACCCGAGCCCGAGACCGGACCGGACCGGACGGGACGGGCGGGCAGCGGCGGTGCGCGTGTGGGCTTAGCCTTGAACCCAAGCACATCTAGGTCTTCCCTCCTTTAAACACATGGGATACCCCATGGGGATCCAAACCCTTTACCACATTAGAGACTTATATAGAGAGCAATTCTTCCTATTCCCACCGATGTGGTAGATTTGTCCCACACCACATTTTCATGTCTCAAACACCTTACTTCGTGGACCAATATCTCTTTCATTTCTCAACGAAATTAGACGATTCTTGGCCCTACGGTCATCTGCTCACTTCGTAGATCATGCATGTGCGAAGAGACAAGGTCTCCAACATGCGAAACACTAGTGTTTAATTCATCAAAGATGGGTGGACGCATCTCCCCGCCAAAGGCTAATTTCCAACAATCCCCTCTATGAAAGAGAGATTGTGGCGCACGCACAAGGTGCCTACATTTCAGCAATCTTTCAGCGAAAAGATATTGCATCAGGAGAGGTAGCTTTCGCTTTGAACCTTCCCTAGTTGAAACCATCGGACTTACTTACTGCGCGGTGAACGTGATGTCTTGAACCGTCAGTGTTTAGTGTAAGCCAAGACAACGATATCAACACAATAACTCTTCTTATTCATTTTCCTTCTTACGTTTCTGTCCGTTGTGGCCATGGACACACTTGGATTCTTAAGTGCGTTCGTTTGAGTCGGCCATCCTCGCACTTAAATAGGTGATCTCCTACAAGGTATCCTGCTATACCCACTTCACAAGTGTTAGGAATCATTAAAAGTTCCCCCAACCTTAACCTCAACCTTTTGAGGATCTTTTAAAGGTTTGGAAGCTTAACCTTTACCCACCATGCAGACAACACTTTAATGTCTATCGCAGGAACAGCTTTGTCATGTTTCCGTACAGAAATCATCATCCGAAGTGCTTCTTGCTTCCACCGAAGCGCTCAACTGAACCTTTTGCCGCTTAGTTTTCCCATTGAACCACATTCTTGGGATCTCCAATCAGTATGGTTGGGTTTCCACCGCAAATGTTCGTATTGTTTGGGTTTTAAGCCAATTCCCCTAGACAGGCAGAACACTTGATCTCCGGGTAGTCCCTTAGTTAGTAAACAAGGATGTGACACCCGTGATAATCAACTGCCATACGGTCTTATGTCTCCGACGGATCCTAAAAGATATGTCCGACGCCGTCATCCGTGTCCTTCCCGAAGCCGACCGGCTAGCCACGGTGTATAAGCCGCTGAAGGCACGGGTTTCTCCCAATAAGGGACGTCCTCTAAAGAGTCGTGAAGTTACTCAACTTCTTTCATGCTTTGTATAAAGCGATAAACCCCGATTCCATCATGAATCGGCCGATGCAAGTTTGCTTAGAGGATTTTCCAAGAACCACCATACACATTTACTTGTGGCTTTGGTGTTCTTCATATCTCGATGTCCGGTTTGCATCACAAGTGTTCTCTCGAACATTTGGACATCCGAGAATACTATAATTCGTAGATAAGTGAATAATTCGGATATCGTCATATCCGACTTAACGCCTTTCTATTGATCATGTATTGAAATCATCGGTGAACCTTAGTTCAACCGATCCGCTTTGTAAGACGATACCGGGTCGGTTGTAGTGTGTACAATACATTGAACTACACGTGACCCGAGCATATCGCTCCTTGTCTATGGGTGCACCATGATTCCAATCAGTTCTATGATTCATATCCATTGGTGGCTTCAACGAGATCGTCAACTATCGACCGATCCGTTAGATGTCTTAGAAATCCAATTCCAAAGATGTCATCTGTGATACCCATATCTTTCATATCGGGACTTTGTTTCAATAGGACTTTTACTTTTAGATCGTTGATTCTCCAACTCGTTGGCATTCTAACTTCGCAGTCAATGTTTCGTGGTCAAATTCATTGTTCCGTTTTATCCGAAACTTTCGGGACCAAAATGTAAACATTTCGGGGACCAAAATGAAAGTTCGGGAAGAAGCCCAACAATGAGCAAGCAAACCAAGTACGATTCTCTTCTTCCAACTCTACGGTTGGGAAGGCTAATTCAACATTCATGCCACGCAAGACGCAATGGCCCTGGATGTGAAGCTACTCACTGGGGAGCACATCTTACAACCCAAAGGTTCTTTTCCGGAGGAAGATCAACCATTACGCAAGTATGGTTCTATATGATAGAGTCTATTTCTCTCTTTGTAGCTTCTTTCCAAAGCGGCGCTTTTGGAGATGACAATTATTTATTAATTGTCCATGGTTCGTTCTCAACCATACAAGCTAGAAGGTATGGAACAAGTCTTTGTCCCCTCTTTGCTCCTTCTCGGTTCAACATCTAGAATCCACGAGTTCGCAGATACGGAATATTAAGTTCCGGATAGCCAAGCAACTTTTGAGTCCCGTAGATACGGAACGTCCGATTCGGACGGTCGAAGCCCTCGCGGGTTCTTGTTAACCTTGAACAATTACTCCTTTTTCCTTTTTCAAGGAAAGCTATCTTAAAAGAATTCAGCATTCTTTGATGCCAAGAGGCGATCAGCACTACTGTTATTTACAGATCCAGTGGATATGCAATCTACGATCTTAGGTCGAACTTGACCTGTCTCGGTAGTCCAACTTCTACCAAGCCATCCCACATCACAACTTTTGTATGTGAGATCATTTCCATGTCTCACACGGAGAGTTATCCTTATCCTTATCCTTATGCGGATTTCTGTTGATAATCGCATTAGCGGTAAGGATCGCCTTGCCCTACATAATTTAGGCGTACGGGTTTGCGCTTGGCTAACACCGTTGGGCGAGGTGAGTAATGAGCGTCGTTTAATGAACGATGCTTCACATTCTCCCCCTCTATCACTACGAATTTCTCAATCCGTAGGCTTAGTTGATATTCAACTTCTGCTTTGTAGCGCTTATCCGCTTCAACAACTTCATCTTTGCTTTTTAACAAACAAAGGATTCCATACGTTGTACCATCATCAATGAAGATCACAACGTACTTGTTTCCCCCCTCTATTTTGTATAAACTTCAAATCACCCAAGTAGGTGTGACTAAGTTCTAGAGGAGCAAAGGCTTCTTTCGCTATTCCCTTGACGGAATTTGGAAAGGTGATTTTGCCTCTTCATCTACCTCACATTTATTTTGAGGGTTTATGTCGAAGAAGGCACCAATCTCAACATCGTTAGCTTTTGAATGACTTGCTATTTAACGTGTCTTAATCTATGATGGCATAGACACACGGATTACAAATATATCATTCATTTGGCTACAGACATACTGTACCATTCTTAGTTATCACAGACCTGTTGGACTAATCTCAAACCAGCTTGACCAACAGCGTCCCTTAAACCAAGTTAGGAATATGTATCGCCTCATCTTAGAGTGATCACAATCCATGAAGTCCTATTGAGGACAACCTCTCCAACCCCTTCTACTTTAGAGGTGGCGTTGCTTCACATGAACAACCTCTTGCCCGTGGTTAGGGCGTAACCGGATCATATGTGATCTAGATACTCTGGCCTACTCCAGTTGCTTTGGCAGACTGAGTGTCCAATTTCTTTACTGCCTTTCTTTAGGCCTTCAGATCATTCAGGACCTAGAAACTCTGGCCCACCTTACTAGGTGTCCATTACTTTTCCTATGAAATGAATTTTGGCCCCACTCCAGTAGCCCGGAGGCTTTGTATGACTGAGTGTCCAATATCATCCTATGAAGGATCTTCTGCCAAATAATATGACAGGCTCAACGTCTTTAACTTTTAGACTCTTTCCGTTAAGATTGGTGCCCAGGCGCTTAATTAAGAGTGGTAACAGTTTTCGCACAGTTAGTGGATCTTTCTCCATCGTATGTGCGAACATACTTTACACACTTTAACAATTACACTTAAAAGAACGGATCTTTTTAAGTCATTTACAAATCCAATCTTTAAACGGGAAAGACGATGAGATTAACCTTCTGATTTTAAAGCGTAAGGAATATAAATTATTTTCATATTCCTTTTTACTTTAATCCATTTTAATCAGACATCATTTAATCTTTATTCTTGACAAGTAAGAAAAACTACTTATCCCAATTTCGGATTCTGGCTCACTTCAGTCACTTCATCAAACTGAGTGTCCAGTTCCTTCTTACCGTTATTCGGATCTTTTGTCTAGGATAGATACAGGCCTTCTGCTGCAAGATAGAAGTACATCTTCAGTCTTCTCCTCTTATCCCAGTTGACATCCTCAGGCTCTCGAGAGCGTTTTTTTCCCACCAGTCTTGGTAGCGGTGACACCATGAACACGTTCATCATCATCACTCTCTTCTACCAGAAAACCATTGCCATATCCAGATTTGGTCATACAACTTTTGACCGACATCTTTCGAACACTAATAGTATTACAATACAATCTTGTCTTAAGTTGTTGGTGTTCTATGGTACTTTATAGAGCAGTACGGGAAGTAATAACTATTACAAATGTTCGAAAGGATAAATAAATGGTAACTCTTCACAACTGCCGCATGTGTGTTGTGTCTTGAACCTTGATCACCTTGCAAAGCCAATGTTGAGAACTGCCGCAAGTTTGTTGTGCCTTGAATCTTGATAACCTGAAGTCAAGAAACAACTAAATCTGAATGGTTACAACGTTGTGTGTTGAGTCGAGGATATCCCTCTATCCTTAAGACAAGATTGCCCCGTATATAAACTTTTACGTTAGCGGGCAATAGTCTCCCAAGATAAAACAACACTTTAATCTCAACACTACAAAGCCAATAGGTTGAGCCTGGCGAAGAAAACAAATATGACTCGACTTGCTGAAGATATGGAATAGGAAGGAAGAGTTTCTCAATACTCTTCTCTTTTGTCTCTCGTGTATATAGTGTGTCTCCGTAGTGTATATCTTGTGTATACGTGAAGGTTTAGTCACCGTTTTTCGGTCGAAAATTGCACCGATTTTCGCTGAATTTCACCGATCGTTTTGTGCTATTTTGTGGCTGTTTTTCGGGCATGTTCCTTGCTGTTTTTCGCCTCTCGTTTGCTTTTTGTTTCTCACTTTGTTTTTTCGTCTATTTTCTCGCCACCGAATTGAGCCAAATGAAGCTCAATATATAGCATAGAGAAGGGGCTGTCCAACTGCCAAAACATGGCTGTTAATGGAGGAGTTAATCAGCCAAGTAATGGCTGATTAATGCCTCAAAAAACGATCCCAACGGTAGGCGAGAAAAAGTCTCCGTAAATTCGGGGACCAAAGCGTAAATATTGAAACTTCAGGGACCAAACTGTACATATAAAAGAATTCTGGTCCAAAAAGATAATATCAGAAAGGCCCACAGCCCACGCCCGAGACCGGCCCGGCCCGGCCCGGACGGGCGGCGCGCGTGTGGGCTTAGCCTTGAACCCAAGCACATCTAGGTCTTCCCTCCTTTAAACACATGGGATACCCCATGGGGATCCAAACCCTTTACCACATTAGAGACTTATATAGAGAGCAATTCTTCCTATTCCCACCGATGTGGTAGATTTGTCCCACACCACATTTTCATGTCTCAAACACCTTACTTCGTGGACCAATATCTCTTTCATTTCTCAACGAAATTAGACGATTCTTGGCCCTACGGTCATCTGCTCACTTCGTAGATCATGCATGTGCGAAGAGACAAGGTCTCCAACATGCGAAACACTAGTGTTTAATTCATCAAAGATGGGTGGACGCACCTCCCCGCCAAAGGCTAATTTCCAACAGTTTATTGGAGTGGATTGATTCACTGGAAACATGAATTCTTTATGTCCATTTTGATAGCCAAGACCCCACAAAACCACCATTTAAGAAACTTAAATTCACTAAGGACCCTTCTGGCATTAGTATTCTGCAATCTTGCAATGGATTATTCCTCTGTTCCAGCTCCCGATCGGGTCAGGCGAAAAGAAATTCAAAGGCTCAAAACCTTTTCGTCGTGACCTATTCCGGTGAACACAACCATCCCCCGCCAACTAATATTGTTCCTAGAGCATTAAGCTTTAGTTCATCATCATCCAATCGCTCCCGACATTCCCGTGCCTCTCCAATTAGCCCCAAAAACGCCTGAAATCGAGAGCGCATCCAAACAAAACCGAAGTGGTTGCAGCAGAGAACAAAGGCGATGAAGAGGAAAAAGTTGTTTTGATTCCAATGGTACTGTACACATCACCAATTATACTTCGTCTCAGGATGAAGCTCTTTTAGTGTATGTGCAAAAAAACATAGCCGACTATCACACGACGTGCCTGTACTTCGCAAGGTATAACCAGTACTCAAAAACCCCATGGCACAATTCACAATTATCACCTTTTAGGCACGACACAAATTTGTAACTCGGACAAGGGATTGGTAAATAGTTATGTTGTCTAGGGTCACGCCAACGTGCTTTTTCCCCTCGGTTTGTAAGGGGGCATGAGGACTAGTCATGACTACGGACTTTTGGGCATCTTTTTATTTTGTATGTGTCCTGGATCCTACTAACGCGGGATACTTTTAGAGACTGGCCTTTTTTATTTTAACATGCAAAATTCATTCGATTCGTACAGAGCTTGATTGATGAATTCGTGAAAATTGTCGGACTTGTCTCTTCCCCCCGCCCCAAATTGTTGGCGAGATGGGGGAAGGCGATGAATAGTAGCTGAAATGGTGATCATTCCTGTAAGCCATTTGTTAGTGTACAGTGATGATACAATGGAAGAAATATAGAATGAAATGACGATCATTCCTGCAAGCAAAGAAAAATGTATTATTTTACGCAAACAGAAATTAACCTCTAGAAGAAGGAAAAAAAACTCTTCAAAACAACTGAAATAGAGACATTAGGATTTCTAGTGGAGTAGGAGTGACTGTGGAATTGGTGGATTAACAATGGGGATATTTAGAGCTTGAAGAACTCTGGATATGTTTATGTTTAACTATTATTCTGTTCGGCCAAATTACATGACACACTTTCCTTTTTTGTTTGTCTAAAGAAAATGTTACTTTTCTATATTTAAAAATAATTTGACTCTATAATTCTCATTTTATCATTAGTGAGATGATGTATAGTAATACAAATCCCTATAACTTGTTTCAGACCACCACTATTAAAAAACACAAATTTTCCACAGACGTCCGACACAAATTCGCTCGTCGTTAAGGGATTTTCCCGCGAAAAGTCTATCGTAAACGTTTCTGACAAGCCATTCACTGACGTATTTCATCGAAAAATGCATATATTTTAAAGTTTTTTTCTTTCTTAAATTTCTTTCTCAATCAAAAACCGCCACATAAACTAGGACCAAAGAAGTATAAGTTATTGACTTCTTATTTATAGAGTTGACCCTTCACTATGAAGTAACGGATATATGTATAATAGATTATTCCAAGAAAAAATAAATAGAATTAATCTGAACTCAGACAATTATGAATTTTAAGATTTAATTTTCTTTTAGTCATGAGTTAATGAATGAAAAAAATTGTAGTTTTCCGTACCTGTCTGATAATAAAAGGATTAGTGATTCTTCAATGGAAGTTTGATGATATACATTTTCTTAAAAACTTAAAATAAGAGCCTTATATAGTGAATGAAGAAAATTGTTAACAAAGACATAAAACGATTAAAAGAAACTTATCTAGATGGATGATTTCAAACATTATCAGAAGAAAATATAATATTTTATATCTGTTTTGGATAGTCATGAGTTGAGCTCTATTATTGAGGTTGAAGTTTGAAAAGTGGTAAGTTGAGTTTGGGCACGAAATGACGTGTAGTGTCCCAAAAGTATTCGGTCTTTAATTTTTGTCCTCATTTAATAAAATATTTAAATAATGACCTTGACTTGAAAAAAATTGATGGAAAGAATTTTTGTTATTCATCAAGGCATACGTTCTAGTTTTTACCTATAAGACAGAACTTATGGTCAATAAGCAGATTCACTGTTTTGAAATATCTCGAACTTTTGCCTTATAGGCAAAACTAATTCATATCCACAACTTATGCTCGATGAGCAACAAAAGTTTTGCCTAGCGATTTTTCTTAAGCTAAGGCGTTTTTTTAATTTTTTTGTTAAGCATGATAAAAAAATCAAGACCACCCCTTATGGAGGCTATTTGTGAACTTAACCCCGCACAACCAGTGGATGTTAATGATGCGAAAATATGCATTCATACGCCGCAAAAAAGTTAATGTTATTGAGGGGTAAAGATTAAAGACCAACACAAAACAGGGGCATAAGTGCCAATGACCCAAGAAGTCCGCACAACCAAGTAGTCAAGGATAAGGAGCCCAGGCCTATTATTTTTCTGGTCCACACAACCAAGTAGTCAAGGATAAGGAGCCCAGGCCTATTATTTTTCTGAAGTCCAGGTACAACTGGGCTTCGTTCAGATGGAACGAAAAGAAGAAACAGGAGTCCAGGCATGTACTGGCAGAAAAAACCCAGCCGTTATTTCTCCCTCATCGGCTACTAAAAGAAGCTTAGTTGCGTTTATATCGTGGAACATGAACACTGATGTTTTGTCCCTTATGGGACATCCGATAAAATTGGAACTATACATAGAAGATTAGCATGCCCCTGCGCAAGGATGACATGCACAAATCAAGAAATGATCCAATTTTTTTTGTCAATCCCGCCATTTCTGCATCTCGATCGAGTTTTTTTCATTTTTCTTTGTTCATGTTTTTGTGTATATTAAAAGATTCTTCCTTTAGAATATTGATTAGTGTTGTGAAATTTCAGTTTCTGTAGTGCATTAAGAAGATTGTATTGAGCTTATCCTTTGGTGTGCAAATTTTTGTCTTAGACCTGTTAAGAGTATCGGAAATAGAATGGGAACATGGACTCCTTATATGGACTCTTAACAGTCCCCCACACGCCCGGACCCCGTTAATTGAAGCGTAGATGATATAATTTGGGGACCGAATATCGGTGAACATAGAGTTGAAATGGGTCTGGCTCTGATATCATGTAAAGAATGGATCTTGGGCCTAAATATAAGGAGTCCATGTTTCCATTCCATTACCGATGTGGGACTCTTAACACTCCCCCGCATGCCCATACCCCGTTAACTGAAGCGTGAATGATATAATTTGGGGACCCAATATCGGTGAACATAGAATTGGAATGGGTCTGGCTTTGATACCATGTAAAGAATGGATCTTGAGCCTAACTCAACTCCAAAAGCTAGCTTGTAGGGTGAGGATTGTCCAAGTCCATATAAAGAGTCCATGTTCCCATTCCATATCCGATGTGAGACTCTTAACATTGAGGACTTTGCTGGTAATTAAGAACAAAACTAATATGTTGGAAAAACTACAGGTGCAAACTTGGACCATGGATTTGTGCATGCCATGCTAATCTTCTCTTTATTGTTCCAATTTTATCAGATGTCCCCGAAGGGACGAACTGTGGGGTCCATCCTATTGATTGAGTCGAAAAGAGAAGGATGAAGCTGCAATTTTTGAATTGCAACTTTCAACAATTATGGCTGCCTGCAATCGTTGAATTGCAATTTTCAACAATTGCGGCTGCAATTGTTAAAAATTGTTGAACTAAACAAAAATGCATAAGTGAGCGTACCCCAAGGCTCTCCTCTCTCCCCCTTTTTTAGCCAACACCATCAACCCCATTTTTCACTAGGTCAAAGCCAAAAATCTGATGAATAGAAGGAAAAGAGTTTTAGCCACTCGACTGTAATGAGAGGCGCAGAAGCAACTCTCTTGACCCGCTGTAAAAAGAGGAGTGAGTGAAAGATACGCAATCGCATTTTCTGGTTCAATTGATTTTTTCTTTCTCTATTTCTGATTTATCCACTAGGTCAGTCTGCTTGGTTCTTTGTACCTAGTTTTGGGGAAGCAGCTATATTTCAATTCATCATTTTTAAGGGTTTCATAATTGGACCTTGAACCCCTTTCATATGAAGGAGCGGTGGTTTCACCAATAAATAGAAGCCTTTAGGCTTCTTATTTCATCACACCAAAAACACAATACACATAATAAAACATCAGATAAAAATATATATGAGAGTATAGAGAGTTCCTACAAAATAGGTAGTAATATTTTGTAGAGAAATTGTGAAATTAACACACTAGTGAGTGTGAGAGTTTTTGAGTGTATTCCTTAAATATTTGTCAAAACTTGAGTAGAGCTTGTATACCCATTATTATTATTGTTATAGTGGAAGGTTTACCTTGATTAGTTTTCCATGAGATAATTTCTTGGCTTGTATTTAGTATTTTATTTACTATTCATAAAATACTATTTACATTGGAATATATCCGGAAATACTGAGTATGCTTTGTGATTGCAGTTGTGTCTGATCTTTCACATCAGAAAAGTATTTCGGGGTCTCCATTATATTTTTTCCACACATATTAATCCTGAAGGGGATTGAAATACTCTCATTTTATTCCCAACAAGTGATATCAGAGCAACCAGGTTACAGAGGCGGATTAAAAAATGGAGGAACCATCGTCGTTTGGCAGTATGTTCAAATTAAACGGTTCAAATTATTTATCAAAGATATCATGTACAATTCCTTCATCACTCTTAGAGTCAAATTTTGCCAAATGATCCCGGTCATTTAAAATATAACAAATATACCCAAAAACATGAAAGTAACCCAAGTTTAGTTTCTTTCCATTTATAATCTCATATGGTGTCATCTTTGTTCCTGGCCTTAAATAAACTCTATTAGCGATGTGATTAGCAGTAGTCAAGGCTTCTGCCCATAAACGTTTTAACAATTGTTTAGAACCAAGCATCACTGTGATTAGCAGTATTCAAGGCTTCTGTTCATAAACGTTTTGACAAATGTTTAGAACTAAGCATCACTCTAGCCATTTCTTGCAATGTCATATTCTTCCGTTCTGCAACCCCATTCCGTTGAGGAGTTTTGGGGGCAAAAAACTCATGGGAAATTCTTTTTTTCTCACAAAAATTTGTGAATGAACTTTTTTCAATTTTTTTTCCATGGTTGGATCTAATCCAAAAAATAGGAGAATAAAATAAATTTCTAATTCTAGAGTGCAAGATTTTAAACATGTCAAACGTTTGTGATTTTTCTTTCAAAAAATATATCCAAAAATATCTAGAAAAATCATCTACTATCACAAATGAATACATCATGCCTCCTAGACTGTCTACTTCAATTGGACCCATTAAATCCATATGTAATAATTAAAAACAGTGAGACGTACCTAAATGTTGTCTGTCATGTTGGACAACATTATGAGAGACACGGATTTGCCTACCTTTAAAATAATCTTCACAGACAGTTTTACCTTTATGGCTAAGTTTGGGTATGCCTCTAACCGCTTCATATGAGACCAATTTTTCTAAATTGTGATAGTTGACATGCCCCAACTTTTGATGCTATAGTGTTGTGTCCTCGACCTTAGCATTATTACATGTTTCTTGTCTTACAACAAGATAGCAATTGTCACATGTTCTTGTACCTGTCATGACACATATATTTGCTTTATTGGTAACTTTATAGGCATTGTTATTAAATTTTACCTCAAGATCCTCATTACACAGTTGACTTATACTAATCAAATTAGACATTAAGTCCTCAACATGTAAGACATTTCTTAAGGCTGGAAATCTAGGAACATCCAAGATCCCTTTTCCAATTATTTTTCTTTTACTGCCACCTCCATAAGTTATGTTTCCTCCATTGAATGACTCATAGTTCTTTAGAAAACCTTGTGTACCTGTCATGTGGCGAGAACATCCACTATCAAAGTACCAAGAACCTAAAATGTTAGTTCTTAATGCAGCTATAGTAACATTACATGTTACATATTTTTTAGGAATCCAAATTCTCTTAAAACATTTTTTACCTTTTGGCTCAGAAATGTTGTTTCGATTGTTATCCGGAATGTTGGACAACATTTTAGGCGACAATTTGCTCACAAAATCTTGAAGGTTGAAACAATATGGTTTTAAGTGTCCAGGGGAGTTACAATGATGACACACAAACTTCATATTCTTTGACATATATGAGAACCTATTATTCATCCTTTTTTCTTTTACAAAGAATATTTTCTCATTTTTATCAAAGAGATTAGAGCATATGGTTTAAGAGAGTTTTCATACCCAATTCCTGCATGTGAATGTACGCGCCCGTTTTTACCACGGTTCGCGATGTATTGGGTCGATTCCCTTGGATTGATTATGCTATTGAGGAGTCCCCACCTAATTATTCTACGGTGAATTAGGACACCTAAATATTAACTAAATGTTGAGAAGTGAACTCCGATTTATGGTCTGCGAAATTATGAGATTCTAGGTAAGAGTTCTTTATTATCCTAAAGGGAAGGGGTTAGGCATCCTTTAAGATCCGCTAACTTGCAGTTATCCGGTCAAACTCAGGTTAATTATTATGCTAAGGAAAAATGCATGTTTAAAGTATGAAGTTTTAATTGAAAAGATGTTCAGAGATATAAATCCCGACCTAAAATCCGAGAAAGTATGCATGGCATTGTTTATGGAAAATATATGTAAAATTGATTTTTGGAAAAGGACATGCCTTTGTATGGCATTATTTATAAAATGCATATTTTGGCAATTGTTAGTAAAGAGAAAAGCAAATTGTTTATAATGCAAAGTGGTGATTTTTACGAAAGTCATTTTTAAATTGCAAGTCGGATAGGAAACAAAATCTTACTTGTATGGTTAGGAATGGGAATAAAGGATGACCAAATTATTTTGAAAGTTTTAAAGCATCCATAACGAGCCTAAAATGAATAAGCTAGCGGCGGGTTTCCGATTTTAAACTACCCGAGCCTAAAATAAAATAAACTGGCGAAGGGTTTCCAATTTTAAACTACCCTATTAATCTAATGATTCGGGGCCTAATCATTCTAAGTATTCCGATGTTCGCGCAAAATTAATTAATTAAATTACAACCCGAAAAATAAAATAGACGGTATTTAAAGAATTAAAGCTGCGACTAGGGCGGATGACGATGTCATCCCGCTCTATTTTTTTTGAAATTCTGAGGTCGGAGAATGCAATGAATGTGGATGTGGGTCTTCATTTGGCAATGGTCATGATGAGTCTCATAACGAGACTCTTCGTTGCTCCCGATGCATGTCATGTAAATAAAAGAAAAGAAAAGAAAAGGAATAGTAGATGGAACATGGAAATATATATAAGAAAATGTAAACAAATAATTCGTGAAGAATAATATGTTGTTGGGCCTGACCCGATTCACATCATGAAGGCAGAAAGGGAAACAAGTGGAAAACAAAGTCTGTGGGCCAAGCCCAAATGATACAGAAATGCAGTGTAGACAAACAGGAAAGCAAAAAATGGGCCAGGCCTACTAGACATTTACTGACCAAGGAAAGAGTGATATACACAAGGATATACATTTTTTTGTATACTTTCGTATACACAAATAGGCTCAATATACAGCTTGCATACCAAAGCATGTATCGATGTATATCTCACATAAAACAATATAACACTAAGGGATGGGGGGCTGATATATGACATACATCATTGCACATTAGGGCTATAACAACCTAGAATATTCCTTAATATGTGCATTTCTATTTCAAACTAAGCAGCACAATTAAGCAGGGGCAGTGTCAACATGTTTAATCAAGAATATACGGGGATATGTTGATGGAACTGTTCAACATTTGAAACCAGCATAGGCGAAGTACTTAGTCTAAATGGACCCTAGGAAAAGCAAAGAGGCATGAAAGCATACAAAGATATTTAGGTTGACTGGTTTCAAGTTAAGGAATTTTAAACCAATAGTCATGAACTGTATACAACTTAAAGATTTTTCATGTACACCTACTTGGATTAACATGTTAACATAGTATGTAAAAGAGTTCAAATACTCATGGATAAATAAGTGACATGGAATTTGGGACACCTAGCTAGCATACACACACACATGTATGGAAAGCCATGTTCTAAACTTTCCCTAGCTTTAAATACATAGGCTATCCAAAAGCAAACCATTCTTAGATGTTCACATTATTATGAGAGAGCAAAAGAAAAATATGATCTGACAGCTATGGGAAGATAATTTAGCATGCTCAGTTCCCAAATTCAACAAGTATAGTGTACTTCATGATTCATACAAGCATGCACCATAAAAGTAATCCTAACAGATACACATGAATTGGGAAAGAAACAAAGATGCTTTATTTATGCATGAATGCCACAAGGGTTCATAAACAGGCTAAAGACGATTACCTTAACTAAATATGCATAGGTGATCTAATACAACATATTGGTCCTGGGACATCTCAGAATAGGGCATAGTTACCAGGTACATTTATAAGCTTAGATTACATGAGTGGAATCTTAGACATGTAAGATTTACTCAAGATAAAAAAAAGCACACAGTCACTAGGCTATGTGTCAAACATGCTATCTACTAGGAATACATAGTAATATACAGTTGACTCAATATATGTATGAAACATGTAGGGATGTCCTATTGGCCAAACAGATGCAACACTTTAGACATATAGGGCCATTCTAAGATAAGACATATACACAGAACCTTAGGCATGCCATTATTTGAATCAAACAACATTGAAACAAATAACTTGGAATCAACAGAAAAAATAGAATTTGATGAATGCACTGAAACAGTTTGATATCAAGCTGGTAGGCATAGGTGTATGTGCAGGTGAAGGAAGAGCATGCTTATATCAGAGAGAGGGAGTGACCTGGAAATGATGTTCTGAGTATTCACTACACCAGTAAGACCAAAACAAATATGCACAAGCACAATTCTAGCGTATTGGTCACTCTAGTCCTCAAAAAGAAACAAATATAGGCTCATACAAGTCTGACTCTTGATGTGGTTTAGTATATGTCCTAGAAACTAATTAGAGCAAGCATGTAATTAAGCATAACACCTGATGTTGACATGACTACCTAAGATGATTACCAAGCATGTCACAAATTAAAACACCTGTCACATAGAAATTAAGAGCAAACTGGGATAAGAGAAAATGTAGACACACATCTAGACTTATGAGAAAGGCAACCAGAATTCCTCTATCACTTAGAATCACCTCTCATAGATAACTAGATTAAGCATGATAACACCTCCAGACTCTAACTAACACAAAATCATAGTCATACATTATGCTCACTATCCCTAACACTAAGAACAAGTACCGGAAAGCAGTATACACAATTCTAATGCATGAATATGGACTTGACATAGCATGTTTAAGTATTAAAAGTAAGTTAGGTAGACAGATGAGCAAATAAAATAGTACCAAACATCGAAATATACCAATTTGAATCACATTCTACTAACTTAGGCTGATTTTATATCACATAAGACTAGATGGAGCTTCAAACAACATACTTAGGCATAACAATCAATTTAAACTAGTAAATATGATACCCAACTAATAAATCTCAAAATCCCATTTCGTATAAAGTGAGACTTAACATATATCCTCAGTCCAGAATCTAATCATCCTACCATATTTAAACAGGCTAAGATAATTAACAACAACTAAAATTAGTAGTAAATACACATAGCACGTAAACAAAATAAAATACGAGAGGAATGTGAGTTTACATTCTTCGGGCAGCGAACCGAGGCGTCATCTCGAATCGTCGAGTCCGCTCGGAAAGGTTATGCTTATGCGATTAAAGGAAGAATAAAAGTTTAGTGTTTCATGACTTTGTCGAACCGGAAACAAAAGTAAAAGAGGATTTTTCAGAATCAAAAAGCTTGTTCAAAGGGAATTTTCCGTTTCTCCAGAACTTTGTGAGAAATGCCAAAAGATGGATTCTCGGTTGACAATTTTAGAAGAAAAAAAAACCTAGAGCTTTTTTTGTGTTGTCCAAAAAATAAAACCCCTCCTCAACAACCCACAAAGGGTTCTATTTATAGCTGAGTTTGAGGGCTCGAATTTTGAATTCAAAATTGTAAAAATAGGAGCCGTTGGAGGTGGAAATTCACTGGTTTCTCCAATTAATCGGAGAGTCATCCGAAGAGTCAGCCTTGAACCCAAGAGATTTCAAGGTCTTTCTCTTTTTGCAGATCTTCGACCGATTGAACAAGACTTATGACAACACTTGTTGTTTGTAAAAGGGATGAAAGGATGGAGAAAAATAGGTGAAGGTGACGGGGTTGCAGTGATGCCGGTGATGGCGTTTGTCCGGTGGATTTTGAGGGGGTCGTTGGTGGAAGAGATGACAGGTTTGTTTGGTTTTTGAGAGTGTCGTTGGTTTTGGACGAGAGGAATTTGGGATTTTAGTTTGAGGGATTGGGCTCGCGTCTGTCGGGATAATAGGCTGGGCGGAATGGTGTGTTTGGGCGAATGGGGTTTTGGGAATAAAAGAAACGGGTCGAATGGGTTGGGCCGAAATGGTGGACAGTTGGGCTGGATTTTTGGGGTGATTTTGTGGGTTGGTGGAATATTTTGGGTGAGTGGTAAATGAGTTGTGGTTTAAAATATAAAAGGGGTTTAAAATGCTTTGAAGAAAAAATGTAAATTATTTAAATAAAATATAACGACGTGATAATAATAAAATATATTTTTTGTGAAATGCTTAATAAATAAAAATGCGATGTCGTTATGCGAAAATAAAAAAACATAGAATATTAGGGTAAAAACTATGATTAGGATATTAAAAGGCAAATGATAGTAAAAAATGCGAATAATAGTAATAATAATAATAAATAATGATATGAGAATAGACGACGATATTAAAAGCCTTATATATATATATATATATAAATTATTTTTGAGGTGTCAAAATATTTAAAATTGCAAATAAATATCGGAAAAGAGGGGACAAAATTGGGTGTCAACAGATGTCCCTCTTTGTCCGGAGACGATGAAAGAGTTTTCGGACAAAGAAGTTGACTGATTAGTCAATTTTTTCCTGATCATCTTGAACGAAGATTAGGTATGCACCGGTAGAGATAGAATTCTGAGGGAGAAGAATTGCGATGTCGGTAAATCGAAAAGCAAAGTTGGTGCAGATTCAAGAAATATTGCCTCAGTATCGAGTTATGATGATACCGGTTGCAGGTGTGGCTAAATCCAACTTTGCACGGATCTTACCAATTTCAATATCCAACTTTGCACCGACCCGGGAAAAAAAACAATGAAGAAAGCAAAAAATTTCTTCTTCAACACCAAAACCTAATAATTTTAACTTATATTTTCGGACTCTATAAGATGAAGAACACACAAATAACACAACCTTCAAAAGATTTCGGATTTTGAAGTTCGGATTTCAAGATTGAACCCTAAATTTTTTGCTTCCAAATTCCGACCCTTTTCTCGGAAAAGACCTCCTATTTCGATGCGAAATAGACCTCAAAAAACCCAACCTCTTTCCCGACTTTTCGGACCTCTGAGAACTCCCCCTTAAATGAAGAACGAAGGAGGGTTTATATAAATGGTTTCAGACCCCCCCCCCCCCCATAAAAAAATCGAATTCGAATTTCAAAACTAAAAGGGGCAAAAGTCTGATTTTTGGAACGGATTTGAAAGGGTAGGTTGCGCATTTTAGAGGATGGGGTAGGTGTGAGTGATGGGTGGTGTCAGGGGTTGGTTACCGGCGTAACATAGGGGGGGTTGGTGGTGGTAGGGCTACGACAGATGGGGGTGTCGGGTGAGGTAACGGGTGCGGCGAGGGCATGGGAGAGAAATGGGGTGTTTGGGTGATTAGGTTTTTTTAGGATTGTTGTGTTTTAGGTTTTGGGGAGTAATATGGGTTGGGGAGAATTGGGCCTCGGTTGGGTATTGGGGGTGTCCGGTTGGGCTGGCCGATTTTGGGCTAAAATTTTTGGGCTGATTTCGGGTGAGGTTTAGAGAATAAGAAAAGGGTAGAACGTATTGGGTTAATGGGAGAATGAGTTGTGGTTAAAAATAGAAAAGGAGTTTATTATAAAAGATGCTTTGAAGAAATTTAATTATTAAAAATAAAATAATAATGTGATAATAGTAAGATATAATATTTGTGGAATGTTTAATGCTTAATTAAAAAAATAGAAATGTGATTTTGCGAAAATAAAATAAACCAGAATATTAGGGTAAAAAAAATTATTATGTTATTAAAAAGCAAATAATAATAACAATGTGAATAATAATAATAATAATGATATTAAATGAGTATAACCAACGATATTAAAAGCCTTATTTATTTTATATATATATATATATATATATATATATATATATATATATTAAAATTGTTATGAGGTGTTAAAACATTAAAAATTGCAAATAAATCGGAAAATACGAGATAAAATTAGGTGTCAACAATACCAGATTCCCAACTCACATGTGTCAGCAACATATCGAATAATACGTTTCATGGCATTTAGTGGGACGTTTTGGGACAGGCTTGAAAACGTGCACAAACACAAACACTAAACATAATATCTGGGCGATTAGCAGTAAGATAAAGAAGGTTATCTATCATAGATCGATATAATGTTGGGTCGACATTTTCACCAACATTATCCTTACATACCTTCTACGATGAACCCATTGACATTTTCATCTTTTAGCGTTCTCCAAACCAAATCTTTTAACTAGATTCTTGGCATATTTACTCTGTGAGATGAAAATTCCATCTTCACTTTGCTTTATCTGTAAGCCTAAGAAAAAAGTTATTTCCCCAATCATGCTCATTTCAAATATCGATGACATGGCTTCAACAAATGAATTTAGGTACAACTGTGAATTCGATCCAAAGACTATGTCATCCACGTTGAGCAATTATAATATCTACACCGTGTCATTTAATAAACAAAGTACTATCAGCTTCGCCACAGTTAAAACCAAATTCAAGAAGAAAGTTAGTTAAACGACCATACTATGCACGAGGGGCTTATTTCAACCCATACAAAGCCTTTTTAATCTTGTACACATAGTGTGGATGGTAAGGATCTTCAAACCCTTTTGGTTGTTCAACATATACCTCCTTGTCTAGATAACCATTTAAGAAGACACATTTTACATCCATTTGGTGTAAAGTAATTTTCAGACAACAAGCAATAGCAAGTAAAAGTCTAATCGAATCTATTCTAGGTACAGGTGCAAATGTTTCATCAAAATCAATTCCTTCACCCTGAGTATAACCTTGTGCAACTAAACGTGCTTTGTTTCTAACAATTGTTCCCGATTCATCTGATTTATTTTTAAAATCCACCTAGTTCCAATTACATTTGTTTTATTTGGACGTGGAACTAAGTCCCAGACTTCATTTCGAGAAAATTGTTCAAGCTCTTTTTGCATTGCTTGTATCCAGAAATTATCTTTAAGTGCTTCTACAATATTCTTTGGTTCTAATGTAGATATAAAACAAGAAAGACTAACCTCTTGGTATATGGTTGACATACACACATACCTTACCATTTCTCTATAGTTGAGTGGTTCTTTGCCTCTTGTTCTAATTCCTTTAAAAACTCCCCCTATCACTTGGCCTATTGGATGATTCTTCCTAATCCTTAATGAGGGGTCCCTGCAAACTTGGTCTAACAATTCAACACTTAACTCCTCATTTGTGGCCTCTATGGTCTCTATTGCTATTTCGGATGTTGCTTCAGGTGTGGCAACATTTGTGGCAAATCCAATTCTTCTACAATCTGTGGACTTTCCATTGTATCTATAATGCTATTTTCAATAGTTTTTCCTGAAATATCAGAAAGATCATCAAAGATAACATTTAGAGACTCTTGTACAGTTCTGGATCTCAGATTTTATACTAGATAAGCATGACTATTTTGTGAATAGCCAACAAAAATTCCTTTATCACTCTTAGACTCAAATTTTGTCAAATGATCCCTGTCATTTAAAATATAACAAATACATCCAAAATCATGAAAGTAACGCAAGTTTGGTTTCTTTCCATTTATAATCTTATAGGGCGTCATCTTTGTTCCTAGCCTTAGACTCTATTAGTTATGTGATTAGCAGTATTTAAGGCTTCTGCTCATAAACGTTTTGACAAATGTTTAGAACTAAGCATTACTCTAGTCATTTCTTGCAATGTCCTATTCTTCCGTTCTGCAACCAATTCTGTTGAGGAGTTTTGGGGGCAGAAAACTCATGAAAAAATCCCTTTTTCTCACAAAAAATTGTGAATGAACTATGTTCATAATCTTTTCCATGGTCAGATCTAATCCGAAAAATAGGAGAATAGAATAAATTTCTAATTCTAGAGTGTAAGATTTTAAACATGTCAAACGTTTGTGATTTTTTTTTCAAAAAATATATCCAAGAATATCTACTAAAATCATCTACTATCACAAAGGAATACCTCATGCCTCCTAGATTGTCTACTTCAATTGGACCCATTAAATTCATATGTAACAATTGAAAACAATGAGACGTACATGAATGTTGTCCGTTGTGTTGGACAACATTATGAGAGACACGGGTTTGCTTACCTTTCAAACAATTTTCACAGATCGTTTTACCTTTATGGCTAAGTTTGGGTATGCCTCTAACCGCTTCAAATGAGACTAATTTTTCTAAATTACGGAAGTTGACACGCCCCAACTTTTGATGTCATAGTGTTGTGTCATCGACCGTTGCATTGTTGCATGTTTCTTGTCCTCCAGCAAGATAGCAATTATCACATGTTCTAGTACCTGTCATGACATATATATTTGCTTCATTCGTAACTTTATAGGCATTCTTATTAAATTTCACCTCAAGATCGTCATCACACAGTTGACTAACACTTATCAGATTAGCCATTAATCCATCAACGTGTAAGACATTTCTTAAGGCTGGAAAATCAGGAACATCCAAGATCCCTTTTCTAATTATTTTACTTTTACTTCCACCTCCATAAGTCACGTTTCCTCCATTGAATGACTCATAGTTCTTTAGAAAACCTTTTGTACCTGTCATGTGGCGAGAACATCCACTATCAAAGTACCAAGAACCTGAAATGTTAGTTCTTAATGCAGTAATAGCAACATTACATGTTACACTCTTTTTAGGAACCCAAACTTTCTTAATATGTTTTATCTTTTGGCGCAAAAATGTTGCTTCGATTGTTATCCGGAATTTTGGACAACATTTTAGGCAACATTTTACTCACAGAATCTTGAAGTTTAAAACAGTATGGTTTTAAGTGTCTAGGGGAGTTGCAGTGATGACACACAAGCTTCATATTCTTTGACATAACTGAGAACTTATTATTCATCCATTTTTCTTTTACAAAGCATATTTTTTTTCATTTTTATCAAAGAGATTAGAGCATATAGTTTTAAGAGAGTTTTCATACCCAATTCCTGCATGTGAAGTTTACTAAAGTTGAGTATCTCATTCAATTTTGAATTCCCCATGTTGAGCTTACGGAAGGTTGCTTCGGCTAAATCTAATTTTGCACAGATCTTACCAAATTCAATATCCTTTTTGGTAAGTGCAGCCTCAAGTCGGGTTATCGTGCCTTTTAATACTAAATTCTCATGAGTTAAGGATTTTACCTTTTTATCAAGTTGCTTGGATTCTAAGATTAAGGATTTACAAATACTTTGTAATTCATTAATCATATCATCTTTGCATTCAACTTGAACCATACAATCAGCCTCACTAACAGAAATAGAACCACTAAAGCAATTAACATCAATATAGTTAAAGAATTCATACCTTTCAGATGTCGCTGATGATGTTGATGTCATTGCTGATGTTGGAGAAAATGTCGTGGCATCTGAGACAACATTGTATACGACATATTCATTATCTGATAGAGACTGTTCAAAAATAGTAAACAGTATTTCTTGTGTTTCAATTTCACGATCTCCTTCTTTTTCACCTTCATCATCACTAAGAGAAACTCATACGTTCTTACCAAATTTTCTAAGAGTGTTAGCACATTCGTTAGAATAGTGACCCCAACCAGAGCATGCATGATACTGCACGGACTCAAACTGTTTGGGATCAAATTTGGTACGATATGAGTTGGTTCTTCTTAGTTGATTTCCTTTTTGTACATTTGGAAGGAATCTAGTGGACTTTTGATTGAAGACTTGGTTTTGGTGCTCTTTAGATTTAGATTGATTTCTTTCATTGTTGAACTTCCTCACCATCGAATTGTATTTTCGAGTGAGTAAGGCAACATTTGCACCATCACCAATTTCTTCAATATTCTCATTATCTTCTTCGATTTGACTCTCCCGGGATTGAACTTGAAGTGTCACATTCTTGCTTTTATACAATTCCTTTTGATTCTCAATATTCATCTCATAAGTTTTGAGAATGCTCATCAAGGTATGAAGGTCCATTGTGGCAAGATTGTGTGCTTCTTCAATAGCACAAATCTTTAAATTGAACTTTTCAGGAAGAGAGCAGATAGCCTTTTCAACAAGTTGAGTGTTGGTTAATGGTTCACCAAGCACTTGACATTCATATGAGATGTCAATCAACTTTTCAAAATAAGATTTAATATCATCCGTTTCTTCCATCCTTAAACGTTCATATTTACTCACGAGCATGCGTAGCTTTGTTCGACGAACACTTGAGCTACCTTCACAATGAATTTGTAAAGTATCCCATGCATTCTTAGCCGTGGAGCAATTTTGAATGAATTTGAACATATACATATCAACCCATCCAAAAATTGCATTTAAGGCTTTTTCGTTAGAGCTAGCATTATTGGTTTCTTCTGTAGTCCATTCGAATTCAGGTTTAACATGAATGTCACCTTCCTCATCCGGTGGCAACATTGGAATAACATACCCATTGGTTATAGATCTTCATGCCCTAACATCAATTGATTTGATATGGAAACGTAGGCGAATTTTCCATTACACATAATTTGATCCATCTAAAATAGGAAGCCTACCAATAGTTGGATTTGTCGGATCCATAGCTTATGACAACAGGACCAATCACTTATTGTGTTAAGTATCGGCTCTGATACCACTTGAAGGGTGTCAAATGCTATGGAAAGTAAAACCAAGAGATGAAATAAATCAAATGTCAATTCTGTTTCCGAATGTCGACAATTATGTCGTCCGACACCAGTAACAACACTTTAGCAAAACAAAAAAAATTTGAAGAGTAAATGCAGAGAAAATTTAAAGAACACAAAGGTTTTATATATAACTTATGATGGTCAATGACCAAAATTATTATATATATATATATTATATACAAATAGATAAATTCCTTTCTTTACAGATTTATAAGATAAAATGGAAAGGAATTAAAAGTTGAAGTCGTAGATGACTTCTGCCTGAAAAATCTAACTAAATAGACATAGACAACCTCTCATTACAATTGCTCCATACAAAACTAATCTAGAATCTAAAACAACAATTGTAATGTTGGACAGAATGTTGTCAACACACTCATGCAACACTGGTGATCCAGATTTCTGAGATGAAATCTCGAGAGCTCTCTTGGTATTTTTACTTTCTGGATGTTGATTCACTGTAGTAGCATCTCTATTTATTGGAGACGATCGGTTGTGAAGGTTGAGGGAAAGGTGGGCAGCTGGTAGATTTTGTTGGAGACGATCAAGGAGCAAAAACCTCTAACAACTTTGACTTGTTCCTCACGAAAAGCAGCACCCTTGACTCGTTCTTCAAACGTGTTTACCAACTCCTTTTTACCTTGCCAAGTCATATTTACCACATAGTAATCATTACGTGAAGTAAGGCAAAATCAATTCTGAAAATATTGTGCAACATTTGTCCCAACATTCTTATACATTCAAATCAATACTTCAGGAGATATGTTGGGTCAAATGTCAAAACATCAAATCCAACATTAACAAATATGATGGTTAAGCCACACCTGCACAACTTTGAAAGAAATTGTGTCTTTCATAGTAGGAAATTCAAAGAAGTGAGTTTAACCGGTAGTTGGTGAGCCAGATTTGGTGTTGGGATGTATGTAACTATGGTGTCGTTTGAAGTAGTTGTTGTAACGTCATCCATAGATATTGTAGTTAATGCTTTTATTTGTGTGTGAGAGGAATTGGTTGTTTGAACCACTAAGGCTCTGATACCATGAAACGATCCTTAGGCTCACGATATTATTTGGAATACAGCAAGGCAGCATGGTATATATATAGAGGAGTCCCAATCCCAACCAGGGGCGAATTTATATGTGATTTTTGGGGCACGTGAACTCATGAGTTTTCAGAAAAACTAGATATTCTATGTACATATTTTCTAGAATTGGTGTAGTATTACCTGGTGACGCTGATGTTACAAAAAAACTTAATGGTCCTCTTGGTTAAAAACATAATTATTTACCAAAAAGAATAAGGATCAATTCCCACTTAATGCATTTTTCTCCTTTTTTTAATAGTGCACCCATGTTCTAAAAATCCTAGATACGCCTATATGACCCCATCCTAGGATACAAGTATGGTACGACTACAAGACTAACACACGAAGTTGAGACATAGAAGAACATAAATATTAATCCTATCATTCACAAGTGTTGTAACTAATTAATGACGAAATTTAACCACTAACAGCTAAAATTGATACAGAATGGCTCGATATCTTATCCTTCGTGTTAACAATTTAGCATATTTAATCGATAACCGATTAATCAAACAATAATTACAAAAGCCAAACCTACCAATAAGCCGACGCACTCAAATGCAAATAAATTATAAAATGAATATTATATTTTAATTCCAAGCAAGTTGGATCGGCTATTTGAATCATCATTGTTCATATCGCTCCACTAAGCCCTTTTCAGTAAAATTTTATAAAAAGTTAGCTTTTGTAACACTTAAAGTTCGCTACATCTTCTACTAGCATATATGTCTTTGTCAAGAGTGAAAGACTCCTAGCAAAACATTTGATCTAAAGCAAATATATATTAATTTATATCACAATACATGATCTTTTTCTTTCATTTTGTTCTATTATTAGTTAGGTTTTGCATGGATATTTCCAAGAGATTGTTGATCTTACGAGATAAATTTTTTCTATGTGATTTTAAGTTTACCTAATCAGTTGCCTCCATAAAGCGAAAACTTTAAAATTAATCCGAGTATTATTTAAAAGAGTAATATGTGGAAAATCATTAAAGGGAAAAAAATGAAGGAAGAGATACTGAGATAATGTAGAATAAAGATAACCGCCAAGCCTATATTTAGTTAGTTAACTAGCTAGAAGAAGAAAAAAAAATTACAAATTTGTCATGGTGAAGAGTAAAAAAGGGCCTCATTTCACTCCAATTGAAGAGAATTATATCCACAATTTTTTGAGAGGCAAATAAGTTCCATCAATTTCACCTCCTATGAAGTGGATCTCCCAATCACGTGTCGTGTTTTTATCGGTGTACAACTAGAATTCGATTAATTATTTCCAATGGAAAAAGTTAGTGAATAGTTTGTTTGTTTAATCTCAATGACCAAGAAGGTTGTTAGATATAAAAAGGACAAATAGGATCTTTGATGTTTTTTTCTCTGCCATTTCTCATTGAGAAAAACGTTAAAAGTTATTGAGATTTGAGTTACAAGAAAATAAAGAAGGGAAAATTAAGAATAAAGGGAAAAGGAAATGGCATTCACAGGGACATTGGATAAATGCAAAGCTTGTGATAAGACAGTTTACTTTGTTGATTTGTTGTCTGCTGATGGAGCTACTTTTCATAAGTCCTGCTTCAAATGTAGCCACTGCAAAGGCACTCTTGTGGTATGTTATAATTATTTAGTTAATTACCTTTCTATTTCTTTTCTTCTTCTTTTTTGGTTTTCTATCCGGCTTTCAATATAAGCATTGAGGTACGACTAAATTTGAATTAGTGTTGGGAGGTCAACATTGAGGGTAAAACATTTCTTAACAAAAGTGACTTCATACCTCGACAATATTCGAGCTCAAGACCTTTGATTAAGAATGAATGAGTACCGATTACCACTCCATTGCAATCCTTATTGGCTACCTTTATATTTCTTGCTTCTCCTTTTCGTTTGCTCTACTTGTAACAAAAATCTTGTCTTTTAGTTTGCTTCTTGTTTTCCTTTTTTCCTCGCACGGGCTATTAAAAAACATAATTAAATATATAAAAATATAGTTTTTCTGATAACTTAAGTTTTTAGACAAAATTAATACCTAATTTAATATGTTATTAGATCAACTAGTACAGATCCGAGTGATTTCAAGTTTCTATATCACTTAATAACAAAAAGAATTCTCACATATTTGACGCATGAAAAAAAATTGTTCAAGAATAAAGTAGAAGACATGATGGTTGATTTTTTTGTTTCTTAGTTCTCTTTTTTGTTGTATACATTGAATAATCAGGCAATTTTAAATTAATGTTGTAGTGATATTTATTTGACAGATGAGCAACTACTCCTCAATGGATGGAGTCCTCTACTGCAAGACACATTTCGAACAACTCTTTAAGGAATCAGGAAATTTTAGCAAGAACTTTCAGACTTCTTGTAAGACATCCTGCCTTCTTCTAATAATTCATGATACAATTGCAAGGCTTCATCATATCAATTTCTTCATATTCACTAATCGATTTTAACCTTATTTTTTTAATTTATGCAGCCAAGCCTGAGAGGGAGAATTCGCTGGTAGGTTGTTTCAAACCTCACATCTAGACAATGTTATATTTGGACCTTTACATGTTTAGTTATTAATATACCTCCCCTTCCCCACCCCCACTCCAATTTCTCTTTTTTTCATTTTGGATGTCAATAAATAAAAAAAATATGATTAGTGAAAATTCATATATGTATATAGTCGATTCTAACCTGTTTGGAACTGAAACATTTTTGTTATTATTGTAGGAACACTATAAGTTACTATTATTTTCCGGATGTCACTAGTCAAACTCTAACATTTTCTTTTCTTATTTCCTTCGATCCTCCTAATGGTTTAATGCCGTAAAACTATGTGTAGACAAAGGCTCCAACCAAACTCTCTGCTTTGTTCTCTGGAACCCAAGACAAATGTGCTGCTTGCAACAAAACTGTTTACCCTCTCGAAAAGGTATCAAATTATTGTGTTTCAATTTTTCACCAAAAGAGAAAAATAGACTTCCCTCATTTTTGTACGGATATCAATTTCCTTTACAATTATACATCTAAACTCGTGACCTCATATGCCACGTAAAGAATGGATCTTGGGCCTAATTCAACCCTAAAAGCTAGCTTGAAGGGTGAGGATTGTACAAGTCCACATAAGGAGTCCATGTTACCATTCCATTCCCAATGTGGGACACGCCCAGATCTAGTTAACTGAAGCGTGGATAATATAATTTGGGGGCCCAACATCGGTGAACAAAGAATTGGAATGAGCCTGACTCTAATACCATGTAAAGAATGGATCTTGGACTTAACTCAACCCCAAAAGCTAGCTTGTAGGGTGAGGATTGTTCAAGTATATATAACGAGTCCATGTTCCCATGTAAAGAATGAATCTTGGGTCCAACTCAACCCCAAAAGCTAGCTTGTAGGGTGAGGATTGTCCAAGTCCATATAAGGAGTCCATGTTCCCATTTCATATCCGATGTGAGACTCTTAACACTCCCCGCATGCCCAAACCTTGTTAACTGGAGCGTGGATAATATAATTTGGGGCCCAACATCGGTGAACAAAGAATTGGAATGGACCTGACTCTGATATCATATAAATAATAGATCTTGGGCCTAACTCAAGCTTTTGGGGTGAGGATTGTCCAAGTCTATGTAAGGAGTCCATGTTCCCATTTCACCCTATAAGCTAGCTTTTGGATTGAGTTAGGCCCAAGATTCATTCTTTACATGGTATCAGAGTCAGGTTCATTCCAATTCTTTGTTCACCGATGTTGGACCCCGAAATTATATTATCCACGCTCTAGTTAACAAGGTCTGGGTGTGCGGGAAGTGTTAAGAGTCCCACATCGGATATGGAATGGGAACATGGACTCCTTATATGGATTTGGACAATCCTCACCCTACAAGCTAGCTTTTGGGATTGGGTTAGGCCCAAGTTTCGTTCTTTACATATGGAATTGGAACATGGACTCCTTATATGGACTTGGACAATCCTCACCCTACAAGCTAGCTTTTGGGGTTGAGTTAGGCCCAAGATTCATTCTTTGCATGGTATCAGAGTCAGGCTCATTCCAATTCTTTGTTCACCGATGTTGGGCCTCCAAATTATATTATCCACGCTCCAGTTAACAAGGTCTGGGCGTGCACGGGAGTGTTAAGAGTCCCACATCGGATATGGAATGGGAACATGGACTCCTTATATGAACTTGGACAATCCTCACCCTACAAGCTAGCTTTTGGGGTTGAGTTAGGTCCAAGATTCATTCTTTACAGCTGTTTTAGCCAATATTTAAACACTATAATCAAAACACTGAAAAACATTTTCTTAAGAAAATAAGACATTTTTCAAATGATTTATGTCGTAAGAAACACATCCTATCAATATGATTTATTGGATTAATGTTGTGTCGAATTATAGCTTTTAAAATCCCCTAAAAACTTACTCATAATGATGGTTAATTATTAGGTAACAATGGAGGGAGTCGAATTCCACAAATCATGCTTCAAGTGTGCTCATGGAGGGTGTCCCTTAACTCATGCTACATATGCTGCACTTGACGGAGTCCTCTACTGCAAGCACCATTTTGCACAACTTTTCATGGAGAAAGGAAATTACCAGCATGTCCTCAAGGCTACAAATAACAAGAAGAGTGTTGTGGCACCTGTCAATGACGATGACAATGAAGAGCCTGCTCATGACAAGGCAGATCATGATGAGCAGCCAGATCAGAAGGACCCTAATGGTGATGATGATAAGCAACCACAAGAAGAATCATGATCACCCCATATTGTCACTTAATTTTATTGATTAATGTTTGTGTTTCTGAAAAAATTGGAAAGGTTTTTGCTTATCTTTTAATTATTGTGATCAGAATTCTTGTTATCTATTTGATTATAAAAAATTCGTGTTTTTTTTCTCTTCAGACTTGATGTCCAGTTTGTAAACATGTTTGAGAATTAATCCATTTTGGTTATACAATGATTTGTTAGTGTTGGAAGTAGCTATTAGGTCGGATTCACTTATAAGATGTGTTAATTAGCTCATTAGCTTGTTCTTCTCCTAAATCCTACCTATATCGTATAGATACACTATTAAGAATGTTGAAAAAGTAATTTTTCCACATGAAGATGACGGTTAGGGTTAGCATTACAAAGAAAACGCTTTGCATCTCTTGAGAATTTTTAGGTTGTGGAAACAAGGGAATCAATCCACTTCGTAAGGATTCCGAAAATCAGTGACATAAATTGTGATTGCTGCAGATCTGCTTTTGCTAAGGAAAAATCTGTAAGGTTCCTAAACTAGCATTTTCAGTTAAATACTATTGTTAGATATTCTTCCCTTTTGTTTATATTGTAATTAAGCTTTTAAGATAAGTTGAAGTAAGATTGATTGTACGCACGAAAAGTTTAGTAGTTATTATAAGAAGAGTGAAATTAAAGTGAAATTAGATAAGATTGAGATGTCTAAATGTAATGACCAGATTGTTTGATACAATTCAACCGGGATATTAAATCAAATAGTCTCCATCAAGTGATCCAACAAGAAGTTACCAACGACCCAAATTATTTACAAACTCAAGTTATTTTACCACTTTAAAATTGACAGGGCATGCTAAAGTTGTTAGTGTCAATGCCGATACGCTAGGTATAGTTAGGTTATAAGATAAATGTACACAATTACCATAATTTATGTGTTCAAGTGGTTGTATAAATTTACCTTGCATAATTTTTTATCTTTCAAATATATTTCTACACTATTCATTTAGAATTTTCAGACTCACTTTTTCCTCTAGGTTTACATGATTGAACATTTTTGAAGTATAGATAAATTAACTGTTGAAGATGGTTCATAAACAGATCATCGCAAATTACATAAGATACTATTCTACATCCTATGTACAAAATATAATCGTTTGTAATCTATTACTATCCTACAATTCCACTCATACCATCAAGCCAAATTCTGATTTTTTAAAATATAATACTCCTAATATAAAATAGAAATAAATAAATATAGGAAAGAGTCATAGAGCCAATCCTAAAAGTACCAAAACTCTAGGAACTGAAGACTTTATATAGTTGCCGTATTCTCCTAAACTGCCGCCGATAATAACCTTTTTAGAAAAAACTTTCTTTTGTGTACACAACTAATATTAGTTGTGTGAGATTTTCTTTTAATTATACACTTTATAGCGGTACCTTTAAATAATTATAAAATATAGCTATAGTATATTTTATTATATATAGCAGATATATGTTGATACCCGTATTCTTGTACGTGCGTGTATACTATGTATATGCTATTAGTGAATATACAATGTATTAGTGTATATACAACGTATAATGTACATACACAATGTATTAGTGTATATACATTTGATATATACAATATATCAGTGTCTATACATTGATAGCATACGGTTGTCTATGGCACGTTTTGAAAGAAAAATCATGTAACTATTTAATTTTGGGTAAAAGTTTGTCTTATGTCAACTGCTGAATAGGCCTAATTTTGCATGAATAGACATATTTTTGCTACAAACTTCAGCATTGCGAAATTCTTTTTAATTTTTGCCTGAGCATGGGTTCGAACCCAAAACCTCGGGGTATTAGGCGAAGGGAAAAAATTAAATATTTTAAATTTGATGGACAAAAATTAAAGTCCACCCCGAAATAAGGGCATTCGTGTTCTCCAAGTGCAAATGATCTGAAATCTTACACTTTTGAATCCACTAATTTTGGTCTGATTAACTTCATATAACTGATCTAATAAAAAACCTAACAAAGAAAGAAACAGCAATTTTTTGCCTCTTCTTCTAATTGAATTCATCCTTCACAAAAAATTTAGTAAAACCCAAAATCCTAAGTTCAATTTCTCATCATCCATTAATTTTGTTTTCTTCGTCTTTACTGCTCGATCGATCTCTCATTTCTTCTCCAAAAAAAAAGGAAAGGACAAGGAGATAATGAACTATTTGGTGAGGTACGTAATAGGGAAGCGTTTTCCATGCAAGCATAAAGTTGTGGATTTTGATGATCTTTACGGAGTCGGAGCGATGTGTCCATGGCAAATTTTGGAAGCTACAGATGGGACAAAGAACACACGCTACTTCGTCCTCACTTTGCAGAAGAGGAAAAGAGCGATATATTGTCGTAGGACTAACCAAGGGATTTGGAAATCTCTAAGCAAAGGCAAAGACAAGGAAATATTTGATCATCAGAGGAGGCTTATGGCCTGATAAGTTATTGTTGGAAATTTGCCTTTGGCGGGAGTTGCGACCGACCAACTTTAACGGCTTAAACACTAGTGTTACGTATGTTGGAGAATTCGGTTCTTCACACATGCATGATCTACTAAGTACGTAGATAACCGTAGGGCCAAGAATCGTCAAATTTCATTAAGAAATGAAAGAGATATTGGTTCACGAAGTGAGGTGTTTGAAGCATGAAAAGTGTGGTATTGAGTTCAATTCTCCCACATCGGTAGAGGAAGAAAGAATTGTTGTGTATATAATACTCGAAATTGGTTTGGGGTTTGGGACCCCAAGGGGTATCCCATGTGTTTAAAGGAGGGAGGACCTAGATGTGCTTCGGTTCAAGGAAAGACCACACGCGCGCCGCCGCCGCCCGCCCGTCGGGTCCGGTTCCGAGTTTCGGGTCACGAGTCACGGGTCCACGGGCTGTGGGCCTTCTGATATTATCTTTTTGGGCCAGAGAACTTTGCCAGAAGTGCAGTTTGATCCCAGAAGTTTCAGATGTACAGTTTGGACCAGAATTCTTTCAGATGTACAGTTTGGTCCCAGAAGTTTCAAGATGTACAGTTTGGTCCCTGAAGTTTTTCAGAAAATCAAAATTTCGACGGTCAAAACAGAAACGCCAAAGCACTCAATTCAGCCATTTATTTTGGCTGAATTACTCCTCCTATAATGGCCAATTCCGTTGGTCTTTTCACCATTTAATTTGGTGGCTTTACTACCTCCATAATGGCCATTATTTGGCCAATAATGGTTGTTATGGAGGCAGCTAAACAGCCCTCCCTCACCTATATAAACACCCCTACACCATTGTTGAGACACACAGAAAATATACTAGCTATATACACGAAAATACACAAGCAAAACAGTTTCTTCCTACACCTTCCTTGCATCATTTCTTGCTCAATATTCTTCAAGGTAGCATTTGAGTTTCCTTTGCTCAAGTGTTCCATTGCTATTTTATCTTGGGAGACAAATTGTCCAGGACGTATAAAGGATACATACGGGACAATATTGTCTTAAGGACAGAGTGCCACACTCGACTCAGCAAAAAACGAAAAAAACAGTTTTTCATTTTAATCTTTGTAATTTCCAGTTTTCTAGTTGAATTGTAATTTCAATTCTTACATTAGCAGTTGTTTGTAATTTCCGTTTCCTGCAGTTATGTCATCTTGTGTTTTGATGATTTGTCAAACTTTCGATAAACCAGATAGGGATCTGGTATGCGATCCATTCCATCGGCTATCGTACAGTCAACAGTTATAGCTGTAAAGTGTAATGTTCACTGGCAAAAGTACATTAGCACTGTTGCAGCTCGCTAGTGGTCAAACCAAGGGATGAATTTGTTGGAAATTAGCCTTTGGCGGGAGTTGCGACCGACCAACTTTAACGGCTTAAACACTAGTGTTACGTATGTTGGAGAATCCGGTTCTTCACACATGCATGATGTACTAAGTACGTAGATAACCGTAGGGCCAAGAATCGTCAAATTTCATTGAGAAATGAAAGAGATATTGGTTCACGAAGTAAGGTGTTTGAAGCATGGAAAAGTGTGGTGTGTGATCAATTCTCCCTCATCGGTAGAGGAAGAAAGAATTGTTGTGTATATAAGACTCGAAATTGGTTTGGGGTTTGGGATCCCAAGGGGTATCCCATGTGTTTAAAGGAGGGAAGACCTAGATGTGCTTCGGTTCGAGGAAAGACCACACGCGCGCCACCGCCGCCCGCCCGTCCGGTCCGGTTCCGAGTTCCGTGTTCCGGGTTCCGGGTCCACGGGTCGTGGGCTGTGGGCTGTGGGCTGTGGGCCTTCTGATATTATCTTTTTGGGCCAGAAAACTTTGCCAGATACAGTTTGATCCCGAAGTTTCAGATGTACGAGTTTGGACGAGAATTCTTTCGGATGTACGAGTTTGGTCCCCGAAGTTTCAAGATGTACGGTTTGGTCCCCGAAGTTTTCGAGAAAGTCAGAATTTCGACGGTCCAGAACAGAAACGTCCAGCACTCAATTCAGCCATTTATTTTGGCTGAATTACACCTCCTATAATGGCCAATTCCGTTGGTCCTTTCACCATTTAATTTGGTGGCTTTACTACCTCCATAATGGCCATTATTTGGCCAATAATGGTTGTTATGGAGGCAGCTAAACATCCCTCCCTCACCTATATAAACACCCCTACACCATTGTTGAGACACACAGAAAATATACTAGCTATATACACGAAAATACACAAGCAAAACAGTTTCTTCCTACACCTTCCTTGCATCATTTCTTGCTCAATATTCTTCAAGGTAGCATTTGAGTTTCCTTTGCTCAAGTGTTCCATTCTTTGTTTTATCTTGGGAGACAAATTGTCCGGGACGTATAAAGGATACATACGGGGCAATATTGTCTTAAGGACAGAGTGCCACACTCGACTCAGCAAAAACAGAAAAACAGTTTTTCATTTTAATCTTTGTAATTTCCAGTTTTCTAGTTGAATTGTAATTTCAATTCTTACATTAGCAGTTGTTTGTAATTTCCGTTTCCTGCAGTTATGTCATCTTGTGTTTTGATGATTTGTCAAACTTTCGATAAACCAGATAGGGATCTGATATGCGATCCATTCCATCGGCTATCGTACAGTCAACAGTTATAGCTGTAAAGTGTAATGTTCAACGGCAAAAGTACATTAGCACCTGTTGCAGCTCGCTAGTGGTCAAACCAAGGGATGAATTTGTTGGAAATTAGCCTTTGGCGGGAGTTGCGACCGACCAACTTTAACGGCTTAAACACTAGTGTTACGTATGTTGGAGAATCCGGTTCTTCACACATGCATGATGTACTAAGTACGTAGATAACCGTAGGGCCAAGAATCGTCAAATTTCATTGAGAAATGAAAGAGATATTGGTTCACGAAGTAAGGTGTTTGAAGCATGGAAAAGTGTGGTGTGTGATCAATTCTCCCTCATCGGTAGAGGAAGAAAGAATTGTTGTGTATATAAGACTCGAAATTGGTTTGGGGTTTGGGATCCCAAGGGGTATCCCATGTGTTTAAAGGAGGGAAGACCTAGATGTGCTTCGGTTCGAGGAAAGACCACACGCGCGCCGCCGCTGCCCGCCCGTCCGGTCCGGTTCCGAGTTCCGTGTTCCGGGTTCCGGGTCCACGGGTCGTGGGCTGTGGGCTGTGGGCTGTGGGCCTTCTGATATTATCTTTTTGGGCCAGAAAACTTTGCCGGATACGGTTTGATCCCGAAGTTTCAGATGTACGATTTGGACCGAGAATTCTTTCGGATGTACAGTTTGGTCCCCGAAGTTTCAAGATGTACGCTTTGGTCCCCGAAGTTTTCGAGAAAGTCGAATTTCGACGATCCGAACGAAACGTCCGAAGACTCAATTCGGCCATTTATTTTGGCTGAATTACACCTCCTATAATGGCCAATCCGTTGGCAATTTTCTCCATTTATTTGGTGGCTTTACTACCTCCATAATGGTCATTATTTGGCCAATAATGGCTGTTATGGAGGTAGTCAAACAGTCCCTCTTCCTCCTATATAAACACCCCTTACACCATTGTTGAGGCACACTTGATATACACGAAAAATACACAAAGCGAGTAAAGCGTTTCTTCCTAATCTTCCAAGCATCATTTCGTTATTCAATATTCTTCACGGTAGCTCTTGAGTTTCCTTTGCTCAATAGTTCCATTCTTTGTTTTATCTTGGGAGACGAATTGTCCAGGACGTATAAAGGATACATACGGGGCAATATTGTCTTAAGGACAGAGTGCAACACTCGACTCAGCAAAAACAAGTTTCCAGTTTTCGTGTTCAACAAAATAGTAATTTCAGTTTTGTTGTTTTATTGGAATTTTTAGTTTTATAGTTGAATTGTAATTCCAATTCTTACATAAGCAGTTACTTGTAATTTTCGTTTCCTGCAAATCCTTGTAACCCAACAGAATTATCCCTATCTCTTCACACAAACTCCATAATATATATATACAACATGTTACAAGGTTTAAGGTAACACTTGAAAACCTAAAATCACTTTAAAAGTGCAGCCGCTACAAATCTCCAAGTTCTCTCAAGAACAAAGTTGTTTTCAAACTGAATGACCAGATCCTAACACTGAAGATGTCTAAGTCCTTTAGTTTGTTTTGAGTCTTTGTCATTTTGTTCTTTATTGTACTCTTACACTACTTTTAAGAAGTGTTATAGTAGGACAGATTTCAACCTTTGTTGGTTTGTGTTCTTGGCTAGAGTTAGTCAAGGTTTGTAGCTTTGCAATAGAGTTATTGTAAAAGGCTTACAATATAGGTATTGTAAGGGGTGAGAAATTAATAGTTTAATTCCTAGGTTGCAATAGGTTGTAATATGAAGTTGCTCAGTTAGTGAAGTCGTGGTTTTTAATCCCTCGAGCAAGGAATTTTGCATGTAAATATCGTGTATTATTTACTTTCTGTTTTGCTTAAGTGAACAAATAGAGAACTTGATTCTCTATACTGTTTGGTGGACTCTTAGTTTCTATCAATTGGTATCAGAGTTGGTGCTTTCTAAAAGGTTAACACCTAGAAATAATCTCTCTCATGGATGCTCCACCAAACTTAGAGGAAGGACAATCTACCACAAGACCACCAAGGTTCAACGGAAAGTACTATAGGTGGTGGAAGACAATGATGCACGATTTCATCATGGCTAAAGATTCTAAGCTGTGGGACATCATCTGTGATGATCCTCATGTTCCCATGAACACAGATCTAGTTAGTCTTACAAATACTTCAAAAGCAAGGAAAGAATACAATGATGTGGAGAAAAACTTTAAGGCTAAAAAGATCCTTGTTTGTGGTATTGGACCTGATGAGTACAATTAGGTCTCATCTTATGTATCTGCTAAGGAGATCTGGAAAGCTCTTTAAATAGATCATGAAGGAACCACTCAAGTTAAGGAGTCCAAGATCGATATGCTCACCACAAAGTATAAGTTATTTAATATGAGAGAGGATGAGTCTATCCAAAACATGCATACTAGGTTCACCTCTATCATAAATGAGCTTAAATCTCTGGGAGAAGTCATTACAACCAACAAACTAGTTAGAAAATTATTTGGTGTCCTGCCAGACTCTTGGGATAGCAAGGTGAATGCCTAATATGAAGCCAAGAACCTGAAGACACTGACCATTGATGAGCTAATTGAAAATTTCAAGACTTATGAGATGAAGAAATCCAGGAAGAAAAAAGAAAAGAGTGAGGCAAAGAAGGACAAGAACCTGGTTCTCAAAGCTGCCAAGAGTGACTCAAGCAGTAATAAAGCTAATAGGGCATACATCACTCGTAGGTTTCAAAATATGGTTCAAAAGAATGGTGGGGTCTCCAGAATAAGAAGCTCCAGCATGAACTTCAAAGGAAATGACAAATGTTGCCACAAGTGTGGAAAACCTGATCAATTTATTAAAGAATGTCCTCTTCATAAGCAGGACAATCAGAAAGACATGACTGTTAAGAGGAACTAGGTCTCTGATAAGAAGTCCAAGATGAGAGATGCGACTGATGGCCTAGTGAAGCAAACTCTTGCTGCTTGGGGAGACTCCTTAAGTGAATCTTAACATGATGATAACCATGGTGACAAATCAATGATGGCCACTGATAATGAATCTTTTGAATATAAGTCAATCTTTGCACTCATGGCCAAATCTGACACTGATGATGATGATGATGATGAGCAAAAAGAGGTAAATTTTCTTGATGTTCAGAAAAATTTAAAAATTTATTCTAAAAAAACTCATATCATTGGCGAATGTATTAATCGATGCTTATCATGTTCTTGTTAAATAAAAGAGTGCTCTAAATGAAGAAATTTGTGATTTAAAATAAGAGAGGGATGATTTGGTACTTTCCACTGTAGATTTAAAAGAACACATTCATGGAGTAACTCAAGAAAATATCCTATTAGAAAACCAACTGAAAAATTGTATGGATACTCCCTCTAAAGGAAAAGGTATAGCCAGTAAGACTCAACTAAGCTTGAGAAGGAGCTTAAGAAAATAATACTGAGCCTCACTACTGAGGTAGAAAAGAACAGACAGCTACAGAAAGATTTAAAAAGGGTAAAAATTGATCTTGATAAGGCACTTCATTGGACCTAGTCCTCTGATATAATTACATCTATGTACAAGAGTAAATGTAGGGGTAGGCAAAGGCTTGGTTTTGAAAAATAAAAAAACCCTCGTAATCCCCACATCAAATATGTCATTACAACTGAAAATTGGTTGTGCACTCATTGCGATCAGTCTGGTCATTATAAGAATGCATGCAAAGCTAGATTTCAGTCACTTCAGAAAAATAAGAATTTTATTGAGAAGAGATTCAGAGTTGAAGGACCTAGTCCTCGAAAAAGATAGAATGTCTTGCCTGCTTGGACTAGAAGAAGTCTAATTCATCCATTTTACAATTATAAGGGACCCAAAATGGTTTAGGTTTCCAAATTTAATTAGTGATTTAGTTTGCAGGCTGAAGTGAGAGGAGGCAGTAAAAAATGGTATATAGATAGTGGCTGCTCGAAGCATATGATTGGTAGAATGAATGATTTTGTCTCACTCAAGGCCTTTTAATGTAGGAGTGTGTCCTTTGGTAATGGCAAGAAAGGGTACATTCTTGGTGTTGGCAAGGTTGGGAAGACACTCTCTCATGCAATTGAGAATGTGTACTATGTAAATGGGTTAAAATACAGCTTGTTAAGTGTGTCTCAAATTGTGATAAAGGAAATGAAGTGAAGTTCCTGTCCTGCCCTTGCACAGTCACCAATCTCAAAACTGGTAAAGTGGTGCTAATAGCAAAAAGGTTTAAGAATATATATTTTACAGATTTTGACTCTTTGAATGGTAGTGACTTGACATGTATAAGACATGCATAAGTGTCATGGATGATGATGTTGAGCTTTGGCATAGACGATTGAGACATGTAAGTTTTTCATTACTGAACAAACTTGTTGTGAAGGACCTGGTTCGTGGTCTATCAAAGGCCAAGTTCAAATATCATAAGGCGGGTGATGCTTACATTAAAGGGAAGTATGTTAGATCCTCCTTCAAACCAAAGAAAGAAGTGTGTACCTCAAGGCCACTTGATCTTCTTCACATGAATCATTGTGGACCAGTGAGGATCCCAGGCAGAGAATAAAAGAAGTATATACTTGTGATTGTTGATGAGTACTCCAGATTCACTTGGACTCTATTCTTAAGAAGTAATGATGAAACATTTCTAGTGTTCTATGCCTTTGTGAAACAGATTTAGGTGAAACTAGAAAATCACATTTTGAGTATTAGATCTGATCATGGTACTGAGTTTGAAAATACCAAGTTTGAAGAATTTTGTGCTGAAAATGGTATAAGTCACGACTTTTCTATTCCTAGAACACTTCAGCAAAATGGTGTTGTGGAGAGGAAAAACGGGACACTTAAAGATATTGCTAGAACAATGTTGATATCAAGTGGTGTGTCTAAAACATTTTGGGATGAAGTTGTCAATACTTCTTGTCATGTGATAAACAGATGCATGATCAGGTCCCTACTTGAGAAGACTCCTTATGAATTACTCAATGGGAGAAAGCCCAAGCTGACTTATCTAAGAGTATTTTGCTGCAAATGATTTATTTTCAACAATGGTACGAAAGCTTTGGAAAATTTGATGCAAAAAGTGATGAAGGAATCTTTTTTGGTTACTCATCTCATAGCAAAGCATACAAGGTCTACAACAAAAGAACTCAGTATGTAGAGGAAAGTGTGCATGTGATCTTTGATGAATCTAATGCACTGAGCAATAAAGAGTCACAAAATGATAAAGCTGAAGATGGATTATTTTCAAAGGTTCCTGATGAAGTTATTAAGATCTCAAATGGAAAGACTGAATTGATGAGTAAAATCAAGCAGATTAATGAAGAAACTACAACAGAGTCTTTAAAAGATATAGAGGAAATTGGTACTGTCATTACTCTACTAGAAGCTGAACATAGAGTAGTAGATGTTGTATCAGGCACTCCTAAAGCTGGACAATGAAGTGGAAGTCATGCTTTTGTTGATGTCAATGATGGATCCAATATGGAAGAACCTGGTCCCTCCGTTGCTGCAGTTCAAGTATCCAACTGGAAGCACAAGGGATCTCATCCACTTCAAAATGTGATCATTCCCTTAGACTCTGGTATTCAAACTAGATTTAAGGCGAGAAACATGTTTGCCTTCTCAACCTTTCTATCTCAAATTGAACCCAAGAATATCAAGGAAGCATTGAAAAAAGTTGATTGGATAATTGTTATGCAAGAAGAGATCCATCAATTTGAAAGAAATAATGTGTGGCACCTAGTCCCTAGGCCCTCAAAAAAAATAGTAATTGGGACTAGGTGGGTGTTTCGCAACAAGCTCGATGAGTTCGAAAACACTACCAGGAACAAGTCAAGGTTGGTGGTTTAAGGTTACAATCAAGAAGAAGCGATAGACTATGATGAGACTTTTGCTCTTGTAGCTAGAATGGAGGCAATCAGAATTCTTATTGTCTTTGCATCCCATATGAAATTTAAATTATTCCAAATGGATGCCGAGAGTGCATTTCTGAATGGATATCTAAAGGAGGAATTCTTTGTCAAGCAACCCCTGGGTTTGAGAGTCATGAACATCTTGAGCTTGTATTCAAGCTTGACAAGGCTCTATATGGTTTGAAGTAAGCTCATCCGGCATAGTATGAAAGATTATCAAAATTTCTATTTGAAAATGGTTTTACAAGAGAACAAATTGACAACACTTTATTTCTAAAAAAAGGGGGAGAAATTTATTGAATGTGCAAGTCTATATTGATGATATACTTTTTGGTGCAACTAATGATTCCCTTTGTGAAGAGTTTGCTAAGCTCATGAGAAGTGAATTTGAGATGAGCATGATGGGTAAGATAAATTTCTTCCTTGGGTTGCAAGTGAAGCAAACCCCAAAAGACACCATGATCAGTCCACAAAAGTATATCAAGGAGATGCTTAATACATTCATGATGGAGAATGCTAAGCCTATTGATACACCTATAACCACTGCCACTCGGTTGGACATGGATGAACCTGGTTGTCTTGTCAATGAAACCATGTATATGGGTATCATTGGGTCTCTATTGTACTTAACTGCTACATTATCTTCAATGTTGGGTTATGTGCAAGGTTCCAATCAAGTCCAAAAGAATCTCATTTGAAGGCTACAAAAAAAAATTTGAGGTATCTCAAAGGGACTCCAAACCTAGTCCTCTTCTATCCCTCACGAGATAATTTTGACTTGGTTGGATATGCTGATGCTAATTATGCTGGGAATTTGGTGGATAGGAATAGAACATCTGGAATGACACATTTTTTGGGATCATGCTTGATCTTTTGAGGTACGAAGAAATAAAACTATGTGGCTCTTTCTACTGATGAAGCTGACTATGTGGCTGTTTCTTCCTGCTGCGCTCAATTGTTATGGTCAAACAACAACTTAAGAATTTTGGTGTGCTTACTGCCTATGTGCCCTTGTTGTGTGATAATACAAGGGCACTCGACATGGAGACAAATCCGGTGCAATACAAAAGGACCAAGCACATTGATGTCAGACACCATTTTCTAAGGAATAATGTTAAAAGGGGTCTAATTTGTATGAAGTTCTACAAGACAGAGGATCATGTTGCAGATATTTTCATCAAGGCACTGAGCAGAGAGCACTTTGAGAGAAATCGCTTGGAGTTGGGCTTGATCAAGCTCAACTAGTTGGTCCCTCAAAAGTTCCCTCAATGATTGGCTATGTTAAGAGGAAAGGAACAATGCTAAAAAGTATTTTTGGTGCCATCTAAATCACACCTATATTACTACAGGTATACATGCATGGCAGTTTCAGGACAATACAAGCTTAGGTGACTTTGCATCATTAAGAGTTTTTGCCTGCAAATTTTCAAGGGACCTGGTCCCTGTGACTCAAGTTAGTAGTCCCTTCTGTACTTGTATGATTTTGAATTGCTTAAGGTGTCAAGTCATTAAAAATTTTGCTTTTTTTAATTTAAAATATTTCTCCCAAATGGTACACCTTCTCTGAACCGACTCGACCTTTTCTCTCATACCCGATCCAATTGTTACTTTTTCTCTTCTTAAATACCGTTTTTCTATCTCTCTCTCCTCACTCAAACGCTAAACTCTAACTTCACTCTTTCTGTCTCACTCACCTACTTGTTCTGTCAACCTTCTACACTCCTTTTTCAAACCAAAATCTACCATGTCTAATTAATGAATCAGCCACTCCAAATATGACTGAGACGAACCCCATTCCATCACCCTTCAAAGCTCTAATACCATCTGAACTGATACTCCATGTTTCACCCCTAAAATTCTCAATCTTCACCGACCGAAACCCCATTGTCATATCTCCAAAATCCCTCATTTCTGATCTCTATAGGACTCGTAAGAGTCAAACCCCAAAAAAGTTCACGTCCTTCTCCATGATTTCCGTCCGATTGAAAAGAATGACTTAGTGAGTAGTGGGTAAATCATTTCTGTGTCAAAGTACCTTAAGAATATAGAGGAACTGGAGGAAAAATAATAAGATGAATTAGAAGTTACTAGCCAAACAGTTGGGGAAACAATGGTACAAGAAAAAATGAATGAAAACCTGGTCTTTGGTGACTTGCATGTGAGTGGAGATGCTACTGTTGAAAATGAACAGGACGAAGTTTTCAATAAGGACAATGTTAAAAATACCACAGTACAATCAGGTAATCATGTTCCTTCTAATAGTGGTAAAAGGGTAGATGAGTCATCTATGGAATTCTATGGATCTATATGTGAAATGGATCACAGTAGGTCCAATATTTTGGAGAGTGAGGCTGATATTATTGTTGATATTGTTGATACCGTGAGAGCCATGAAAAATAGTGAGAGAGTTGCCAGTGATTTGGGGTTTATGTCTGTGTAGTCAGCAGGGAAAATAAAGGAGGGACCTGATCCCTTTTCCTAGGAAGAGTCTGAGTCTTCAGCACTCGAGCCAACTCCTATCTGGGATGAGACACTAGGTTCTTCTAGGGTAAATTTAGATTTAGCTGTCAATCCCGAACCAGTGTCTATTATTGTTTTGCCTTTGGGAGTTTTGTCACATGAGATAGAACATGGTTCTACTGGTCCTACTGTTGAGTCTGGTGATGAAGTATCGCTATGATTTAAGTGTAGAAGGGGCACTGTTATTGAAAAGCCAAAGGAGAAGGTTTTGCCCAAAGTGAGAAAGATCACTCATCAAACGGCTCCCAGAACCAGACAGAGTAAAAGGGCTGCAAAAGTTGATTTGGCTTATGCCTTAAAGGCAAGCAAAGAAAAGGGAACTAAGAGGATATGAAACCAACTAGGCGTCTGATGCCTTTAATAATATGATTATAAAAAGTGAGGGATCTTCTACTAGAGCAAGGATCTTCAAGAAGGAGCTTAAACCAGAGTATCGGCTTTTGTCTGCACTCGTAAACAAGGTGGTGCTTCCAAGGGCTGAAGGATGTTCTATTGCCTTCATAGAAGAACTGGTCCTTCTTGAGGCTCTGTCAACTTTTAAACCCAACAGTTTGCCTGCTCTAATAATTGAGCACATCATCAAAGTGGTAAATGCAAGGGAGTGTAGACATAGTCTTTCATATGACTTACTCTTGACAAAGGTACTTGTGCATTTTAAAGTCAAAACTGGAAAATCTACCATGGACACTAAAAAAACGTATTTCACCATGGCGACTTTGAAATAATGTGAATGCGTGCCAAAGAAAGGAGGTATTGGCAGTAACTCTACTATTTTGACTCTAATTGGGACTCAAGAGATGTCAACTGTTGAGATTCAACGGCTTAAGAATGAGAATGCTCTCCTCAGAGTCCAACTGGCTGAAAAAGCATAGGAACCTAATTCTCGTGGTGATTTGGAGGCTACAAATGCTGAGAATGAGAAGTTGCGGCTGAAAATGAGAAGTTAAGATAGAAGGTTGATGAACTTCGTGATCATATGTTCCAAGACCAGCGCACTAACAATGTGCGAGTGGATATACTCCTCAAGGCTCTAGTCCCTTCTCCTTAGTTTTCCTTCTAGACTCTAAGCCCATGTTCTTAAGACCTGATCCTTTCTCCTCTTTAAGTCCCGCTCTTTTGATCCATGTTTTTGTTTTCTCTAATGACATTGATACCGATGGCAGTTTATTATCATGTACTGTTTTGACTATTATGTTTTTTAATGCTAAAATATTTATGGGCAATTACTTTGTTTCATGCATTGATTCTGGCTTGTTTGTTCATGTTTCTACTCACATTGTGTTGCCCAAGTGGCTCTGAGTTAATGTTGATGAACTTCTTTTTGCTTATGCCGCTCTGATTACTTTTTTCAATGATGTCAAAAGGAGAAAATAAGGGGGAATTGAATTTCTTGCTACGATTGAGGGGGAAGTTAAATGATAATATGTTATTATATTTGAAAGATAGGTTTGATCCGCAGGGGGAACAAGTGGGGAACCTGGTTCTCAAGTGGAATATCAATTTTGTGTTTGTCATCATAAAAAAGGGGAAATTGATAAGTTATTCCATATTGTGTTTTGATGATTTGTCAAACTTTCGATGTACCAGATAGGGACCTGGTCTGCGATCCATTCCCTTGGCTATCGTACAATCAACAGTTACAGTTGTAAAGTGTATTGTTCACTGACTGAAGTACATTAGCACTGTTGCAGCTCGCTAGTGGTCAAACCAAGGGCTAAATTATCCCTATCTCTTCACACATACTTCCTAATATATATATACAACATGTTACAAGGTTTAAGGTAACACTTGAAAACCTAAAATCACTTTAAAAGTGAAGCTGCCACAAGTATCCAAGTGTTCTCAAGAACAAAGTTATTTGCAAACTGAAGGATCAGATTCCAACACTGAAGATGTCTAAGTCCTTTAGTTTGTTTTGAGTCTTTATCATTTTGTTCTTTATTGTAATCCTAGTAGGACAGATTTCAACATTTGATGGTTTGTGTTCTTGGCTTGAGTTATTCAAGGTTCGTAGCTTTACAATAGAGTTATTGTAAAGGGCTTACAATAGAGGTATTGTAAGGGGTGAGGGATTTATAGTTTAATTCCTAGGTTGCAATAGGTTGTAATCTGAAGTTTCTCAATTAGTGAAGTTGGAAATTCTACTTGGTAGATCGTGGTTTTTAATACCTTGAGCAAGGAGTTTTCCACTTAAATATCGTGTGTTATTTACTTTCTGTTTCACTTAAAGGAACAGATAGAGAACTTGATTCTCTATACTGTTTGGTGGACTCTTAGTTTCTATCATGGGCTACATCAAAACATTAAGGTACGTACTCTTGGAGTTTTTTATTCTAGCAGATTGTTTAGGGTTTAGGGTTTATTTGTATAGTATTATAATGTAAATACTAGTTGGGGTTTCTTCTTGCGGAAGTGAGTCCTCAATAACCATGGCTTGAGTTATCATTATTGGAAATCCTCACGTGACGGATTAACACTATTCAAAAATGTCAATTTTCCCATTGACTTTTCCACTGAAAATGTTCGGTGCCTATTTTTCATCTGGATGTCGGTGGAAAAAACCTAAATAGTAGTGTTTTCACTAGGGTTGGCAATGGATCGGAGGTGGATCAGGTGGAGCTCAATCCGCCTCCATCCGCCAACGATCCATCCATCACCCGACCCATCCATCACCCTATTTTTTTTAATCCACATCCGATCCACCCATCATCCACGGGTGAATCGGGTGGATCGGGTGCTTCGCGGATGGAAGCGATGAAGACTTATGAAAATTGGTCGATACTCAAGTCTTGTAGGTAATTTATGACATTTAATAAATATGTCAGTTCAAATTTCACAAAAATGAACTTTACTTTGTTCATTTTATTGGAAGTAGAGAATTGTACAGATTAATTCGAGAATGGCAGGGTCTGGTAAACCCACAAAGTCAAAGTTGCATTTGATTATATCAACTGTTAAGATAAAATAAATATCATCAATCCTCCTAGTACTGTGAGTTCATATTTTTATGTGAAAACGATCAACATTTGTTTTTTTCCTTTCTTATGTTGTTCAATGTACATTTTACTTGATCAAACTTAGAGTGGTATAATTAGCAGATAAAAATATAATTTGTTCAATCTGTCTAAATTTGGACGAGGTAGCGACCCACATATTTCTTAACTCAAGTTATTTTGATTAGCCTGATTCAGTCAAATTAAAAATAGCATTTATTAAGCGTTTGGACATGCAATTTAATCTTATGAGATGAAATCATCGTTTGGACATGCGATTTCATCTAATGAGATGAAATTCCAAATCATCCAAAAAGGCATGATTTGAGATTTCAAATTTTAAATGTAAAAGTTGACCACAAGTTTATATTTTATAAAAATAGATCCATAAATTGGTAGATATAAGTAGCAATCATGTTTATCAATTATTTATATCAAATATTAAAAGATCTACAAGAGGAGTATATTGAAATTAATTAATTTATAACGGGTGGATGAGTGGGTCGGGTGGTGGGTTGGATGTATGTCCACCCGAATCCGACCCGATCCATCCATCACCCGATTAAATCCATGTTTTGTCAGATTTTCATCCATATAATCGGGTCGGGTGGATCGGATATCCATCGGGTTAGGGTGAAATTGCCAGCCCTAGTTTTCACACTAAAAAGTATTAAGAAGTTTCCAGTGTTTCAATGGAACATGTTTCCCATCATGCGTTCCGTGGAAATGAGGTGGAAAATAATATTTTATAGCACAAATTTCCCACTGAATATTAGTGAAAAAAACTCTATTTCTAGTAGTGTAGTTTTCTTGTTTTCATCGCTGAAAAAATCCTTTTGTAAGATGCAAAGAATTTTGAGAAATTAACTAAATAGTCGTTCATCAAGATAATAACCATCATATATATTTTATTTGTATAACGTAGAATAGTATATTTTTAATACATGATAATGTATGTTTTTTTGTATACTTAGCTAGCGAATATAATTTTTTGGACGACTGACCAAATATTTAACCTGCTCTAGAATTTTGTCTCTCTGCAAACACTAGCCATCATATCTTAATGGATAAACGTCTTTGTTTGTCTATGCTATGGGGTTTAGGAGGAAACAATCTAATAGGGTAACAATTAATTAACATGCCTTATGAACAGACGCGGAAGCCAGGATTTTAGTTTATAAGTTTTGAACCACAAATATTTTTGTTTTAATGAGTTCTCAAGTTTACTTTTACATATTGATTGAATTCCTTAATAAAAATATAGGATGTGACCATATATTGGAAGGAAGTTTGGACTCTTTATATGTTTTTTTATAATCGTAATGTTCGGACCAGTTTATACGCACCTCAACTAGTCCACGGGATATCTGTCACCTCCCACCAGCAACAGATATCAGGTAACTCTATCCATCAAGGTTAGGACAGATGAGAAGACTTGTTATATGTTCTTATATAATCTTTACCTCATGAACTAGCTTTTGAAGTTACGTTACGCGTATATTTTCTTATCATAGTTGGGTGGATCCTAAATTTCAAACCGTTTCACCTAATTAGAATTGTCCATAAATAATAAAAGATGTATATGATTTGTTTTACAGGTACTACTACAGTAAAGACAACTCATCATTGAAAAAAGAATGAGTGGCACATGAGAGAATATCATCTCATAGATAAATATGTGCCCACAAACCAAGTTACGAGAGAAGATGTCATAATATGCATGATCAAGAAGAAAGAACAAAGAAGTAATAGAAAAGGTAAAAATCATGATGACCAACAAGGGAAATTTGATGAGAGGCAAATTATTCAATCTTTACAATGCCTTCAACCTGATCATCAAGACACTGTGATTGAAAGAAATGATCCCTTAATTATTTTCATAAATTGAAAGGTATTTATACAAGTTACAAAATAGGAGAATCCTATTCCTATTCTATTCCTAAAACCTTATTCTACCATAATTCTAACTATACAATTATGGTAAGTGTATAACACTAATTAAGGTAACCTTTACACTACAATATACTACAATTATATATACCATATATACAATATTGCCTTTTCTACAATCTGTCAGAGAATGGGCTTGTTGGTGATCTGTTGGGCCACTGCCGAGAGCTGCTAGTCCAGTCCACTGTATTCCTGTGATATACACTTCTGTATATTCAGTGTATATCACAGGAATATTTCCTTGTTTAACACACCCCCGCAGTCATAGCGGGCGGTCTTCGAACACTGAGACTGTCCCTAAAATCTTCAAAAAGGACCGCTGGTAGACCCTTTGTAAAGATGTCTGCAATTTGATAACGAGACGGGACATGGCATACGCGAACGTAACCCTTTGCAACCTTTTCAAGGACAAAATGAATGTCCATTTCGATATGCTTGGTGTGTTGGTGTTGAATCGGGTTACCTGAAAGGTAGATAACACTAGTGTTATCGCAATATACCAAGGTTGCCTTCTGAATGGGACAATGAAGCTCCAAAAGCAAATTACGGAGCAAACATGATTCGGAGACCACATTCGCTACCCCTCGATATTCTACCTCTGCACTTGAGCGTGATAGAGTTGCCTGACGCTTTGCCGACCAGGAGACCAAGTTGTTGCCAAGGAACATACAGTAGCCAGACGTCGACCGTCTGGTGTCGGGGCAACCTCCCCAATCAGCATCCGTGTAAGAGACCAGTGTGGATGTAGACGAAGGATACAAGTGCAATCCATAGTCCAGTGTCCCATGAATATACTGAATGATGCGTTTTATTGCATTCATGTGCTCCACTCTGTGATCATTCATGAATAAACACACCTGCTGAACAGCATACGTAATATCCGGTCTGGTAAAGGTAAGATACTGGAGGGCCCCTGCAAGACTGCGATAGCGGGTCGGGTCCTCGTATGGTGCACCTGCCGCGGCACTAAGCTTGGGTTTTGCATCAACTAGAGTGGAAGTGGACTTACAGGATGACATCCCAGCCCTCTCGATGATATCAGCCGCATACTTTCTTTGGGACAAAAGTAAACCACCTGAATGACGCTTGACGGCAATCCCCAAAACGTAACTCAAGGGCCCTAAGTCTTTCATAGCAAACTTAGAACTGAGCATGGCCATGATAGACTAGCGCAAGGCATCGGAAGAGGCAGTCAAAATGATATCATCCACATACAACATAATGTAGGCCAAGGACGAACCACGACGGTAGATGAACAAGGAATTATCTGACCTGCTGTGAGTGAACCCAATAGTCGAAACAAAGTCAGCAAACCTCGTATACCAGGCCCGTGGAGACTGCTTAAGCCCATATAAGGACTTCTTCAACAAACAGACATGATGAGGACGGTTGGGATCCCTGAAACCCAACGGCTGATGCATATAGACTGTTTCCTTAAGATCACCATGTAGGAAAGCATTCTTGACATTCAACTGATGAATAGGCCAAGTCTTTGAAAGAGCCAAGCTAAGCACAGTGCGAATAGTAGTCGGCTTGACTACCAAGCTAAACGTCTCCCCAGAATCTATCCCAACCTGCTGAGTCTTACCATCACCTACCAGCCGCGCCTTATATCGAGCAAATGACCCATCTGAATTCTCCTTATGAGAAAAAATCCACATAGACCTGATAATATTAATACCAGAAGGATGGGGCACCAACTCCCACGTCTTATTATCAGTAAGAGCATTATATTCATCAGTCATAGAAATCTTCCAATTAGGGTCATTTAAGGCGGACATAGGATTACGGGGCAAGGGGGATTTAGAGACATCATAATGTAAATTAAAATATCTTTTAGGTGTAAAAATAGCCCGCTGACTATGAGTGACCGGTCTATGACTCGAGGAAGAATTGAGTGAATTTTGGGAATTTGCTGAGCTCGGGACGAACTGGCCAGCAGGCAGTGGGCCTGCTGGCCCAAATCGAGAATCTGGAGCGACCACCGGACCGGTTCCGAATTGAGTGAAGCGGCCCAATTGCGGGGACCGATCCGATGGTGGAATGTGGGACGGTGCAGTGGGGCCAGCGGGCAGTGGGCCTGCTGGAGAGTTTTGGGTGCGGGAGATGTCCGAAAAATGTCGAATAATATACGGGGATATTTGGTCATCCAAAAAATTATACGACCTAGGCTCGGCAGTATGAATTTTCGTAAAACGAAATTGGGTTTCATCAAAAATGACATGGCGATTAATTATGATTTTCTTGGAGGATAAATCAAAGCATTTATAACCACGATAATTAGACGGATAACCCAAAAATACACATGGAGTAGACCGAGCCTGAAGTTTGTTAATTGTGGTGGATGGGAATAACGGATAACACAAGCACCCAAAGACCCGAAGATGAGAATAAGAAGGGTTCTTATTATATAGGATTTGGAGGGGGGAAGAATATGTCAGACCTTTGGACGGAATTATGTTAAGGAGATATGTTGTCATTTGCAGAGCATGATGCCAAAAATATGGGGGTACAGAAGCATGAAGTAAGAGAGTCCGAACAATGTTATTTATGAAGCGAATTTTGCGTTTGGCTTTCCCATTTTGAGAAGATTTATGAGGGCACGAAAAACAAAAATTGATCCCATTATTATCACAGAACTCCCGAAACACCCTATTGTCATACTCTTTCCCATTATCACACTGAATATTTTTTATTTCTCTTTCGAATTGTGTTCTAATGAATGCTCTAAATTTTGTGAAGACAGAAAACACTTGAGATTTATTGGCAATTGGAAACGTCCATAAAAATTTCGAATAATCATACAAAAATAGAACATAATATCGATGACCTAACGAACTTAGAACATGAGACGTCCATAGGTCGCTATGAATAATATCAAAAGGCTTTGAAGTATGAGAATTTGAGTCAAAAATGGCAACTTAACAATTTTTCCTAACGAACAAGATTGATAAAGTTGAGTACGACTCGTACCCTTACAAGAAATAAAGCTATTTTTATCTAAAAGTGATAAAATAGAAGATCCCGGATGACCAAGGCGAGCATGCCACAAGGAAGGAGAAATGGCTGCAAAAGCTGACGGCAAGGCTTGACTCGATGGACTGAAACCGGGCATGATAGGATAAAGGTCTCCCCCTACTATCACACCTCATGAGATGACTCTCCGTCTTGAAATCCTTCACAGAGAAACCAAAAGGATCAAATTCAACAGAAACGGAATTGTCAGTGGTGAACTTTCGGACATACACTAAATTTTTAATCAATTTAGGGGCATGTAAAGTATTTTTCAAGATAAGGGGTGGATTGGGGGGAGACAACATTTTCTGACCATAACCCTGAATTGGAATAGAGTTGCCATTACCAATAATTATACCCCGAGGGTTGCTCAAATTGGAATAAGATGAGAGAGTACCTGAATCGGAAGTCATGTGAGTAGTGGCACCGGTGTCCATTTATCAATTTGGGTTAGATTGAGTCAACCCCAATGTGTGCATCGCGGCCTCGATATCGGTCTGAGTGGGCCTGCTGCGTGGTGGGCTTGTGGAGGTCGGGGCCTAAGTATTCCAGGACGTGACTGAACTGGGCCGTAGCTGCTGGAACCGGCGATGCTTTGGGCCACGCGCCGCCGTGGGCCGCCACCTTGGTTGTTGGGCCCGATTCTTTGGCCAGCCCCAGGGCCGCCGGAATTTGCTGGGTAGTAGGGGCTGCTGGCCCACGGCCTACTGCCATGGGCCCCACTGCTGGGATCAGGGGGCGGTGGGCCACTGTTCACTGGACGGGGCCCACTGCCTGCTTGTTGACCACCGGAACTGCCGCGTTTTCCCCCGCGGTTTTTATTATTCTTACGATTATTTTTGCCGCCACCATGAGTATGGTTTTGGCCCGATTTCTCATCAAAACCCGAAGAACTTGGGGAGAACGCCATCATGACGACGGGGCTTATTCTGGTAGCCGCCTTTTTTGTCAAAACGGCTTCTTCCAAAGTAAGCATGGAGCGGGCTTGATAAAAGGCGGGAAGAGGGTTGCTTTGATGAATGAGAGTTCCAACACCATTATAGGCATCTGAAAGGCTGGCAACCAATTGTAGAACTAAACGATTGTTTGTTACAGGTGCGCCAACATTACGGAGTTGATCCGCCAACTCCTTGAGTTTCTTGCAATATGCAGAGACGTTTGGAAATTCTTTCATGCGAACGAGAGAGAATTCTTGCTCGAGTGTGACGGCACGTGAATGTTGGTTATCTTGGAATATGTTACACAATCTATTCCAGGTAGCCATAGCTGTGGTATCCGGCTCAATAATCATCTGTAAAAGGTCAATCGAAATAGTGTAATAGATCCACTGGAGAACGGTAGCATCAAGCGTAATCCATAATTGAGGATCCTCCGCGGGAAGAGGTGTAGCGGGAGGAATTATGTGATGGATAACTTGATGGGAGATAGCGTGTATTTTAAACAATTCTGCCCACGTCGCATATTGGACGTTTTCCATTTCAAGTACAATAGGGATATTGTTCTTGATGTTAGAAACCATGAGGGCAGAATGATAATTGTTCTTAGACATATTGAAAGAACAAAGGAGGGGAAATTTAAGAGAGGTTTTTTAGAGCGGAAGACAAAATTTGGGAGAGAAATCCGAGGGGGGGTCTCGGCCGAGAGAGAGGGTTCAAAAGTTGGGAGAGAAAACTTTTGTTTAGACCTAGTCTCTTGATACCATGAAAGAAATAATCCCCTTAATTATTTTCATAAATTGAAAGGTATTTATACAAGTTACAAAATAGGAGAATCCTATTCCTATTCTATTCCTAAAACCTTATTCTACCATAATTCTAACTATACAATTATGGTAAGTGTATAACACTAATTAAGGTAACCTTTACACTACAATATACTACAAATATAAATATACCATATATACAAGATTGCCTTTTCTACAATCTGTCCGAGAATGGGCTTGTTGATGATCTACCGGGCCACTGCCGAGAGCTGCCAGTCCAGTCCACTGTATTCCTGTGATATACACTTCTGTATATTCAGTGTATATTACAGGAATATTTCCTTGTTTAACAGTGATTTCTCATAATGTTTCATGTTGCCAAGGGATATCTGATGACAAAACAGAGAATAAGATTATTCAATCTTTACAAGGTCTTCAACTTCAAGACTCTTTGATTTCTCATTATGCATTGTAGCTCTAATTGCGTATTATATAGGTGTTACTATAGTTATGACCCTCTAATTGATTACTACATGGGTGTTACTAGATTTTCTTGAGCTTTTGAAAAAATTAGGGTGTGTTTGGTATGAACAGAAAATGTCTTCCACGAAAGTGGTTTTCTTATCTATTTTTTATGTTTGGTATATAAGTAGAAAATATTGATAGACTATATGTACATATATTTAGTGATTTGGTAAAGATTGTTAGTGATTTTGTATTAGTTAGGTGTATAATTAATTTCCATAATTGTAGTCTAGAATTACTATTGTATATCATGTATATAAGCTAATTAGCTAATGAAAATAATCAAGGGATTATTCTCTTTCATGGTATCAGAAGTCTAGGGAAAATCTTCCTCTCCTCCCTCTTTGAGCACTTCCGTCGTGCCCTACCTTTTTCCCTCACCTCCGCCTCCCATAATCTTCTCCCTTCAGCCATGTCTGACACAAATAATATCTTCCATCCTGCTCTTGCAGTCTCCAACATCAAGAACAACATTCCTATCATCCTTGAAATGGAGAACGTCCAATATGCGACATGGGCGGAACTTTTTAAAATTCACGTAAGGTCTCATAAAGTCCTCCATCACATCATCAAACAGGAAAAAGGCAAGGAGAAGGTTCCATCCACCGATAATGACATGGAGTTATGGGCAACCCTTGATGCTACGGTCATCCAATGGATTTATTCAACTATCTCTACGGACCTCTTGCATACAATTATCGAACCCGACGCAATGCTGATGAAAGCTTGGAATAGGTTGCGTGATATTCCAAGATAACAAAATTCTCATGCCGTAACACTTGAGCAAGAATTCTCTCACACAACTATGGAGGATTTTCTCAATGTCTCCGCATAATGTCAAAAGCTAAGAAATTGTCATATTAACTCAAGAATGTCGGAGCACCGGTCACGAATGATCGTCTCATTCTTTAAATGATTGTGAGCTTCACCGAAGCATATAATGGGGTTCGAACTCTCCCTTGCCAAAGCAATCATATCCCTCATTTCTACCAAATATGTTCCATGCTCACTCTAGAAGAGGCGGGGTTGGCTAAAAAGGCCATAACCGGAGCATATTCCGCCATGGTGGCTGCCATATCCCGAGAAACCGATGACTCTCAATCATTCTCTGAACAATATAGCCAAAACTATAACAACAGTGGTTGTAAAAAGAGGCAAAACCGCAATCACTGTGGGAAAAACTAAGGCGGTGGTCGCGGTGGTGGCAAGGGTGGTGGCCGTAGTTAGGGTAGTGGAGGATGTGGTAGCAGCCAGCAGGGGTCCGGGCCACAACACCCCTGGCAACAACCTTGGGCTAGTAGATAGTGGCCTTGGGAATGACTTGGCCCATCCTACCGTGTCCATATCCAACTGCCCCTTGAGCCAGGCCCATCAACCGGCAGAAGCAATAGCCTGGCCATTTTAGGCCTCAACCACAACATGCTTGGTAGCAGCCTGGCTTTCTTAGGCCTCGGCCACAGTAGGCTTTCACTACAATAGGCCCAACAGCCTCCCCAACTCTGAAGGATATTGAGGCAGTGATGCATACACTTGGGCTAAATCCTTCGGATGCAAATTGGTACATGGATACTGGTGCTACTTCTTATATGACATCCACGCAAGGTAATCTCTCATCCTATTTCATTTTGAGCAAAAATTATGGCATAATTATTAGTAATGGTCATTCAATTCTAATTCGTTGTTATGGTCACATAAATTTATCTCCCCCAAACCCACCTTTAGCCTTGAAAAATGTCCTTCATGCTCCTTAATTGATTAAAATTTGGTGTTCGTTAGGAAATTTACAACTGATAACTCGATTTCTGTTGAATTTGATCCATTTGAATTTTTTTTGAAGGATTTCTAGACGGGGATGCATCTAATGAGATGTGATAGTCGGTGTGAGCTTTATCCCATCACCACAAATCAAGCCACACCATCAACCTTTGTAGTATTAGCACCTTCTTTATGGCATGCACGTTTGGGTCATCCGGGAGCATCTGATTTTTACTCCCTTAGACACTCTAAATTTATTGTTCGTAGTGCTAATGTTTGTCCTTCTTGTCCTCTTGGGAAACATGTTAAATTACCTTATATTGCTTCTAATTCTATTACTATGTTGCCTTTTGATATTATCCATAGTGATCTTTTGACGTCTCCCATTTTAAGCTCTTCGGGCCACCGTTATTATGTTTTGTTATTGGATGATTACTCTAATTTTGTGTACATTTCTGTTATATAAAAAGTCTCAAGTTTATTCCACATATCATTTAGATCATTCATCCATACTCAATTTGAACGGGAGGTTAAGAACATTCAATGTGATAATGGAAGGGAATTTGATAATGGACCATTTCGGGAATTTTGTAAGGTTAATGGTGTATCTTTTCGATTTTCATGTCTATATACTTCATCACAAAATGGGAAAGCCGAGAGAAAAATACGCACCATTAATAATATTGTTCGTACATTAATAGCTCATGCATCATTACTGCCTTCATTTTGGCATCATGCATTACAAATAGTAACTTACTTTCTCAACATCCTCCCTAACATAGGATTAGCCTACCAATCTCCACTCAAAATTCTTTATCAAAAAGACCCTTCTTATTCTCATCTTCGGGTACTTGGGTGTTTATGCTATCCTCTCTTTCCCTCCACTACCATAAACAAACTTCAAGCCCGTTATATCGCTTATGTCTTAGCGGGTTACCCATCTAATCATCGTGGTTACAAATGCTATGATATATCCTCTAATAAAATCATCATTAGTCGTCGTGTCATTTTCATGCATCACCCTTGGGTTTCAGATACCCCGCTTATCTGAATCATGTGTGCTTGCTGAATAAATCTTTGTATGAGCTAAAACAGGCTCCTCAGGCCTGGTACAAGAGATTTGCAGATTACATTTCTACTCTTGAATTTTCTCACAGCAAGTCTGATCATTCTCTGTTCATATATTGTCACGGTACTTCTATGGCCTATATTATTTTGTATGTGGATGATATTATATTGGCTACTTCTTCTGATGCACTTCGCAAGTCTATCATATCCCTTCTTAGCTTAGAATTTGCTATGAAAGATTTGGGGCCATTGAGTTATTTTCTGGGTATAGCTGTCACTCGTCATGCAGGTGGTCTATTTCTGTCTAAGAGGAAGTATGCAGCAGAGATCATTGAAAAGTTTGGCATGTCAGTCTATAAGCCATCTCCTACTCTGGTTGATACTAAACTGAAGCTGAGTGTTACTTCTAGCACACCATATGAGGATCCATCCCACTATCGTAGTCTTACGGGGGCTCTTCAATATCTCACTTTTATGAGGCCCGATATTACGTATGTGGTGCAACAGGTGTGTTTATTCATTCATGATCCGAGAAAAGAACACATGCACGCTCTCAAACGCATTGTGCGCTACATTCAGGGTACTTTTGATCATGGCTACACTTATATCCATCATCGGTATCTACTCTCATCTCTTATACGGATGATGATTGGGGTGGATGTCCAAATACCAGGCGTTCGACATCTGGTTATTGTGTGTTTCTCGGTGATAACTTGGTCTCTTGGTCGGCTAAACGTCAGGCTATTTTGTCGCGCTCTAGCACGGAGGCTGAATATCGAGGGGACACCAATGTGGTGTCTGATTCTTTTTAGTTGCGTAACCTCCTCTTAGAGATTCATTATCCTATTCGAAAAGCTATATTGGTCTACTGCGATAATTTTAGTGCGATATATCTCTCGGGAATCCTGTACAACATCAGCTCACTAAACATATCGAGATGGATATTCACTTTGTTTGGCGAAAAGGTTGCTTGTGGAAAAGTATGTGTCTTACATGTCCCTTCACGTTATCAGATTGATGATATCTTTCCTAAGGGTCTTTCCTTGATTCTGTTTGAAGATTTTCGGGACAGTCTCAGCGTACGACAACCGCCCGCTACGACTGCGGGGGTGTGATAGAATATATGTACATATATTTAGTGATTTGGTAAATATTGTTAGTGATTTTGTATTAGTTAGGTGTATAATTAATTTTCATAATTATAGCCTAGAATTACTATTGTATATCATGTATATAAGCTAATTAGCTAATGGAAATAATCAAGGGATTATTCTCTTTCAATTATTATCCTACATTTATATATAATCCAAGCAAACACTATGGGGTGTGGGAATGGAGTGGAGGTGTGGGTGGAGTATGGGTGTGTTGGAGGGTCTAGAGAAGACAATCATTGTGGAATGTCAGTTTTTCGTACTTCCATCAAGAAAGTCATTTTCATCATTTTTTAAAAACGTATTTTTTAGAGAAAATATTTGTAAACCAACCAAACGTACCTTATAATGTTGCATATCCTTGTGACAGTATGGATGGTTTTCTGTATGTCAATTTTCTATCACTGGAAAAATTTATATCTCTTCTTGAAAAAATAGAAAAAATAGTTTATTGGATATTGGAATATAATGAGCCCAAATAGAGCAAGTCAAATATGAAGGATTCATACACCCTAACTAATCCAGGATTGAAGCACAGTTGATTACTTGTTTCAATTTATGCATCTTCATTTAATTGAACACAGAGTTTACAAAAGAAATAGGACTTTCGAATCTTAGTCCTAAATTAAAGATATATGTAATATAACAAAATATATTTAAATCTTGTAGTCTTAAGCATGTCATGTTGGAGGTTTGAATTAAAAAGTTACTAAATACGTATAAAAATTACATTCCTTTTCAATAAACTAAAAAAAGGGAAGCTCAGTGCACTAAGATCCCGTTATGTGCGTGGTCCGGAGAAGGGCCGGACCACAAGGGTTTGTTTCAATATACTAAAATATAAAAATAAGATACGTAATTAAAATAAAAGGAATACTAATTGATTCATATTCTACTTAAGTTCTGGCAAATGATAATATTGATTACTGGGATTCAATCCAAGCAACGTGCATAAGGCCAGTCATGATGATATGAACCAAGCGGGCTCAAGATCATTCACTCGTGGCTAAGAAAAAGAGCTGCAAGAACTACAATCCATGTTCATGAAGAGAGAAGCGTTGGAAGAACTTGAAGATAAGATCTCACGAGTGTACAATGTTTGGATGATAGCTTGGGAGGATCTTGAAGAGGAAGACGCGAGAAAGGGGTTACTTTAAAAAGTTGCTAGGATTGCAATTTAAGTGAACAAGATCCCATGTGGGATTATTTGTGAAAAGATAACTTTTGGACCTTTGTTGTAATAGGCATAGACTATAAAAACTCGCCTTAGTTTCATTTGATGGTTAATTTGATTTTGGATGACAATTGATATTTTCCTAGAATTCTACTTAGCCATATAATTAGTGATAATTAGTGATAATTTAGCTTTAGAATGTAATTACGTTGTTGTTGAAGAATCCTTCCATGATTTCTCACATGAACTTGTTCTCATCCTCCATAGTGTAGGTGCTTTAGTTGATTCAATTGAAGGAGGTATTGGGTTTAACATACCCTTGGTTGCCTTACATTTCAATTAATTGTGTTTCACTTCTATCTTTCTTTTCTTGCAATCAATTTTAATTCATCCTTGTTCTTGTGTTTTGAGTTTCTTAGAGTTTCCAATTAGGTTTCTATCATATGTTTACTGATAATTTATACCATTTCGAGTTTTGATGATTGTCAAATATCTACGAAGAATCAGATAGGTACCAGATGCAGTTGGTTCTCTTGCGGTCGTACACTACAGTTGTAAAAGTTGTTGCACTGTACCGACTGGAAGCAATGCAGCAGCACAGCTACAAATCTGCTAGACCAATCGATGCAATGTCTCCCTCACTTGGCCTCATATATAAACAACATGGTACGAGTGCAAACTCACCACTTAAAAATATAAAAAGATTTTTCTCTCAAGTGTAAATCCACGGCTGCTCTCAAGACTATCTCTAGAACAAAGTTGCAACAAACTCAAGGACTTGTTCTCTAACACTAAAGATGTCTTAAGTCCTTAAGCTTTTGAGTCTTTGTCATTTGATCTTTAACTTGTAAACCTACTCTTCTATTGAAAAGTTGTATGTAGGTAGCTTGTTTGTTCTAAGTCCTTAAGTTTTATACGTGGCTAGAGTTAATCAATGAGTGTATTTGCAATAGAGTCATTGTAGAGAAGAGTGAAATAGAGTTGTTGCACTGAGATAGAAATAGAGTTATTGCGTCAAACTTGCAATAGAGGTATTGTAAGAGTTGAGAGATTAATAGCTTAATTCCTAAGTTGCAAGCGGTTGTAATCTAAACATTGCTCAGTCATAGTGGAGTTTGGGAAATCCTACTAGTGTAGGTCATGATTTTTAATCCCTTAAGCAAGGAGTTTTTTACGTAAACATCTTATGTTATTTACATTCTGTCTTTACTCTGTAGAACAGAAGAGAACCTGGTTCTCTACTGTATTTGGGGGACCCATATATTTCATCAATTGGTCAGAGCAGGTTCTTTCTAAAATATTGATACCTAGAAAGGATCACGCTCATGGCTGCTCTACCGAATCTAGAGGAATGATAGTCCACCAAGATTCAATGCAAAGTATTATGGATGGTGAAAGACAATAATGCACGATTTCATCATGGTTGAAGATTCTGAGTTGTGGGACATCATTTGTGACGATCCTCATGTTCTAACGAACATAGATCTGGCAGGATTTCCATCAACTCCAAAGGCAAGAAAGGAGTACAATGATGTTGATAGAAAGCCTATGGAGAAAAACTTCAAGGCAAATAAAATCATAGTGTGTGGAATTGGACTAGATGAATACAACCGCATCTCAACCTATCAAACGGCGAAAGAAATCTGGGAGGCCTTACAAACTGCTCATGAGGGAACTAGCCAAGTAAAACAATCCAAAATAGACATGCTCACCACTGAGTATGAACTATTTAAAATGAAAGATAGTGAGTCCATTCAGAACATGCATACCAGGTTCACCTCTATAATAAATGAACTTTATTCTCTTGGTGAAGTCATCAAAACGAATAAACTAGTTCGTAAGCTTCTAAGTGTTCGGCCTACTTCTTGGGAAAGCAAAGTCAATGATATCTCATAAGCTAAGGACTTGCAAACAATGAACATTGATGAGCTTATTAGAAATCTTAAGACTTACGAGCTGAAGAAACAAAAAGATGATGAAAGAAGGGAGCCAAAGAATGAGAAGACCTTGGTTCTCAGGGCTACCAAAAGTGACACAAGCAGTGATGATTCTGATATGGCATATCTTACTCGAAAATTTCAGAAAATGGTTTGAATAAATGGTGGTGTTCCACAGAAAATAAGCTCTAGCAAGAACTTCAAGGGAAATGACTACTGCCACAAGTGTGAAAAGCCCGACCACTTCATCAGAGAGTGTCCTCTTCACAAGCAGGACTACTACAAAAACAACACTGAAAAGGTGACTAAGAAGAACCTGTTTCCGGAGAAAATGTTCACATTGAGAGATGAAGCAGACAATCTGGTGAAGCAAGCTCTGGAAGCATATGGAGATTCATCTAGTGAGTCTGAAGGTAGAGATGATCAAGTTGATGTATCCATGATGGCTGTCAAAAATAGACCTCCAAAATATGAGTCAATCTTTGCGCTCGTGGTCAAATATGAGGTTGATGACGACTATGATCAAGACGAGGTAAATTTTCATGACGTTCAAAAAAACTTAAAAAGTTATTCTCATAGAAAATTGATATCATTAGAAAATATGCTAATTGATACATATCATAGCCTTATCAGTGAGAAAGGCAACTTAATTAAAGAAATTCAGAGTTTAGAGCAAGAAAGGGATGATATGGCGGTCCACATTGTAGATCTGAAGGAACAGGTCGATGAAGTAGTCAAAGAGAACTCCAAGTTAAAAAGTCAAATGAGAAAATGATTGAATACTTATGCAAAAGGGAAGGAAGTGGCTAGTGAGACTCAGCTTGAGCTTAAAATGAGCTCAAGAAAATCAAGATGAGTCTTACTATTGATCTAGAGAGGAACAAACAGTTACATGAAGATCTAGATAGGGTAAAAACTAATCTTGACAAGTCTCTTCGCTGGACCTAGTCCTCTAATATAATTATCTCCATGTACAAGGGTAAAAGATGAGGCAAGGAAGAACTTGGTTTCCAACATGCCAAAACTCCCTATGATCCTCACAGTAAGTATGCCACTACTATTGAAAATTGGTTGTGTACTCATTGTGGTCGAACTGGCCATTACAAAGATTCTTGCAAAGAAAAATCTTAGTCTGAGCAAAAAAAATAAGAACTTTATTGAAAAGAAATCCAGAAGTGAGAGACATAGTGCCAGCAAAAAAAGGTTAAATTCCCTGGATGGATGAAAAAGAGTCTAATTCATTTTTTTATCACACAAAATGACCCAAATTGATTTGGGTTTCTAAACTTAGTTAGTGACCTGGTTTGCATGCTAGAGTGAGAGGAGAGAGTAAAAAATGAAACATCATTGATGAATGATCTAAGTATGTAGTTGGAGTCTCTCTCACTCATAGCCCTTCAAGTATGGAGTATGTCCATGAAAATGTCAAGAAAAGTTACTTTCTTGGCATGAGCAAATTTGACAAGACACTCTCCCATACTTTTTGAAGATGTGTACAATATGGATAACCTCATAAACAGTTGGTTAAGTGTCTCTCATATCTGAAGTTGGTCCTAATAAAAAAAATGAGAATAGAACCTATAGGGGTAACCTTGATGAGATCCATGGACAGGACCTAACATATATCAGTGCTCAGATTGATGATGTTGAATTTGAGCACAAACGACTAGGGCACACAAGTTTTCCACTGTTGAACAAGTTTATTATGAAGAACCTGGTGTATGAGAAGTCAAATCAAGTTTAAGGGTGATGAGGCATGAGAATCTTGTGCTAAAGGGAATCAGTACCAGATACTCAAGGGTCTAGACAAAAGAACCATGAAAATCATGCATATAAAGAGGAAAATGAAGTGGTATGCGCCACAAAATGTGGTTCTTCATATCCTCAAAGCACCAGTCAATCTGAGTAGTGAATAAAGAGGTTAAGTAGTTAAAGAGGAACAAAGCATGAAACATGATATTCAGATCTGGCGACAAAATCATCACAGGAACCAAGTAAAGCACACCCCAGTGGGACTATGATCAATCAACAAAAGTACTTCAGGAAGGCTGTCAAAGAAATTCCAAGAGTCTCATAGGAACGGACCTGGTCCCAGTCATACTTGATTGAATGGGATTCACAGAAATGAACTTAGTGGCTCTTTCCACTACAGAAGTTGAATACATGGATATGGCCTTGTGTCATGATATGTTGTTGCGGATCAAGCAACAACCTGAGGATTTCGAGGCATTACTAAGTGTGTATCTCATATGTATGAAAATGCAAGTGCACTCAATATGACATAGAATCTAGTGCAACACAAAGGGATCAAGCATATTGATGGACTAGGTAGCAGAGATCTTCATAAAGGGCACCAAGTAGGAAGCACTATGAAGGGAGTCTCTTGTAAATCAAAACTAAATTGGTTGTGTCTTCACAAGCTATCTAAATGATTGACTATGATAAGGAAATATATATAGTGCTAAAAGTGTTTTTCGGTGGCATCAAACTCACTTCTATACTGTTACAGGTATGCACGCATGTCTATCTCAGGACAACTCATGTGTGGGTAACATTGCATTTCTCAGAGTTCTTGCCTTCTCGCTCAAAATATGGTCTAAGAACTTAGTTCTTATAACGCATGTTAGTAGTCTTTTCAATACCTATGTGTGGATTAAACTGTCCAAAGTGCCTCATCATTAACTTCTTCCCGCCTCCACTTTTAAATGAGTTCTTAATGGTCATGTCATGTCTGAGTGATTACGAGAAACGAGGAATCTTGTTTTTACCTATCACAATTGGTTCCTTCATTTGCCTTGTACACCAAAATCCCTCTTTCTCATTTCTTCCAAACTCCAACAACAAACTTTCCCATTCACTCTCTCACTATCTCTCTCAAACCAAACGACTACCAACTCTTAGAACCTTCAAGCCTTTTTTTGATCAAAAAAACATGTCACAATCTTCTCCATCTAACTCACCAAAATCTTTTACCACTGCGTCCTCTCTAAAATCCCTAAATTTTCCTGAACAAAACCATTCTTCTTCACCCCCGAAATCCTCTCCATCGTCTCAAACCTCACTAGTTCATCTCACTTCACCCAGTTCCAGTTCTCTATGCATTCCGGAGGACCAACCCCTAAAAACCCCTTTCTTAAAACTTCCTCTATCACTCCTATGGGACAACCCTCAACTGTGAACATCAAACAGTCGGAAGCTCTTCTCAGAACATGGAGAAACCTAAGGAATTAGTTAATGAGTCTCTTGAGACAAATTCCTCCAATATTGCTGAGGATCAAAAACAAGATGATGAGTCGACTAATGAACCAGGTAATACCGCTTCTGTTGTTGATATAGCTCCTATTGATCTAGAAAAAGGACACTCCGAGTCTTATGTAAATCATTTATTTGATGGTAGCTTGGATGAGGGAGAAAATGGAAGGGGGGACATTTTGAAAAGTTAGGTTGCAGATATCGTATCAGAATTTATAGACTCTTTGGATAGATTAATAAGCAAAGAAACTAATAAGGAAACCGGTACACTCACTTAGGGGGGATACATGACTGTACCTGAAGAAGGAACTGGTCTGTCAACCCAGGAAGCGTCTGACACTCCTAAGTTCAAGACTTCTCCTATCTAGGATGAGACACCAGGCTCCTCGAAGGCAATGTTGGATTTCAGTCTTCAATCTGTGACTATTATCACCATATAGGAGAGTTCTCCCCTGAAGGAGAAATCAGTGTTATTAGTCCTTCTTAGCAGGTCGATGTTGAGGATGAATTGTTTTTTAGTGTTGTGTTCGAAAGAAAGCCTAAGACATATTTTAAGGAACTTTTGAGTGAAAATGAGAGAAATCACATTGCCTACAAAGTAATAACCACTATATTAAGAAAAAAAAGCCCAACTAGAATCTGGCCTAAAAGCTAACAAAGAGAAGAGCTCAATAAGGAAATAGAAATGACTGGTAAAAGATTGTTAGTTGATGAGGAGGAAGTGTCACCTGATAATGTGATGACTATTGAAAATGAAGAAAATATGGTTGAGGAATCATCTCTTGTAAGAAAGAATTCCAAAAAGAATGATGTTATGAAAGGAAAATATGTTGAGGGTGGTGACCTAGATGATGAGGTTGGAGAGTCTCAAAGGAAAAAAAATGAGGTCCACTCTATAAGAAAATGGAAGGGATTTGTAGAAGAGGAACCTGGGTTCCTCATCAAAGAAACAAAAGAAAGAGCTAATTGAGTGAGAGAGAAAAGAGATCCTCAAATCTCAAAAAGTGTTGTATGGGAGAGTCTGTGATCCTGAGATTACAGAAAAAGGTGAGATGAAGCAACTATTGGAAATAATTGAGTTTCAGAAGTGAAATCATCTCCTTTCCCTTCAAACTCCATGTGTGTATGAAGAAGAAATTGTCAACTTCTATGGGAACTTAATTGCTACTAAAAATGATACTCTAATGGTGACCTTTAATGGAACTGATGTGGTTCTTGATGAAGAAAAACTGGTGAGATTCTTGGTGTTCCCGTTGATGGGTTAAAGACTGTCAAAGGGAGTGTTGCTTCAACTATGTTTTTGGGTACTATTGTAATACAAGAAAAGATGGAGATTGATACAATCTTTAAAAAAACTCCTAAGCCCAAATATTAGCTCATGTTTAAACTTGTCAACAAAGTGATACTTCCAAGGGCTGAGAAGAGGTCTTTGGCAGTAATCTCTCATCTTATTGTCATTGAAGCCTTAATAAACTTCACTCCTATCAGCTTGAATGGCTTGATGATAGAGAACAATCTGAAAGTGGTAAATACTAAGGATGACAGATATGGTCTTCTCTATGGGTTCTTCCTCACAGAAGTCTTTGAATATTTCAATGTCAGAACAAGAAAACCCATCATGGGAACCAAGAAGCAAATGTTTACCCTGAGTATATTAGAGGAATGTAAATGTGTCCCAAGAAAAGAAGGAGTAGGAAGTAGTTCCATAATTTCAAACTGATTGAGGCCCAAGAACAAGCGACTACTGAGATCCAAAGGTTGTAGGCTGAAAATACAATTTTAAAATCTCAACTTGCAGAGAAGGGAAGAGAACTAGGTCCCAGCGGCCCCGTGGAAGAAGTAAATGCTCAACGGAAGGCTGAGAATGAAAAGTTAAAGCGGAAGATGGAGAAGCTTCGTGAGCAGATGGTCCATGATCAAATGACTGCAAATGAGATGATGAACAAGCTTCTCAAAATCTTTCCTGCTTAGTTTCTCTCTTCTAAATACCTCTGTTTTCTCAGCCCTTCATCAATCTTTTAAAATCCTTTTGTTCATATTGGTTGTACTATGATGATTTCTGGCACTCTAGACTATTTTTAATTGTTATATTTGTACTAGCATTGCTTGATGATGTGTTATACTATCTCTTTTGGGCATTCTCTCTATTTATATGCAATGTTACTTATACTGCTTGTCACTGATGTTGCTTGTGTTGTGTCTCCCAAATGGCTATGAGTTAATGTTACTGAACTTCTTTATGTTTGTTCTAACACGATTCAATGATTTTTTATCATGCCAAAAGGGGGAATGTGTGTGTGTGTGTGATGGTTGTGTTCTCTGTCTGCCTTAAACTGTGTGATTGTAGGGTCTTATTCTCGGGGGGGACAGGTTACTGTATGGCTGTGATGTTGTTGTAATGTTATTCACAAGTTAAGGATTCGTGGTTGTGACATGGTTGTGTGCTACTAATTTGCAGCCTTCTAACACGCTATTGTGTTTTTCTTTTACTTACAAGTCCTGGGTATTACTAATATACAGTGTTGTTGTGTTTAAGAGAAGTTGGAAATCATGTTCTCAAGGAGAACATATAATATGAGTTTGTCATCATCAAAAGGGGAAATTGATAAGTTATACCATTTTGAGTTTTGATAATTGTCAAGCATCTACAAAGAATCAGATAGGGACCAGATGCAATCGGTTCTCTTGCAGTCGTACACTACAGTTGTAAAAGTTGTTGCACTGTACCGACTGGCAGCAATGCAACAGCATAGCTACAAATCTGTTGAACCAACCGATGCAATGTCTCCCTCACTTGCCCTCATATATAAACAACATGTTACAAGTGCAAACTCACCACTTGAAAACCTAAAAAGATTTTTCTCTCAAGTGTCAATCCACTGCTGCTCTCAAGACTATCTCAAGAACAAAGCTGCAACAAACTCAAAGACATGTTCTTTAACACTGAAGATGTCTTAAGTCCTTAAGTTGTTGGGTCTTTGTTATTTGATCTTTAACATGTAAACCTACTCTTCTCTTGAAAAGTTGTATATAGGTAGCTTGTTTGTTCTAAGTCTTTGAGTTGTATACTTGGCTAGAGTTAGTTAAGGAGTGTCTTTGCAATAGATTCATTGTAGAGAATAGTGCAATAGAGTTGTTGCACTGAGATAGCAATAGAGTTATTGCGTCAAACTTGCAATAGAGGTATTGTAAGAGTTGAGGGATTAATAGCTTAATTTCTAGGTTGCAAAAGGTTGTAATCTAAACATTACTCAGTCATAGTGGAGTTTGGGAAATCTTACTAGGGTAGGTCGTAGTTTTTAATCCCTTGAACAAGGAGTTTTCCATGTAAACATCTTGTGTTATTTACATTCTGTCTTTACTTTGCATAACAGAAGAGAACCTGATTCTCTACTGAGTTTGGTTGCTCATATATTTCATCATTTACTCAATAGTTACAGCCATATGCAAAGCTAAGAGGGCACAAGGGGAAATTACAAGGTGGGGAATCGAACCTTCACCAACAAGGTAGAAGTTCATATAGTCAACCAACTAAGCTGCTAAAATTCCTTTAAGAAATTTATCTAAATTTCCTATTATGAAAATTATATTGTATGTATAAGTTTTAAATTATTTTTTATATACATATATAATACTTCTTCCGTCCAAATTTATGTTAAAGTTTGAGTGAACATAGAGCTTAAGAGAAAAGGATAACTTTTGAAATTTATAATCTAAAATAAGTCGTGGCAATAAATTATTTCATTAAGATAAAATTAGAAGTTTAAAGTTAAATTGTTAGTCCTAAATATAGATTATTGTCGTTTTTTGAGGACGGACTAAAAAAAATATATCACATAAATTGGGACAAAGGGAGCAAATGTTAGATCTCTGACTTTTCGCGTGTATACTTCTTTATATTTTAAATCCCTTGATTACAACAAGGTACTTGTAAGTGCGAACACCATAAAAAGATTGCTATGAGATGTAGGACTAACCAAATATTCGAATCTATTATAGTACACACATTAAACCATTCTAATACCAAAAATACAGAACAAAACTTAAATTTAGGAACTTCATTCAGATTTAACATTTGCAGCTCGGAAGGCCTCTTTGGTTCGTCCATAATAGATGGCCTTCCCGGTGGTGTATGTTATAAAGTTCCAGCCAAATGCTGATCCTCCAACGACATATGTCCCTGTCACTTGGACCCCATCATCATCTCCAGCTTTCTGTTTCTGGGATGAATCCCCTTCGGGTTTTGCAGATGCCCCGTTTTCTGGAGGAGGTTTCATGTCTTTCTGTTGCTCACTAGGCTTTTCTCCGTCCTTGATATTCACGGGTGCATCCTTAGCTGCCTCTGGGTTTACTGTTTCTTCCATCACCTCCTTGTAAAGATCGGTCAGGAGATTCAACTCTGCATGCCAGCAATTACATGCACATAATAAGTATCCGTGTCTGATATGACATGCTGATTGTCATGTTGAACATTTTGATCATAGTTTGACAACAAAAGATTAAAAGAGGCCACAAATGCATGGTTCCAATAACAACAGATTACCATTTTCATGGGCAATTGTGTTTGCTATAGCCAAAAAATAAATCGTGCGAGTCAGGTGCAGATGCGGCTTTCGGGTGGCGGGTCCATGCTGAGATAAGTTTATGCATAAAAATACATCAATATTGATATAAATAGTATATATGAACTCATAGCTTTAAAAATATAATGGTTCAACACTGAGAACCTCAAAGGTTGAACTCATTGAGCTAAAATCCTGGATTCGCGGTGTGAGTGAGAAAGCTTGATCATGCAAACTAGTACAAGTACATCTTGTGCAGATCATGCTAATGAAATTTAAAAAGTTCATCTGATCAGTGTATCTCGCAAACATAAAATCCAAGAATTTCCTAGATAATAATAACTGAAAGCTATTGCTACATGAATTATTTTACGGGGCATAAGCTCCAGAGGAAGAAATGGCTTGAAAGGTTGATCTTTAACCACCAAACTACCTCGCAACTCTTAGAATGTGCAACCAATCAGGTTATACTAAAACACTTTTTTTCACGCGATTGTAACCTAGAAGACAATGCAGCAAACAGACATGCATTTCTTACTGATTTCAGAACTTACACGCAAAGCATCAAATTGGTATGAGCAGAACAAGAAACAAGAGAACGTATTAGCATGTACATAATCTCATGACTAGTGTGGGTTAAGATTGCTAGTAGCTTGGTGATGTATTTATTTTATGACAACTTTTTAAATGAAAAGATCGAAAAGAATAAATTTGTTCGGAAACTTACGTTGACGAATTTCAGTAGCAGCCTTACAATTGCGGAAGTCAGGAGTCCGGAGAACCTTCAAGATGACAAAAACAAGGTAAGACCCTATAACATCCAATTATATGAGGAATTAACATTCGAAGGCAAAGAGAATAGTGAGATTGTGGCCATGGATTGGCCCCGTACAACGTTCTTCCCGGTGTCATTTCGTGCTATTGGATAAGACCCCTACATGTTTTGCTTATCATTTACATTGCTTGAGGTCTCTTATTTTTAAAATGAACCTTGAGAACTTTTTTAGTTGAACAGGAAAATGAATCTTGAGAACTTTAACAGGTTAAACCAAAATAATACATGAGAAAATAAATAACAAATAAACTTGACATCATATTCATTTTTACACAGAAAATTACCCTTATTCTGGTTTAAAATCTTACATCAAATTAGCAATTGGAAACCATTTACAGTTCTCAGCTCAAGACAAAGGTGATCTTCGGTTCATTTGTCAAACATGTATTGGCTATGAGGTAGAATTAGTCCTGGGTACAGTTCATGCACATGGCTACCCGTTTGCTTTTTTAATAGCTGGTTCTGAAACATAGTTATTCTCTCTGCCAGTCATCAATGATAGAGTTATTTACTTAAGAGGGAAAGAGCTAAATTTAACAAGCTATTAAAACAAAAACATTTTCCGTGAAATGGTTTTTACTGGATTTAGAGACCAAATTATCTGACCAGTCAACTGTTTCCACTAACAGAAAACCAGACAGCAAAATCAAGTTCAGGTTCCAAAATATAGATCTGAAGTCACTCGTATATGGAAAAAATCATCGATAAATCTGACACTTGCTGTTAGACCAGTTTAAATTCCTGATCTCTGAGCTTACGCAGTCATTTATACCTGCCTATTGATTGCCTTAGTGTTCTAGCCAAAAAGAACAAAGTCTTGAATTAATTCATAGCTTCTTCCTGAGGAACACTGCAATGACCTCATCACATAATCTAACTTGTTCCATCAAACTAAAAGATAAGGAACGAGAAAAAGGTCCCCACATGCTTTTTTAATTCTGACATGGCCCAACAACTTTGACCACGGAAGTCATGCAGATTAAATTCCTAATTATTGCACTCAGACTACCTCAAAGCAATGAGCAGCTATTTGAAAAGTCAACCTTAAGATTTAACTAAATAAACTGAGTCAAGATTAGAATTTGATTTTTTTTTATCAGGAAACAGAATGAATTAAGCAAATGTGAGGTGAAAATGAAAAAAAATGACAAAAATAATATAATAATAAAAAGAAAGAAAGAAAAGGAGACCATGAATAATCTTTGTTTTTTTTTAGTATAAAAAAATGAATAATCTTTGCTTGTGAAACCTCTGTTATTAAGAGATCATTTCTGGTTGCTGAAACATTGTATTTTTTATACCGATGATATTTTATCTTAAAAATAATTTGCATGAACTTGATATAGGGGTAGGGTAGACCGGTAACGATTGCAAACTTTGACTGCAATTTCTTAGTAATTTTTCTTTTGATCTCATAACTTGTCGAAAAACGCCAGTCAGGAAGATTCAATAACAAAAGGTAAATACTTTTGTAGATTCAATAATAAAAGGTAAATACTTTTTAAGAAAATTTGTTCCTCTCAATATGTCACATCCTATATTTGGATAGTAGTAAACATCTTCCATTAATAGGTTTGGAGCCCTGGTCCAGTTTTAGCAACTGCAAGAGGAATTTGGAAGAATATCTGCAATTTGTGGACAGAATTCTAGAAGTATAAAAGAATAGAGGGGATAATGGTTGCAAGATTACATTCTAGACAGATGTTTGGGTTGGAAATGAATGCATTAAAACAAAATTCCCAGCAATATATAATGGTTCCACTAAAAAGGGCAGCTAGTGCACTAGGCTCACGCTATGCGCGGGGCCGGGGAAGGGCCGGACCACAAGGGTCTATTGTATGCAGCTTTACCCTGCATTTCTGCAAGAGGCTGTTTCCACGGCTTGAACTCGTGACCTCCTGGTCACATGTTAATGGTTCCACTAACAAGGAAGGAATGCTGGCTGAGTTCTACTCAAATTCTTGGTGGCAAATAAACTCTAGGAGAAGACTTAATAACTGGGAAATTGATGAATTTTGTAAGTTGTTACATGCTCCACTGTTAGCATTGAGGATAACATGGATTCTTAAATTTGGTCAGCAAGCTGTGACAAAAAAATTCTCTGTTCAGAGTTGCTACAAAGCATTGCAGTTGCAGGAGAAACAGAGGGAGGTAACTTGGCGATGAAAAATGCTTTGGAAGAATAAGGCTCTCATCAAGGTTGCTTGTTTTGGATGGGTTGCTACTCTGGACACCTGTTTAACACAAGATAACCTCCAAAAAGAGAGGGATTGATTTGGGCAATAGGTGACTTTTATGTGAAGGGGCTCAGAAGAGGAGACTGTTAACCATCTTTTTTTGCATTGCAGCTTCGCCAAGTAGTGCTGGAATTTCTTTTTGAGCATTTGTGGTGTAACTTGGGTGATGCCAGGAAGTGTCAAGAGCATGATGGAAAGTTGGCAGAATCAGAAGACAATTAAGAGTCTTAAACAGATCCGGAGAACAATTCCACTTTCTATCATATGGACCCTATGGCAGGAAAAAAACAAGACATGCTTTGAAGATAAAAAGAGTCAAATTTCCCTTGTCAAAAATAGATGTTTCCATAACTTGTGGCCTTTCCTCGCTAGTTGGAATAAAAACCTCAACGGCAGCCTTCATTGCACCCTTTCTTCCTATCCTTGCTACCTATGAAACGAGTCCCCCCTTCATTCACTAAAGTATTGGTGTAAGGAGAGATGGATCAGTATCTTGATTTCCTAGATATGTTAGGGAGAAGCATGTAATGGCTAGTTAGACTGTGCCTTCTGTTATGTTGAAACTTTTGTACCAACTTGGTACTTTTTTAATAAAAGTTTACCCTACCTTAATAAAAAAAAAGTTCATATTTGTGAAGCCCAGTATATTTCTATAATTCATTCAGACTAATTTCGAGCTTAAGGATGCAAATTAGTCAAACCTGAGTCACGGGGGGAGGGGTGGGGCATAACTGTAACAAAGTCACGGAAAAGTTAGTAATTAGTTACATACAAGTCTAGAGAACATAGAAAGGCGGGATGTCCATGACGTGTACGTGTCGGATGAACCAAATCCTCTTTGAATTTTATTTTTCCATTAGACGGGGCTCTAACATTGGTATGGCTTGGAAAAAAGTTGACCCAAAGTTGACTTTCGAGTAAAAGGGTTCGTTTCCGGGTTTCGTCGCTTTCGGTGGGTCCGGAGCGTCATTTATGACTTGGTCGAGTTCTTTGTTCGCTTCCTGAGGCGTTCGGATGTATTTTGTGTCACTATTTGCAAATTTGTGAAATTTGAGTTTTGGGTGGTTTCATAGAAAAGTGGGCCTTAGCTTGGTGGTATGAGAAATTCGAGTGCACGAGCGAGTTTGTAGCGTCGTTTACACTTGGGTAGCATGTCTGGTTTGTATCCGGGAGGTCTCAGAAGTGTTTTCAGATGTTTGGTGGAAAGTTACTAAATTTCTTAAGTTGCTGGTTTCTGGTGTATCGCACCAGTGGACCAGTGGCCGCTTCTGCGGAGCCTCCTTTGCGGAGGTTGGTCCCCAGATGCAAGCCTTGGCAAGGTTCGGGAAGTCCGCTCCTGCCGTCATTGTTGCAGGAGGCGATCCGCCTCTACGATGTTTTCTCCGCTTCGGCGTCTTCTGGGTACGTTGAGTTGGGCCGCTTCTGCGACAGTTTTTCGGCAAAAGCGAGCCGCTTCGGCGAGGTTCCAGACCTAGAATTAAAAGCCTATTTCGAATCACTTTTCCCATTTTCATATCTTGGAACATGAGCTCGGCGGGGAGGTGCTTATTGAAGGAATCCATCATTATTTCACTTTGGGGTAAGATTCCAATCCATTTATATTTCCTTATCATGATTATGTCTTTTAATCTAGGGTTCATGTTAGACAATAAAAGACTTAAACCATGGAATTGGAGGCTAAGTAATGATCTTTAAGCTTTGATATTGCAAATATGAGTTGGGTAATGATAGTATGGTCTATGATAATTCAATTTGGTGATTTGATTCCATAATTAATTGGGGGGAAATCTAGGGTTTCTAATTGGGGATTTTGACTAGTTTATGCAATTGAAAGCCTAAAGGTGCTTAGTTTCCTAATTAATTGTACGAATCAATGTAATTTGTTTGGGGGATAATTAATTATCAAGAAACCTTAGTAATGATTAATGGCATTGGGATCTTACCAATGATTGGAATCTTACGAATCATCAATTGGCAAGATAAGGAGACAAAAGTGACAAAGAAGTAATCAATGAGACTAAGTGAGAAATGCATATTTGGAATCAAATGAAATTGTTGGCAGTGAAGCCCAAGCTGAAATGTCAATGTTGGCATAAAAAAATGTAAGACATCAGCAACGAGCGCCTTGGCCACGCAAAGCGTCAGTCGTAGCGTCCACTGCTGAAGCCTTTTGAAGGCATTTCGGGTACAAAAAGGTTATATTATTTGGAGCTAAATTTCAAAGGGGTTAGAGAGGAGGAAGAGAAACTCTACACCATAAATGCTACATTGAGGTGAGAATATAATACCCTCTTTGGTAGATTTAGTCTATTAAACGCACTCCCTAACTCTTCAACACCATGGAAACTACGGATTTTTGAAGAAAATCTCAAGATTACCTCAAGAGCACAAGTTTTGAAAATTCTAGGGTTTGACAAAGAGGTAATTCCTTCGCTCTAATCTCGTATATTATGTTCCATGGACATCGTAGATTACACTTTTGAAGAAAAATTTGGATTTAAACATCAACTCATGCAACCCTAGAAGATTAATCTTGAAATTGGGAAAATGGGTTGAAAGAGAAGATTAATAGTGAATTAGCTACAGTATACACGAACCGCCTCCTGCATCGACGGAAGCTCGAATAGGAATTGGTTGTTTTTTTAATAACGTCACCTCTAAAGCAACACAGGATTTCCATCTATTAAAGAAGAATTTACGTATTGTATCTTGATTGGGGGATGTTACTAAAGGGATCATTGAAGTATCCAATCAGACATCTGGCTAGGAATTGTGAGCTCTCACTTTCTGTGTCATTGCCGGTTTAATTCTCGTCGATTCAACCTCGGCAGTGGTTACCATGTCGGGCCATTGTAGGATTCTAGTTGTCTCGGCCTGAAGAATCTTGGTGACTATATCTCTCAAATCTTTGTTATAAATCGCCTCTGGGATAATGACAGTGTGTTTCCAGTCCCCCAGCCATGTTTTAATTTTTACAAACCGACCAAAGTTTTAGTAAAATTTTGATGAACTCTAGAGGCGTACGTGTTGATTTTCCTCCCCCATCTTCGATAGAAATTCCCGTTTCCCGTTGAAGCTTCATACAGATTTTCGTAAACCCATCTCAGGTTAGCTTCATCAATCTTTATCCTGCTCTTAAACTGTTTATTGCGCTCAATAAGAGAAAGCTCTCTGTCACAATCAACACTAATATTAAAGTTCTAAGAATTTATCCCCTGAAACAAAGAGAATTTGTTATTCCATCAGTAAGATAAAGAAAAGAGACCATCGGAGAAGAAGAAGAAGAAGAATGATGGTGGCTGGAAAGAGAAACTAGGCAAAATAGGGCCAGGACCCATTTCCCAGGTCAGAGAGAAAACTTAAAATCTCTTCGGCAAACCCCCACCCACCCTGGAAGAAGCTAGTTCATTCGGTAAGATAGAAATCCTTCCATAATTGGTTTAGAAACAAAGAGTTTCTGTTTTGGTTCCTGGAAAAAATAAAAGAAAGGAAAAATTGAAGAGCGTTCAATGCGAAACAAAATGTCTCTTATACAAGTTTGAAAAGTTAACAGAAGCGGCCAGAGGGTAAGGTGAGGTGGAGGATGGTGAGGCTATGGAGAGGTAGAGGAGCACCAGGGATTTAAATGGGAATGGAAGTGGCTTTTGAAATGCAACACTATGCTCTTTCCAGAAATAGCCCTTTCGTAAAAACTTTTCGTATTTATTATTAAAGAGCTCTTGTTATTGAAACATTTTAAATAAAATGAGAAGAAACCCTGTCTATATACATGCTTATTAAAAAAAAAGTATCTCTACACTTGTAGTTTGTCCTTTAGAAAATTGAAAAGCATATTTCTGTAAAATAACCTTAATTTTTCAAATACCACTCAATGGTTTGATCTTGGACAAGTAAGCAACACCAGGCACCAGGTTCTAAATAAAGCAGTCAAGTTCTTTTTATAGAATATTGACAGAGTAGGTCATGGCTGACACACGCAGAGTAAATGGCAAAACAGTTAGTGGAGATATCCCAAGTTCTGGACTTACGTTTACAGAGACACGGCAGTGTGGCTTCTTATGTACTACTCAGGTTAGCAAAAAATGTCATGTGTACGGCATTTGTACAAACTTGCAGAGAGATCTGCATGCAGATCTCGTTAAACTTGTACAGTGAAATGATATTCACTGAAATACCTAACCTGCTTAAACCATACAGAATTCTAAGATCTTCTCATCCTACTGCATCACCCAGAAAACCCATTCCCATACCCAAACTTTACGACTTGTATAGTATAACTAATACTAAAAAATCATATTGCTTGAACAAAAACTATTAAAGCTGTTATGTGAACATCTAGTGCACATGGATAATTTGCACTAAAAATGTTTAGATAACCCAAAATCCCTAGTAAATGTCAAATCTTTACCCTTGCAGGAGCTGGAAGACCTCTTAAAAATGGAGAAAAGAAATCAAAAAAGAAAATCTTACTACGACATTTAACGGGAAATGAGAACCTTTAAAACGGAACCACAACAAATATACAAAACTCTTATCCAGATTAACTTTAATCAGCAGGACCATAACTAACCAACATCCACAAGCAATAGTAACAAGAACTATCCAATCAAAGTCAAGTTTATTCACAGATTTTCATATTACTATAAATGTCAAATCTTTACCACTACAGAAGCTAGAATACCTCTTAAAACTGGAGAAAACAAAATAATACTCCAACATGAATAGGAAATGTGACATTTTTTTTTTGAAACTGGTGAAATGTGACATTTTTTTACTTTTTTAACAAAACAAAATATCAACAATAGAATCACAGCAAGTAAAAAAGTACAAAATTCAATTCTCAGAGATTTTTAATTGCGAAAACCACAAATTGAAGGACACCCACAAGCAATAATAATAAGAACAGTCCAAAGCAAGTCAATTTACATAGAGAAGCAAGAAAAAAGAAATCCTAAATTCAATTCTCAGAGGAATTTAATTGGAAAATCACAAACTGAAGGACACCCACAAGCAATAATAACAAGAACATTCCAAATCAAGTCAATTTACATTGAGAAGCAAGAAAAAAAGTACTAAATTTAATTAGAAAAATCACAAATTGAAGGACACCCACAAGCAATAATATCAAGAACAGCCCAAAACTGATCAATTCATTTAGAATTTTTTACAAAAACCAAAAATTGAAGGACACCCACAAGCAATAATATCAAGAACAGTACAAAGCAAGTAAATTTATAACATTAATTTAGAGAAAAATGTACCTCGATAACATGGGGTCGAAGATCTTTAACAATGAGTCTCATCTTGTAGTAAGGAGAATTTTGCAATTTGGAGATGTCAAGTGGCCTCTTTCTGTTCATGGCTGGCTGAGTTGGTGGTGGTGCAGTTTTAGCGGCTTTCAGTACCATTAAATCGCCGAATGTGCTGAGAATAGAGCAAATATAACTCTACCAGAGCAACTAAATCTTGGCGCTCTGCAGTGTTGCTCTTTTTTCTTTGAGCAAATGTCACTCACGTCCCAAACGATTATACATGAATAGTAGTTATAACTTATGTTTTACTGCACACGAATTTTAAACATTAAATGAAGTTTTTAAATTTTATAATTTAAAATAATATATAAATATTTATATAATTATAAATTATCTCACTAAAATAAAATAAAATAAATATTTTAAAATTAAATTATTACTTAATTTGAAATTATATCATTCTTCTTGATATGAAACAATTTACTATTTAGTTATGGCTAATTAAGACTTATGTTTAATTTAATAAATTTATATCATTAATATTAATATGAGAATTGTGTCATATTCAAGTAAGAATTTAGAAAAATGGAGATAAGAATAAAATCAAGAGGGACCAGATTTCATAGCTTTAGCGTTTCCCCAGTTTTAAGTTATATTTTTATCATTTAACATATTGATACTGGTGTTGTTGAGTATTTTTTTTATTTTTTATTACTGTTGAGTACAATATGTATTGTAATATTAGTAATTCAATATTTACACCATTTTAAAGAATCTTGGTAATTTTTAAAGTAAAACATTGTAAATGAAAGGGAAAAAGCATAATTTTTGTAAAGAAGGACTTGATGGAGAAGGGTAAAAGTAGAAAAAAAAATTAAACAGAGCATGAAAATGTGAGCTAAACTTTAATAGGTAAGTTTAGTCTTTACCTTCGCTGCTCTGCTCCATTTTTCATCCTGTAATTCTGTGTTTAGTTCTTCATTTTTTGAAACCCCTTGACGAAAATCATATCTCAGCCACTAAATATTCAAATGAAAAGTTAACTTTAGATAAAATTTATTTTGGTCTCTGATCCTATTAAATTAATTCTGATTGTACAATTCACGATTGAAATAATAACTTAATTTCAGTCAAAGATCATCATATTCAATACCAATGTTTGAAATATGGCAATTGACAAGATTGTCGGTTGAAGTAAGACATTGCTACAGAGAGGAAATTCTGTAATTTTTCAAGTGATACGAACTTGAATATTTTACACAATGGAGGTCACGTGTTGTTCATGTGCATCTTTTATTTTTGTCCTTAATTTAAATAACTCTGGACAAAACTTAATTCATTTGCGAAAGCATTAAAGATGTTTCTTATGAGTCAGGTCTTGCAATTTTTTTAGGCTGTCAATTTCTAAGAAAGCGAGTAACCTGATGAGATGTCTTGCAAGAAAAGCTTTTTTCGGCTATTATAAACAAATATAAAGTTGCTTCATATTATTCTGATGTTTAATACATTGCTCCCCCAAAATGTTTCGCTCTTAGATGGGATTGTTCACGAATCTCCTGCGTCGAGAAGAAGTTCGCACTCCAAGCAAATTATGCTAAAATGCAATATGTCACTCCTCCTTTTGTGAGTCAAAATGAAATAAATTTTTACAATCCATGACCTATGACCGGCGTAAAAAATGGAGATGGTTTCACAGTGCCAACACTTTTTTTTTTTTGATAATCCAGGTTTCCAGGCTTGCGCCTGACTACTTCACTGGTATTACCCAGACGTCCTGGAAGTAATAGCACCGGTCCTTCAACAACTATCACCAGATAAATCGCGGGATGTGCTCTGGTGGCCAGTTTTCTGGGAGCGTACAACTGATCAATGAGACAAGGTCAAATTCCCCAACATGCAGAATTTCTTCGTGCTTGCGGGGAATCGAACCCACGTTGTCCCATGCCAGAGCGCCTTATAGCGCCCAGGCTTTGCCACTGGACTATGCCCCGGAGGACTTCACAGTGCCAACACTTGATTGTCATTAAGAATGTATAGTGCTTGAAAGTGTTGTTTTTATTTTAGTTTAGTATTTTTTTATATTATAAAAATAAATAATATCTTAATTTTCAGATGGAAAGATAACTCTGGATAAAACTTAATTCATTTGCGAAATCATTATAGATGTTTTTGTTAAACAAAGGTAGTATACCTGTGATATACACTGAATATACAGCAGTATATATCACAGGTATACAAAAACGATGGATCTGGAAGAAGCAAAGCGGTGGGCCTCTTGGGCCTCGGCGGTGGGCCTCTCGGCCGTTGTACCACAGATTGTTGCTAAATACAATCTTGTATATATGGTATATATATTTGTAGTATATTGTAGTGTAAAGGTTACCTTAATTAGTGTTATACACTTACCTTAATTGTATAGTTAGAATTATGGTAGAATAAGGATTTAGAAATAGAATAGGAATAGGATTCTCCTATTATGGAAATATGTAACTTGTATATATATCCTTTCAATTAATGAAAATAATCAAGGGGGTTATTTCTTTCATGGTATCAAGAGACTAGGTTTCACAAAAGATTTTCTCTCCCAACTTTTGTCCTCTCTTTGTGTTGGCCGAGACACCCCACCCCCCCTCAAGTTTCTCTTCCAATATTTGTCTTCCGCTCTCCAAAACCTCTCTTAAATTACCCTTCCTTCTTTGTTCATTCAATATGTCTAAGAACAATTATCACCCTGCCCTCACAGTTTCCAATATCAAGAGTTGTATCCCTATTGTCCTTAAAATGGAAAACGTCTAATATGCGACGTGGGCGGAGTTATTTAAAATTCACGCTATCTCTTATCAAGTTCTTCATCACATCATTCCTCCCGCTAGACCCCTTCCTGCGGAGGATCCTGAGTTATGGATTACACTTGATGCTACCGTTCTCCAGTGGATCTACGCCATTATTTCAGTGGACCTTCTACAGACGATTATTGAGCCGGATACCACGGCTATGGCTGCATAGAATAGACTGCGTGACATATTCCAAGACAACCAACATTCACGTGTCGTCACACTCGAGCAGGAATTCTCTCTCGTTCGAATGGACGAATTTCTGAACGTTTCTGCATATTGCAAGAAACTAAAGGAGTTGGCGGATCAACTCCGTAATGTTGGCGCACCAATAACGAATAATCGTCTAGTTCTACAGTTGGTTGCCGGTCTTTCGGAGGCCTATAATGGGGTTGGAACTCTCCTTCGCCAAAGCAACCCTCTTCCTGACTTCTATCAAGCCCGCTCTATGCTTACTTTGGAAGAAGCGGGTTTGGCTAAAAAGGCGGCTACCGGAGCAAGCCCCGTCGTCATGGTGGCATCCTCTCCTAGTTCTTCGGGTTTTGTGAATAATTCAGGCCAAAACCATAATAATGGTGGCAGCAAGAATAATCGCAAAAATAATAACAAAAACCGCGGGGGCAAACGCGGCGGTTCTGGTGGCGGTTCCGGTGGTCAACAAGCAGGCGGTGGGTCCCATCCAGGGAACAGTGGCCCACCACCCCCCTGGGCCTAGCAGTGAGGCCCATGGCAGTAGGGCTGGGGCAGTGGGTCGTGGGCCAACAGCCCTTACCATCCCGAAGAAGTTCCGGCACAATGGCCGGCCAACATCCGGACCTAACACCCAGCAGTGGCGGCCCACTGGCCAGTGGCCCAACAGCACCAACTCCAGCGGCTACGGCCCAACTCCATCACGGACAGGAGTTCTTGGGCCCCGACCTCCGCAAGCCCATCATGCAGGAGGCCCCACTCAGACTGATATCGAGGTCGCGATGCACACGTTGGGGTTGACTCAACCGGACCCAAATTGGTACATGGACACCGGGGCCACTACTCACATGACTTCCGAATCAGGTACTCTCTCCTCTTATTCTAATTTGAACACCCCTCGGGGTATAATTGTTGGTAATGGCAACTCTATTCCAATTCAGGGTTATGGTCAGAAAACGTTGTCTCCCCCCAATCCACCCCTTCTCTTGAAAAATATTTTACATGCTCCTAAATTGATTAAAAATTTAGTATATGTCCGAAAGTTCGCTACTGACAATTCCGTTTCCGTTGAATTTGATCCTTTTGGTTTCTCTGTGAAGGATTTCAAGACGGGGAGTCATCTCATGAGGTGTGATAGTAAGGGGGGATCTGTATCCTATCATGCCTGGTTTCAGTCCATCGAGTCAAACCTTGCCGTCAGCTTTTGCAGCCATCTCTCCTTCCATGTGGCATGCTCGTCTGGGTCATCCGGGATCTTCTATTTTATCAGTTTTAGATAAAAATAACTTTATTTCCTGTAAGGGTACGAGTCGTACTCCACTTTGTCAGTCTTGTTCATTAGAGAAAATTGGTAAGTTGCCATTTGTAGACTCCAATTCTCATACTTCAATGCCATTTGATATTATTCATAGTGACTTATGGACGTCTCCTGTTCTTAGTTCAGTGGATCATCGATATTATGTTCTCTTTTTAGATGATTATTCTAGATTTTTGTGGACGTTTCCAATTGCGAATAAATCACAAGTGTTTTCCGTTTTCATCAAATTTAGAGCGTTCATTCGTACTCAATTCGAAAGAGAAATAAAAAATATTCAATGTGATAATGGGAAAGAGTATGACAATAGGGAGTTTCGGGAGTTCTGTGATAATAATGGGATCAATTTTCGATTTTCGTGTCTTCATACATCTTCACAAAATGGGAAGGCCGAACGCAAAATTCGTTCCATAAATAACATTGTCCGAACTTTCTTAATTCATGCCTCCATACCTCCATATTTTTTGCATCATGCTCTACAAATGGCCACATATCTTCTTAACATAATTCCTTCTAAAGGTCTGACATATTATTCCCCCCTCAAAATCCTATCTAATAAGAACCCTTCTTATTCTCATCTTCGGATTTTTGGGTGCTTGTGTTATCCGTTATTCTCATCCACCACAATTAACAAACTTCAGGCTCGGTCCACCCCGTGTGTATTTTTGGATTATCCGTCAAATCATCGTGGTTATAAGTGTTTTGATTTATCCTCCAAGAAAATCATAATCAATCGCCATGTCATTTTTGATGAAACTCAATTCCCATTTACGAAAGTTCATACTCCCGAACCTAAGTCGTATAATTTTTTGGATGACCAAATATCCCCGTATATTATTCGGAATTTTTCGGACATCTCCCGTATCCAAAATCCTCCAGCGGGCCCACTGCCCGCTGGACCCACGACCGCCAAGCCAAAGCAATTCCCAAAGGATCGGGCAGTTCCAAAGCAATTGGGCAGTCCGCCCCATTCTCGGGAACCGCTCCGAAGAGGCTTCCAGTTACCGATTTGGGCCAGCAGGCCCACTGCCTGCTGGCCAGTCCGTCCCGAGCCCAAAAAATTCCCAAAATACCCTCAATTCTTCCTCGAGTCATAGACCGGTCACTCGTAGTCAGCGGGGTATTTTTACACCTAAAAGACATTTTAATTTACATTCTGATGTCTCTAAATCCCCCTTGCCCCGCAATCCTGTGTCCGCATTAAATGATCCTAATTGAAAAATTGCTATGACTGATGAATATAATGCTCTTATTGATAATAAGACGTGGGAGTTGGTGCCCCGTCCATATGGTATTAATGTTATCAGGTCTATGTGGATTTTTGCTCATAAGGAGAATTCAGATGGGTCATTTGCTCAACATAAGACACGACTTGTTGATGATGGTAAGACTCAACAGGTTGGGATAGATTGTGGTGAGACGTTTAGTCTGGTGGTCAAACCGGCTACCATTCGCACTGTGCTTAGCTTGGCTCTTTCAAAGACTTGGCCAATTCATCTGTTGGATGTCAAGAATGCTTTCCTACATGGTGATCTCAAGGAAACAATCTATATGCATCAGCCGTTGGGTTTCAGGGATCCAAACCGTCCTCATCATGTATGTTTGTTGAAGAAGTCCTTATATGGGCTTAAGCAGTCTCCAAGGGCCTGATACACGAGGTTTGCTGACTTTGTTTCCACTATTGGGTTCACTCACAGCAGGTCAGATAATTCCTTGTTCATCTACTGTCGTGGTTCGTCCTTGGCCTACATTCTGTTGTATGTGGATGATATCATCTTGACTGTCTTTTCTGATGCCTTGCGCCAGTCTATCATGACCATGCTCAGTTCTGAGTTCGCTATGAAAGACTTAGGACCTTTGAGTAATTTTTTGGGGATTGCCGTCAAGCGTCATTCAGGTGGCTTGTTTTTGTCTCAACGAAAGCATGCTGCCGAGATCATAGAGAGGGCTGGGATGTCATCCTGTAAGTCCACTTCCACGCCAGTTGATGCAAACCCCAAACTGAGTGTCACAATAGGTGCACCATACGAGGACCCGACCCGCTATCGCAGTCTTGCAAGGGCCCTCCAGTATCTTACCTTTACCAGACCGGATATTACGTATGCGGTTTAGCAGTTGTGTTTATTCATGCATGATCCCAGAGTTGAGCACATGAATGCAATCAAACGCATCATTCGGTATATTCAGGGGACACTGGACTATGGGTTGCACTTGTATCCTTCATCTACATCCACACTTGTCTCTTACACGGATGCTGATTGGGGTGGTTGTCCCGACACCAGACGGTCGACTTCTGGCTACTGTATGTTCATCGGCAACAACTTGGTCTCCTGATCGGCAAAGCGTCAGGCAACTCTATCACGCTCAAGTGCAGAGGCAGAATATCGAGGGGTAGCAAATGTGGTTTCTGAATCATGTTGGCTACGTAATTTGCTTTTGGAGCTTCATTGTCCCATTCAGAAGGCAACCTTGGTTTATTGCGATAACATTAGTGCCATCTACCTTTCAGGTAACCCTGTTCAACATCAACGCACTAAGCATATCGAAATGGACATTCACTTTGTCCGTGAAAAGGTTGCAAAGGGTCACGTTCGCGTATGCCATGTCCCGTCTCGTTATCAAATTGCAGACATCTTTATAAAGGGTCTCCCAGCGGTTCTCTTTGAAGATTTTAGGGACAGTCTCAGCGTTCGAAGACCGCCCGCTATGATTGCGGGGGTGTGTTAAACAAAGGTAATATACCTGTGATATACACTGAATATACAACAGTATATATCACAGGTATACAAAGCAGTGGACTGGGCAGCAGCAAAGCAGTGGGCTTCTTGGGTATATATATTTGTAGTATATTGTAGTGTAAAGGTTACCTTAATTAGTGTTATACACTTACCATAATTGTATAGTTAGATTTATGGTAGAATAAGGATTTAGAAATAGAATAGGAATAGGATTCTCCTATTATGGAAATATGTAACTTGTATATATATCCTTTCAATTAATGAAAATAATCAAGGGATTATTTCTTTCCGTTTTTTATTAATTGGGTTTGATAATTTTTTTAGAATGTCAATTTCTGAGAAAGCCACTAACCTGAAGAAGTGTCTGATTAAATTCCATCAAAAGTTTAATAGTTTCGCTTTCATCTAATATAAAATAAATTTGAAATTGACTTGGGCTTATTAATTATTTATTGCATTAAATGATATAGTAATTTTAGTGTATCAGACTAGAATAATCTACATAATGGGGGTCATGTGCTATGTACGTGCGTCTCTTGATTTTATCTTCAAATTCACATGAGCAAATCTAGGTGCACTACAAGAAAATGAGTTATTAAAGACCAAAATTTAGTGATGGATTTAAAATGTGATCCCTAATGGTATATATTCAGGGATGAGATTATTTTCTAGTCCCTAATTAATATTTTTATTCTCCAAATAAATTTTAAAAAAAAAATCGATCCCTAATAAAAGCATCAGTAACTAAAGCGCGAATAGACAAAAACTTTAGCGGACTTTGATAAAAAATGTCTTTTCTCTAAAAAAAAATCCTAAAAACATTAAACCTTGTTGGAGACTGATCAAATCAAAACCTCACTGCATCTGCTTTTTATTATATGTTAAATGCAATAACTGGATTTATTTTTTCTTTCTTTTGTCAATATAAAAGTTCTTCCTTCAGTTTCTTTCTGATGTGATTGGGTTTCTTTCTATTGTGTGTGAGACTGAAAATGTGGCTTAGAGGGCAACGGGGAGAGGTAGTCAATGATTTATTGTGGATTTAATATGTCGGAGTTGCATTAAACAAGTTTTCTAAAGACTTGGTTGAAGGGCCAAGAGATATTGTGAGTTTGATCTATTGTGGGTTTTATCAGTTGCTCTAATTTAGTTTCTTTACTCTCAATTTTTTTGGGTTCCTTAAATGTATAGCCAACTCATTGAATTTGATAAATCTAATCTGTATTAAAAAAAAACTTTTGATGAGGAAGAATAGTGATGTGAATTGGCTTTGTAAATGTATTTTTAATTACACTTTATATGAGGAATAAAAGGTGATGTGAAACTTAACAAATTGTCCATTTTTCTATTTTAACCCTTAAAAATCCAATTAAGTATTTACTGATGTAGAATTTATATGGCGGCAGTCTTTTTGTTTGGCCTAATTGAAAGCACTAGATGCTGGCTAATGCTCACTGAAAAATTGCTTATCCGTTTAACGTAATATATCCTATAAATGACTTTAAAGTTTTTGGATGAATGACAAGCCTAATGTTAATTGTAGAGAAGTAAATAGGTAAAGAAAGATTTCAATGATATTCTCTATGTTTAGGACTTGTGTTCTTCTCAAAGAAATTGAATGACAACTTTAGATATCTATAACTAATGTTTTTTAAATTATTGTTGCTATTTTCTGATTATAAAAAATACACAACAAAACTCGTCTTTTGAGAAAGTGATATTGTCGGCAAGTTCTATCTTTTTGTATGTTTAAGATGTATCAATATCAATTTATATATATAGTTTCTCGACACGTGCGTTGTACGTGTAATTTAAATTATCATTAGTCGAGGCTATTTAAGAGTTACATTATAATATTAATATCTCACACTATTAATAACAGCGTAACCTCCAGTAATGCATATTATAGAATATTACAAACAATCAATTAATAATTCAATAATTTGCAAATGCCAAAATATTAATCTCCATTAATAATAATACGAATGTGTATAAAGTACATTTATCCTAATGTAGATTGTCTCTAGGACATAAATATACTTTCAATCTCCCACTTGGCCTAAAGCCAATCTCCAACATATCTAATGCCCATATTCTCAAAATGACCATTATGCTTGACTAAGCTTAATGGTTTAGTGAATGGGTCAGCTAGGTTATCGTCTGTGGGAACATATTCTAATCTAATCTCTTCAGTCTCCACCATCTCCCTGAGTATGTGGTACTTCCTTGATACATGCTTGTTTCTGTTTGTTGATCTTGGTTCCTTAGCTTGCGCAATCTCACCAGTGTTGTCACAATAAACCGTTATTGGATAAGTGACACTTGGAACAACCCTTAGTTCCTTCAGGAACTCAGATATCGCGATAGCTTCTTTTCCAGCTTCTGATCCAGCAATGTACTTAGCTTTTGTTGTCGAATCAGCAGTTGTAGCTTGTTTGGAACTTTTCCAGCTTATTGCTCCACCATTGAAAATGAACGTGTACCCAGATTGAGATTTGTAGTCATCAACATCTGTCTGGAAGCTAGCATCAGTGTACCCAGTAGCAGCTAGCTTTTCTTCCCCACTATAGACTTAGAAGTAATCTTTAGTTCGTCTAAGATACTTAAGAATACTCTTAACTGCCTTCCAGTGTTCTTCCCCAGGATTCTGCTGGAATTTACAAGTCATACTAAATGCAAATGCCACATCTGGCCTAGTACAGGTCATGGGATACATGGATCCTATAGCAGAAGCATATGAGATCTTTTTCATGCGTTCAAGTTCTATAGTATTAGAAGGACTATCCTTCTTAGATAACTTGATGTCTCGTCCCATAGGTAGACCGCCTTTCTTGGAATTTTCCATAGAAAAACGTCTAAGCATTTTGTCTATGTAGACTGGCTGTGACATCCCCAACAATCTATTAGGTCTATCTCTATAGATCATAATTCCCAGAATGTAGCAGGCTTCACCTAAATCATTCATCATGAAGATACTGGACAACCACTCCTTGACTGACTGCATGAGAGTCTTATTGTCTCCTATTACTAATATGTCATCTACATATATGATAATGATGGCAATACTCTCATCCTTGCGTTTACTATAAACACATGGATCCTCTTTGCTTCTGACGAAATCAAATGACTTGATAGCCTTGTCGAAGCAAATGTTCCAACTCCTTGAGGCTTACTTAAGCCCATAAATGGACTTTTGTAGATTGCATATATCATTTGGTTTGGACTCAAGTGAAAAAACCTCAGGTTGTTTCATAAACACCTCCTCAATAGATTACTATTGAGAAAAGCAGGTTTGACGCCCATCTGTCAAATGTCATAGTCATAATATGCAGCTATTGCAAGCAAAATCTGAATGGGCTTAATCTTAGCAATAGGTGAAAAGGTTTCATCATAATCGACCCCAGGTTGTTGATTATAACCTTTAGTCACCAGTATTTCTTTATAAGTATGTACCTTGCCATATGCATCAATCTTCTTCTTAAAGATCCATTTGCATCTTATGGGTCTAACCCTTGTTGGCAAATCAACCAAGTTCCAAACTTGATTTATGTACATCGAGTCCATCTCAGATTTTATGGCTTCTTTCCATCTCTGCGAATCAATGTCTAACATAGCTTCGCTGTAGGTTGTAGGTTCATCATCATCTGGAATTTCTATCTCATTGTGTGTTTCAATAAGGAGATTAAGTCTTTCAGACGGACGATGAGTCCTAGTGGTCCTACAAAGTTGAGTATTCTGTGTTTCAGTGTTTGTTGCATTCTGATTGTGAGAAGGTCTTTGTGTTTCAGGAATGTCATTTTCATGTATTTCCTTAATGGAATGATGTACAACAATTGTATCATCTTCCATTGGTTGTGTATGAGAGTCTTGCATTTCTACACTATCTCTCACAGCACTCCCACTGGCTGAAGGGCATACTCTAAGTACCCAATCTTCACCAGATACTCCCACTGAATCCTTGTTTAGGTCATTCGACAAGGGTTCAACTTCTGTGTAACTTGTGGTTCTTAAATTTCTTCAAGTTCTATCTCTGTGCAGCTATGTTCCTTGTAGACATATTCTTCTTCAAGGAAAGTTGCATTCCTGGAAACAATAACCTTATGTTCTCCAGGAAGATAGAAGTAGTATCCCTTAGTTTCCTTTGGATACCCCACAAAGTAACATTTCTCACTTTTGGATACCAACTTGTCGGTGAGCATCTTCTTAACATATGCAGGGCACCCCCAAGGTCTCATATGTTTAAGAGCTGGCTTCTTGCCACACCATATTTCATATGGTATTTTTTCTACTGACTTGGAAGGAACCCTGTTCAGAACATATATAGAGGTTTGTATAGCATGTCCCCAAAGATATGTTGGTAAAGCTGAGAAGCTCATCATGGATCGAACCATATCCAATAAGGTTCGGTTTCTCCTTTCGGCAACACCATTCATCTGTGGCGTTCCAGGAGGTGTCCATTCTGATTAGACTCCATGTAGCTTTAACTAATCTAGAAAATCCTTGCTCAAGTACTCATCTCCTCGATCCGATCGAAGGGTCTTGATGCTTGTTGCAAGTTGCTTCTCTACTTTCGACTTGTACTCCTTGAACTTCTTAAAAGCCTCGGATTTATGTCTCATAAGATACACATATCCATACTTTGTGAAGTCGTCAGTAAAATTGATGAAGTATGGGAAGCCTCTTTTAGCTTGAGTCGAGAATGGCCCACATACATCAGTATGGACCAACTCAAGCACCTCCTTGGCTCGCACACCTTTCCCATAAAGTGGTTTATTGGTCATCTTTCCTCTCAAGCAAGATTCACAGTTACCATAAGACTCCAAGTCAAATGGTTCGAGGTAGTCTAACTTCCTCAACCTTGCTATCCTTGATTCATTGATATGACCAAGTTTGCAGTGCCATAGGTAGGTAGAGTTTCTATTACTTATCTTGGCTCATTTATTTTGTACATTGAATATCTCTCGACTACAGTTTAGTGTATATAATCCATCCACAAGAGGAGCAGTTACATATATAATATTATCAAAAGACAGTACTTGACTGTCATTATAAATATACGAGGAAAAACCCTTCATGTCTAAAACTGGGACAGAAATGATATTCCTTGTTAAGGATGGTACATAGAAGCAATCATTCAACACTAAACAATAGCCAAAAGGTAAATTTAATCTATAAGTCCCTAAAAACTCAGCATCCACTCGTGCTCCGTTTCTAACGCGTAGGTCTACCTCCCTTGGTCCAACCTTCCTGCTATCAGTTAGCCTCTGCACATTTGTACAAATGTGTGAGCCACAAGTGGTATCCAATACCCAGGAATGAGAGTTATTTATAGATATATTTATTTCAATGACGTACATACCTTGTCCACCAAAGGCAGGAGCACCTAGTGCTTTTCCTCTTCCTGGTGTCGTACAGTCCTTCTTCCAATGCCCTTTCTTGTGGCAGTTGAGGCATTCATCCTTAGCCGGAATTACCTTTTTCTTCACACCTCCCTTAGGCTTCATAGCTGAGGGCGCAGTGATTGCTTTGCCCTTTTTCTTCTGCCATTCCTTGCCTTTCGGCTTGGGTCGACTAGAAGAGCTCACCATGAGCACATCTTTGCCTTTGGAAGTGGAGGACTCAAAGGTCTTGAGCATGTTGTGCAGCTTCAGCAGAGTCGCCTTCGTTCCATTCATATTGAAATTCACTATGAAGTTCTCAAAATAACGAGGGAGAGAGTTCAGGATGAGGGTGGTAGCGACATTCTTTTCAAGCTTCGTTCCAATTGAAGCAAGCCTCTCTATCAGCCATATCATCTTTAACACATGCTGCGAGACCTGGCCCCCTTCATTGAGCTTCCACTTAAAGAGTTCTATTAGTAACTCATATTCCATAGTCTGGGATTGTGAGTCATAGAGACTCTTCAAGTGTTCGAGCATCTCATTGGGCCACATGTTCTCATCTTGTCTCTGAAGTCCCATAGACATGGAAGACAACATCACGCACTGCCCTAAAGTGGCATCATCTAGGTGTTTCTGGTAAGCATCTTTATCAAATAAGGCATTTTCAGCAGAGTCTGTCGCATGGACTGTTGGGAACACCGTGTCCAACACGTATTCTATTTTGCTCTTGTCTCAGTACTATTCGCAAATTCCTTAGCCTGTCAAGGTAGTTTGGTCCAGTGAGTTTGTTCATCTCAATCAATATTTTCAACGATAAGCTCGACATCTTTAATAATCTGAAGAATTAGATAGACTGGAAATCAAACTCAAAATCTGTTTCCTATTATACACATTCATTTAGGCTAATCAACATGGCCTTTTGTTTAATTAGCTCCCACTATTTTAACATACTTCTATGACCCCATGGTAGAATACAGATATATTTTAATTGAGGTCATAATGGGCCAAGATCCAAGCCTATGCTATCTCCACGTTTGCTTTGGTTGATAACTTCAATAACACATCTTGGTAGGTTCTAAACCAATTGCAAAACTTATTTGCAACTCTTGGTTGATCAAATATTACATTTAATCTTGCGTCCTTAGATTAGTCCGACACTTTGGCGCCAAGATTTGTCTAAGCAAGTCAACCCCATTACACGACTGTGTTTATGTATCTAAGAAAATTTGGCCTTTGTGCGCAAACACTTTGGTGTAAATACCCACAAAAATTTATCGTTTACCTTTACATTAAAACACATCTATGAAAGAGTCTGGGTCCTCGTAGACTTAGAGCAAATGCTTTGACATAAATACTCGTATCGCCGAAAAGGATTTTGCACTCTAACAATTATAATGGACGACGCATTTTAATTTAGACTTGTATTTAAAATTTTGGGGAACATTTTAATTCAGGGTTTTAACCAAGATCAACTCTTTTACGCCATATCCAATATGACATCTTAACATCATGCAAACTAATGACACATATAGTTGGGAACCGTCAACCCAATATGCATGATATAAGATGGTTTAATCAAATATTGGGCGCCGCCTGCCCAAACAGTTATAGTGGACGTTATTCTAGAAATATAAATGACAAACATTTTGACATTTAGCACATAAACAGTATATTTATCAATTATACTATATAATAATAATCTTGGGTTAAACATTCTGAACTCTGATTTTTATTTTTTTTTATTTCTGGACAGGTGGAGCCGCGACGCTAGTCATTAGGGTCGCAGCGCCACTGAGGCAGAATCCTTTCTGCTTCTGCAAATTGCATTAGCGTTGCGGCGCTTCACCATGGAGCCGTGACGCCTCCCTGAAACCCTAGCAAGCACCACGGCGCCCTACCATAGGGTCGCGACACCGATGTTCTGATAAACGTTTCTGTGTTGATTTCAAAATTGTTCAACTCCTAAATCCAATTTAGGGATCAATTCACAGATCCTTTATCATCACCCACCATTATCAATAACGTCTATATCGACCATCATCCGTTCTTACTCGTTCTTAGCCGTGCACCGTGCAATGAGCCAGACAACGCACTTTTGGCTTAGTTCGAGTTAGAGCGGAATGACTTCCTCAAGTTAGCGTAGGAGATAATTTAGGGTGATATCTAAAGGTTAACATTCGTTCAAGACATGAAGAATTTCAAGAAACCTCATTTTAATCTAATTTTATGTTTAATCCATATTATTACTTTATTCAATTGTTATATAACCATTGAACCAGTCTGGGCTCTGATACCACTGTCGGGTTTTGTTGGGTTCAAAGCATATAGTAAGGCACAACTGAAGTTTAAAATTTTGTTTCTTACTTACCCCCAACAACATTTCTGGTATGGTTATACAACAATCAAACCTGTAACATAAAGCATAAACTTATAGGTTAGAATATCTTGAGTCTTTATCTACTATAAGGTGGACACGCGGTTGCCCTTCCGATTGCAAGCTCCAAGCTTCAATGCATTTCTCTTTCAGAAAGCTAGGAAATCCGGCAGAGGTTCGAGAGAGTTTTAATTCTAAGTCTCTAAGGCTTAGAATGATAATCTGAAATTGGTGTGTGAATAATGAAGAGAATGCCTCTATTTATAGTTGAAAATAGGTCAAAATTGGATTAGGGTTTGACCTTGGGTCTGGCCCAAAATTCGAGGCAGATGCGCCGCGACCCTAGGGTATGGGCGCAACGGCGCTCGACGTGCTCCTGCATTGTCTCAATTTATTATCTACGCATTCTTAATTAAATCCAAAATCCAATTTTGACTTAATTAAAATAATCATTATTCATTTGAATATCTCGATTCTAAATCGAACATTTTATTACTCTCTCAATACATCCTTAGATCGAACGGACAATCGACATAGTGTGACCCTACAGGCCTTCTCATATCGATATTAATCAAATTAAGGTTAAGCGGAACTCATAGACGGCGCCGCAAGACGAACTCAATATGTGAAGTACGTTTACGCGAATCCAGTAAACTTAACTTTTATGTGGTAAGATAAAATCCTTTCATTCATGACACACCCGATCAAGCTTAGGATTTATCAAGTGTCTATCCAAATGGCTTAATCATTGTATCTCATCTATATTAGTTGTCAACTAGACCATATTCTAAATATGTCTATTGCGTTGGCCAACGACTTAGTCAACCTAATATCACTGAGAATCCGAGTGTTCTCTCGAATATACATTCGAGGAATGAATCCTTATCTTGGCTCAACTACCACCTTTAATCCACATCGTAATGTACCCAATACAAGCCGTATCTCAACCTATAAGGCATTTGAGCTTAGGACGGGATCAAAGTATATTACTTTGTAGACAAGGCGCGTATTGACCTCAAGTCTAAGGGCTTCTATCTCCCACACGCTGATCATACTTTAGACAAGTATAACAAACAGTATATCAGCAGGGTATACCAATACTTCCAAAGTATCCATGTGTCCATCACGAGTAGCCATTACTCGTAGCATGTGAGACATACTACATCCTCCAAGGATGTGATGTAAACCACATGTCGACTTATCACATATCATCGGTATTACATTCTCGATGATCATTAGTCGAGGCTATTTAAGAGTTACGTTATAATATTAATATCTCACACTATTAATAATAGTGTAACCTCCAGGGATGCATATTATAGAATATTACAAACAATCAATTAATAATTCAATAATTTGCAAATGCCAAAATATTAATCTCCATTAATAATAATACGAATGTGTATAAAATACATTTGTCCTAATACATATTGTCTCTAGGACATAAATATACATTCAGTTAAGATCATAAATATTCTTAAGATGAAGTTTCCATGTTTTGGGATGTAACTGTTGAATTTGGTAATCTTTATACGGCTACTAGTAAAAGGGTTGTCCTTAGGTGAAGTGTTGTGCTTACTTTTCATTATGACAGAGAATGATACTGCATTTAGAAACATCATTCCAAGTTATTGTCTATTTTCTTTTGGTTCTTGTATGTTTTCCATTAGTGCAAATTGAAGGCGTAGTTGTAGAACTTTCTAAGAGTGAAAAAAAGAAACATCCAATAATCAAAAGCATTTCATTTAGCACTTGCCAAAAACAATGCCCGTATCACTGCTCAATATGCTCTTATTATCCAAATAAAAGAAGTTCTCAAGTTGGGAGGGATGGTGAATAAAAATACACCTTTAATATAGAGACACCTTTTAGAAATTTGGTTGTTCCAAGTATAAATATGTATTTGACTATGAGAAATGTAATTTTTTTGTTTGAAATATACATTGCATAAGTCTCCTTAAATATTAGCTTTTTCGAGTGAAGCGAACTAGAATATTTTACACAATGGGGGTCAACACGTGTATCTTTTGTTTTTATCTTTAATTTTGAGATGAATAGGTAACTCTGGATGAGTTTTTGGCCAAAATTATCTCTTATCTTCGAGAGTAATTTAACTTTGTTCTCTTAATATAATCTGAAGCATTTTATGTCCTTTAAGTTTGCAAAACTTCAGTATCTTTAGTCCAGGTAACATAAAACAGACACATCCTTTTTTCAATAGATTTGTCTCTCCCTTCTAGAACCCTTTGTTTAGATGAGAGAAAACATAAATCTAGGCTCACATACTGATATCCATTTGTAGCAATCACAGATTTTTTTTTCCAACCATATGTGTTGACCATTATTATATATAGTTGAATTTCCCAAGTGAGACCACCTGTGAGGGTTGAAATATGTTGTAGACTTAACGAATGTTGCTATCTTTTGAATATGATGAGGAAAACTTTTCGAAATTTCCTAATTTATATGCAGCTTCAGCGAACTATTGAACTGTTACTCCCATATTCTTTCGTCTTAGACTAAAAGCGGCTAACCTATACAAACTTAGAGGACATTAGGTGATTAAAAAGTGATCACTTTAATAATAAATCTAGCACAAATTGGGCCGCCCTAGCCTACATGCAGGTCAATAAATGGACCGACTATGGGTAGAAAAAATACCAGCCGTTTTGAGCACCCTCTATTTAAAAACATATCCAACTTCAAAAATTATTTAAAGTTTAGCCAATTTTGACAAACTTCATAACGCTCATGTTGTTGTCGATGCAGATTTTTGCTTCTTTTTTTTTTCGGGTCTTTTTATCAATTTCAGACCGTCAAGTCTAAACTTAGGTTCTACAAAAACCTAACTTTAGATATAGTCTCAATTTAAACTATGTTTGCACTTCAAACATGAGGTATGAAATTAGGCTTTGCCAGGACTTTTGAAGTTTGCTAACTTCAAACCCGTAATTTCAATTATAGATTTCGTGACTCGAATTAATTATTAGGAGGCTTAATTTTAAATTTCCAGCAGGTATAGTAAGCAAAATCATACGAAACGAAAAGGAGGATATGAGATAACCATAACGGATGCGTCGGAGGGACGGCAAGTGGGTGATATTATCCCTCCCGGACCAAAACTTTGTAAATTCCATTTGTTTTTTATTTAAATAAAGGTCATAATCGTAATTGTTTGTCCACTCCCCCCTTCTGATTCGGACGAACTAGGTCTAAAATGCAATCCCAACCTAAGTAAAAGGAAGCGATCTGATTTCTTACTGGCTAGGTCTGGATTAACTTGCCCCATTGGATAAGTATAAGTTACTTTGGTGGGGATGGGGGTAGGTTTTTTTAATTTTTCCATGGTTGCTCAAAAGAGACATACTTTTAGGAAATAAAATGACTTTCCCTAGTAGAAATAGGGAAGATAAATTTCATGAGTGAAGCGTTCTGCATTAATCGCCGCCCCCTCAATCACAAAATCCCACTCCAACCCCTCACCCTCACCCCCACCCCCACATTCATGAAGTGTAGATTAGCAAGTAGTAATAATTAGTAAGATTATTGGTTGAAGTTTTGATTTTTTTTCTTCTAAAGTAGGAAATTTGATGTTATCTTGTTTAAGTTAAAAAGATTAACTTAATGCATACTATCATAGACAATCACCAGTAAAATCAACATTTATGCGCGCGCACACGCCCAAACCCCACCCACCTTTCAGCCTCCACCCATCCCCAATTCCTCCCCCGCTATTATAATCCTTACCCAATAGTGTTTCTCTATATCATATATAAATAATTATTGCGTCAATATTTCTACTTAAAATAAGTTAGAAGATCACTTTTTTCTAGAAAAATATTTTTTGTCATGCCAAACACACTCTTAACGTGGTCTTAAATTGGGAAAAATACATGAAATCTCTGTAACTTGTCTTCAAAACTCACTTTAATAATTTAATTTTACGGGAGTATAAATACTCTCTCAACACTTTCAAGTGAATTTCATACATCCTCAGAAGATGATATGACAAGAGAACTGTTTTCACTCTCCCAAACTCAGGTGAAAAGGAAAAAAGAGATAAAAAGTTAACAGAGTCTTTTTTTTTTTATCTTTTCTTTTCTTTTTCTCTTTCCACCATTAGAGTTCCGTTCGGAATTGTAAATGTCGTCAAAGGAGTGGGAAAGAGAAGGAGCATTGGTAGAAGTTGATATATAGGGACGGAACGTTCGCAGATGGAGAAAAAATTACTCCATTTTCTTCTTCCTCTACTGGTATATATTTATGGGTGCATTTATCTGCAATACATATTTGGCATTCTCGGACTTACCATTTGCATGTCGGAAAATCTAATCGTAGGTTTTCGCCGACGATTGTAACGAAGAAAAAGGAAATGTTGTGGAGAAGAGATGGATGAAAAGGGAAAAAAGAATTTTAAAAAATATAAAAAAATAAGTTTTTGACACGTGGAGGTGCGTGTAAAACACCTTCCATCATAAGTGTGATTATGTACTTTTAAGTAGGTTTCAAATTCACTTGAAAGTTGTTTAGGTGACATTTAAGCTTTAGTAAAGTTAAATATCTAAAGTAAGTTTTGGGACAAGTTATGAGTCCTAGACCTTGACTCACCTTGCTGTGACACCATTATTTCCTTCTTTTATTTTATTCCTAATAAGTGAAAAAAGGAGATTCACAAATTAACCGTTACCAACCACCTAATCCAGTATCCACTATGTTCTTTACACAACTAACTCTTCAAACACTCCCATGTTGTCACCTTCCTCCAAACCCTAACCCTAATTCCCTTCAATGACACATTCAAGAGCCCTTTTCACCATTCAATCTCCTACCAATGCATCTTTTTCTTCCCATTTTACCCTCAAGAAACCTTCCAAACTAATTAGCTACAAGAAACTCACTTTCAGAGTACTCTGTTCTTCTCAACCTTCAAAACCACCACAAGATTCAAATCTAATAACTACACTTGTCTCGATTCTTCGCGTAATACCCGATTGGTCTGACAAAATTCAAGAAGTGGGAATGAGAAAGAAGAGATCTTTATACAACCATGAAACTTGGGTGCAACATAGAAGTTCTTTAAGACATGTTAGGCACTTGTTTTCGAGCTTCAATTCTCGGGTGATTTTGTCGTTGATTCCTCCGGTTATAGCTTTTACTTCATTTGCTTTGGTGATTGCTAGTTATAATTCTGCAGTTTCAATGCATTGGTTGCCTGAGTTTTTCCCTGTGTTGAGAGCCAGTCCACAGCCTTATCAGTTGACAGCTCCAGCTCTGGCGCTTTTGTTGGTGTTTAGGACCGAGGCATCATACTCGAGGTTTGAAGCAGGGAAGAAGGCTTGGACTAAGGTTATTGCTGGAACAAATGATTTTGCTAGGCAGGTTATTGCTTGTGTTGATAAGAGGGATGTTGTTCTCAAAGAGGCACTTTTGCAGTATATTATCGCATTTCCAGTTTCCTTAAAGGTATATATATGTTGGTATAGTTAATCAATTTGACTCACTATAGTCTTTTTATACATACCGTACATTTTTATTTGTGGCCTTAAATTATGCTCAATAATTCTTGCTATGGGATTACAGTTAGTCCGTGCACAGAGGCGTATTCAGGATTTAAGCTCTATAGGTTCAACCTTTAAGGGGTTGTTTGGTTGTTAGTGTGCAGGTATTAGTATTACAGATATTAGTTATGCAAAGATTAGTCATGTAAGGTTTAGCTATGCAGGGATTAATTATTTATGTATTAGTTATTCCATCTTCTATGTCACGTAAAATAATACATAAAATTAACTCATAATGTAATGCATGTTTTATTTAAGTGGGATTGTAAAATGATAACCAAACATTGTATTTGGTGTGCTGAATTTTATACAAAGCAACTAAAATGCTACCAAACTCGGTATTAGCTCTGCATAATTTTCATACATGAATAACTCCCATCCTAACCATCAAACAAATGATCCCTAAAGCTCTTAATATTGAACCCATTATATTTTGAAGTTATGGGTTCTTATCTACCATTTATTGCAATTTTAGTGATTTTTTATACATAAATTTATACTCCGCACCGAAAGTACTGGGTTCATATGAACCCAGTGCCAACAAGATGCATCCGCCCCTTCCTGCACTCCTTGTAGGAGACAAATTCATTAGTCATCGTTACTGATATGGTATTTCTGCAACTAGTTCTGTTACGAAATAGAAAAATAAAGGACGGGATGACAAAACATTCAGTAAATCACTATTTACAAGTGAAAGTAGGAATAATTTGCTAACTGTTGGCTAATGCGATGATCAGATAGTTGAGTCCGAAATTGCAGTAAATTTCTAGAATGTCGCTGGAAATTCATGTATGAAATGTAACCATAATTTACAAATGAATCTAGTGAGTGGCTTTTGAATTATTTTCGAAGTGGCAAGGCAGTGTTGGGAGCTATTCCTTAACAGGTATGGTATTAATTGGGTTATGCCACCAAATGTAAAGAGTCTACTGGAGACATGGCAACATCAGACCATGGCTAAGAGTACAACATTAAGTCAACAACGACATACCCAGTATAATCCCACAAGTGGGGTCTGGGGAGGGTAGAATGTACGCAGACGTTGCCCATACCTCAAGGAGGTAGAGAGGCTGTTTCCGGAAGACCCTCAGCTAAGAGTCAGCAGTCAATATGTGTCTTTTGGACAATATGGCTGGAGAGAAACAGAGTTTGCTTTGAAGGGACAAAACAACATGCATCCAGGATAAAAAATGTCTTTTGAATTTGTTTTTTTGGTGTAAAAGGAGTGTTATGGAAAACATGGATGAGTATTTAGATTTCATAGAGCAGATAGGACATATGTAGTTCTTTTTCTGCTTCTGGAAGCAGTTAGGTATTTGTACCTTCTTGGTACCTTTATTTATAAACATTTACCTTATCAAAACAAAAGAAGAATTAGTTTCAGAATTCCAATGGCCATGTATATTCTTCCTTGTTTGAGCTTAGAGAAATGATTTAACGTTTTCTATCAATCATTCAATCATAAATTAAAAGGAACTTTCTCAAAACTGCATTAGTAGGTCTTCTATCACAGTATTGTTGTTGAGGTTTATCTGAAATGACCTTGAATTCATAGAAGCTTTAAATCCTTATTTTACATTTTAGACATGGAACATCTGGTATTTCGATCTCATTGCTAACTGATAAATTAATAAGTCCTATTGTTAAAACATTCTATATGATAAGCAAAAGTAATGCTCCTTGCATCTTGCATAGTATTAAGCACTAAAATTACAGTACTTCTTTGCAGTGCCACATAACATATGGCTCGGATATAGGAAGTGATCTCAAAAACTTACTTGAGGCTGATGATTTAGCAGTAGTTCTCAGTTCTAATCATCGCCCTCGTTGCGTCATTGGATTCATCTCTCAGAGTCTTCAGTCTTTAAACTTGGAGGGGACGAAACTGAGTCAGCTGGTAATTATTCTTCAAGAAGATATACAGTTTTATGAAGTAGAAAAGTCTCCCAGGGGCTACATTTTTTGTTTCTGTTTCTAACTCTTTCCTTTTGGCGTATTAGAAGATCAATGTAAATAACAATTGTCTGTCTTCATCAATTTCCTTTTCTTGATGGATTGTGGAAGAAAGATTGAGGGCTATCTGTATTTTGGTAGGTATAATCACATATTTGGACTTGTTTAAAAAATAATAGCCGGTAAATGTATTTGTAATGTATATTAAGTACAAGTATACATATAATATACATATTGTATACACAAATATACATATAATATACTTATTGTATACATAACCAGTGTATTTGTTTTGTATATTTCGGTTAACGCCCGTAACTAATTTTGGCTGACGGGCCAAAAAGGGAAAAGCCCGTTTTGGTAATCAACTGATCCCTTAAGTTCCTTTAAGAAGGAGCTTCACTTGCTAAGCACATTGATTTCGTCACTTGCAGGATGCTCTTAAGATTTAAACCTTATGAATAGTCTCCGATGACTTCTGGTTTTAAAAAGTGCAGGACTCGAAGATTGCCTGTTTCCATGAAGGTATCGGTGTATGTGAACAACTCATGGGCATACCTATTCCCCTTTCATATACTCGGTTGACGTCACGGTTCTTGGTCCTTTGGCATCTCACTCTTCCTATAATTCTTTGGGACGACTGCCACTGGCTTGTGGTTCCAGCTACTTTCATAAGCGCTGCTTCCTTATTCTGCATTGAAGAGGTCAGATTTATTTTCTTCTCCTCCTTAATGTTTTCCATCTATATTCTAAACAGGGGAAGAAATGCTTTATAATGTAATTACTTCCCTCAGTAGAGAACTAGAGATCAATTTGTTTGAAGGCAGGAGTGTATTTAAAATGTTATGACTTGGCCTGCATGCCATACTATTCAATATGATAGCTCAAGAAAAAAAAGTATAAATGAGCATATTGTTATTTCTCTTAAGTTTCAATTGGTGGGGGCAGAGGCGAATCCAAGATTTAAACTCTATGGGTTCAACTGCTAAGGTTCTTAGCATTGAACCCATTGTATTTTTAAAATTATGGGTTCAGATATACCATATGTTGCAATTTTAATGAATTTTTACATATTAATTTATGCTCCACATCGAGAGTACTGGGTTGATGAACGCGGCGCCACAACTCTACATCTGCCCCTGGGTGGGGGTATTCCAGCTGGTATCATCTTCAATTTAAATCGCTATGTTCAAGTGCTAAACTTAATGGTCTTATTACACAGTGTCTGATATATGGTCTGAGGCCCCAAGGGTTTATGATACTGTAACCTTGATTTTCAATTTGAAATCCCCCAAAAAGAAAAACAATAACAAAAATAAAGAGAAGAGAGAACAACAACAACATATCCAGTGAAATCCCACAAAATGGGATATGGGAGGGTAGAATGTATGTAGATCTTACCCCTACGTTGGGAGGTTGAGAGGTTGTTAACGGTAAAGAGAAGAGAGAAACACACTTAAAGGATTCTTATTTGATTGGAGCATTGACACTGTCCAATACAAAGGTCTCATCTCGGTTAGTAACTTACTCAATTGACACCCCTTCGCTGGAAAATTACACTGCAAGAGATGGGTAATTTTTTATTTTATTGTATATATACTATATGTTGAATCCCTTGATTATTTCGTCTGTTTACTTGTTTATATTTTGACTCCCCCTAGTGAAAATTCTGGCTTCGTCACTGTAATGAGGAGTATATAGGATTTCAAATAATATCAGTTAATTTTGGTTTGACCAAAAGAGGATGTTCATTATTTGCAGGTCGGTGTCCTTATTGAGGAGCCATTTCCAATGCTTGCACTTGATGAGCTCTGTCAGCGTGTTTGCGACAACATCCAGGAAGCAATGGCAAAGGAAAAGCAGATTCAAGAAAGATTAAACACCAAAAGAAAGAGACGTTTTAGTGAACATTCTCCAAATGGTTGGCCAACCTTATAGGATGATTAGGAAGTACGGCTTAAACAAAAGACTGAAGTCTTGTCTATCATGACCTTCAGCTACTGTACAGAAAGAGGGAATGTACCATACATGAATGTTTCAATACCTGGGAAAAACAAGGGAAGACTTACTTCTATTTCCATGTGTAAATATAGAGTTGGTAGAAAGTATTGATTTGAGTTCAACTTCTAAATTCAATGACTTCAAAATTGGCTTAGAGAATGCCAGACGTACAAAAATATGTTTGTTCTCTTGTTACAACCTCACCAAGAGCGTGATACTCATGGAAATATACTAGAAGAGACATGAATGAGGAAACAATTTTCTCAGTTAGTCCAGTAATCGTGATCCCTTTTGGAGGAGGAAAGTGTAGTTTTGAGAATTAATATTGTGGCGATAAATAGCTGACAGACTCCTACTATTAGCAGTAGCCTAAAGTCACCCTTTGTATGATACCCTTTTGCACAAATTAGATCACCATATACTTATATCTTGTGAGAAGTATCCTCCAAGAAATGCTTGAAATGTTAAATTTGTTCAGCCTTGGATTTAATTGAAGATCGTGACATTTTTGGCGAGATACAGTATGAAGATGTTATTTGGACTCCTAACTTTAAATGAAAGAGCACAGTGCTTCTCTGGCAACTAGTAGATAGAAAAAACAATAACTATATCATGTTCCTATAGAAATTTTAAGTATAACAACAACATATCCCACACGGTGGGTTCTGAGGACCCAAGGTAGAGCATGTAGCAATTTTAAGTAGTATCAAAATCTGTATTAACAATATTAGACATCAACTGATATACACGTGCCAGTAAATGTGTGTCAATTGCAAGCAACAAATTAACTACAGTAATTAGTCCAGAAGTAAACACTAAATATTTTGTCTGCAAATAAAAAAAAATGTGAAAGCAACACAAAAAAGTGTCTGAGCCCGGGTTCGAACCGGGGACCTCTAGTGTGTGAGACTAGCGTGATAACCGACTACACCACCCAGACTTGGTTGACACACTTTTCGTACAAAATGTTTAATGAGATTGATCGGCTCGAATTTATGATACAGTAAATATAACTTAATATATTTTTGATACACAAGTTAATAAAACTAATAAGTAAGTGACAAAAATAGTCCTACAATTGATTTATAATATCGTTACACGAGACTAAAAGGTTGATTTGTGCAATATTTTAAATCAGAAGGAAAATGTGTATAACATGACAATCGATGAAAGGATGTGTGTAATTTCTTTTTAAATCTAGACAACTAATTCTTGACTAGTACTAGAACTTACTTGTAATAGATGTTTTATACCAAATTAATAAAGGTAAGAAATGTGTTCCCATACATATTTTTATCATGGTTAACTATTATGTATCTTCATTTACACTAAATTATTGAAGTAGGAAGTGTGTGTGTGTGTTTTTTTAACGATAAGTGTGTATACACACATTTATCACTTGGGTCGTTTGGTAGAATGTATTAGAGAATATAATGCATGCATTAGCTTTGTGTATTAACAATATCTTGTTTTGTACACTTTTTCGTCCTATGTATAACTAAGCATTAGTTATACACCCTTTGGTATTATGTTATGCACAACTAATACCTAGCAAACCCTGGTATTAGCAATGCAATGGATTTTAATGCATGCATTAGCATAGTTAAAGACACAATTGCTATGAAGTCCCTCAAAAAGTATAGCACGGAGGAATTTTTGTAAAAAAACTAACTATTTTTAGAATTTATACAATGCATGTTATTTCTAATACATCAAACTAAACGGTGGATAAAAAATAATCCCTGCATAACTAATGTCAATATTACTAATATCAACATTACTAATACACCATATTTAAACAATACTACTATCATTTTTTCCTTTAACTTTTAACCGCTAACTTTTAAACATATAATTTGACGTAAACACCAGGCGTTGGTTAGTACTACTTCCAAGTTTTCCCCCTTCCCTTCCTTACTATGACATTTAATATTTCTAAGGATGATATTGTATTAGTTTTTAAACTTGAATAGGCAAAAATTTAACTTATCTCATTTCGTACATTAAGTGATGACTCAAAATTATTTTCAAAATTCTTTTGACTTATCAAGTTATCACAAATTCGAAATATATTTTATATTTTAGACCAGTAAATATTGGGGTGTGACACTAGGCATCATTTATTTTATTAAGATTAAAATATTTGAATATGAATACACATCTAAATGTTAAATAATTAAGACATTTTTTTCAACATTTGAATATATATAATTTATCTTTTTTTTAAGAAAAATAATAAATATTAAATTAATCTAATGCCACAACAATTAAATATTTATAAAAATCGTATGGCGGTTGGTGGTGGTGATGACTAGGGTAATGGTTTTGGATGTTGATTGGGGATGATGTTGACTAATGGTGATATTATGGGCAGTAGTTAGTGGTGATGGTAGCTATTAGTAGGGGTTGATGGTGGTAATTGATGGCGGTGATTGATAGTTGTGGTGGAAAATAGTGATAGTTGATGGTAGTTATAAATGATAGCGATAGTTGGCGATATATAGTGGTGATTGTCCGTAGTGGTTAGTGGTTATCGTGGTAATGGCGATTGGTGGTGATGATTTTAATTTATGGCTAGTGACCATGATGGTTGATTGTGGTGATTGACATACAATGGTGGTTGTGGCTGAGGATTATGGTTGTGGGTGGTTTTTGGTGGGTAGTGGTGGTAGTAGATAATAGTGGACAACAATAGTGGTAATTGATAATGGTGGACGATGACGGTAGCAGTGAATTGATGAACCACCATCATTAGTAATCTTTGGATAAATATAAAATAATATTAAGACTTTATTATAGATCTTTAATCATGTAGATTTATTCAAACCTATTAAGTGATTGTGACAAACAAAATAAACATACTTTACTTAAGATCTGAATGTTTAAGCATTTAAACTTAAAAAAACTCTTAATGACTGATTAAAGTTAAGATTTTTATTAAGTACATGCAAATTAGGCCTAAGTGACTTATATGAATGTGACTTCCTCCCTGCCACCATTTTCCTCTCTTGCTTTCCTTTTCTTTTTTTGTAGATAATCTTACAAAGGATGTGGTGCAACGAATATAGCTATTCTTTCTTTAATTAGAGGTCTCGGGTTTGAGTCTTGAGTATGGAAAAAATCTTTGGTAGGAAGCGCGACGCTATATGGCGCGAATCTAAATATATTCGGGCTCCAATGCGGGTACAGACACCAAATAAAAAATAAAAAAATATTATTCAACAAATTAAATAACGCCAAAATTTAAAAATTGAATATATGACGTCTTACCTTTAAAGAATTGTATTAGTAGTAACTTTTTTATAGTTTTGAATATCTAAATTTTGATTTAAAATAATAAATTAATCTAATTTAATTTAATTAGTAAAAAAATATTAAATTAACTCTCGATGAGATAAAAATCATATAAACTAAGATAAATAAAATGATTAAATTTAGTAGGCGTTTGGCCATAGAAATAAAAAAAAATTCACCTTTTTAAAGTTTTTAAAGTTGGAGTTGGAGTTGATTATGTTTGACAATAGTTTTTGCAAATAATATTTTGTTGTTAAAATATATTTTGTCAAAAGAATATGAAATATGATTTATACCCTCAATTTTTAAAAACTAACAAATCATAAAAATAATTAATAACATAATTAGTGCATAAACACTGCCTCATCAACCCCACCTTGCACTTGTTCTGCAGACAAATCCAATAAGAACTAAACCAAGTAGCTTTAAAAATAAACACTTTGAAAGACTTTTATAAAAATAAATACTTTGAGGGTCCTTAATATAAAATTAAAAACTTTTAGGGTAAACAATTGAAAACAGAAAAATAAAAGTAAGGGTCCAAAACAGAAAATGGAAAAAGTGAAAAATAAGGTATTGATTGTTATCCAAATTCCAAATACAACTTGAGGTTGTATTTGAAATTCTATAGCCAAACACTATTTTTTTTTAAAAATAAAATCCGAAAAAAATGAATAATTCTCATGGCCAAACGGGTCCTTAATAAAATTAGTTACTTAATAATTATATACAGCATAATAATGACACTAATGATTACATAGACTTGTTTGTTTGCGGTGGTTGTGGCTGAGGATTGTGGTTGTGGGTGATTTCCGGTGAGTGGTGGTGGTAAAAGATAATTGTGGGAAACAATAGTGATAATTTATAATGGTGGATGATGACGATAGCAGTGAATTGATGAACCACCATCATTAGTAATCTTTGGATAGATTTAAAATAATATTAAGACTTTATTATAAAATTTAATCATGCAGATTTATTCAAACCTATTAAGTGAGTGACAAACAAAATAAACATACTTAATTTAAGATCTGAATGTTTAAGCATTCAAACACTTAATGACTGATAAAGATTAAGATTTTTAGTAAGTACATACAAATAATGCCCAAGTGACTTATATGAATGTGACTTCATCCTTGTCACCATTGTCCTCTCTTGCTTTCCTTTTCTTTCTTTCTTTTTTTGCAGATAATCTCACAAAGGATGCGGTACAGCGAATAGAGCTATTCTTTTCTTAATCAGAGGTCTCGGATTCAAGCCTTGATTACGAAAAAAATCTTTGGTAGGAAACGTGATCCTACATGGCGCGAATCTAAATATATTCGGGCTCCAATACAAGTATCAGACACCGAATGAGAAATTAAAAAATATTATTCTAATAAATAAATTTAATTAGTAAATAATTCATTAGATTAACTCTTGATGAGAGAAAAATCATATAACTAAGATAAATAAAATGATTAAATTTAGTAGGCGTTTGGTCATACAAACAAAAAAAATTCACTTTTTTTTGAAAATTTTATAGTTGGAGTTAAAGTTGTGTTTGGCCATAATTTTTGCAAATAATATTTGATTATTGAAATGTATTTTATCAAAAAAATATGAAATATTATTCATACCCCCAATTTTTTAAAAACTAGCAAAACCACCAAAAATAATTAATAAACATAATCAGTGCGTAAACAATAAAAATAAATTCTTTGAGGGTCCTTATTATAAAAATAGAAACTTTTAGGGTAAATAATTGAAAACATAAAAATAAAAGTAAGGGTCCAAAACTAAAAATGGAAAAAATGAAAAATAAGGGATTAGTTGTTTTTCAAATTTCAAATATAACTTAAAGATGTATTTGAAATTTTAATGATTAAACACTAATTTTAAAAAAATAAATGATTCTCATAGCTGACGTATCCTTAATAAAATTAGTTTCCTAATAATTATAAAGAGCATATTAACGACACTCTACTAATTAGTAATTACATAGACTTGTTTGTTTGGCCTGAAGAAGTTGTCCCCCTAGTTTATCTTGCGCTCGTCATTTCAAAATATTGCTTCCCAAAGTGGACCTCTAATCTTCTCTACTTTCGTTTCTCAGCATTTCAAAAAAAGTAAAGCAATGGAAACGAGAAGACCCATTTCGCAGCAAAGCCAGGCAGAAACCCTAGGCCAAAACGACGACGTATTGAAGCTAGAAGAAGAAATAAGAGAAGTGGAAGAACAAGTTAACCAAATTGCTGATAAAGTTGCCGACTACAGAACCTCACTTCCGGGTCAGCTTAATACTACTTTCGGTTCAATTCTTGCTACTCAAAGACCAGTTTTGAATACCGAGGGACCCGAATCTCAACCTGGGTGCTCCAATGACCCACCCACATCCGGTACATTTCTAGGGTTCTTTTTTCTAAGTATTTTGAGATTCATAGTGTTAACTATACGGAAATATTATTTAATTTTGGAATGGGATGACATATAGAGTTCAATGGTTATAGATGATTCGTAATGGAATAGTTGATGGATTGATTCATTGATTGACAGTGTTTTATGCTGTATTGTTGTTTTATAAAAGGGCATTCCCGATGTGAAAGAGGATTAATCCCTTGATTATTTTCATTAATGTAAAGGGTTTATATACATGATATATGATAGTAAACCTAGCCTATAATTACGAAAATCAAATATACATTTTTCCTAATACAAGACTACTATCATAATTACATTTTTCTAATACAAGACTACTACTATAATTACAATATCTTTAATAATATCAGGAAATATACGTACTATATTGGGAATATACTCCGTATATTCTATCACACCCTCGCAGTCAGAGCGGACGGTTGTCGTACGATGAGACTGTCTCTACAATCTTCAAACAAAACTAAGGGAAGACCCTTAGTAAAGATGTCAACAATTTGGTACCGTGAAAGGACATGCAAGACACATATTTGTCCACGAGCTACCTTTTCGCGAACAAAGTGAATATCCATCTCGATATGTTTAGTGCGTTGATGTTGGATCAGATTGCTAGAGAGATATATCGCACTAACATTATCGCAGTATACCAAGGTAGCTTTCTGAATAGGACGAATCACATTGACACTAGGCGGACGAGGTACCAACTCCCACGTCTTATTTTCAATAAGATCATTATATTCATCATCCATCACCATTTTTTGATTCGGGTCACTAAGAGAAGACATTGGGTTACGTGGTAGGGGTGATTTAGTGACATTATAGTTGAGATTAAATTGTCATTTTGGTCAAAATATACCCCGTTGGCTATGAGTAATGGGCCCTTGACTCGGAATAGAAGTGGGTCAGACTTGGATCGGTGTAGGGATGTCAGAACTGATTGGACCGAGAGGGTGGTCACAGGTGGGACGAAGACTGGGCTAGCAGACAGTGGGCCTGCTGGCAGGGACGCACCGAAATAAGATGGGCCAACAAGCTCACTGCTTGCTGGCAGAATTGGGTGACGGGAGGATATTGGGCCAGCAAGCCATTTGGTCACGGGAAGGGTCTGGGCCGGTGTTTGTTGGTCCAAATCCCGAGAGGTGGGCCGGACCAAATGGTGGACCACATATCCCATCATTCGGAAAATTATAAGAATTAGACACGATATTGTGCAACTTAGCAAACGAAAATTGAATTTCATCAAAAATTACATGACGACTAATTATGATTTTATTAGAGGATAAATCATAATATTTGTAACCACGATAATTCGACAAATAACCCAAAAACACACGCAGTAGAACGGGCTTAAAGTTTATTTATTGTATTGGATGAGAAGAGAGGATAACATAAACACCCAAACACCCTAAGGTAAGAATACGAATGGTCTTTATGATAAAGAATTTGGAGTGGAGATTGGAATGCTAATCTTTTGCTAGGGAGTATGTTAAGCTAAGTAGTCATTTGTAATGCATGATGCCAAAATGAAAGTGGTAAGGAAGCATGGGCTAGTAATATCCGAACAATATTATTAATTATGCGTATTTTTCTCGCGGCTTTCCCATTTTGTGAGGTTGTATGTGTACAAGAAAATCGAAAAGATATACCATTAACGTTACAAAATTCTCTAAATGGCCCATTATCAAATTCTCTTCCATTATCGCATTGAATGTTTTTAATTTTTCGTTCAAATTAGGTACAAATGAATGCTCTAAATGATAGGAATATGAAATAAACTTGAGATTTTTTAGATAAAGAAAACGTCCACAAAAAATTAGAAGAATCATAAAAAAAACACATAATAACGGTGGCCCAAAGAGCTCAAAACAGGAGATGTCCACAAATCACTATGAATTATATCAAATGGCAACAAAGTACTAGAATTGGAGGCAACAAACGGTAATTTAACATGTTTCCCAAGCGGACAAGATGGACAAATATTAGTACTACGCGTACTATTACACTCAATAGATTTATTGTTTTTAAGGGAGGAAAGAATAGACGCTCCCGGATGATCCAAACGTGCATGCCATAAGGAAGGTGCTAAAGCAGCAAACATTGACGGTGTGACTTGATTAGTGGTAGTGGTGGTAGAGGTGGGGATGGGATAGAGCTCGCCCCGACAATCACATCTCATTAGAGGTATCTCCATCGAGAAATCCTTCACAGAATATCCAAAAGGGTTAAAGTCAACATAAACTCAATTATCAGTTGTAAATTTTTGAACATACACTAAATTTTTAAGTGAGGAGCATGAACATTTTTCAAGGCTAAAGGTGGGTTCGGGGGAGACAAATTAGTGTTACCATAACCACTAATTGGAATTGTAGTACCATTACCACAATTATGCTACGATTTTTGCTCAAATTGGAATAAGACGAGAGATTACTTGGTGTGGACGTCATGTGAGAAGTAGCACATGTGTCCATGTACCAATTTGCATCCGGAGAATTTAATTCAAGTGTATGCATCGCTGCCTCGATGTTCGTGTGGGTCGGGACCGCTGCTGGGCTGCAACAACGAAGGCCTGCTGCCAGGCCGAATTATTTCTCGCTCCAGACGGCTGCTGCTTGTTTTGTCCAGTGGGTCTGGCCCAGTTAGAAGAAGGAAAAGGGAAGGGCGACATGGGCCACTGCCCGTTGGCCCAAGGCATGGCCCAGCGGCCCAAGCCTGCTGCCAAGGGTTCAGTGGCCCGGTCCTCTACTGACTGCCACTATCGCTGGTTAGTCGTTCACCACTTCCGCCACTGTTGCCGCGACACCACCCTTGCCATTGCCACGTCCGTCACCGTGATTTTTCCCACGGTTTTGACCTTTTTGCCACACCCATTATTACGGTTTTGACCATAATTTTCGGAGAATGATCGGGAGTCATCAGTTTCGCGGAACGTGGCCACCATCATGGTGGAATTGGGTCTGGTAGCCGCCTTTTTATTCAATCATGCTTCTTTTAAGGTGAGCATGAAACGTGCATGGTAGAACGGTGGGAGAGAATTGCTTTGACGAAGAAGAGTTTCAACTCCATTATACTCCTCGGAGAGGCCTGCAACCATCTGAAGAACGAGATGATCATTAGTGACGGGCGCGCCAACGTTATTGAGTTGATCCAACAACTCCTTGAGCTGTTGACAATAGGCGTAGGCATTCGAAAAATCCTTCATATTTATGTGGGAGAATTCCTGCTCAAGGGTCACGACACGAGAATTTTTGTTATTTTGGAATATATCACGCAACCTATTCCAAGCTTCCATTGCCGTGGCGCCGGGTTCGATAATAGTCTGTAAGAGGTCCGTAGAGATGGTGAAATAAATCCATTGGAATACCGTAGCACCAAGAGTTGCCCACAACTCTATTTCATCATCGGTGGTAGGCACCTTCTCCTTGCCTTTTCCGGTTTGACGATGTGATGGAGGACTCTATTAGACCTTGCGTGAATTTTAAATAGTTCTGCCACGTCGCGTATTGGACGTTTTCCATCTCAAGAACAATAGGGATGTTGTTCTTGATATTGGAGACTGCAAGGGCAGGATGAAAGATGTTCTTTGTGGTAGACATGATGACAGAATAAGAGGAGAATTAGGGTGTGGAAAAAATTTTGAAGGGAGGGAGTAGGGCGGCCGACGACCACGGGTAGGAGTAGGGCGGCAGAAGGTGGGTATTTTTGGAGAAGGAAAAGTTTGCCCTAGACTGCTGATACCATGAAAGAGAATAATCCATTGATTATTTTCAATAATGAAAAGAGTTTATATACCTGATATACAATAGTAAACCTAGCCTATAATTACGAAAATCAAATATACATTTTTCCTAATACAAGACTACTACCATAATTACATTTTCCTAATACAAAACTACTACCATAATTACAAGATCTCTAATAATATCAGGGAATATACTCCGTATATTCTATCACGATGCACTAAGCTCCTGCTATGCGCGGGGTCCAGGGAAGGGCCGGATCATAAGGGTCTATTGTATGCAGCCTTATCCTGCATTTCCGCAAGAGGTTGTTTCCACGGCTTGAACCCGTGACCTCCAGGTCACATGACAACAACTTTATCAGTTACTCCAAAACTCCTCTTCATGTTGTGTTGTTGTTTAATAGGAACATTATATTGGTGAAATTTGGTGTCTTTATTTACTCCATTTTTTTTTTATAATGGCACTTCGGTAGATGGAAGAAATCAGCTACTATTTCTTTATTTTTATTTTTTTGGAAAAAGGGCAAAAAATGCCCTGAACTATTGGAATAGAACAAAAATGCCGTCCGTTTGATTTTTGGTCTAAAAATGCTCTTGAATTATTAGAAATATAACAAAAATTCCCTCGCCAAACTGGCTCAATTATGCCCCTATCCCGTTAACGAACATCCAGGTCTCATGTGTTTCCTTTTAAAACTTATTTGGCTTAACAGGATAGAGACATAATTGGCTTTGTTTGCTAACAGAGAGGACCTTTTTGTCCTATTTCTAATACTTCAGGGACCGCTAGGCCGCACCCTGGGTGTCATCATTTCTTACAGATTGAAGTAAATTCATAATACAAGAAGACCACGATTATCAAACAGTATTAGAAGCACATTATAGAGAATGGTGCAATGAGTGAATTGAAAGAGGATATAGTGGTTCCTTGTGAACAAGAAATTGTCTATCCTACCTTATAAAGAAAGAAATTTGTCCATCCTAGTTCAGTATAAACTATAAACCCAGCTCTTATAGTTAAAATTCTTAGACAGCGTTTCCTTATTATGCGAGTTACTGATCCAATGAAGGTTGTTCGAAATTTGGCATCAGCTGGGAGTCCGGAAGTCGCTGTGTAACTCATCTACACTGAGTTTGAGGAGATCATAGGTAAAGAGGCGACTTTGGGTGACATCATTATCATAGACTTTGAACTTGGACCTGCTTCGTGCTTTGAAACCCATACATTGTGGTAAAATGGATGTCCTTCTGTCATAACACTTGAACTTCTTTCTCTGTTAGCTTAGGCTTTATATGAGTTGGTTAACGCGTGGGTGAGTTTGCAGTGCTGTGAACTACTGTGGTGTCATAGGTCTCTCCGTTGAAGTGAGAGCTTATTCTTGCTTTCTCATGCCAAATCTACTATTCTGCTGTAAGATGCAGCTTGCAGCCACCAAGCATGTCGTCTACGGTCTTGTATAGAAAGTTAGTGTCCGGTTCTAGCTTTATACCACCAAAATAGTTAAACAACTTTGACCATGTTCCTCTTGTCGTGTACTGAAGGATAGTTTGTGGTTTAACTTGACCCACCGAGTTAAGCCATTATGACGACATGGCTTTACCATTATTCTCATATTCTTGAGTTCTTGATGATTGCGAAAAAGAGTATTACCTTCTTAATTGAAACTCTGTGCAAGCATAAATCTTACACTAACAAACACTGCTAGTAAAATGATTAGAAAAAGAAATTAGTAAAGATTACAACTGCTTCTCCCTCCTTCCCCAGTAATATAAGCCAAGGATGAAAGGGTAGTTTAAAGTTTAAACATAATAATATAAAAGAAAAACAAAGTTTGCAATGTGGTTTATGAGCAAGTTCCGTCATAATGCAGTTGAGTGCAAAACTATTTGGAGATGAGGTACCTTTGCTACAATCTTTCTGTTGAGTGACTGGTTTTTCTCTTCCTTTTTTCCCTTTTAATAAATGTTGAAGGAATCATTCGTTTCTGAATGAGCGGTCTTCGCATTATCTTAGCAGGCGTATGTGTTCTTAAATTGTTCTGGTGCTCTTGATAATACTGGAAGTAGTTTCTTAACTGTTTGTAAATTTTTCACAACAGGTTGTGTTTCCAGATGTGCTTTTCCTCCTTTTTGCACGGTGTACCCTGATTGTCCCTGCAATTGATTAAACCTTTCTCCTTTTCAATTTTTTTTTGGACCAGTACCTTTAGAAATATGTCTTCAACTTTTTCACTGAGTGAAGTTCTCGCACATTTGTCTTCAAAACTAGAGGTGCTTAGATTTCCTGGTGTTTTAAGTTGGAAGATAAAAATCTGAACAATATTATAGGGGTAGTAGTAAAAATCAGACTTACATTAAGAAAAATAAGCTCATGTATTATACGAAGAACTTTAGGAAGTGGAAATCAACAAGATAACTATCTGATTCCACCTGCTAGGATAGATACCTAAAAAGGTTTTGTCCTGATTCCCTGGAAATTTTAAGCCCAAGATATATTTGGAACCTTTTAAACCATTGAACAATCGTTAACTATTCAATGTGGGATCTCTACTGTAATAAAAGGAAAGAGGAACCACACAATCCTCTTTCCGTTCAATATGAGTGCTTGCTTTTACTTTACCTTTAAACAAATGATTACTTTTTTTGCTCGAGAGCTACAAGGAGAGACATTTTCATAGAGTGATTAGGAGCTAATTGCACTTTAATCACATTTTCCCTTGTGAAGGTTTTTAGCTTTGTCATTGGTGGGAGCCTTGAAAAATGCCTGCAGAATTTGATAGAATACATGCAAAGATCGGAATCCTTGTGCTGATACTTCAGTAAATTTGTGGTTTTACATTTTTTTTCTATTTGTAATTATTATCCTGGTCTCTGTCACAGACGTTGAAGGGCCTAGTCAACGTGGTGCTGCCTTAGCTGGAGAGGTGCAGAAAGAAGATGAGAAAGCACAGCTCCTTAAACAGAAGATATCAAGTAATGCATCTGCCATACCTATTGTATTGAAAAGGATGAAGGAAGCTATGGCAAGGATTGACAAACTACAGTCTAGTAAAAAAGTCATCCATCCTGCCTTCAAAAGGAGAAGAATTAGCAGCTGATAAGCACCTGCTAGATCTGCTTGCTAGGGTATAGAACGTTTTCTTATTTAGGTTTTAACAGCTTTAACTGCCGCGGGACTCGTGAGCTGGCTGCTAGAGCAGTATTCATTGACATAAATTTAACATAGTCAGGAAAACTTTCTTTCTGTAATTGAGTGAAGCATTAGTTAGTTTTCTATCATAAGCATTTCTTAATGGTGATATAGGGTTACGTTATGATGATGAAATGAGAGTATGTAATCCATTTAGTTGCAGTTGTGGTTTTTCCGGTGCTACATTGTACAACTTTTTTTGGTTCTGGATTTGTTGTACATGTATACTCCATTATTATGTGTCCATGGAAAGAGAAAATGCTTCGGTCCAATTGTATTGCCCAGTTAATTTTTGCTGTTGATCATGTGGTGCACTGAGGCTTTGGACTCTAAATATACCAAAATATTCACACTAACGAATTAATTAACTATTTTTTAAGACATCCAAGTATTTATTTATGGGTAATTTACATAATTATCTATACTTTAGGAGCTTCTAACCAATTATAGCTACACTTTTGATAATTACATTTCGTAGCTAGTTTTTAGCTATTTTAGGTGCATTTGATTGTATTCGAATACACTATTATGTTGTATCTAATTTTTTGAGCGAGCTAACCTGGTGTATTTAACTGTATTCGAATATACAGACTTGCGTAGATACTGCAATGCATAAATTGAATGTATTTGAGCTCAATCTCCAGTCAAATACAAGTACACTTAAAAATGATGAATACACTCAAATACACTCATATCTGAGGTACAAGAAGGAGAAGAAGCCATGGATTCCGGTTCAAATACAAAAAAAATACTTAAATGATGAATACATTCAAACACACTCAGATCTAAGATACAAGAAGGAGAAGAAGACATGGATTCTGGCCAGACGAATACACTCATATTTGAGATACAAAGGAGGAGGAGAAGCGATGAATTTGACATCTCTGTCAGATTCGGTTGAGGCGGAGATGATGGGGTGCGTTGGTGGAGATGGGGTGCGCGACTGCTCTGGTTCACTAGAGTAGTGGGGGAAGGAGAACGATTGGGGAGAAGGGGTGTGGTAACGGGTGAGATGGAGGTCTAGTTGTGAATTGGTGGTGGACGGTGCCGGGAAAGCTGAGGCCCAAAAAGGGCGACAACGACATTGGTGAAGCTCGTGGGAGTTGGAGGAGCGGACGAATAGTGACAGTGGAAAAGGAGCGTGAGAGAGAGGGAGGGCAGGACTGAGGTCATGGAGCGGAAGTTCGCGGTGACGGCTGGGCGGTGGTTTGGGTTACGCCGGAAATGGAGAAAAGGAGGGAGAGAGGCGGCTACCTGCCATAGTGAGGTAAAAAGGAGAGTAAGTTGAGGGAGGAGAGAGAGGGGTGAATGATAAGATTGATACGGTGAAATAACTCTATGTATTTAGTATAACTATGATAGGTAAATTGAAAATTTACTGTAGCTATGAAATATAATTAAATTAAAATACAGTTATTATCTATAAATAAAGTAAATTTTCCTAAAATTTAACTTTCAATGGAAAGGATACAACTTGATCTAACTATGACTCTTCATCTATTTAAATCACACGCATTGGATAAATACAAGATTTTAAATATAAATTTTCCTTTCGTCCCACAAGAATGTCATGTTTTGAAATACCAATATCTTTCACAAGAATTATATCAATTAATTAATTTTCCTCAATCCCATGCAAAATATAGAAAATGCACATTTTTAAAAATAAAATTCACGCATCCAAATTTCCTTGGTCCACAGCTGCTCCCTTGAAACTATATTTGAAAATAAAGAAAAAGTTACAATTCTGAAAAACTTTAATCTAAAATCTGAAAAAAAGCAAAAAGGAGCACGACAAGTGTTAAATTATTAAATTCCATTATGAAAAAAAAAACAACTTAAAATTAAACATATGAGAGGAAAAAGATTGAAAATACAGATTGGCCCGCCCTTTTCAACAATAAATCCAATACTACCCCCCAAAAGCCATAATTTCCAAAACCCTAACACCCTCCAATCACTCTCTCGAATTTCTGAGATCTACGATAAACCCTAACCCCCAATTTGCGTTTTCGCTTCAACAATGTCGATGTCAAAGAGCTCCAAAATGCTTCAATACATCAATTACCGTATGCGTGTAACTATCCAAGATGGCCGTCAATTAATCGGAAAATTCATGGCATTCGATCGCCATATGAATCTCGTACTCGGAGATTGCGAAGAGTTTCGTAAGCTTCCTCCTGCTAAAGGTTCCAAAGAAGAACGTGAAGATCGCCGTACTCTTGGGCTTCTCCTTCTCAGGGGTGAAGAAGTAATTTCCATGACTGTTGAAGGTCCACCTCCACCTGATGATTCTCGTGTTAAAGCTACTAGTGCTGGTTCTGGTGGTGTTAACGCTGTTCCGGGTCCCGGGCTGGGCCGGGCTGCAGGCCGTGGTGTTCCTACCGGCCCGCTTGTTCATGCCCAGCACGGGCTTGCTGGCCCGGTTAGGGGAGTTGGCGGGCCCGCACCGGGTATGATGCAACCCCAGATTTCTCGTCCGCCGATCAATTACCCGCCACCTCCTATGGATAGGCTACCCGGTGGCGTGCCGCAGCCAATGCAAATGCAAATGCAAATGCAGAGGCCAGGTGGGCCACTACCTATGGCTCCGCCACCACAGTTTAGGCCTGGTGGGCCAGGCTTGTTTCCGCCACAATTTGGTCAGCGGCCAATGGGCCCACCACCTCCGCAGATGATGAGAGGGCCACCACCACCAGGGGCGGGGACACCAAGACCAGGAATGACAGGTGGCCCGCCTCACCCGGGGATGCCTCCACCACCACCAGGTGGACAAGTTCCAGTCTTTGGACCACCACGCCCGGGAATGCCACCACCTCCAAATGCACCTCACCAGCAAAATCAGCAGCAGTAGTTGAATCAGTACGTATTGTTAACCAAATTCATTATAGCTAGCTCTATATTGCTTGTCTAATCTTTGTAGAGTATATTCTGAATTAATGTGCAAACTGAAAATGCAGCTCTTTAAGTCTAGTTTGAGCTAAAGTATTAGCATATTTTGGATTAGAGGCTATTTTATTTTCAGTGGTGATGCTATGGTGTGTTTCTTGCATGATGATTGGTCTCGAAAAGGCTAATTGACATAATAAGTGTGACGTTTTAAAGCTGCAATTTAATTTCAACTAGCTGTTTGCATAATTGCATAACCGAGTTCATTTTCAATCTTCAAGTATAGCTCAGTCTATATTGCTTGTCGAAGCTCATTTGAAGAATAGCAATTCTTGGCTGAGGGGATGTCTTTGTAGAGTATATTCTGCAATTAATATGCAAACTGAAAATGCAGCTCCTTAAGTCTAGTTTGAGCTAAACTATTAGTAATTTTGGATCTGACGCTATTATAATTTCAGTAGGGATGGCAACGGGGTGGATTTGTCCTTATGCGGGGCGGGGCGGGTTTGCAGGTTTCCTTCTACTAGCATAAAAATTGTAAATGTTCCTTGTTTCGTCTATGTAGAAGTCTACACTACTACTGTTTTATGTTGAATTTAAGTTTGTCAATCTTGAAATCCAGATGGTGCTTGATGTACGATGTGGTCTCTTGATGGATCTCAAAGGAGTGGATGAAAATTGCTCTGGTCTGAATAGTGATATAGGTTTTGAACAGATATAGAGGTATCGAGAAAATATGATAAAAGCTGAATTTGGCTAGACTTTAAATAATCTACTTTATTGACATGGTATCCTATCACAGAGTATTGAAGATTGGCTATATATGAACGATTTTCTCGTGACTGTCTCTGATCATTTGGTTGTTACACTGAAGGTAGTGATTTTTATATCATCCAAACAGGAACTTTTTTTGTATAATATCACAAAGTATTGAAGCTCTCCAGTTTTTGACCTACTACATCCTGTAAAGAACATCTTTGCTTGAACGGAAAAGTCTATTGTGACCAAGTATTATCCACTTGTACTATTTTAACATTGCAATTTTATTATAATTAGTAAAATAGCTGTAAGAAACTCAAATATAACAAACTTGTTGCACATTTTTCTATTAATTTCCATGAAAATGACAAACAGGTCAACTAAAATGAGGTGGGAGGGTAATTGCTCTTTGAAGCTGAAGTTCTGTAGCTTGCTGGGTTCTTAGGTTGTCCATTTTGCATCAACTTTTAGGTTACATATTTAGGGCTGATGTACTAACTATGCATAATGGACCTGTTCCAATATTTTCCAAGTTTTAGTGTCTGAATCAATTGTGGTAGTCCAGAGTAGAATTGACCACATTCCCATTTGTTATCCTATTATGAGATGAACTAAAATGATAGTTTGTAGTAGTACTGTAGAAATTATTCTTGCAAGATGGAACCATTGTAGAATCTCTTGCAAAAGAATTTGGAGTAAGTTAGGTCGGTATGATTAACAACCCAAGATACTGTATAGGCTTCATAGTATTTCGTCTAGTCCACAATAAATTTTGCTGTACTGCTAAGGCTCTAGAGGTTAGGTGAATCCTGTATTTATTGGAACCCATCTTTTAGATATATCCCAATCATTAGTGAATCACTTCATTTGAATAATTGCCCCCCCCTCCAAAAAAAAAAAAGAAAGAAGAATCCTCTGGCTTTGTTCCCCGCATAGCTTGAATTATGACTGATTATTTTGTTTTCAGGGTAGGGCTTGCTCTGTAAAGGTCAACTAGTCATCACCTTCTCCTGCTTACCTCGATGGTTATTTTAGATCCTTTTTCTGGCAAAAAATCACTCGGCTAAGGATTGATGTTTGGATGATCTATCTCTGGGGCTATATACATCCATGTTGATTGTGGTAGAGTGGCATTTGCTTTCAAAGAGCTTGTAATTGTGCTAGACGAGAGACTTCAAACTAATGTTCTTAGCAGTATTTGCCAAAACTTTTCCCCTTTTGATTTTCAATACTGCTTTCTGATATGACTTAATGAAGAATTTAGTGGGTTGGTATTATAGTGCCAGTCTTCCGTTTATATATGTTTTACTTTTGATGGAAGAATTAGTTTAGTATATTTGTTTCTCAGCAAATATTGGAGTGCTCTTAATTTACTTGTTGTCGACAAACTGCCTCCACTATCTCACCTTTAAATTGATTGCCTTGAGATCTAAAGTGAGCAAATTAGAATTGTCTCGGAATACATGTGTAAGGCTGCCACTTAGTTGATTTTTGTTGAGGAAAAGGTGTTGAAGTGATTCCAACTTGTTGAAACAGGATGGAAGCAACCCAGAAAACGGGTTCTCTGACAAGTCAAGGAACTCAAGGTAACGAAGGTTAAATTGATGGCAAGACTCAAGAGGTCTAAAAACGTCGAATTATAAGTGACTTATTTAATCTTTCCCTCTCATCTGTCATATACTTTTTTTTTAGGGGTAGGGGAGATGGGATTACAACATGGGGATTCGAACCCTCACCAATAAGGTGAAAGTTCAGATAGCTAACCAACTGAGCTATTAGATCCTTACATCTTTCATATAGTTTATATTGTTACAAGGAGCAATTTTGTGGAAATTGAGCTAAAGCCCTGAGAAACTGCTCATGCATTCTTATCATTTTGTAATTGTTAGGTGTTATTTGGTTTATACTGTAGGAATCGTAATTTAATCATAAATAATAGTTGTGTAAAAATAATTTTACAAATATAATTATATAAATCTATTGTAGCTCATCGCCCAACCTAAGCCAAACCTTAAGAGCCGTGATTGTAGTCCAAGAAGCTAGGATCTCAACATAACTAGTCCGACCTACACAGACCTCAAATCATTAAGTAGGCGTTTGGGCATAGATTTCAAATATTTTTCACTTTATTTGAAATTTATGAAGTTGAAGTTGAAGACGGAGTTATGTTTGGTCATATTTTTTGTAAAAAATATTTGGAGTGTTGTTCATGCTTGAATATACTTAAATACAACTTCAAAAGTGCTAAGGGAGTCGAAAAACAGGTTATTAGCTGTTTTCCAAATTTGAAATACAACATCAAGTTGGATTTGCAATTTTCATGATCAAATACTGATTTTCAAATAAAATGAAAATTTTATTTGGAAAAAAGTGAATAATTTTGATGTTCAAATAGGTCCAAGAATCATGATCTCAATTCAGGGAGATGTGATTGTGGCCATATATACTACGCTCAAGTAAGTATAAATATGGCCCCTCCGTAAAATTGTACTAGTATCATTTTTTATAATACACAATAAGGTTTAGCCAAAAAGGGTGAAACCAACTCCAAACTTCCTCCTACCACCAAGGTAAGTTGATCTATAGTAGAGTACAAGAAGACAATATATATTATAGACAGATAGAAAAACTAAAAATAGATGCTTGGCCTCCAAACATTTGAAGTAAAGGGTTTGGTTGTTTTTGTCCCACATTATAAACCAACTAGACCATTTCTTTCATCAATAAGCATTTAATCTCATCTTTGCAACAATTTGCTCTGAACATTAAGAATTGGCAAATATGGAAATTTTCTCTTTTTCTTTTGAAGTGTAAGCTCCTAATTATGGCAGCACTACTAATTGAAGGAAAGGAATGAAAACCGGACATAGAGAGGAACATGAGAAAAGTATTCACATCTAGGTGGATGCGGTTTCAGGATTTAAACTTAATAGGTTCAATTTATTAAGGTTTTTAACATAAACCTATTGTATTTTAAAATTATGGATTCAGACATATTATTATTAATTATAATCTTATTAATTTTTTACACATAAAATTATATCATCAAAAATGTTGGGTTCATATGAACCCAGCGTAAGAATGCTACATCCACCTGCATCTAGGGCAGTGGCGGGTTCAAAATTTTCACTCAGGGTGTTAAAAAATAAATATACAAAAGCTAAATATAAAAATAATGTTGTCCCTAAGAATCTAATCTAGGATGTTGGAGACAATTTTGAACACCCTAGACCCACTTGAACTAACTTTTTATATTTGTTCAAGGTGTTTAAAAATTAATATATGTACACAAACACATAAAATCTACCCTATACCCTCACCTCCATGTAAATCCGCCCTTGATCGAGGCATGAAGTTATATCTTGTTCCATGACGTAAAAGACGTAGTAATCATCGTATACGTATTCAACGACCTTTTTCTATATTGAGTACTGTAAAATTTCAATTTCTTAAATTTTGATCGAAATTTCATTACTCCCTCTATTCAATTTATGTGCCGGAGTTTGATTAGTCATGTTGTTTAAGAAAAAAAAGAATATTTTTGAAATTTGTGATTTTAAATATGTTGTGTGATTTCTATGACTATAAAAGCATGTCATCAAGGGTAACATGAGAAATTCAAGCTAAAGTTCTTTCCGAATATAGTATGCATAATATTTTTAGAATGGACTAATAAAACAATAATCACCACATAAAACGGAAGGAATGGAGTAATGCAAATGGTATAAATTATATTGTATTAGTTATTACCAAAAGAAACAAGCCGACCTTAGCTCAGTTGGTAGAGCGGAAGACTGTAGTATGTTTGCTGAAATCTTTAGGTCGCTGGTTCGAATCCGGCAGGTCGGATTTTGTTTTTATCATTTTTAAAAAGTTTAATTTTCTGTTTTCTTCTTTTCACTTTTATCTTGTCTTGCGTTTATTTCTCCCCTAACATCAGAACATATGTGTTTTATATCGCTGATAGTCTAGTTATATATCCCACATCGGTGAAACAACACAATAGAAAAGTGTACTCCCTCTTCCCAAATTATTTGAATGTTGACCAATGTAGGAGTAAAATAATTTTCTCTTTGACTACGATTTTCTCAGGTTCTTTTCATATATTGTAAATTATTAATTATGCAGATTTATAGTAGTTTTTATGTAGTTTTCAATTATGAAAAATTTATTATAAAATACTCAAAGTATCTATGTCTAAAATTAATTTAAAAAAAAAGTTGTTTGACCGTCAAACTGTGGGACAGATGGAGTATTTAATATTGAGCACTGGGACTACAAGTCACGACCCTATTTGAATAAGATCTGTTCTATAGGCTCGTACCACTGTATCCTTGAGTTCTAAGGAGACAGGAAACCAAGTCCGGTGGATGAATCATGGTCATTAGACAAGAGCGTGATTAACAGCCTCCATGGCCTTCGGGTCGTGGAACCATAGATGATCGTTCTCAGCTCCAAAATAGGTGCTGGGATGATCTAATGGCTACCTGAAAGACTCTTCAAACATTTTTTCTAAATTTTTACTTGCAGGAAAAATTCACCATTGATGTTCACTGTTTCCATAGCTGTTTAGCTCAGGCTGCATAGAGACTTTTCTTATCAACTCATATGGTTACAAAATAGATTGTGCTCTTATAGTCTTATTCAGAGTTTAGGATATTTTAATTAGGAAATATTGAACTTACAGTCATTTTGGATGATAGTTATATATTATTTCATAATCGTATTATACTATATGTATTATATTGTCGTACTGTATTGCTCTGATAATATAATATTTGGATAAATTATATTATTTTCCGTTATTACATAATGTCACACATCATCAATTTGAAAGATATAAACCTACAAAAAAATAGGGTGTGGGATAGAACTACTATAAGAACGTAGGGCAAAAGATAAAATAGGATTATTGAATAATAAATAAAGAACAAATGAGAAAAAAGGTAACAATGCGATCACACTGAATCGATCGTTATACAAAATGAGATTTTTTGTCTTTACATAATGATGATTTCGTGATACAATATAATAAATTTAAGTAACAATGAAAACAAACATTATATTTAAACTAACAACATATTGATGATGTGTGACATTATGTAGAAATATTGAACTTACACTCATTTTGGATGGTAGTCATATATTGTTTCATAATGTATCTTATTATACTGTATGTATTGTATTGTATCGTACTCTATTGTTTTGATGAATATAATATTTGGATAGATTATATTATTTTCCGTCATTTCATAATATCACACATCAACAATTTGAAGGATATAAACCAATAAAAAATGGGGTGCGGATAGAGCTACTATAAGAACGTAAGGCAAAAGATAAAATAGGATTATTGAATAATAAGTAAAGACAAAATGAGAAAAAAAGGTAACGACGCGATCACACTAAATTGATCGTTATACAAAATGAGACTTTTTGTCGTTACATAATGATGAATTTAATTATAGATATCACTACTATTTGATAGGAAAGGGATAGAAACTGGACATAGAGAGAAAAGTGTGTAAGCTTGGGGAGTGAGGATGGAGAGAAGTTTATAAGGTCGTTTATTAGGAGGAAAGTTGACAAAAACATCTAGGGATGAAGTTACATGATGTGAAATATTTGAATAGTCCAATTCGAATATGAATTAATTAATCATTTCACAAACAAACAAACAAAAAAGATCCATGCAATTTCATGATACAGATCGAGATACTGGCAAAATGGGGTATACTTTAGAGTACAATAATGTGGAGTACATAAATATGTATATTTCAGATTTTGTATATTAGTTTAGGTAGTATTTGAGTATAATTAGTATTGTAAACTTATCATAATTGTATTACCATAATTGTATAGTTAGTGTCCAAGTAGAATAAGATTTTAGGAGTAGAATATGAATATGATTCTCCTATTATAGAAATATGTAAATTGTATATAAACTCTTTTAATCAATGAAAATAATCAAGGGATTATTTCTTTCATGGTATCAGAAGTCTAGGACTAAATTGCTTCCGCTCTTCTCCAAAACTTCTCTCGTTTTTTCGTGCCCCTTCTCGGCCAAAAACTGCATCGATTTCTGTGCCCCTTCCTCGGATTTTGTGTTAAATTTTACCTCATCTCTTCCCAAATTTTCTACAAAATCACCTATTGTTCTTTCGTTATGTCGACGACAAAGAGCACGTTTATCATGCCCGTGTTATTTCTAACATCAAGAATCACATACCTCTCATTCTTGAAATAGAAAACGTCCAATACGCGACGTGGGCCGAGTTGTTTAAAATTCACGCTCGCTCACATCAAGTCATCCATCACATAATCCTCGCGGCTCCTGAGGATACGGAGGTGCCTCAACGTGAGGATGATCCTAAGTTATGGACAACGCTTGATGCCACCGTCCTTCAGTGGATTTATTCCACTATCTCTACTGACCTGTTGCAGACGATTATTGAGCCAGACGCTAAGGCAATGGCTGCTTAGGATAGGCTGCGTGACATATTTCAAGATAATCAGAATTCCAAAATTGTTACTATTGAGCAGGACTTTTCCCACGTCAACATGGAAAATTTCCCGAATGTTTCAGCGTATTGCAAAAGGTTGAAGGAATTGGCTGACCAACTCCGCAACGTTGGTGCACCCGTTAGTGAAGATCGTCTGGTTCTACAGATGGTTGCTGGCCTCTCCGAGACATTTAGTGGCATTGGGATCCTACTTCGTCAAAGTAACCCTCTCCCAACGTTCTATCAAGCCCGCTCCATGTTTACTTTGGAAGAAGCCGGATTGGCTAAGAAGGCGGCTACCGGGTCAAGTCACGTGGTCATGATGACATCCTCCACAAATTCTCCAGGGTGTGTTGATAATTCGGGCCAAAACCGTGCTCACGGTGGCAGCAAGAATACTAGGAAAAATAATGAAAGAAACCGCGGTGGCAAACGCGGTGGTAACGTCAGCAGTACCGGTGACAGTAGGCCCCACCCCATCAACAGTGGGCCTCATCCCCATTGGTCCCAGCCATGGGCCCCCTAGTCGTGGGCCTGGACCAGTAGGCAGTGGCCCAACAATCTCAACTTTTCAGCGCCTCCAGCCCACGATAATTGGGCCCAATTTCAGCCTTCTTTGCGGCCCAGCTACTCTAGCATGGTCTCAGTCCAGCAATCCAGTGGGGTGCTGGGTCAGCAGGGAGGCAAGTCTGGGCCCCACCAGGCCCATCATGCAGCGGGCCCCACTTCTATCGACATCGAAGCCGCGATGCACACACTTGGAATAAATCCTTCGGACCAAATTAGTACATGGACACCGATGCCACTACTCACATGACATCCGATTTAGGTACTCTCTCGTCTTATTCCAATTTGAGCAACAATCGTGGTACAATTGTTGGTAATAATAATTCAATTCCAATTTGTGGTTATGGTCATAAAACATTGTCTCCCCCTCATCCACCCCTTATTTTGAAAAATACCCTTCACGCTCCAAAACTGATAATTCTGTGTCCATAGAATTTGATCAATTTGGGTTCTCTGTGAAGGATTTCAAAACGGGGAGTCCTCTCATGAGGTGTGATAGTAGGGGAGATCTTTATCCTATCACGCCATGTTCCGGTCCATCGAGTTAAGCCTTGCCGTCAGCGTTTGCAGCCCTTGCTCCTTCCTTGTGGCATGATCGTCTATTTTGTTTTCCTTAGAGAAAAATAATTTTATTTCTTGTAAGGGTGACCGTAGCACTCCGAATTGTCAATCTTGTTCTTTAGGAAAAATAGTTAAGTTGCCATTTGTAGACTCTAATTCTCATACTTTAATGCCATTTGATATTATTCATATTGATCTATGGACGTCTCATGTTCTTAGTTCTTTGGGTCATCGGTATTATGTTCTCTTTTTGGATGATTATTCTAAATTTTTGTGGACTTTTCCAATAGCAAAAAAATCTCAAGTTTTTTCCATCTTCTTAAAATTTAGAGCATTCATTAGAACCCAATTCGAACGTGAAATAAAAAATATCTAATGTGATAATGGCAAAGAATATGACAATGGGGTGTTTCAAGAATTTTGTGCAAATAATGGGATCAATTTTCGTTTTTCTTGCCCTCATACGTCTTCACAAAATGGAAAAGCCGAACGCAAATATCGTACCATTAATAATATTGTCCGCACTTTACCAATTCATGCTTCCATACCACCGTCTTTTGGCATCATGCTCTACAAATGGCTACATATCTTCTTAACATTATTCCTTCCAAAGGTTTGACATATTTGTCCCCCTTTAAATTTTATATAATAAGACTCTTTCGTATTCACATCTTAGGGTCTTTGGGTGCTTGTGTTATCCACTCTTTACGTCCACCGCAATTAACAAACTTCAGGCCCGTTCTACCCCGTGTGTGTTCTTGGGTTATCCGTCCAATCATCGTGGTTACAAATGTTTTGATTTATCTTCTGATAAAATCATCATTAGTCGCCATGTAATTTTTGATGAATCCCAATTCATGTTTGCTAAGGTTAGTACTCCCATGCCTAGTTCGTATAATTTTTTGGATGATGGTATATCCCCGTATATTATTCACCATTTTTCAGACGTCTCCCGCACCCAAAATTCTCCAGCGGGCCCACTGCCCGCTGGCCTCACTGCCAGCTGGCCCCACAGCCCCGTCACGAGCTACAGTGCCCAGTATAGTCACTGGGCCAGTTTCAGGGCCAGTCCATCCTAATTTTGAAACTGGTCCAGTTCATACACATGTTTACCGTAATGGGCCAGCAGGCCCACTGCCTGCTGGCCAGTCCTTCCCGAGTCCAGAAAATTTCCAAAATCTGCCCAATTCTTCCTCGAGTCATAGACTGGTCACTCGTAGTCAACGGGGTGTTTTTAAACTAAAAAGACATTTTAATTTACATTCTAATGTTCTTAAATCACCCTTACCTCGTAATCCTGTGTCTGTATTAAATGACACGAATTGGAAAATTGCTATGACCGATGAATATAATGCTCTTATTGATAATAAGACGTGGGAGTTGGTACCCCTTCCATCTTGTATTAATATTATTAGGTCTATGTGGATTTTTGCTCATAAGGACAATTCGGATGGTTCATTTGCCTAACATAAGGCGCGACTTGTGGGTGATGGTAAGACTCAGCAGGTTGGTGTGGATTGTGGTGAGACGTTTAGTCCGGTGGTCAAGCCGGCTACCATTCACACTGTGCTTAGCTTGTCTCTTTCGAAAGCATGGCCTATTCATCAGTTAGATGTAAAGAATGTTTTCCTACATGGTGATCTCAAGGAAACAGTCTATATGCATCAGCCTTTGGGATTTAGGGATCCCAAACATCCTCATCATGTTTGTTTGTTGAAGAAGTCCTTATATGGGCTTAAGCAGTCTCCACGGGCCTGGTATACGCGGTTTGCCGACTATGTTTCGACTATTGGGTTCACTCACAGCAGGTCGGATAATTCCTTGTTCATCTACCGTCGTGGTTCGCCCTTGGCCTATATTCTGTTATATGTGGATAATATTATTTTGACTGCCTCTTCCGATGCCTTACGCTAGTCTATCATGACAATGCTCAGCTCTGAGTTTGCTATGAAAGACTTGGGGCCCTTGAGTTATTTTTTGGGGATTGCTGTCACTCGTCATACCGGTAGGTTGTTCTTATCCCAAAGGAAGTATGCAGCTGAGATCATTAAGAGGGCTGGGATGTCATCCTGTAAGTCAACTTCCACTCCAGTTGATACTAAGTCCATGCTTAGTGTCGCGGCCGGCGTACCATACGAGGATCCAACCCGCTATCACAGTCTTGCAGGGGCCCTTCAGTATCTTACATTCACGAGACCTGATACTACGTATGCCGTATAGCAGATGTGTTTATTTATGCATGATCCCAGAGTTGAGCACATGAATGGGCTCAAACGCATCCTTCGGTATATTCAGGGTACGCTTGACTATGGCTTGCATTTATATCCTTCATCCATGTCAACACTTGTCTCGTATATAGATGTTGATTGGGGTGGCTTTCCGGACACCAGACGGTCTACGTCTGGCTATTGTATGTCTCTTGGTAATAACTTGGTCTCATGGTCTGCGAAGCGTCAGTCGACTTTATCCCGTTCCAATGCAGAGACAGAGTATCGAGGGGTAGCTAATGTAGTCTCTGAATCATGTTGGTTACGTAATTTGATGTTAGAGCTTCATTGTCCAATTCAGAAAGCAACCTTGGTTTATTGTGATAATATTAGTATCATCTACCTTTCTGGTAATCTGGTTCGGCACCAGCGCACTAAGCATATCGAGATGGACATTCACTTTGTTCACGAAAAGGTTGCTCGTGGTCAAGTTTGCGTCTACCATGTCCCGTCCAGGTATCAAATTGCCGACATATTTACAAAGGGTCTTCCCTCAGTCCTTTTTGAAGATTTTAGGGACAATCTCAGCGTTCGAAGACCGCTCGCTATGACTGCGGGTGTGTGTTAAATATACATATGCTATACAATATATCATATGTATATTTCGGATTTTGTATATTAGTTTAGGTAGTATTTGAGTATAATCAATATATCATATGTATATTTCAGATTTTGTATATTAGTTTAGGTAGTATTTGAGTATAATTAGTATTGTATACTTACCATAATTGTATTACCATAATTGTATAGTTAGTGTCCAAGTAGAATAAGGTTTTAGGAGTAGAATAGGAATATGATTCTCCTATAGAAATATGTAAATTGTATATAAACTTTTTTAATCAATGAAAATAATCAAGAGATTATTTCTTTCAATAACTTATATAATCATCTAAGTATAATATATTATTCACCATCAAAGGATGTGGTGCATCGGGTGGGGCTTTCCTCTCTTAATCAGAGGTTTCGGTTTCGGTTTCGGGTTTTTAGATGAAAAAATCTATGGTAGAGAACACTTCCTCGAATGGCCCTACACGGCGCGAATCCGAATTAGTCGGGCTCCAATACGAATATCGAACACCGGATGAGAAATCAAAAATAAAAGTATTATATATTACTCACTACGTCAATCATGTTTATTTTATATCAATAAAATCACTCAAGTTAAACCACTTTATCCACAAAGTCATTATAACAAAAAAATAAAGCAATAAATTCATAAACCACTTGAAAAGTTGAATGACTTTGTGGATAAACTGGTCTAACTTGAGTGACTTTGTGGATAAACTGGTTGAGTGACGTTGTTGATTAAAATAATCCTAAATAACTTTAGTAATTTACTATACTTGGATGACCATATAATTTATTAACCCCAACAATGTATACAAACGCTTTTTCCTTCTCAACTTGACTATTTACAATATATAATTTACTACCATTATAAGGTAATAATTTCCTTTAAAGACATCAATCATAGTATACGTGGGTCTTCTCGAGTTCAAAACTTTTTTCCATTACGAATAATGTAAAGTGTTTTTCCCCATTATTTCCGCCTTTAAATTTATGTGTCGTAATTTGAGTGATTGCGAAATTAAAAGAAGAAAATTTGACTTTTGAAATTTGTAATTTGAGTAAAATCTTGAAATTTATATGGCTATGAAAACATATCATTAAAGATAAAATAGAAAATCAAAGTTATATTATTTTGGAATGTGCCACTATTTATTTAACGGAATAATGAGTACTAAATATTATCACATAAAATGGAAGGAATGAAGTATTTGTATCGTCATGTAAAACGACAATTATAAAAGATATAATTAGGTAAATTTAGGATTTGAAATTTTATGAATTTGAGATGCCACTAACCCAAAAGACTATTTGAGTTACTGGATATAAAATTTAATATTTATATATATCTAATATATTTCTCAATACATATATTTATTTGTGACGATACATACTTCATAAGACATATAAAATCCAAGTCGAAGTTACTGTTTTTACGATGATAATTTGTAAAATCCGACCTTAGCTCAGTTGGTAGAGCCGAAGACTGTAGTGTGTCTGCTGAAATCTATAGGTCTTTTAAATTTTAATTTTCTGTTTTTCTTCTTTTCACTTTTAAAATTCCTATTATTCATTATTTTTTAGTTTCTCTTTTTTTATTATTAGTAAAAAATATTATTGTGCTTGAATATGGCTTTCGTGCTTTAGGATTCGTTTCCCTTTATTTGGGGAATAAAGTTAAGGATACTCATTTGACATATATGTGTTGTTGTGCCTGTGTTCAAAAAATCAGGAAAAACAGAAACCAAACGGAAAGACAAAAACCAGGAAAAACAGAAACTGGAAAAATAATACAGAAGTAAGAAAATATCCGAGACCACAGAATTCACTGTGTGTCCTTAAGGAATTTAATCCCCTCACTGTACCCGAGGTTATGGATTACTTCCTCCCAGGATAAAACGGATATACCTGTCGCAGGAGTAGCGGTACGTCAAACGCCTTCGACTTCGACGAACTCAAAGTTGGCAACGAAACACAGTAAGACTCGATAGTTTTATTTGTGAAAAAAGAATGCGAGAATTTCGGATGCGAGAAATTTTTTGTTTTTGGTATCTTTAAAATGAGGCATTGCCTTAGTTTATATAGCCTTGAAGGTGCCTCTTCGGAATAGGTTGGTGATGTTCGGAAAGGTTGGCTTCCATTTCTCATTCACACCAACTTGGCTAGTTTTATTCATTAACTAGCTTTAACAATCCCCCACATGAATGGGGAATGACTATATGATGAAAAACATGCATGACAAAAAGCGTGTGATTCGTAAGCAAGGATTAATCGCATCGGATAAGTAGATTTCTCTTTGAACTTTCCGTAGTGAACATATGTCGGATATACTCGGTCAATCGGTAGATGTGATATCCTTGAACCGTCGAGCTTTGGTGTATACCTAGACAACCACATGTCACACAATTAACCCTTTAACCGTCTTTGGTTCTCATTGTTTTGTTCGTTTCGGCCATGAACCTTTGCCTGGTTCATAAGTGCGTAGAGAATTGGCCTTACATAATTCTCCTTGAAGCGGCTTACACTTCACACTTACATAGGTGATTCCTAAATGTGTCATCCCGTAGATACACTATTTGATATACCCGTACCAAACTTAGGAACCATTAAAAAGCCGCAATGCTTTATCCCGGTACCGAACATTGTCTCATCACGAGAATGGACCAAAGAGTTATTGTGACAATGTTGAACCGTCATTAATGACTTTGTTTGATCTCTTTGAACCTAGATCTTGGGATCTCCGGTCTTCTAGGTAGAGTTACCGTCACGATGACTTGTCCTCGGGCATAGTCCCATTCCCCTTGATGATCTTTCAACTACCTCTCTAGTTAGGCCTTTAGTTAGTGGATCCGACATATTATCTCTTGACTTAACATAGTCAATTGTGATAATTCCACTAGAGAGTAGTTGTCTAACGGTATTATGTCTTCGTCGTATGTGACGAGACTTTCCGTTGTACATAAGGCTCCCGGCTCTTCCTATTGCCGCTTGGCTATCGCAATGTATGCATATAGGAGCCAACGGTTTGGGCCAAAATGGAATATCTTCTAAGAAATTCCGGAGCCATTCAGCTTCTTCACCGGCTTTGTCTAAAGCTATGAACTCAGATTCCATTGTAGAGCGGGCGATACATGTCCATTTGGATGACTTCCAAGACACTTGCTCCTCCACGTATGGTAAAAACATATCCACTTGTGGATTTAGTTTCGATTGAACCGGTGATCCAATTTGCATCACTTTGTATCCTTCAATAGCTGCAGGATACTGTTATAATGCAAAGCAAAGTTTTGAGTATGTTTTAAATACCCCAAAACTCGTTTCATCGCCTTGACCAATGTTTTTGGTCGGGATTACTAGTGTAGCGACTTAGTTTACTTATAGCACATGCAATATCGGTCGCGTACAGTTCATGATATACATCAAACTTCCCAACACTCGGCATAATCCAATTGAGAATGACTTTCACCTTTATTCTTTGCAAGAGCAAGGTTCATATCAATTGGCGTCTTTGCAACTTTAAAGTCCAAATACTTGAACTTTTCAAGTACCATTTCAATATAATGAGATTGAGACAATGCTAGACCTTGAGGAGTCTTATGGATTTTAATTCCCTTAATTAAATCGGCAACTCCTAAGTCTTTCATATCAAACTTACTAGCAAGCATGCGCTTAGTAGCATTTATGTTAGCAATGTCGTTACTCATTATCAACATATCATCCACGTACAAACAAACAATGACTACGTGGTTTGGAGTGTTCTTAATGTAGACACATTTATCACACTCATTTATCTTGAATCCATTTGACAAAGCATTGTATGGTCAAATTTTGCATGCTGCTTGTTTGGGTGCTTGTTTTAGTCCGTAAAGAGACTTAACAAGTCGACACACCTTCTTCTCTTTCCCCGGAACTACAAACCCCTCAGGTTGTTCCATGTAAATTTCTTCCTCTAACTCTCCATTTAAGAAGGCTGTTTTCACATCCATTTGATGGATTTCAAGACCGTACACGGCGGCTAACGCTACTAACACCCGAATAGATGTAATCCTCATTACCGGCGAGTATGTATCAAAGTAATCAAGATCTTCTCGTTGTCTAAACCCTTTAACAACTAGTCTTGCCTTATATTTATCAATAGTACCATCAGCTTTCATTTTCTGCTTGAAAATCCATTTGGAACCTAAAGGTTTATTCCCTGGAGGAAGGTCAACCAATTCCCAAGTATGGTTGTTTAAGATGGATTCTATCTCACTATTGATTGCCTCTTTCCAAAATTGAGCTTCCGATGAAGACATAGCTTCGTTGAAGGTTCGAGGCTCATTCTCCAACAAAAATGTTAGAAATTCTGGTCCAAATGAAGTAGACGTCCTTTGACGTTTGCTTTGCGTCTCGCTTTTTCCTCATCGGGAATATTTTCCTTTGTTTCTTCCCGAGGTCGTTTAGATTCTTTGCTAGACGACTCACATTCCTTTTTATACGGATATATGGTTTCAAAGAAGTCGGCATTATCTCGATTCAATTACCGTATTTACTGAATGTCGGGATTTTCGATTTGTGAACCGAAATCGATATGCCTTACTATTTGTGGCATATCCTATGAAAACACAATCAATGGTTTTAGGTCCTATTTTTACCCTTTTGGGTTTAGGAATTTGCACCTTGGCCAAACACCCCCACACTTTGAAGTATCCCAAATTGGGCTTCCTTCCTTTCCACTTTTCGTATGGAATAGATTTTGTTTTGCTATGGGGCACTCGATTGAGTATTCGGCTAGCTGTTAGAATGGCTTCCCCCACAAGTTCGGGGTAAACCGAACTTATTAATGGGCATTCATCATTTCTTTCGGGGTTCTATTTTTCCTTTCCGCAATTCCGTTTGATTGTGGCGAGTAAGGGCGATTGTTTGATGAATAATGCCATATTCCAAACATATTTGTTCAAAAGGAGATTCATATTCACCGCCCCTATCACTCCTTATCATTTTAATCTTTTTGTTAAGTTGAGTCTCAACTTCAGTTTTGTATTGCCTGAATGCTTCAATTGCTTCATCTTTACTATTAAGTAAATAAACGTAGCAATAACGCGTACTATCGTCAGTAAAAGTTATGAAATACTTCTTTCCACCGCGAGATGGGATTGACTTCATGTCACAAATATCGTATGGATTAAGTCTAAAGGACTTGAATTCCTTTCAACCGACTTATAAGGATGTTTAACATACTTAGACTCAACACAGATTTGACATTTTGATTGATTGCATTCAAACTTAGGCAATACTTCCAAACTAATCATTTTTCGCAAGGTTCTATAATTGACATGTCCTAAATGTGAATGCCATAAATTATCGAGCGAATCAGTTTTTTGACAACAATTATAATACACAACGGTGAAGATTTTATTTCTTCAAACCGAATCAAGGTTACACAAACGATTTAAAATACTTGAAACGAAATGCGATAGAATTGTATGTTGTATACTTGATGAAGTTTTTATATCTTCAAATCAAGTACCCAAATGAGTAGAAAGTTATGAAAACTTTAATCTCAACCGGAGTAGAAAATCCGAAGATTTTAGTCTCCAAACAACATATAAGTTCGTTACACCGAAACAACAAACACCTTTTTTTTTTTCCAGTAAATTGTATGCTGTATACTTGATGAAGTTTTTATATCTTCAAATCAAGTACCCAAAGGAGTAGAAAGTTATGGAAACTTTAATCTCAACCGGAGTAAAAAATCCGAAGATTTTAGTCTCCAAACAACATACAAGTTCGTTACACCGAAACAACAAACACCTTTTTTTTTCTTTTTTCAGTAAATTGTATGTTGTATACTTGATGAAGTTTTTATATCTTCAAATCAAGTACCCAAAGGAGTAGAAAGTTATGGAAACTTTAATCTCAACCGGAGTAGAAAATCCGAAGATTTTAGTCTCCAAACAACATACAAGTTCGTTACATCGAAACAACAAACATACACCTTTTTTTTTTTCCATAGAATTGTATGTTGTATACTTGATGAAGTTTTTATATCTTCAAATCAAGTACCCAACGGAGTAGAAAGTTATGGAAACTTTAATCTCAACCGGAGTAGAAAATCCGAAGATTTTAGTCTCCAAACAACATACAAGTTCGTTACATCGAAACAACAAACATACACCTTTTTTTTTTTCCAGTAAATTGTATGTTGTATACTTGATGAAGTTTTTATATCTTCAAATCAAGTACCCAACGGAGTAGAAAGTTATGAAAACTTTAATCTCAACCGGAGTAGAAAATCCGAAGATTTTAGTCTCCAAACAACATACACTTTTTTTTTCTTTTTCCGACAACGTTCTGTAATTGTTAAACAAGAACAAATGAACACAGAAATAATGATTAAATTCCTTAAGCTTGTTGTTGTGCCTGTGTTCAAAAAATCAGGAAAAACAGAAACCAAACGGAAAGACAAAAACCAGGAAAAACAGAAACTGGAAAAATAATACGAAGTAAGAAAATATCCGAGACCACGAATTCACCGTGTGTCCTTAAGGAATTTAATCCCCCCTCCTTTGTACCCGAGGTTATGGATTACTTCCTCCCGGGATAAAACGGATATACCTGTCGCAGGAGTTGCGGTACGTCAAACGCCTTCGACTTCGACGAACTCAAAGTTGGCAACGAAACACAGTAAGACTCGATAGTTTTATTTGTGAAAAAAGAATGCAGAATTTCAGATGCAGAAATTTTTGGTTTTTGGTATCTTTAAAATGAGACATTGCCTTAGTTTATATAGCCTTGAAGGTGCCTCTTCGGAATAGGTTGGTGACTGTTCGGAAAGGTTGCCTTCCATTTCTCATTCACACCAACTTGGCTAGTTTTATTCATTAACTAGCTTTAACAATATGTTTCAAGTTCAACCATGTGATGACTTTCTCAACTTTTTTTTTATTTACTTTTTCCAAAATATCAGAATACGTAAACGCACAATGCCTTCCATTTTAAGCTTAATACATTAAACTTGTTACATTTAGAGACTCAACTACGTAATTATTTCAATTGAACACTTAAATACATGATAAAATATTTGTATTAGATACTTTTGATTCAAATTTTGAAAATATTTTTGCACGTGTTCTCAAGCGTCCATTTGATAATTAAGTTAAACACATAAAATATGTCATCTATCTTAAGTATATACATTGGCCTCAATTAGAAAACACCTAGAGTTTAACTTCTTATTGAGGTGAATGCGATAATTAAAGAATGTGTCATATTTTAAGTAGTTATCTTATCCATGTAACGGATATTTGAGATCATCCGTAAAAGTTTTTTTAAAATTTGAACTGAAAATGTCTAATAAAAATACTTTATCATGTGTTCATGTGCTCAATTAGAATACGTCGTAGTTCGAGTGTTCAAATGATATTTACTAGCAAGTTTAACGGGCTGCCAATGAATTAAGCCTTCCATTTCACTTCCGTTTATGGCTGATCACATTAAATTGTGCAATTATGTGTTTCAGTCACCTTCAGTATTGCATCTCTTTTCCTTTTTCCCTCTTCAATTAAGAACTAAGAAGCAACAATATTGTTATCAGACAAATGATAAAAGTGTTGCTAAGAAACAACAGTATTGTTATTGCCAGAGCTTGATGCATAGGCTGAAGCCTCAATGTAAACAGGTTTTTACCAAGAGCTTGTTATCTATCTAAGTCAAATAAGCAAGAAAGGAAGTTAAAGCTGATAAATGCTTCTGAATATTTAAATAAAACATTATTGCACAATGAATTAATCTGCCATTATGGGTTAACTCGGGCGGATGCTTCCTCGAAAAATGGTTGCCGGTTTGTAGCCAGATGTGTACTCGGTCCCATATTACTTGTCTACTTTCTCCTTTACACGTTCATTAAGAAATCATATATGTAAAGTGTATTTTTACTATCTTACCCTTCTGTCTAGACAATAAATTACACTCTAAATCAACATTGATTATTTTCAAAAACTCTTTTATTAAGGATAAGATGGGAAAGATTTAATTAATTCTATCAAGATTTTATAAATTGACAAGTAATTTGAGACATATATTTTTAGTAATATGGGACGGAGAGAGTATCAACTAAGGAGCTGTTTAAACATAATTTGAAATCATGGTTTGAAATCATATGATACAATAAATATTATGTATTGGACAGTTATATCTGATACAATATAAATCGATCAATTGGTATATATCTACTAATTTATGGATTTTTTAATATAAAATATAAACTTATGTGCTACGTTTTATATTTAATTTTTTTTTGAAATCATGATTTGGAATATCAATCACACTTTTTTGGATGATTTGGAATTTCAAACCATGACATGAAGTTGAAGTTCAAGTTATTTTCAAATTGCATAAACAAACGTGATTTGAAATCAAATTATGAAATCATGGTTTGAAAATGCATGGTCAAATGCCTACTAAGACTGCTTTGTTTGGGAAGACGCAATTGTTTAGAGGTGAAGACTGGGTTCCAACTTTTTCCATTTGAGAAAGAAGAGGTTACTGGACAAGCGAAAGAGATGCCGGAAGAGCAGATGCTTTTATTAGAAACAAAAGGATTAGCCGAGACATACCTCCCGTTAAAGAACACTATTGACAATGGGGTCCGAGAGGCCCTCAAAAAAAGTGATAGAGCAAGCAAGAAAGAAAGGATCAAAACATTATGGGCCACACACAAAAGAAGAGAAAGGATAGCCAGAATTATATTGAGGCTGTGGCGGCAAGAAAACAACAGGAGCACGTCTTCCCATGCTTAAGATTATGGTGCATTATTATAAGGGCCATTAAATGCACGTTTTTGTCTCTTAGTGTGTATAAATACGCGTATCATACCTTCTTAATTCCCCATTCAATTCATTCATATGTAGCATCACGTATAAATTAATGACTCCACAAGTGAAATTTGCGTTTTTTCTGATTGTTATCTGATAGAAACCATGTATATTTGTGAATATTTAGGTTACTTACCATATTTTGTAGAATCCTTGTACAGGGTTAATTAGGATATTAGAATTATAGTAGGAATATGATTTTCCATATTTAAAGATTGTATAAATAGACCTCTTCATTAATGAAAATAATCAAGGGATTATTTCTTTCATGGTACCAGAAGTCTAGGGCAAAATTTCTTTCTCCCAACTACACTTCCGCCGCCTAGCACCCTCGGAATACGCGATTCCGACACCTTTTTTCTTCTAAAATTTTTCCCCTCTTCCTAAATTCTCCTCTTGTTCTTTCATTATGTCCACCTCAAAGAACATGTTTCATCCTGCCCTTACCGTCTCCAACATCAAGAACCATATCCATATCGTTCTTGAGATGAAAAACGTCCAATACGCGATGTGGACAAAATTATTTAAAGTTCACGCACGCTCGCATCAAGTCCTTCACCACATCATCCCCGTGGATACAGGCAAGGAGAAGGTGCCTACCGCCAATGATGACCCTGTGTTCTGGACGACTCTTGATGCTACCGTACTCCAGTGGATATATTTCACTATCTCTACGGTCATTTTGTAGACGATTATTGAACCCGACGCCAAGGCGATGGACACTTGGAATAGGGTGCGTGATATATTCCAAGATAACAAAAATTCTCGTGTTGTCACTCTTGAGCAGGAATTCTCCCATGTCACTATGAAGGATTTTCCGAATGTCTCAGCTTATTGTAAAAGGCTGAAGGAATTGGAGGATCAACTCAAGAACGTTGGTGCGCCCGTCACAAATAATCGTCTTGTTCTTCATATGGTTGTCGGCCTATCCGAGGCCTATAATGGTGTTGAGACTGTTTTTCGTCAAAGCAACCCTCTTCCTCCGTTTTATCAAGCCCGATCTATGCTCACCCTTGAAGAGGCGGGGTTGGCTAAAAAGGGCGCAACTGGAGCAACTTCCGCCATGATGACGGCCTCACCACAAAATTCCTACTCTCCATCATCTTCAGCTAATTCCACTCCACATTGGAACAACGAGGGTGGAAAATGGGGTCAAAATGGGAAGTTCGGCGGGAAAGGCGACGGCCGCGGTGGCAACAAAGGCGGCAGCCGCGGTGGCGACAGTGGCAACAGCAGTGGTCATGGTGGCAGCCGACAGGGGAAATCGTAGCTTAGGCCAGGGCAGTGGGCCAACAGTGCCGCTGGCCAGTTGGCCTGGCAGTGGCCTAACTGGCCCCGTTACCCCTTTCCAGTTTTAGCAGTTTACCCAGCGAATTGGGCCAGCCAGCAGAGGCCTAATTCGCAGCCCTTTCAATTTAATCAGCCGACTGTTAGGCCTTGTCATCAGGCCTTCATGATTGTGGGTCCAGCAGCAGTTCCAACACCCAGGGATATCGAGGCTTCGATACATACACTTGGATTAAATCTCCCGAACACAAATTAGTACATGAACACCGGAGCCACTTCTCATATGACGTCCGTGCAAGCTCGTCTTATTTCAATTTGAGCAAAAATCGTGGCATAATTATTGGTAATGATAATTCAATTCCAATTCGTGGTTAAGGTCAAACAAATTTGTCTCCCTCCCCCCACATCCACCTCTCATCCTCCAAAATGTCCTTCATGCCCATCGCTTAATTAAAAATTTGGCGTTTGTCCAAAAATTCACAACTGATAATTGAGTTTCTGTTAACTTTGACCCTTTTGGATTTTCTGTAAAGGATTTCAAGATGGGGATACCTCTAATGAGGTGTAATAGTCGGGAGAGCTTTATCCAATCACCACCACCACCATTTCCACGAGTCAAGCCACACCTTCCACATTTGCCGCTCTTGCTCCTTCCTTGTGGCATGCCCGTTTGAGTCATCTGGGGTCGTCAATTATTTCTTCTCTTAAAAATAATAATTTCATTGATTGTACGAGTACGCGTAGTACTCATATTTGTCCTTCTTGTCCTCTTGGGAAACATATTAGATTACCGTTTGTCGCCTCTACTTCTAGTACGTTGATGCCTTTTGACATTATTCATAGTGATTTATTGTCATCTCTCATTCTTTGGGCCATCATTATTATATTTTATTTTTGAATGATTATTCTAATTTTTTGTGGACCTTTCCTTTGTCTAAAAAATCTCAAGTTTTTTCCACATTCTTAAAATTTAGAGCTTTCATCCGTACCCAATTTGCACGGAAAATTAAAAACATTCAATGTGATAATGGTATGGAATATGATAATGGGCCATTTCAGGAATTTCGTGAAACTTAGGACATATCTTTTCGATTTTCTTGTCCTAATACATCCTCGCAAAATGGGAAGGCCAAAAGAAAAATTCGTACCATTAATAATATTTTCTGAACCTTACTAGTTCATGCTTCATTACCCCCATCTTTTTTGGCATCATGCGTTACAAATGACGACATATCTCCTTAACATTCTCCCTAACAAAGATTTAGCATATTAATCCCCACTTAAATATTTTTACAATAAAGATCCCTCGTATTCTCATCTTATGGTGTTTGGGTGCTTGTGCTATCCACTTTTTCTATCCACTACAATTAATAAACTTCAAGCTCGATCTACCGCTTGTTAATTTTTCGTTTTTTCGTCTAATCATCGTGGTTATAAATATTTTGATTTATCTTCTAATAAAATCATAATTACTAGCCATGTTATATTTGATGAAACCCAATTTTCGTTTGCTCAAGTATCTAAATCCGTGTCGAGTGCTTATAATTTTTTTGACGATGCTCACTCCCCGTATATTCTACAAAAGTGGGCCCGAGAGTCAAATATGCCAACTGGCCCACTGCATGCTGACCCAAACAATCTCGACAATGTTCCAGCCTCTCAGCCCAGTTTTGAGACCCGGCCCAGTGGCTATCTTGGCCCAATTTCTGGCCCAAAATTTTCTCCTTCTTCTCCAGGTCGTCAGCCAGCTGCTATTGGGCCAACAGGCCCACTGCCTGCTGGCCAATCCACCACTGACCCAATAATTACCCAAATCCCGTCAAATTCTATCTCAAGTCAAGGGCCCGTTATGCGTAGCCAACAGGGTATTTTTCCAAAATGACATTTTAATCTTAATTCTAATGTCACTAAATCACCCCTACCACGTAACACAGTGTCTGCCCTTCATGACCCAAATTGGAAAATGACAATGGTTCACGAATATAATGCTCTTATTGAAAATAAGACATGTGATTTGGTGCCCCGTCCGCCTGATATTAATATTATTCGGTCTATGTAGATTTTTACTTATAAAGAAAAATTTGAAGGTTCTTTTGAGAGGCATAAGGCTCGTCTTGTAGGTGATGGCAAAACACAACATGTTGGCATAGATTGTGGAGAGACATTTAGTCCGGTGGTCAAACCGGCAACTATTCGCACTATGCTTAGTCTGGCTCTCTCGAAAGCATGACCCATTCATCAACTGGATGTGAATTTTTTTTCTTACACGGTGATCTTAAGGAGACAGTATACATGCATCAGCCCTTGGGTTTTAAGGACCTCAATTATCCTCACCATGTTTGTTTGCTGAAGAAGTACTTATATGGGCTTAAGCATGCCCCACGGGCTTGGTATAAGAGGTTTGCAGATTATGTGTCTACTGTTGGGTTTTTTCACAGCAGGTCTGATCATTCTCTGTTCATCTATCGTCATGGTACTTCTCTAGCATACATTCTGTTATATGTGGATGATATTATTTTGACTGCATCCTCGATAATTTGCGCAAGTCTATCATGACCCTTCTCAGTTCAGAATTTGTTATGAAAGACTTAGGGTCCTTGAGTTATTTTTTGGGAATAGATGTCACTCGTCATGCAGGTGGTCTATTTTTATCACAGAGGAAGTATGTGGTTGAGATTATTGAGAGAGTTGGCATGTCATCTTATAAGTCTTCTTCTACTCCGGTTGATACCAAACCGAAGCTGAGTGCTACGTCTAGCACACCATATGAGGATCCCACCCACTATCGTAGTTAGGGGTGGGCGTATATCGGTTCGGTTTGGTTTTGTATCCGAAAAATATGAACCGAATAAAAATAAGTTTTTTTTAAAAATAAAACGAATACAACTTTTTAAAAAAAAAATGATATGTTCGGTTTATATGCCGAACGTATCGGATTATATCGGTTTTTTCTAGTGGGCCGAACCGGGTGAGGGAATTTTTTATTTTTTTTTAAAATTGAATTTCCAAAACTGAAATTGACATTCACACCTACACTATCATGAAATTTCGACGTTGAAATCTATTGTGTATCATGAGATGTTTACTAAAGAAAAAGGAAAATTAGAAATCGATTTGGGGGAAAACACAAATTGATTGGAAAAACGGACATTTTCGTAAAAATTGGTTGCGCCAAACTGCCTTGTGGCTGTTTGGGCCGGCCCCGTCTAGAAAAAATACGCAAAATTAAAAAAAATCGGGTAAAACGGACATCCGAGCGCAGAGTTATGACCATTTAAAGTTTTATCAATTTACAACTACTTTTTGTCCCTACATTTTATGTCAATGTTTCTGTGATATGTTAATCAAGTTCATGCCGCATGCGACTTCCATAAAAGTTTCATAGATTAGCTTCAATGGCTATGATTCAAGAGATAGTAGTAGCCTAAAATAAAATTATATATATATATATATTTAAGTCGGTTTTTCGGTTCGGTTCGTATTCAAAATTAAAAAACCAAACCGAATCACTAAATCTTGATTCGGTTCGGTTTTTCAAAAATTTGGTTTTTTTTTTAAAAAAAACTGAGAAAAAACTGAACAGAATTTCAGTTCGGTTCGATTTTTTTAGTTCTCCGGGTTTTTTGCCCATCCCTAATCGTAGTCTTGCAGGGGTTCTTTAGTATCTTACATTCACAAGTCCAGATATTATTTATGTAGTTCAGCAGGTGTGTTTATTTATGCATGATCCGCGGATTGAGCACATGCATGCGCTCAAACGCATTATACGATACATACATGGCACGCTTGATTATGAGTTGCATTTATATCCATCATCCGTTTCTACTCTCACATCTTATACAGATGTTGATTAGGGTGAATGTCCAGATACTAGACGTTCAACTTCTGGTTATTATATGTTTCTTGGTGATAACTTGGTCTCTTGGTCGGCAAAACGCATGCTACTTTATCGCGATCCAGTGTGGAGATCGAGTATCGAGGCATAGCCAATGTGGTGTCTGTGTCATGTTGGTTGCGTAATCTTTTATTAGAGCTTCACTTTCTTATTTAGAAAGTTACCTTAGTCTACTGTGATAATGTTAGTGCCGTCTATCTCTCTGGGAATCCGGTCCAACATCAGCGCACTAAACATATCGAGATGGATATTCACTTTGTTCGCGAAAAGATAGCTCGTGGACAAGTACGTGTTATCCTTGTTGCAACTACAGGTTCATTATATTGCTTTACCTTTCTTCTTCAGTACTAGCTGTTTGAATTTATATACATACTTACCTCATACCTGTATCAATTCGATTTGACTATGCAGGAAAAGTGCAAGTAGTGGCTAAACAGGGTGTTGGTAAGGTAATGAAGTGCGGCAAGACACCATGCGGGTCAGACAGTGATTGCGGTAGCAATTTGGTTTGCAACAGTTGTAAGCCCGGTCGGAGCGCGAAGGAAGTGCCGGTTGGTGGGACAGACAAGTAGTTGGTGTGTAAAGAAATGGATCTTGGACCTATAAAGAGACCACCTATCCTTTAGGATGGCCGACGTGGGACTCTTTAACATGGTGATTATTGCAAGTTTGGTTGGAACAAGTATTGTCTCTTTGTGATGCTAGCTAGTGTATCTGTAATCAGTCACCTTTCAGTATTGCAACTTTTTTTTGTTTTTCCCTCTTTAATATGAACTAAGAAGCAACAATATTATTATTACTAGAGCTTGAGGAATATAGGCTGAAGCCTCAATGTATACAGGTTTTGAGTCAGAGCTTGCTATCTAATCAATAATATTTACTGTATTAGTTTGTTTTTCAACAACATTTACTCTTGATGTGATCGTGCTTCATGGTCGTTCTCTTAAGTTATTCACCTTATTTCCAAATGATAATGCAGTTCTATAGTAAATATGATAATTAACATGTTATGATGCAGTTCTTCACGCAACATGCTATGATGCAGTTCTTCACGCTCGGAAACAGCCTCTCCACCTTCCAAGGTATGGGTAAGGTCTGCGTACACTCTACCCTCTCCATACCCCACTTGTGGAATTATACTGGGTATGTTGTTGATGTTACATGCTATAACATGTTATACACAAATGGTATAGAAACATATAACTTAGATACTAGTCATGCCAATGAGATGTCAAATTCATCCAGTGAAGAAGTATGTTGGCTCATTTTTGGTAGCAGGCCAACTGCATTAACTCAACCCTTCCAGCTGATAAAGTATACGAGCAAGAGGTTCAAGCCTTTAAAAAGGCACATATTTATATTTGGAAACCATTTTAACCTTAGACTTCTCATTTTACCCCTAAGGGGAGCCTTGGAATAACTGGTAAAGTTGTTGTCATGTGACCAGGAGGTCATGGGTTTAAGCCGTGAAAACAGCCTCTAACAGAAATGCAAGGTAAGGCTGCGTACAACAGACCCTTGTGGTCTAGCCCTTCCCCGGACCCCGCTCATAGCAGGAGCTTAGTGCACCGGGCTGCCCCTTTACTTCTCATTTTACCCCTAATAAAGCTCCCTATGATGAGCTGAAAACCTACAAAGCTGTGATATCTTGATATGTTTGCTTGGCCCAGAAAGGCTCCAGCTCTGTTTTACACACACATCCAAGAGACTTCCAAAGTGTAAATAAATGGGCTAATTAAAAGCTTCAGAAGAGCACCGAAGCAAAGGCAAAAGAGTTGGAAAATATAATCTCATTAAACGATGAGGATATCAGAAAGTGCAGCATGTGTACATCAACTTACAAAAATGTTTGCTGTTAAGCGAGACTTGTGTTCCTTGCAATCTTGATCCTCTGTAATTTTGAGTACTTCACTAATTCAAGAACTTGTTAATGTAAAGCAACATTCATACACATGTTCGTGATCAAAACGATGGGGAGAAGCTGTGCAGGCTAAGAAACGGAGAAAAAACAATATCCTTGAAATTCCGTTCAACCCCCAAAATTCACTGACCCAAATTATGTACAATTCCACTTGCCAATATAACTTGCTGAAGAACAAAAGCACAAGAAAACTCCTGCAATTTACACTTCTGGAAAATGCCATGACTGCAATCATGATTCGTGTATTACCTTCGATCCAGATGTGTTTTTCTTTGGGGAACGAAAGATGGAGAACTTAGCATCCCGCCCAAAACAATTAAATCTCGGTCCATATTCTGATTCATCATCATCACTGTCAACATTACTGGCATTAGTCCTATTCTGGTCGCCTCTGCGACGTAGAAGGAAGACATTAAAGTAATAGCTTACTAAAGACTCCCTGCTTTTGTTTGGAAAGAACTTAAAAATCTCATTCCAGAAACTCTTTTCCTCAGATAAAGGGTTCGATTTTACTATATCCTGAAATTTCCGTTCTTCTTCTCTTGACCAAGAAAGTGCAACTTCTTCACCCATAGAGTCAAATTTCCACTGATAATAGGCTGATCCCAAATCAATCTTAACCTTCCTCCTTTTCTGGAAAATATGAACCTTGACACAGTCATAAGAACCTGGAGATCGGCAGCCACAGATATGTTTCCTTCCTTTCCCGACAGGATTTCTGTCAACTAACGTTCTTTTTTTAACTTGTTTGTCTAGTGGCCAGATTTGGGTGCCCAGCCATTTAGAGTCGCTTTCATAGATCTCCTCAATAGATTCGGGAATATCTGCTTGAAACTGTGGCCCAACTGGTATTCTCTTCCTCCGCTGCTTCCACCAAAAACCAACTGCTGACTCTGCAGAAGAAACAGTTGGTCCATCAACCTGATCATCAACATCATGAGAACTTGAAGGTGACACCGAAAACAGCAGTGCACACCTCTTTTTCAGAGGATCTTTTGCAGATAGGACTCGCTGGCTGCATCTTAATCTTCCAGAACCAGAACTATCATCATACATAGATGGATGCATCTTCTGTTTTATCTAAAAGGCAAATAATTTTCCAAATTAAGCCAAGCCTGGACAAAATTTGTGATCTTCCATAAATTTTGGATGTTCACGTAAACATGATCTACTAGATAAGTGTATATGCTAGGGAAAAAAGAGAAGCTGAAGGGAAAATGATACAACGCTATGTACTGCAACTCTGTGCAAATGGTGAAGTTCCACTTTCAGAGTCATAAAAATGCACATAAACCAAGGGAAGCTGTCTTTTTTTGAATAGCAACTTGTTTAATGAAAATGGCATGCTGTGCATAAAAAGATCACTACAGGAAGCAGGAAGTTCTCCTCAGGTATAAACATGTCATTAAAAGATGGACATGATGGAAGTGCATTGGTTAATCAATCCGGAACGTGCTACAAAGTGGAAAAACACAAGACGGCAAGCTGTATTTTCAGAAGCATCAAAGCATGGCATAATTATAGATTATACAAAAATAACCAAGGACGGCGTAGATAAAAAAGGCAAAGCGTACTCCATAACAATATGGGGAATTGACAAAGTTATACAATTAACTGTGATCTAAGAGGCCTGCAAGTGCAGGACCTATTGTTCGGTATTTCTTTATCAAGAACAACCCCACCCCCCGGGCAGATTATTATTTGCTACGGCAATTCCAAACAACGATACAATAAACTATTTGGAAAATTGACATAAATCATCCACTTCTCTTCCCCTTAGTGCAAAAATTTACAGTCCATTTCATCCTGTGAATAGGGCGGAATGATGATGATGATAACATGAATAATGTGTGGATCATAAGGTCTCGCTGCAAATCTCAGCGGAGTCAAAACCACTAGGTGATTTCAACTGTCTGTCCAAGTCTTGGTGGACATTTTCTACAAAGATCTAACAACAGCGGTTGGTAGCCTCTCTAATTTTCATAGTTTCACCCTTCAGCTATGTATGTCTAGACCAGCTTTACCTACGTCGAAGCACATATGTTCCGTGTACTCTTCTACTTAGCATGTCCATTTAACAACCTACCACAATTAAGAAGAGATGATGCATCTCAATGCCAATTTCTTTATTTGACAGAATAACATGGCTCCTGTCCTTACACATTATTAGGACCTGTTGTGGTTTCTCCATAAATGTGTTATCTCATCAACTTATGAAATATATTTTGCTATAGCCTCATCTAGAGGATCTCATCCTACTATAAACACAATAAAATAGCTGCCCTATTGACTCACACAGAACCTGCACATTGCATTCATGATGCCTCCTAATGCAACTATAACTGTGCCTTTCTTGGTCAACTTCATAATTGACTATCAAGAAAATAATAGCAAGGTAGTTTGACATTTGTGTGACGATATGCCTCTTGGGTCTAACTCAACCCAAAAGCTAGCTCGTGAAGGAGGATTGGTCAAGTTCATATAAGGAGACAACACAACTCATTCCCCCAACTAATGTGAGACTTAACACCCCCTCACACGCTCAGGACTCAAATAAAGTGTGGATTACGGGTACCCAACATTAAGAAACAACAGCGCGGATCCACGGATCTGACTCAGATACCATGTTAAGATATGGCAAGGATTGCCAAAGACTACAACCCATTCCCTCAACCAATGTGGAACTTAACAAAAGTTAAACCTCAGTATAACCGTTGATCTTCTAGACCAAATTCTAAGCGAATGTGACACAATTGAAAGATATGGATGAAGAGGTCATACAAAATTCATCACATGACATGCAGTTACCTACTCCCCACCCTCCCCCACCCCCAACCACCACCACACATACATGTGCATCATAATGACCATAAAGCAACAAATTATAACAATGTGTTCAACTCTCTATTGGAACTGTAGAAATAAGACATTCTATCCACAAAACGAATATGGCATATATATACAAGTTGTCTAAAGCAACTTCTACAGTACTACGCAATTCATAATGATATGAAGTATCAATCTCCAGCAAGAAACTGAAAGTACCTGCCATATTGAATATTGAGCACATGAATCCACATCCCTTTTCAAAAGCATTTCATCTCGCAGCATCAAAACCCGCTTCCAAACCACTTCATTCCCATAATCCTTCCACTTAGACCTTTCTGGCAAACAACCAACATCAGGATCATAAGGATTCTTCGCAACTTCACTAACCCACCTCACCAAATCCGAGTAACTTTCTCTCTTCCTCTTCCTACTAACGCAATCTTCCTCAACCACACTCGACTTCGTTAACCACTCATCTGTCCTATGCAGAACACTCCTACTTTCATCAATATCACCCAAATTTGTATTTTCTCCAAATTTCACCAATTTTTTTTTAACATCAAATTTCTCAGTACTTCCATTCAACACCTCAAAATCACCCAAATTTGCATTTTCTCCAAATTTGACCAAATTTCTTCCACCATCAAATTTCTCAGCACTTCCTTTCAACACCTCAAAATCACCCAAATTTGCATTTTCTCCAAATTTGACCAAATTTCTTCTACCATCAAATTTCTCAGTACTTCCTTTCAACACCTCAAAATCACTCAAATTTGTATTTTCTCCAAATTTCACCAAATTTCTTTTACCATCGAATTTCTCATTACTTCCATTCAACACCTCAAAATCACCCAAATTTGCATTTTCTCCAAATTTCACCAATTTTTTTTTACCATCGAATTTCTCAGTACTTTCATTCAACCCCTCAAAATCACCCCAATTTACATTTTTACCCAAAATATTCGTTAAAATATCCTTCAGCTGCAACTCAACATCACTCAAATCACATTTTTTCACCTCATTTTTAACACTACCATTACTTTTCTTGAATCTCAACATCCATCTCTCTAATGCATCCAAATACTTTACATAAACCAACTTAACAGCTACCCCACAACTCAAATCAAACCCACAATTCTTAGCAACTAAACCCCATAATCCATTTTCAGAAACTCTTAAATACCCACCATTTTCCCTTACAGTTAAGTAAAGTTTAAATAAATCAACTGATTTTCCATTACCTAACATTGGTGGCAATGGCCTATAAATCAAGAAAGTACCAATAACTTCTTTGAAATATATAGTCAGAATTTCTATAAACAATAACCTCACGTTATCATAATCTACTTTCGGGTTTTCGTTTTTTTTTAATGTTTCTTGACCCGACCCATCAACTCTCTTAGACCAACCTGCCATCGATACACATAACAAACAAGAGGGAGAGGAAGAGGGGCGGATGTTTTTCCTTTCTCTCCCGACTTTTGAACTAAAATAGTCTCAAATAAATTATGTGTCGTGATTTTCTTTCGCACGGTCTTCAAAATAATACTCAGTCCGTGTTACTAGGTGACTTGACACGAAATTTAATTTTTTTTTAAAAAAATATATTATCTAAAATAAATTTTATATAAATATGTGATTGTAAATTATTTTATAAAATTAAATTATTTTTAATTATAGAAAGGTGACATTTTTTGGAGACGGACCAAAAATTGAGACAGAGGAGTAATTAGAAAGAACTTTTAACTATTTTATCGTTCATCTGTATTTAAACAATCATAAATCACTTCACAATTGAGGTGCTTATAATTTTCAGAAAATAATTACTAAGAGTAAAATGAAAAAAGACAATAAATTTTATTTTGAATTTTTAAATAATAAATAAGTTAAGACAATTATTTTTAGAAAGCATGACAGATAATTTGAGACGGAGAAAAAAAAAGACATATTTTTTAAGAATTTGTGGGTATTTTGAAAAAGAAAGAAGAAACTTACCAATAAAATGCCTAATTAAGAGTGGTGATTTCTAAGCCCTAGTTCAACAAATTCTTGTTTTTTCGTGAGACTTTTTTTTGGTTGGGGCAGGGGTGTTGGGGGGCGGGGGCGGAGGGAGGGAAACATCAAATCCAAATATACTTTCTTAATATATAATTGGAAAATTGGTTTATTATTTATTTTTATTATTGTAAATGTCTATATTTAGGAGAAAAGTTAGGGTATGTGACTTTGGGACCAAATTACTTTGCTTCTATCTTTCTCCACAATATTTTTATTCTAAATTATTATTTCATAACACATTATTAGCATGAGTTTCTAACGAATTGAGATATCTACTTCAATAGGGTACGTTCTTACTAAAAGAGTTAGTCAATATTCTTTCCGATCCAGGTATGAACCGTTTTACGATATAATAATAGTAACATGATTTGTTGAATACTTTAAGTCCTTTTTAATTTTGTTTTAATATGTAGTCACGTTCATATATCATCTGATCACCATAATTTCTTTTACATGGATAACCATGTGATAATTACATGAGATTATTTCTTAATAGATTTGCATCAATGAAATATAAAAAATAAGTAATCATCAGTAACAATAGGTCAATGAAATTTGCTATCAATTTTCGGACAGCAGAACTACACAGAATTATTTTGATGTGCTGCTGTTTTGGGTGAACTTTTTTGTCGACAGTACAATTATGTTTATTGTTTCCCCAGAATAGGTTTCAACTCATTGTTATGAATATTAGATTAACTATTAACTGAAAGAAAAAAAAATCCTAGTGGGATTATTTCTTAAATTTTGTAAATCCAATTTGATAGAGTAATATGACATCAAAAGTGATTATATTTCATGTGCTTCATTGAGATTAAATTTGCTATCTATCAGATGCGGTAATATTTTGATGCTTTTATTGTGATTATAATTGAGGATGTGTTAGAGAAAAATTCTCTACATTATATGTATGTCTCGATTTACTTCTTAAGCATCAATATCTTAAAAGAGGTTATAAGCTATTATAATAGTAATGTCATGGTTCACTTGAACTCTAGCATAGTACTACGACCATCAGAAGTGGTTATGTTTCGTATATCTCATTAAAACTAAATTATTTAACCATCAGAAGTGGTAATATTTTTGTAGGCTTGTTGTGAGTAATTGAAGATATGTTAGGAAAAAAAAATCTATGTTAGATACATAACATACCTCGATTTGCTCATGTAGTAGCAATATCTTAGAAGAGGTTATAAGCGATCATAGTTTTATATGATTAAGGCATGTTCAGATGATTATGTTCCATTTTTGAAGAATGAGAAATTTTGATAAATGTTAGAATACAGATTCATTCCCAGAAGTGAATGTGATGATATTTAATAAAGACTATAAATACAGGCGTGCTATTGGTTGTGGAGTTATCACGACTCGTCTCTAGAAGAGGTAGAATATAATTGAGAAGAAATTCTAAATATTATTCTTTACTCCTGAAGTAGTAAAACTTTGGACCTTACTCCTGAAGTAGTAATACTTTGAACTTTACTCCTGAAGTAGTAATACTTTGAACTTTACTCCTAAAATAGTATAATTTTAAAATTTACTCCCAAAGTAGTAAAACTTTAAATTTTACTCTTGAACAGTAAATCTGAAATCTACTCCCAAAGTAGTAAGACTCTAAAATTTACTCTTGAAGTAGTAAATTTGAAATTTACTCTTGAAGTAGTAAATTTGAAATTTACTCCTAAAGCAGTAAGACTTTGAAATTTACTACAAAGTAGTAAAACTCTTAAATTTACTTCCGACATAGTAAGACTCTAAAATGTACTCCCGAAGTAGTAGAACTTTGAATTTACTCATGAAGTGGTAACTCCCGAAGTAGTAGAATTTTAGCTCTGAGATTTACTCCTGAAGTAGTATAACTTTAAAATTTACTCCTGAGATAGTAAGACATTGAAAAATGCCTAAGAAATATTCTGAAGCAATGTTTTTCTGTGTTTGAGAAAAATAATGAGTTATTGAAGTTGTGTATAAAGTATATCTAAATGACCAGATTTGATTCTCCGAAGTGAATGAAAAAATACACATCTTACCTTTTGGAGAGATAGAATGATAAACGACATACATGTTATTTTATGATATGAAAATCATTGCAACACGTACCTGTCGTACATAGATACATCTTGAAATAATTTTATTCTGAAGCAATTGCAACATATCTTGTTGAGTGTTTTCTACTATATATTATTGATGTCCTTGCAATTCAAATGTCTTTTCCATAATATGTGGTTTTAATTTTGATACAAGATATTTGGATTAGCCTCACTAAAGAAGACATTTAAAATACTGAAGTTTATAACTTAATCTTTCTTTTTATTATTTATAAATTTATAATTATTTTGAAATGTTCATTTGGTTAATGTTTTCTTTTTATGACACAAACATTGTCAACTAAATTTTCTTTCATGATATCAACAATATATATCTGTGAAATATTTAATAGTACAAAAGTAATGATCAAAATCTCCAGAAGAGTCTAATTGTTTGTCTACAAGAATTATGACACCAACAATGTCCAAAGAATATCTGATTATTAAAATACATTGAAGACACTCGAAGAGCTTATATACTATTATGTCACTTATTCTAGATTGTAATATACGAAATTGCTATGATTGAAACACAAGTTATCGCAAATCGGAAGATTATTAAAGTAAATGACTATCATATTGAAATTATAAATGATTGGAGGATTAAATATCTACAAAATCATAGTGGGTAAGAAATATGTATGTGAATGGTTACCCTATTTATTCTTCAAAGAGTACTATGTTGGAAATTTACTAATGTGAAATTAAGTATATCACATTATTTATGACTCAAACAATTGGGGCCCCACACGTCGGAAACGTTGTTTCCACACACGTGCACACGTAGTGCCAAGTATCGCAAATTTCATTAATGAAAGAGATATTGGTACATATGTAATACGTTTGAGACATAGAGTGATGGACGGTTATTGGCCAAATGACAAAGTATTCCATGTTGGTAAACGAAGGAAGAAGTGTAAGATGAAACAAGTCGGAAGTCGCCGCGAAGGGCCGCGGCGCAGCCCCGTCGAAGCCGAGGCGCCGGAGCGTCGCAGCGCTAATTGGGTCTTCAGCCACTGGAGCTGCGGCACTTCGGAGGAAGAATGCTGCGACGGAAAGTTGGAAAGTTCTGACCTTTGGGCTGGTTTTGGAGCATTGAATCTCCATTACTTGGCACATGAATTCAGCCATTATTTGGCTCAATGTAACCCCTCCATCAAGTACCATTACATGGCTATTGAAGGCCATTAGTTGGCTAGTTAAGGGGTCATCTCCTCACACTATAAATTGAGGTCTTTGGCTCAATTGTTGAACACTACACAACACTTAGAAAAATATTACAGAATTTTCTAACATCTTCTTCTTCCTCTCTAGCAAGTTTACTACACTCAAAGTTCTTCAAGAGTAACACTTGAGTTTCCTTTGCTCAATTGTTAAGTTGTTGTTGTATCTTGGGAGACTATTGCCCGACAACGTAAAAGGAGATATACGGGGCAATCTTGTTTTAAAGACAAAGTGTCATCACTCGACTCAACAAATCACACAAGGAGTTTGTTTCATTCTTGATTTCCAGTTTTGTTGTAATCTTTAGTTTATCCTTTCTAGCAATTGTAATATTTACTTACTTCTCGTTCCCTGCAATTATTGTATCCCACATACTACAAATATAAGCATGATGAAATCACATGCCTCAGTAAATCAGAGGTTTATTCGTACAAAAAAAGAAACAATTCATGTCATAGTAAATCAAATGTTTACTAAAATAAATAGCACATGGCGTGGTAAACTTGAATTTTAAGCATGAATTATGACACCAACAATGTCTAAACAATATCCGATTATTAAAATACATTGAAGACACTCGTAGAGCTTATATACTATTATGTCATTTATTCTAGATTGTAATATACAAAGTTGCTATGATTGAAACACAAGTTATCCTAAATCGAAAGTTTATTAAAGTAAATGGCTATCATATTGAAATTATAAATGATTGGAGGATTAAATATCTACAAAATAATAGTGGGTAAGAAATATGTATGTGAATGATTACCCTATTTATTCTTCAAAGGGTACTACAAATATAAGCATGATGAAATCCCATACCTCAGTAAATCAAAAGTTTATTCGTACAAAAAAAGAAACAATTCATGTCATAGTAAATCAGAAGTTTACTAAAATAAATAGCACATGGCGTGGTAAACTTGAATTTTACTAGTATAAATGATTTTATTAGTCGGCATGAGCAATTTCGCTATCCCGATTCAAATATGATGTGTAGATTGATTATTTGACATATATTGAAGAACTAGAAGATTCTTCAAGAAATATTTTTTGTTGCGTGTTCTCATGATAAGTTGATTATACTGGCTAATGTTGGGATTGAATTCCCTTAATTCTGAAAAAATATAAAGGGTGAATATGGGCTCGTTCACCTGTTATGTGATGTCTTAAATAGATGCATCGATCAGACGGTCACATGTGCGTTTATTGTCAACCCGCAGTTTGACATATACAAAATTACTTGCTCAAAATAATTGAGTTGATAGTACAATTTTCAGATTATGTAATTAAGATAATTCATCTTATTAATGCCGGATTATGTCCAAGTTGGTTTATCGTTGAATGTCTCCGATAAATAGCAAAATCATTGCTAGTTAGAACGAAGTTTCATGTGTTTATCTGAAATATGATATATTGCATACAACAATACTTTTATGCTTCAGACCAATAAATTATGATAAATTAATATTTTCATCTAGCAGTTTTTATTTGTGGTATATGATTAATTAATCTACCATGATGCACAAAGATGAATTTCTCCCAAAGAAGATGGGATATGTGTTATTTTTTCTAACATAAAGGGGGGAGAATAAACATCTAAGATGTCACGCCCCGATTCTGAATGGGACGGACTATGCGTAACATAAGAACCATTATGAACCGGTACAATTTATATAACATAACTTGAGAAACAATGAATTATACAAATGATTTTTATACGTGAATGTGGTCGCTAGCCTCTGACATGCAATTGTAATACCCATAACCCACTAGTACTATCTATGAAGCCTCTAAGAGTATACAACTGATATAAAGTCGGGACAAGGCCCCGCCATACTCATAAGTATATATATAATGTCATACCGACTCAGACTAGCACCTCCGAAATAAGTGGAGAACTTTGACACCACCGCTGAGCTGAGATCCTACTGAAAATAGGCATCGCTCTCCATCTGAATCTGCGGGCATGAAACACATAGCCCCATCAAGGAACGTCAGTACGAATAATGTACTGAATATGTAAGGTAGATAAACATAAGTGAGAACAACAACAAGAGTATCAGAAAGGAAAGAAACAACTTGGACCTCAGGAAGTCACTGTGGGCATATGCAATGCATGCTACCATTAAGACTATATATATATATATATATATATATATATATATATATATACATGCCACACTATGGGGTACACATGACTATTATCCTTACCTCTTTATGAGTGTGAATTGATTACTTGAATATTATTCGAACTCTTGAAGAGTTTTCAAAAGCAATAGATTATCTGCTGAAAGAAGTTGAATTGAGAAACCTGCAGAACTCTTTGATCCTGAAGTGTCATATCTTTATGCAATTGATGCATTTATATATTTTTCTATCCCTATGAGGGATTACAACGATGTTGTTCTACATGATAGCCAAAATCTTATAAAGATAACATTTATTTATAAAGCAAATCAAGAATGCACTTGGAGTGATTGCAACAAAATTATATGTCGATGCAACTCTATCCAAACACTGAAGATCATGGCCCAACTAAAGAGAGGATTCGTAAAAGGGGATAGAACAAAACATATTTCACCAAGTTGTTCTTCACACACGATCTCTAAAAGAATGATAATATCAACGTGCAACTGATTCGTTCAAGTGATAATATAGTTGATTTGTTCACTGAGTCTCTACTTACTACAACTTTCTAGAAGATGGTGCACAACATTGGATTGCGAAGATTCAAGTTTTAGATTGATGTTCTCAGCAAGGGGAGTTAATACGTGTTGTACTCTTTTTCCCTTACAAGGTTTTGCCCCACAGAATTTCCCTTGCAAGGTTTTTAATGAAGCAGCCAAAATGCGTATTATTAGAGATGTGTACTTTTTCCCTTCACTATAATTTTTTCTACTGAGTTTTTTCTAGTAAGGTTTTGACGAGGCACATTATCTATCAAATAGACACCACGAGAGTATTATAAAAATTATTTATTTATTATTGTGGATGTCTATATTTTGTCGCAAAGTTAGGGTTTGGGATTTTGGGACCAAATTACTTTTTCCTTATAAATAAAGGGGTTCTCTACATTGTATTTACAACCCCTCAAGAGTAATAAAGAACTGTCATCTCTTCTTTCTTTCTCCACAATATTTTTATTCTAATTTTATTAGTTCATAACATTTATTTCATAGTCTATTTATATGAGTATTATTTTGAGGACCTTGGACTTGATGTTGTGGGATGAAGGGTAGTTAAGAAAGAATCTAAAAGGAGTGATTTTCAAGAGGTTAGTTTAAATATTTGACCAGAAACTTGTAATAAGATATCAAGTTAGTACTGTCCTAATTGTGATCTTTCTTTATTTGCTTCTTATTTTATTGTTAACTTGCGTTTCAATTAGAAATAAATTTATGTATTTACCAATAACTATAATGCTATACAATTTTCTTCTAATTAAATTCGGTTATGAATTAAATTTGAAATGGATGATATTGAATCTACAAAGAAGGGTCTAAAATACTTTTAAACTATCAGATTTGATATAAAAATGTCTTTCGTTTACCTTTTGGCTCTCAAATACCCTCGAAGTCAACCTATTAGACCTACTTTTCTCTTATTTTTAACAGTCTCATTCAAAAACACAATTAAGGATTTCATTTGTTACATGGCACTCTTTCATTGGCCTGCCCTTTAATTAACCTAAACTAATTAAATTCCAACTTATTACCTGAATCCACCTAATAAATCCCGACCCACCCGACTAAAATCTCTATTAAACCAAACGAAAAACCATCGAACCCACTTCATTTCAACTGAGTCTTCTTCTTTCTCTTCTTATGGTTCTTAGAAAATGCACTTTTCTTCTTAGTTTTCTACCATCAATCAAGTAAATTGTTGTTTGTTTCGTTCTTTTTTTTGTTTAAAAAAGTAGGTGTCTTCTTCTCAACAAGTACAGTCCCGTACATGTAAGTGAGGGTTGATTGCAAGACATTTTACTACTATGACCTCTGAGAATGGTGGACATCGATTACACAAATGTCGTTGTCCTGGGTCAAACTTCTGTGGTTATTGAGATTGGATCGATGATAAACTTCCATCTCATGTGCCAATGATGATCCACAATCAAAAATTCAATTCGGAAGGAAAGAAACCATTTGAAGAAGATTGTGGAGGATATGGTGTTGGTGTAAAAGAAGAATAAGGAGGCAAAAAAAAAAAAAAAGACAAAACAGGATTTGAGGCGTGTAGAAACACTTTCTTTTAAGGTTTTAATTGCTCTCATCAACACAACATTTGCTAAGAGTTTATGAAAAATTACTCTCAATATACAACAAATCCTAAACACTATCCCAAGCAAATAAGATTGTGTTTCTAAAACTAATTATAAATCTATATTGATCTGTATCCTAATCTGTAGTAAAATCTGGATAATTTATAGACTTTTGAGTCTCTTTTCATAATGGACACAAACCTTCTCAAAGAGATATCATTTCATAAAATCACGATATTTGAATGATATTTATTCATAAAGACACAATCATTCAAATGTATTTATTCACAAAGACACAATCTTTCAAGTGAGTAATCTTCTATCAAATGTATTATATCTACTAATATATATATAATTCGTGATATTTCATATATATATATATATATAATTATTGATAAAATCTATCAAATGTATTATATATACAAATATATATAAAATTCGTGATATTTCATATATATATATATATATATAATTATTGATAAAAGGTTGTCTGACAGAGCGCGCCCACACCTAATCAATAAAACGCTTCTGTCAAAAATGAATAATTGTGAATAATATTATAATCTCACTTACAATTCCCCACTAGATTGTAATATTATTCCAGATTTACAATGATAAACTTATACATACAAAGAGGTATCTTTCGATTTTAACCTTTAATTAGTGAATGCATTTCAAAGTATCTACAAGACAATAGTGTGCTTAGCATTGAACTTTGTCTCTTAAATAAATATCGGAGATACATCACATACAAGCTATCTCATATTTTAAATTATGTTTTAATTTATTTAGCACTATTCCGGCCTTGTGCTCTATCTTGAATTCATGAGCATTTACAAGATTAAACCACGATCTTGTTAGAAATGGCACCATTTCTTATGATCACTTAGGTGAAGTTTCAAATTTTGCCTCTAGCTACTATGAGACTTGAACTTCATTAAGAGTTAGCACTCAACCTCTACTTCGTAGCTATTTACACCGAACATCTTGGAAGGGACTAGTTAATATTATTTTTTCCCGGTGCCAAACCCGTCACTAAACAATGACTTATTCTTACCCATTTAACTATGGAATAGCGGTATAACTATTACATAGTTGGGTTACCATCATTGGTGATTGTAAAACTAAAAGGTTTCAGCCCCATTCCACTAGATGTATCCTTAACTATGTCTCTTGAAAGACCTTTTGTTAAAGGATTTGCTAGGTTTTTATTTGTCCTAATGTAAATCACATTAATAACACCATCAATTATTAATTGTTTCACATACTCATGTCTCAAGACAATGTGTCTAGACTTTCCATTATACACCTTATTATAAGCCCTAGACAATGTAACTTCACTATCGCAGTACACAGAAATAGACAACATCGGTTGTGGCCACAATTTTATATCAAATAACAAATTTCTTAGTCATTCTGCTTCTCTGCCTGTTGCTGCAAGGGCTATAAACTCACTTTCCATTATTGAGTGAGTTATGCATGTTTGCTTCTTGGATGCCCAAGAAATGGCTCCTCCAGCAATTTTAAAGATCCATCCAGATGTGAATTTATTATCACTTATATTGGTTATCGAACTAGCATCTGAATACCTTTCAAGTACTTCAGGATAGTTGTTATAATGCAAATCCAAATTCATGGTTCTTTTAAGATAACCAAGTATTCATCCAATTGCTTTCCAGTGCTCAATGCCCGAGTTACTAATAGATCTAGTCATTTTGCATACCGCAAAAGCTATATCATGCCTTGTACAATGCATATCATACATCAAGCTACCAACCACACTTTTACACCTAAGATAGTAACTACTTCACCAAGATCTTTCATCTTAATTTGTGAAGCTAGATAATTCTTAGTGTTTTTTACCCATTGCATGTTCGTTCCAAAGATAAGCATGTCATCAACATAGAAGCATAAAATCACACCAAAATCACTTGTAAATTTGGAATATATGCACTTATCTGCATTATTATGCTTAAAACCTTAAGATAAAATGACTTTGTCGAATTTATCATGCCATTATTTTGGTGCTTGCTTTAAACCATAAAGAGATTTGACTAACTTGCATACCTTTTTCTCATTTCCAGCCAAAATAAATCCCTCGGATTGTTCCATATAAATATCTTCATCAAGATCACCATTAAAAAAAGTTGTTTTCACATCCATTTGATGCACATGCAAATTGTTCAAGGAAGCAATTGCAAATAGCACTCTAATAAATGTTAATCTTGCTACCATAGCATGTGTCAAAATAGTCAATATCATATCTTTATTTAAACCCTTTGGCTACCAATCTAGCCTTGAAAGTCTGCAAAGAGCAATCAGTATTATACTTTCTACGAAAGACCTATTTATTTGTAATTGGTTTAGATCCCGATGGAAGATCAACCAAAATTCATGTCTGATTTGACATAATTGAATCCATTTCATCATTCACCGTCTCTCTCCAAAAGGAGGCATCTCTTGAAGACATAGCTTCATTAAATGTCTTTGGATCTGCTTCAACATTTAGCAATAATGGTACTTTATTTAGTACATTATTTCTATTCCCTTCAACCAAGAAGAGTAATGTTTGTGATGAAATAAAATAAGGTGGTAAATATTTTCCTTTTATTTCACGTTGACTTCTCCTTGGTTCGAAAGATGTCATAGACTCTTTCCTTTTATAATCAGTAGAAACACCAAGAGAATCATCACATGGATGATCAATGATAGATTCTAATTGAGTTACATAATCATGATTAAACTTATTTTCAATAAATTCAACATCTCTTGATTCAACAATGATATTAGAATCTAAATTTAATAATCTATAAGCCTTGGAACTCTTAGCATATCCCACAAAAACACTTTTAATACCTCTAGCATCTAACTTAGATGATTTTGGGTCATGCTTTCTATAAAAAGCTAAACAACCACATACCCTTAAATACATCAAGTTTGGTTTTCTTCCTTTCCAAATTTCATAGGGAGATACATGTATTTTTAGAGAGGTAATTCTATTATGAACATGACATGCACTGAGTAATGATTCCCTCCATAAGTTTTTTGTTAACTTAGCATTAAGAATCATAGAATTTATCATATCTGTAAAAATTCTATTCTTTCTTTCGGCCATACCGTTTTGTTGAGGAGTAAAAGGTGATGTTCTTTGGTGAATAATTCCATGTTCTTCAAAATTATCAAATTAATTAGAAAAATATTCACCTCCTCTATCGCTTCGAACCATTTTGATTCTCTTATCTTTTTGGTTCTCAACTTCAGCCTTGAAAATTTTAAATTTCTCAAAGGCTTCATCTTTTAGTATAAGTAAGTACACATGAGTGAATCTTGAACAATCATTAATGAAAGTGATAAAGTATATTTTCCCTCCTCTAGTCAAAACATCGTTATACTCACAAATATCGGTATGAATCAAATCCAATATTTGAGTATTTCGTTCAGCACTTAGAAACAGTTTCTTAGTCAATTTTGCTTGGATGCATATTTCACATTTATCATTTTTTTTATCTTTGCAATTAATCAACCCATGCTTGGACATGTACTTCAAAGATAAAAAATTTAAATGTGTTAATCTAGCATGCCAAATATCAAAAGACTCAACAATATAAGCAGAATTGAAATTATTATTATTAATGCTTAGCTTATACATTCCATCCCAAGAATACCATTTCCCCACAAATATTGCATTCTTTGATACAATACAATTATTGCCCTCAAGAACAATCTTAAGCCTATTCTTACACAAGCAACTAGTAGAAACAAGATTCTTCCTAATGGAAGGCACATGGAAGACATTGTTCAATGTGACTTTTTTTCGGAAGTGAAGTTAATTTCCACCATACCTTTACCGGCAACCACGGCTGAATCATTGTTCCCCATAAGAATATTTTGTCCTTCATTCTCCATTTTGTAAGACTTAAATAGATTATTTTCATTACAAACATGAATGGTTGCACCCGAGTCGAGCCACCAATCCGAAGACTTTGTTTCAGCCATATTGATTTGGGTAACCATGTCAATTTGCATTTCGGAGACCATAGCAAAAATTTCTTCAATTTTCTCCTCAATAACATTGGCCTTGTTAGAATTTCCTTCTTCATTCTTCTTGAATTTGCAGTCACCTTTGCGATGACCCTTTTTTCCACAATTAAAATGATTTTCGGAGAACTTTTGTGGGCCATTACCGGACTTCTTGAATTTCTGATTGTTCTTGACTTTAAAACTCTTTGAGAACTTACTAGCTTCAGCGATATTAACTTTGGAAGAATCATATTTGTTCTTAGAATCACGAGATCTAGTCTCTTCTTCGATTCTCAAATGTTTTTCTAATTCTTCCAAAGGTATGTCCTCTCTTTTATGAATAAATTTCTTTCTATAACCATTCCAACTTTGAGGCAATTTAGCAATAATTGTCCCCACTACAAATGGTTCAGAAATTTCAACTTTCAATTCTCGAAGCTTAGTAACAATGACTTGCAATTCATGTATTTGATCAAGAACGGACTTTGTATCAATCATGGTAAATTCAAGATATTTAGATACAAGAAATTTATCCGTACCTTCTTTCTCCGTCTTATATTTATACTCGAGAGCATTCCAAATTTCAACCGGAGATTCCATCAAGTTGTAGAGATCATAGTGCCTATTGGAAAGAGTATTGAGAATGTGACCTCTACACACCACTCTATCATCTTCACGCTTTTTCCTAGAGGCTTTGATCACTTCTGTGTCATCTTCCTTTGGCTCTGGAAACGGTGGCACTTTGGATAAGCACATAAGCACTCTTGAGCATAGTGAGAAGAAAGAACAATTTTCCTTTCCCGCGAGTGAAGTTGGTGTCGTTAAAGCGATCAAGTTGAACATTTGAATTGAGGAACGAAGTCATATCTTTAGAAGCCTCCATTGCAAAATTAAAACCTTAAAGATTGTTGGTGTAAAAGAAGAATAAGGAGGCAAAAGAAGAGAAATGACAAAACAGGATTTGAGGCGTGTAGAAACACTTTCCTTTAAGGTTTGAGTCGAGTGATGGCACTCTGTCTTTAAGACAAGATTTCCCCGTATATATCCTTTCTACGTTTTGGACAATAGTCTCCCAAGATAAAACAGCAACTAACAAATGAGCAAAGGAAACTCAAATGTTACTTTGAAGAATTTTGAGTAATGAAATGATGGTGGAAAGTTGTAGGAAGAATATGATTTCGTTTGTATGTTCTGTGTGCTCTCAACAATTGGCAAAGGCTCCATTATATAGTTGTAGGAGAGGACTTACCAACTTCCCACATAATTGCTGCTACTGGCCAAGTAATGGCAATTATGGAGGTAGTAATTCAGCCAAAATAAATGGTGAATTGATGTGCAACGGATTAGCTTTTAGGAAGAATTATTCAGCCAAAATAAATGACTGAATTGAGTGCATATTAAGGCTGGTTAACGTTCCAAAAACCAACAACAGCCAGCAAAAGCACAAGTTCTCTGCCCAATTTAACTTACCAGAAATTTCAGGGGACCAAACTGTAAATATGAAACAATTTGGGTCCAAAAAGATAATACCAAAAGAAGCCCCCACGACCCACGACCGGACCGGACGGGCCGGCGGCGGCACGCGTGTGGGCTTATCCTTGAACCGAAGCACATCTAGGTCCTCCCTCCTTTAAACACATGGGATACCCCTTGGGGTCCCAAACCCCAAGCCAATTTGAGACTTATAAACTAAACAAATCTTTCTTCCCCCACCGATGAGGGAGGATTGGTCTTTACCACCTTTTTCCATGTTTCAAACACCTCACTTCGTGGACCAATATCTCTTTCATTTCTAAATGAAATTTGACGATCCTTGTCCCTACGGTCATCTACTTACTTTGTAGATTATGCACGTGTGAAGAACCGAAGTTTCCAACATTTAGAACACTAGTGTTTAAGTCATTAAAGATGGTTGGATGCAACTCCCGCCAAAGGAAAATTTCAACAAAAACCTACAAAACAAAGTCCCAATAACTTCTTTGAAGAATATAATAAGAACTTCTATGAACAACAACTTCACATTATCGTAATGTACTTTTTGGTTTTTGAATTTTCTAAATCTTTTTGATCCGACCTGTCAACTCTCTTCGACCACCCTGCCATTGATTAAAAAAAACACTATTACCACAAAGAAGTTAAAAAATTAAAACAGAGAAATTGTTAAATATACCGTGATATACAACCATGTATATCACGGTACATTGCCTTTACCGTACCAAGTGTGCTTTATGTTTTTAGTGTAATTGTACCATAATTAGAATTGTATACTTACCATAATTATAGGAGTCTTGTACAAGTAGAATAGGGTTTTGGGATTAGAATATGACTAGGATTTTCCTATTATAGAAATTGTAATTTGTATATATTCTCTTTCATTTATGAAAATAATCAAGGGATTATTTCTTTCATGATATCAGAGCAGGCCAAAGGTCCTGGGATCGAATCTCACCGCCATCCATTATCAAAAAGAATTTTCACGTGCTTAGACCATGAAAAAAATCAGGCCAACACGTGAGGGGGCGTGTTGAGAATATAATTATATATTAAAAGTGTGGTCTCTCTAACAGCTTAAGTTTTTAGATAAGACGGTCACACACTTCAACATGATATCAGAAGTCTAGGTCTTAAAATCCTCTCTCAAATTCCTTCATAGTTTCCGTCACCATACCTCATTTTCGAGCCCATTCTCCTCGGAATTTGTGCCGACGGTCTCTCCTCTCTTCCCAAAATTTTCTTTCCAATCCCTAAATCACGTCTTGCTTTGCTATTATGGCTATGAACATGTTTCACCCTACCCTTGCTATTTTTAATATTAAGAATCAAATCCCTATCATTCTTGAAATTGAAAACGTCCAATAAGCGACGTGGGCCGAACTGTTCAAAATTCATGCACGCTCACATCAAGTCCTCCATCATATTATCCCCGTGGATTCTACGGATGCGGAGGTACCCAAACCCGAGGATGATCCTAAGTTATGGTCAACACTTGATGCTACTGTTCTTCAGTGAATTTACTTTACTATTTCTATCGACCTCTTGCAAACGATTATCGAACCTGACGCTACGGCAATGGCGGCATGGAATAGAGTACGTGATATTTTCCAAGATAATCAAAATTCGAGTGATGTTACTTTGGAGTAGGAATTCTCACATGTCAATATGGAAGATTTCTCTAACGTTTCAGCGTACCGCAAAAGGTTGAAGGAATTGGCGAACTAACTCCGCAATGTTGGTGCGCCCGTTACGAACGATCGTCTAGTCCTTCAGATGGTCGCATGTCTATCTGAGGCCTTTAATGGTGTTGGCACACTTCTTCGTCAGAGCAACCCTCTTTCGCAATTTTATTAAGCTCGTTCTATGCTTACACTCGAAGAAGCAAAGCATGGCTAAAAAGGCGGCTATCGGTGCTAGTCCCATCGTCATGATGTCGGAGTCTAATTTTCCTCCTACCGGTTCCAACAACTAGAGCCAAAACCACAACACGGTGGTGGCAAAAAAGGGCAAAATAGGAAAAATAATGGCAAGAATCGCGGCGGCAACACTGGCGGCAGCCGGAACAGTGGTGGTGGTGGTGGCGGTGGTGGTCCTCGAGGGAAGTCACCAGCAGCAGCAGTTTTGTGGCCCACAGTGGGACCCTATGCAGTGGCAGTAAGCCCCACAGTTTGGGTCAAACAATAGCAGTCAATCGTTTCCAGCTTACCGGCAGTTGGCTAGCTAGCCCTAGTCTCAGCCCAACATGCAGTGGCCCAATTTCAGTAACCCCTCTAGGCCGAGGCAACAAGTAGGAGTTCTTGGGACTCAACCCCCGCAGGCCCATCACGCATTGGCCCCCACTCCTATCGACATCAAAGTCGCGATGCACACGCTTGGATTAAATCCTCCGCACCCAAATTGGTACATGGACACCGGAGCCACTACCCACATGACATCCGACCATGGTACTCTCTCGTCTTATTCTAATTTGAGCAACCCTCATGGTATAATTGTTGGTAATGGTAATTCTATTCTGATTCGTGGTTATGGTCATAAAGTTTTGCCTCCACCCCATCCACCACTTATCTTGAAAAATACCCTTCATACCCCTAAATTGATTAAAAATTTAGTATCTGCTCATAAATTCACAACTGATAATTTTGTTTCTGTTGAATTTGATCCGTTTGGATTTTTTGTGAAGGATTTCAAGACGGGGAGTCCTCTCATGAGGTGTGATAGTAGGGGAGATCTTTATCCGATCAAACCAAGTTTCGGTTTTTCAAGTCAAGTCTTGCCATCTACGTTTGCCGCCTTTGCTCCTTCCTTGTGGCATGCGCATCTAGGTCATCCGGGGTCGTCTATTTTGTCTTCTTTATATAAAAATAAATTTATTTCTTGTAAGGGTACGCATAGTACTCCAAATTGTCAATCTTGTTCTTTAGGAAAAAATGTTAGATTGCCGTTTGTAGACTCTACTTCTCATACTCTAATGTCATTTGATATTATTCATAGCGATCTATGGACGTCTACGGTCCTCAATTCTTTGGGTCATCGTTATTATGTTCTATTTTTGGATGATTATTCTAATATTTATGGACTTTTCCAATAGCGAAAAAATCTCAAGTTTTTTCCACCTTCTTAAAATTTAGAGCATTCATTAGAACCTAATTCAAACGGAAAATAAAGAATATCCAATGTGATAATGGCAAAGAATATGATAATGGGGTATTTCAGATATTTTGTGTTACTATTGGGATCCATTTTCATTTTTCTTGTCCTCATACGTCTTCACAAAATGGGAAAGCCGAACGAAAAATTCATACCATTAACAATATTGTCCGAACTTTATTGCTTCATGCTTCCGTACCCCCTACTTTTTGGCATCATGCTCTACAAATAGCTACATATCTCCTTAACATTCTTCCTATCAAAAGTTTGACGTATTCGTTCCCTCTTCAAATTTTATATAATAAGACTCCTTCGTTTTCACATCTTAGGGTCTTTGGGTGCTTATGGTATGCGTTGTTTTCATCCACCTCAATTAACAAACTTCAGGCTCTTTCTACCCCTTGTGTGTTTTTGGGTTATCCGTCTAATTATCGTGGTTACAAATACTTTGATTTATCATCAAATAAAATCATCATTAGTCGTTATGTTAATTTTGACGAGTCCCAATTCCCGTTTGCAAAATTGAGTAGTCCCGTGCCTTTGTATAATTTTTTGGATGACGATCTATCTATGTATATTATTCACCACTTATCGGACCTATCATGTACCCAAAATCCGCCAGCTGTCCCACTGCCCGCTGGTTCTCCAGTACCAGACCAGCCCACCGTCGAGGGTCCAGAAACTGGATTGCCTTCCTAGTTCTGGCCCAGTTTCGATAGCGGCCCTATTCCCGATGTCAGTGGCCCACATCCGTCCTTCACTGCTTCCAGTTCCAATTCTGGGCCAGCAGGCCCACTGCCTGCTGGCCGGTCCATCCCGTGTCCCGCAATGTCCCATAATCCGTCCAATTCTCCCCTGAGTCATAGACCGGTCACTCGTAGTCAACGGGGTATTTTTACACCGAAAATACATTTTAATTTAAATTTTAATGTTCTTAAATCACTCATACCCCATAATCTTGTGTCTGCTTTAAATGACCCGAATTGGAAAATTGCTATGACCGACGAATATAATGCTCTTATTGAAAATAAGACGTGGGTGTTGGTACACCATCCATCTGGTGTTAATATTATTTGGTCTATGTGGATTTTTTTCATAAGGATAATTCTAACGGTTCTTTTGCGCGCCAAAAAGCTCATCTTGTCGGTAATGTTAAGACTCAGCAGGTTGGTGTAGATTGTGGTGAGACGTTTAGCCCGGTGGTCAAGCCGGCTACCATCCGCACTATGCTCAGCTTGGCTCTTTCGAAAGTATGTCCCATTCATCAGTTAGATGTGAAGAATGCTTTCTTACATGGTGATATCAAGGAGACAGTATATATGCATCAGCCTTTGTGGTTTAGGGATCCCAAATATCCTCATCATGTCTGTTTGTTGAAGAAGTCCTTATATGGGCTTAAGCAGTCTCCACGGGCTTGGTATAAGAGGTTTGCAGACTATGTTTTGTCGATTGGATTCTCTTCACAGCAGGTCTGATAATTCATTGTTCATATATCATCGTGGTTCTTCATTGGCTTATATACTCTTATATGTGGATGATATTATCTTGACTGCCTCGTCTGATGAATTACTCCAGTCTATCATGACAATGCTCAGTTCTGCGTTTGCTATGAAAGACATGGGGTCATTGAGTTATTTTTTGGGGATTGCTGTCACTCGTCATGCCGGTGGATTTTTCTTATCACAGAGAAAGTATGCAGCTGAGATCATCGAACGGGTTGGGATGTTATCTTGTAAGTCCACTTCCACTCCAGTTGATACTAAGCCCAAGTTGGGTGCGGCGGCTGGCTCAGCTTATGAAGATCCAACCCGCTATCGCAGTCTTGCAGGGGCCCTTCAGTATCTTACGTTCACTAGACTGGATATTACGTATGCCGTCCAGCAGGTGTGTTTGTTTATACATGATCCAGGGTTGAGCACATGCATGCGTTTAAACGCATTATTCGGTACATCTAGAGGACATTTGACTATGACTTATATTTATATCCGTCGTCGACATCTACACTTATCTCGTATACTGATGCTAATTGGGGCGGCTGTCCAGAAACCAGGCGCTCTACGTCTGGCTATTGTATGTTTCTAGGTAATAACTTTGTCTCCTGGTCTGCAAAGCGTCAATCAATGTTGTCCCGTTCGAGTGCAGAGGCTGAGTATTGAGATGAAAGAGAGATTTTGACGCACACACAAGGTGCCTACTTTCAGCAATCTTTCAGCGAAAAGATATTGCATCAGGAGAGGTAGCTTCCGCTTTGAACCTTCCCTAATTGAATACCACCGGACTTACTTACTGCGCGGTGAACGTGATGTCTTGAACCGTCAGTGTTTAGTGTAATCCAAGACAATGATACCAACATAATAACTCTCCTTATTCATTTTCATTCTTATGGTTTTGTCCGTTGTGGCCGTGGACACACTTGGATTCTTAAGTTCGTTCATTTGAAGTGGCCTTCCTCACACTTAAATAGGTGATCTCTACAATGTATCCTGCTATACCCCACTTCACAAGTGTTAGAAATCATTAAAAGTTTCCCCAACCTTAACCTCAACCATTTGAGGATCGTTAATGGTTTGGAAGCTTAACCTTTACCCACCATGCAGGTAGCACTTTAACGTCTATCGCGAGAACAACTTTGGATTCATGTTTCCATATAGAAATCATCATCCGAAGTGCTTCTTGCTTCCACCGAAATGCTCAACTGAACCTTTTGCAGCTTAGTTTTCCCATTGAACCAAATTCTTAGGATCTTCAATCAGTATGGTTGGGTTACTACCGCAATGGTTTGTATTGTTTGGGTTTTAAGCCATTCTCCTAGACAGGCAGAATACTTGATCTCCGGGTAGTCCCTTAGTTAGTAAACAAGGAAGTGACACCCGTTATGATCAACTGCTATACGGTCTTATGTCTCCTACAGATCCTGACAGATATGTCCAGACGTCGTCATCTGTGTCCTTCCTGAAGTCGACCGGCTAGTCACAATGTATAACTGCTGAAGGCACGGGTTTCTCCCAATAAGGGACGTCCTCTAAGGAGTCGTGAAGTCGCTCAACTTCTTTCATGCTTTGTATAAAGCGATAAACTCTGATTCCATCATAAATCGCCCGATGCAAGTTTGCTTAGAGGATTTTCCAAGACCCACCATACACATTTACTTATGGCTTTGGTGTTCTTCAAATCTGATGTCCAGTTTGCATCAATGTGTTCTCCCAGAACTGTGGGACATCCAGAATACCATGATCCATAGATAAGCGAATATTTCAGATATCGTCATATCTGACTTAACGCCTTTTCCAGAATCACTTATTAAAATCATCAGTGAACCTTAGTTCAACTTATTTGCTTTGTAGGCCGATACCAGGTCGGTTATAGTGTGTACAATACATTGAACTACACGTGACCTGTGCATATCGCTCCTTGTCTATGGGTGCACCATGATTCTAATCAGTTCTATGATTCATATCCATTGGTGGCTTCAACGAGACTGTCAACTATCTCACAACTGAGTTTGGAGTTAGACCAGTCCGTTAGATATCTTAGAAATCCAATTCCTAAGATGTCATCTGTGATACCCATATCTTTCATAACGAGACTTTGTTTCAATATGAATTCCATTCTCAGACTGTTGGTTTTCCAATTGTTGACTTTCTAACTTCAGAGTCAATGTTTCTGTGGTCAGATTCATTATTTCTGTTTTATCTGAAACTTCCAGGACCAAAATGAAAGTTCAGGAAGAAGCCCAACAGTCCAGCAAACCAACTCTGATCCTCTTCTTCCAACTCTCCGGTTGGGAAGGTGTTTCAACATCCATGCCACGCAAGACTGCAATGGCCCTGTATGTTAAGCTACTCACGGGGAGCACATGTACAAGTAGCCAATGCATTATACTCGACAGTAGATCCATCTACTTTGTACTCACATTTGAGTATCCATTTTCACAACCCAAAGGTTCTTTTCTCGGAAGAAGATCAACCATTACGCAAGTATGGTTCTATATGATGGAATCTATTTCTCTCTTTGTAGCTTCTTTCCAAAGCATCGCTTTTGGAGATGACAATTATTTGTCAATTGTCCATGGTTCATTCTCACAAGTTAGAAAGCCTGGAACAAGTATTTGTCCCCTTTTTGCTCCGTCTCGGTTCAATAACTAGAATTCCTAAGTTCTGCAGATCTGGAATATTAAGTTCCGGATAGTCAGCAACTTCGAGTCCTGTAGATACGGAACGTCTAGTTCCGGACAGTCAGGCCCTCGTGGGTTCTTGTTAACCTTGAGCAATTACTTCTTTTTCCTTTTCAAAGAAAGTTATCTTCAAAGAATTCAGCATTCTTTGACACCAAGAGGCGATAAACACTACTGTTATTTACAGATCCAGTGTATATGCAATCTACAGTCTTAGGTCCAACTTGACCTGTTTCGGTATTCCAACTTTTACCAAGCCACCCCACATCTTACATTTGTATGTGAGACCCTTTCCATGTTTCACACGGATAGTTATCCTTATCCTTATGTGTATTTCTGTTGAGAATCGTATTAGCGGTAAGGATCGCCTTGCCCTACATAATTTGGGCGTACGGCTTTGCGCTTGGCTAACACCGTTGGATTGAGGTGAGTAATGAGCAGTCGTTTAATGAACGATGCTTCACATTCTCCCCCTCTGTCACTACGAATTCCTCAATCCGTAGGCTTAGTTGATTTTCAACTTCTGCTTTGTAGCGCTTATCCGCTTCAACAACTTTATCTTTGCTTTTTGACAAACAAAGGATACAATACGTTGTACCATTATCAATGAAGGTCACAACGTACTTGTCTCCCCCCTCTATTTTGTATAAATTTCAAATCACCCAAGTAGGTGTGACTTAGTTCTTGAGGAGCGGTACTTCTTTCGCTATTCCATTGACGGAACTTGGAAAGGTGATTTTGCCTCTTCGCCTACCTCACATTCATTTTGAGGGTTTATGTCGACAGAAGGCAACAATCTCAACATCGTTAGCTTTTGAATGACTTTCTATTTAACATGTCTTAATCTATGATGGCATAGATGCACGAATAATAAATATATCATTCATTTGGCTACAGACATACTGTACCATTCTTAGTTATTACAGACCTGTTGGACTAGTCTCAAACTAGCTTGACCAACAGCGTCCCTTAAACCATGTTTGGGACATGTATCACCTCATCTTAGAGTGATCTCATTCCCTGAAGTCCTATTGAGGACAAACTCTCCAACCCCTTCTACTTTAGAGGTGGTGTTGCTTCACATGAATAACATCTTGCCCGTGGTTAGGGCGTAACCGGGTCATATGTGATCTAGATACTCTGGCCCACTCCAGTTGCGTTGCGGGCATCGAGTGTCCAATTTCTTTTCTGCCTTTCTTTAGGCCTTCAGATCATTTAGGACCTGGAAACTCTGGCCCACCACACTAGGTGTCCATTACTTTTCCTATGAAATGAATTCTGGCCCCACTCCAGTCGCCCGTAGGCTTTGTATGACTGAGTGTCCAATATCATCATATCAAAGGAATTTTGGCCCACTTGCCCCGGAGGCTTTGTATGACCGAGTGTCCAATATCATCCTATCAAAGGAATTTTGGCCCCTCGCCGGAGGCTTTGTATGACTGAGTGTCCAATATCATCCTATGAAGGATCTTCTGCCAAATAGTGTGACAGGCTCAACGTCTTTAGCTTTTAGACTTCTTCCGTTATGATTGGTGCCCAGACAATTCTTGGCGCTTACTTAAGAGTGGTAACAGTTTTCGCACGTTAGTGGATCTTTCTCCATCGTATGTGCGAACATACTTTACACACTTTTAATAATTACACTTAAAAGAACGGATCTTTTTAAGTCGTTTACAAAGTCCAATCTTTAAACGGGAAAGAAGAAGAGATTAAACTTCTGATTTTAAAGCGTAAGAAATATAAATTATTTCGTAAAACATTTTCATATTCCTCCTTACTTTTAAGCAATTTTTAATCAGACATTATTTAATCTTTATTCTTGACAAGGAAGAAAATAATTTATCCCAATTTCGGATTATGGCCCACTTCAGTCACTTCATCGGACTGAGTGTCCATTTCATCCTTACCATAATTCGAATCCTTTGTCTGGGACAAATATAGGCCTTTTGCTGCAAGATAGAACCCCATCTTCAGCCTTCTCCTCTTGTCCCAGTTGACATCCTCAGCCTCTCGTGAGCGCTTGTTCCCACCACTCTCGGGAGCGGTGACACCATGAACACGTTGACCTTCAACAACATCATTATCACTCTCTTCAAGCAGAAAACCACAACCATATCCAGATTTGGTCACACAACTTTTGACCGGCATCTTTCGAACACTAATACAATCTTGTCTTAAATTGTTGGGTACTATTATAAAGCAGTACAAGAAGTAAATAAATATTACAAGTGTTTGAAAGGATAAACAAATAGCCAATCTTCAAAACTGCCGCAAAGTTGTTGAGTCTTGAATCTTGATGACCTGAAATCAAGAAACACTAAATCTGGATAGTTACAACTGTGTGCTGAGTCGAGTGATTGCACTATGTCCTTAAGACAAGATTGTCCCGTAAATATATTTTTACGTTAGCGGGCAATAATCTCCCAAGATAAAATAACACTTTAATCTCAACACTATAAAGCAAATAGGTTGAGTCTGACGAAGAAAACAAATACAAATCGACTTGCTGAAGAAATGGAAAAGGAAGGAAGATTTTCTATTTTGGTCCAACGTTATTGGACTGACTTTCTCTTATGTTTTGTCTCTGTGTATATAGTGTGTCTCTGTTGTGTATATCTTGTGTATATGTGTGTGTTTGCTCACTGTTTTTCATCACTATTTTGTGCTGCTATTTTTGTGTATATTCTGTGTAACACAATTGAGCTAAAAGGCATCAATATATAGCATGGAGGAGGGACTCTTCAACTGCCACAAACATGGCTGTAAATAGTCATTAGGAGGGCTGTTAACGGCTATTATGGAGGCTGATAATGGCAGGTTTAATGTCATTAGTGAGGCTGTTCATGGTAATTGAAGGAGGGTTGTTTATGGAGGAGTTAACAGCCAAGTAATGGCTGGTTAATGCTCCAAAAAAAAAAGCCCAAATGGTAGGCAGAAAGTTTCTGCCTTCCGTCATTTCCAAAATCAACTTTCCAGAAACTCTATGGACCAAACTGTAAATATTAAGTAATTTAGGGTCCAAAAAGATAATATCAGAAAATCCCCACAGTCCACGACCCGTGACCCGTGACCCGATCCCGGCCCGCACCGGACGGGATGGGCGGGCGGCGGCGGCGGCGGGCATGTGGGCTTAGCCTTGAACCCAAGCACATCTAGGTCCTCCTCCTTTAAACACATGGGATACCCCTTGGGGTCCCAAACCCTCAACCACTTTAGAGACTTATAAAGAGAGCAATTTTTTCTTTTCCCACCGATGTGGTAGATTTGTCCCACACCATATTTCCATGCCTCAAACACCTTACTTTATGGACCAATATCTCTTTCATTTCTCAACGAAATTTGACCATTCTTGGCTCTACGGTCATCTACTCACTTAGTAAATTATGCATGTGAGAAGAGACAAAGCCTCCAACATGCGAAACACTAGTGTTTAATTCATTAAATATGGGTGGACGCACCTCCCCGCCAAAGGCAAATTTCCAACAACAACAAGATTTAGCTTAATTTCATTAGTGTTGACCTTGATTGCAGTAAAACTACTCTTGTAGCGTTGGGTAACCAACACTTCTCATTGTTGTAATTGATAGAATATACCGTGTATATCCCTATGATATACACGATTTCGACTAGTCTTGTACCACAAATATAAGTATTAAATTATGTTGTATAATTACCATAATTGTAGAGTTCTTGTACAAGTAGAACTAAGATATTAGAAGTTTAGTAGGAATAGAATTTTCCATATTTGGAGATTGTAACTTGTATATGTATATATTCATTCAATAAAAATAATCAAGGGATTAATCCTTTCGTGGTATTAGAAGTCTAGGTCTAAACTACCTCTCTTCCTAATTTTCTTCAGCTACTCTCGGCTCAAATTCCAAGAACCCTTCTCGGTTTCCGGTCGACTTCTTCCTGCTCCCTTCCCAAATTTTCTTCAAAATTCCTAATTCTCCTATTGTTCTTTCGTTATGTCTAGTCAAAGAACATGTTTCATCCAGCCTATACAGTTTCCAACATCAGGAACCACATTTCTATTGTTCTTGAGATGGAAAACGTCCAATACGCGACATGGGTGGAATTATTCAAAATTCACGCACACTCTCGTCAAGTCCTCCATCACATAATTCCCTCGACACCTGAAATAGAAGAGGTGCCTAATCCCGAGGAAAATCCTATGTTATGGACGACACTTGGTGCTACCGTTCTCCAATGGATTTATTCCACTATTTCTACCGACCTCCTACAAATGATCATTGAGCCCGACACTACGGCAATGGAAACATGGAATAGGGTGCGTGATATATTGCAAGATAACAAGAATTCCCATGTTGTCACCCTCGAGCAGGAATTTTTACATGTCCACATGGTGGATTTTCCTAACGTTTTAACCTATTGTAAAAGGCTGAAGGAATTGGCAGTCCAACACCGCAACGTTGATGCGTCGATTACCAATGATCGTCTTATTTTCCAAATGGTTTCTGGACTGTCTGAGGCCTATAACGGCGTTGGTACACTACTTCGTCAAAGTAACCTTCTACCACCCTTTTATCAGGTCCGTTCGATGCTCACGTTAGAAGAAGTCGGCTTAGCTAAAAAAGTGGTTACATGTGCAAATTTTGTTGCCATGATGACCACATCAGACGACCCTCACTCATTCTCCGAGAATTCTGGCCGACAACGCAACAACGGTGGTGGCAAAAAGGGTCAAAATCATAAAAATAATGGCAAAACACCGCGGTGGCAATCGCGGTGGTAACGGAGGTGGCCGAAATAATAGTGGCAGTGGGCCGCATGCCAACTGGTCCCAGCCGTGGGCCCCCTGCTCGTGGAATTGGGCTAGTGGCCATTGGCCCAACAATCCTTATTTTCCTCACTGCCCTTACCCGGTAATAGCGGGTCCCGGTTCTAAACGAGCCGGACCCGGTTTCTCGGGTCCGAATCGGGCAGATTCACTTTCACTTTTGGGTCGGGGCCGCAGGCAGGTTTGCTTGGGCCTCGGCCTCCGTAGGCATTCCAGGCAGTGGTCCCCACACCAACTCCCACAGATATCGAGGTTGTAATGCACACGCTTGGATTAAATCCTCCAGACGTGAATTGGTATATGGACACCGGAGCCACTTCTCGCATGTCGTCTGACCAAGGTACTCTTTCGTCTTATTTCAATTTTAGCAAAAATCGTGGTATTATTGTTGGTAATGGCAATTCAATTCCAATTCGCGGTTATAGACATACAACTTTGTCTTCCCCACATTAGTTTTTAAAAATACCCTCCATGCCCCTAACTTAATTAAAAAATTGGTGTCTGTCCAAAAATTCACCACTGATAATTGAGTTTCTGTTAATTTTGATCCCTTTGGGTTTTCTGTGATGGATTTCAAGACGGGGATACCTCTAATGATATACAATAGTAGCGGAGAGCTATATCCTATCACAAATACCACCACTTCCGCGAGTCAAGCCATGTCGTCTACTTTTGGCGCCCTTGCTCCTTCCTTATGGCATGCACGTTTGGGTCATCCGGATCGTCTATTATTTCTTCTTTGCATAAAAATAATTTTATTTCTTGTAAGGGTACGCGTAGTACTCCACTTTGTCCTTCTTGTCCGTTAGGAAAACATGTTTGATTACCATTTGTAGCCTCTACATCCAGTACTTTGATGTTATTTGACATTATTCATAGTGATTTATGGACATCCCCGTGTTAAGTTTTGTGGGTCATCGTTATTATATCCTATTTTTGAATAATTATTCTAATTTTTTGTGGACCTTTACTTTATCAAAAAAGCCTCATATTTTTTCCACATTCTTAAAATTTAAAGCATTCATCCATACCCAATTCGAACGGAAAATTAAAACTATTCAATGTGATAATGGCAAGGAATATGATAATGGGTTCTTTCGGGAATTTTGTGATGCTAATGACATAGTTTTTCATTTTTCTTGTCCTCATATGTCCTCACAAAATGAGAAAGTCGAACAAAAAATTCATAACATTAATAATATTGTCCGAACTTTATTAGTCCATGCTTCTGTACCCCCTTCTTTTTGGCATCATGCACTACACATGGCTACTTACTGACGTACTTCCTACCAAAGGATTAGCATCTAAATCTCTCCTTAAAGTTCTCTATAATTAGGATCCTTCGTATTCTCATCTTAGGGTCTTTGGGTGTTTATGCTATCCACTTTTTCCGTCAACTACAATTAACAAACTCAGGCCCGTTCTACCGCTTGTGTGTTTCTGGGTTATCCGTCTATTCATCATGGTTATAAATATTTTGATTTATTATCTAATAAAATCATAATTAGTCACCATGTTATTTTTTATGAAACCCAATTTCCTTTTACTAAAGTGAGAAGTATTGTGCTGAGTTTGTATAATTATTTAGATGACGAGGTCTCACCATATATTATCCACCATTTTTTTGACTTATCCCGTGACCAAAATACGCCAATAGGCCCACTGCATACTGGCCCACATTCTACCGCAACCATTGTTTTTCCCAGTGGGTCGATGACACGGTCTAGTATGTTCCCGTGTTTCAGTCCAATCCCGAGTTTATTACTATTATTGTTCCAGTTGTTGGGCCAGCAGGCACATTGCTTGCTGGCCAGTCCGTCCCCGTTCCACACATTGCCCAAAATCCATCCAATTCCTCCTCTAGTCAAAGGCCCGTTACTCGTAGTCAAAGGGGTATTTTAAAACCAAAATGACATTTTAATCTCAATTCTAATGTCCTTAAATTCGCCCTCATGCGTAACCCTGTATCCGTATTAAATGACCCGAATTGGAAATTGGCTATGATTGACGAATATAATGCTCTTATTGAAAATAAGACGTGGGAGTTGGTGCCCCGTCCTTCTGGTGTTAATATTATTCGGTCTATGTGGATTTTTACTCATAAAGAAAATTCTGACGATTATTTTGAGAGGCATAAGGTTCATCTTGTAGGTGATGGTAAAACTCAATAGGTTGGCATGAATTGTGGTGAAACATTTAGTCTGGTGGTCAAACCAGCTACTATTCGTACTATTCTCAGTTTGGCTCTCTCAAAAGCATGACTCATTCATCAGTTGGATGTGAAAATGCCTTTTTACACGGTGATCTTAAGGAGACATTTTATATGCATTAACCCTTGGGTTTTCGAGATCCCAATCATCCTCATCATGTCTGTTTGCTGAAAAATTCTTTGTATGGACTTAAGCAGGCCCCACGAGCTTGGTATAAAAGGTTTGCAGATTATGTATCTTCTATTAGTTTTTCTCACAGCCGGTCTAATCATTCTCTCTTTATATATCGTCATGATACTTCTCTGGCATACATTTTGTTGTATGTCGATGATATTATATTGACTGCTTCGTCTGATAATTTGCGCAAGTCTATCATGACACTTCCTAGTTCCGAATTTGCTATAAAAGACTTGGAGCCCTTGAGTTATTTCTTGGGGATTGCTGTCACTCGTCATTCAGGTGGTCTACTTTTATCACAAATAAAGTATGCCGTTGAGATCACTGAAAGAATGGTATGTCATCATGTAAATATACTTCTCCGGTTTATACTAACCCGAAGCTGAGTGCTACATCTGGCACTAAGTTCGAGGATCCCACCCACTATCGCAGCCTTGCAGGGGCACTTCAATATCTTGCCTTCACAAGGCCTGATATTACTTATGCAGTTCAACATGTGTGTTTGTTTATGCATGATCCACGGATTGAGCATATGAATGCGCTCAAACGCATTATACGATACATCCAGGGCACACTTGATTATGGCTTGCATTTGTATCATACGTCTGTTTCTACACTTGTGTCTTATACATATGCTGATTGGGGTGGCTGTCATGATACCAGACGCTCGACTTCTGGTTATTATATGTTTCTTGGGGATAACTTGGTCTCGTGGTCTGCAAAACGATAAGCTACATTATCAAGATCCAATGCAGAGGCCGTGTATCGAGGCGTGACGAATGTGGTGTCAGAATCATATTGGTTGCGTAATCTTTTGTTAGAACTACACGTTCTTATTCAGAAAGCTACCCTGGTCTACTATGATAATATTAGTGCAGTTTATCTGTCTGGCAATCTGGTCCAACATCAACCGCCCGCTATGATTGCGGGGGTGTGATACAATATACCATGTATTTCCCTATGATATACACGGTTTCGACTAGTCGTGTACCATAAATAGAAGTATTAAATTATGTTGTATAATTACCATAATTGTAGAATTCTTGTACAAGTAGAACTAGGATATTAGAAGTTTAGTAGGAAGATGGTTTTCCATATTTGGAAATTGTAACTTGTATATATACCTATTCATTCAATAAGAATAATCAAATGACTAATTCTTTCAGTAATGGGTCCATGAACTTTACAGTGGAGAACTTGTAAAAATATGTGAAATGAGATAATTGATTGTTGGTTGATTTGCCTTAGTGTGGTTGTAGAGGAAGTCAATACTACAACAACAACACACGCAGTGTAATCCCACGAAGTGGGGTCTGGGAGAATAAGATGTACACAGACTTTACCTCTAGATTTGTGGGATAGAGAGATTGTTTCTGATAGACCCATGTAGAGGAAGTCAATAGATGTGTTAATGATTCAATTCAATGGTTATTTTAAAAATTTATACCATATTCATTTTGGTTATAATATTATGTGTAATCAAAATTAGACTTCTCAAAGTTATCTTAATAATCTCGTTTTCTCTTTAGTACTAATACTATTTGGTTGATTTTTAATATTTTATTTTAAATTTGTTATGTAAGAATCACACTATTATTATAATGCCTCATTTAAGGGTGACAAGTGGGCCGGGCTCGGGACGGTCGGAACGGGTTTGGCGGGATCGGGATCCGCGGCGGGGTTTTTTTTCCACTTAATTTAAAAAATAACATATATATAAAAAATTCAATAATTAAAGAAGATAGTGTAATAAAAATATCTCAAGGTTGTTTTTGTGCCTCTTATATTATTTAATAGACATATAATTTTTTTTGTAATACAAATACAATTGTCAAAATTGCAACTTTGTTATATAGTCAAGGATGTCATATTTCTGCATAAGTTTGCACACGAACCAAAGAGCAGATTCAATATCTACAATATTTCCAATAGTCATGGATGTCATAATTTATCTGCACAAGATTGCACACAAACCAAAGACAGATCCGATATCTTTTAAATACTACTCTTTTCATTTATTTTTACTTATTCATAATCTACGTTTATTATTTTTTGAAAAAATAATAAATGAAAGTCTATTTTCCATAATAGTTATATTAATTTATGTATAATTTCAATAAATTTGAGAAATAATTTGAGAAATGAATAATCAATGACAAAAATAAAACAAAATAACTTTTTCAAAATATATTAAAGAGAACAAGTAAAATTAAAAAATTGTTTTTAGCTTAATGAATAAGTAAAAATAAATGGAGAGAGTATTTTTTTTATAGTTAAGGATATCATATTTTGGCTGCATATGGGGGTTTAAATCTATTCATTTAAAATAATGTTTACATATACCATCACGTAAAGTATTTTTTGAACACACAAACAAGCCCTTTAACTTGCGCGACCCGACAACTATGACCTCAAACTTTGCTAGTACACAAGTAGTCACTTAAACTTGTCAAAAGTCGAACATGCATACACAAATTTCTGATAGGTCACTAGTGTGAAGTGCAATTGCTCCCACGTGGATTAATGCCCAATCCGAGACTGTCAACTAATTTACACGTAGATTGGACATAAAAAAACGAAAAAGGTAAACTAAAGAAAAATACATAAACATGTCCTTTAACTTGGCGTGAGCTGACAACTTTGACCTCAAACTTTGCTAGTGCACAAGTAGGCACTTAAACTTGCCAAAAGTCGAACAAGTATATACATGCGATATTGAGCATCAACTCTCCTATTTTCGAGTGTATCTCACTCAGTTTGCCATGTAAGACGCGTGTGTATGCTTGTTTGACTTTTGGCAAGTTTAAGTGCCTACTTGTGCACTGATAAAATTTGAGGTCATAGTTGCCAGCTCGCGCCAAGTTAAAGGGCATGTTTATGTGTTATTCACTGAATAAGTTAAGCAACTTGGTATACTAACAAATTAAATTACTTCCTTCGTCTAAAAAAGATTGATACTTTTCGCTTTTTGTAGAACATAATATCTTTAAATATTTTAAAATAAAATTTACATATTTAGAAACTACGTAAAAAGTACTATAAGTTCCATAATTAATAATTTAAATAGGGATAAGACACTATTACCTTCCCTGAATTATACCTAAAGTTGTTGCGACACACCTTATCTTTGCGGGGATCCTATTACCCCTCTGAACTTTTTAAAAGTAATTCTTTGCACCTTTATTATTGACGTGGAGTACTGCGTGAGAACACCTCCTTCAAGCGCGTGAGAACTTTAAAAAATGGCTCTAACCTATACGAAATGGGCACGTGTGTCAGTTCCAACTTCCAAAATTGATTTTCAAGAGTTCTTCATCACCATTTTATCATCCATTTATAGGAGCTCCAAGTCTAATTTTTGGTATCAAAATTCAACAAAAAACTCAGATAAATTCACACAAATCAAACTCAAATTTCAACTACAACTTCACAACATCATCACCATACTCCAGTAACTAGCTAACAACCACGAATTTCGACAAAACTCATTTTTTGTTCTTCAAGCTTTTTCAAGGTTCAACAATGATGAATTCGAAATTCTTTTTTCATTTTCGAATCTCATCAACAACTAAGGGTTTAGAAAGAATTTAGCACTTGAATCTCAACTTTAAAACTTCAACAACATTCGAATATACTTAACACCTCTAATAATTTTTCAAGTTCATATAAAAATAATTGTCCTTTTCATTTTTTTAAATATAAAATAATATTTTCATTACATTTTGGGATTAAAAAGAAAAGAAAAAAAAGAAAGAAAATAAAACAAAAATTTTAAAAATTAAAAAAATACGAAATTACACGTGACAGCACGTGTATTTCACTATTTTCCAAATGTTTAGTTCTCTATGCCACGTCTCATTCTCCCTCCAGTATTTCAGCAAGTTTTCACGTCTTCTTCATTGAGAACTGCTTCGTACGGTACAACACCGTGCAAAACAAAAATATCAAACTCGCTAACTTGATTAGTAGTGGTACCACTAAACATTCTATGTCTAAGGCTTTCAATACTAGCCACAGAAACAACACGTCTTTTTTGAGGTTGTGTTAAAAAAGAAGAAGATGGTATGGAAGCCGGTTGGTTGCTAGCACTTTCTTGTTTGTAATGCCTATACTTTTTTGCATTCATCTTGTATGCTAAACAAAATAAAATGATGTGATAATAATAAAACATAATATTTATTTATTAATATTTCAGTTGAAGGTGCACTAGTGGGTGTGTAGTCATCTACATTAGTGGGTGTCTCATCTAGATCATCGTTTAAATTAAAGTCTTCTTGAGTTCCAGAAAATAGCTCCTCGTCTAAATCTAATGGTATTGTAGGAAAATGTTCATTATCAACAAAATCATCCTGTGTAGGAATATGATTCTGTCTAGAATAGGATGACTAGAAGAAGTACCCTTGCCCTTATTGCCTCTACTAGAAGAAGCATGACCCCTACCCGTAAGCATGCGTTTAAATCCTTCCATTATAAATTTATAATTATAATAATAAATAATTAAAGTAAATGAAATTAAATGCGCTAAATAAAATAAACAGACAATAATAATTTAATGAAGGAACGAATGTACCAAACGCTGACGTAACGTCGACGTGTAATCGAGAGGTTGAAAATTGAAACTTTGCTCGATGGAAGATCCTCAAGCTAGTTGCCAACTTCACTCCCAAATGAATAAATAAAATTGAATATTTAGTAGACAATACAGACTTGTAGAGAGATATATTGAGAGATTGTAGGAAGATTTGTGAGAAAGATGAAGAGAAAATGAGGTATTTATAGTTGAAAATTAGGTTAAAGTGTAAATATAATAACTTATGGGTTAAAAATAAATATTAAGGGGGTAGGGGGGTTGGGGGAGGGGGAGGCCAAAAATGGTCATTGCACAACGACCAAAATATAAAATGGTAGTTGGTGAAACGGTTATTTGTGCAAAAGGGGGAGTTTCGGGCGGGATCGGGGCTGGATCGGGACCGGGTCGGGGCTGGATCGGGACCGGGTCGGGCCTGGCGGGATTGGGGCAGGCCGGGACGAGACCATGTCCCGTCCCGATTCGAGTCCTGATACCGCAAAAAAAAAATTAAAAGGTCGGGTTCGGGGCGGGATCGGGCCCACTAGCCAGCCATAGCCTCATTTGTTATGTATGATAATAACAAGCTTTAAGGTAACCCATAAAATATAGATTGAGAGTACTATATGTTTGTTGGATGCAATTGTTACTACAAGACTTTGAGCACATGCAATGCTCAAACTATATTTTAATTTATAGCGAAAAAGTGGCAATAATACAAGTTGTGCAATCCCAACATACATTTTACTGGGTGCTTTGCGATAAGAAAGTGTCACATAGACTGAAAGGTAAGTTCTAGAGTGATTGTTAGACCAGTATTGTTGTATGTGACAGATATTGGCCAGTTAAGAACGGTCACGCTCAAAAGATGCAGGTGGTGGAGATGAGGATGCTCAAATGGATGTGCGGTCATACTAGGAGAGACGTGATTAGAAATGAAGTTATACGAGATAAGGTTGGAGTGACCTCCATGGCGGACTAGATGAGGGAGAGTGACTGAGATGGTTTGGGCATGTGAGGATGCGCTAGTTAGGAGGTGTGAAAGATTGGCAGTCACATGAGTTAGGAGACGCAGAGGTAGACCGAGAAGAATTAGGGGAGGTGATTACACAGTACATGAATATGTTTCTTGATTTTATTGATGAATGATTTACAATATATATAGTATTACAAAAGTATTTACATCGCTATAAACTAGGTAACTAATCAATCTAATTACATAAGAATTATAATTCTACCTAAAATAAGAGATATACAATTAAATAATTAATAGAAGAATATTCGAGAAATATTCTATTACACCCCCGCAATCGAAGCGAGAGGTTCACGAACACTGAGACTGGCTAGAAAATCATCAAATAGTATGTGCGGAAGTCCTTTGGTGAAGATGTCGGCATTCTGATAGCTGAAAGGAACATGAAGGACACGAACTTGACCACGAGCCACTTTTTCGCGAACGAAATGAATGTCCATCTCAATGTGTTTAGTGCGCTGATGTTGGACGGGATTGCCGGAAATATATATCGCGCTAATATTGTTGCAGTAGACCAGTGTTGCCTTTTGAATCGGGCAGTGAAGCTCAATTAGAAGGTTACAGATCCAACAAGACTCAGTGACGACACCTCTGTATTCTGCTTCGGCACTGGATCTGGATAGTGTAGGTTGCCTTTTGGAAGACCAAGACAATAGGGCATCTCGGAAGAAAATGTAGCAATCAGACGTGGAGCGTTTGGTGTCAGGACATCCACCCCAATCAGCATCAGAATAAACAGTAAGACCAGTGAGCGATGACCTGTATAGATGTAATCTAAAGTGAATTGTGCCTTGGATGTATTGTAAAATCCGTTTGGCGGCATGCATGTGTGCTTCCGTCAGATTGTGCATGTGCAAACAGATTTGTTGCACGACATAAGATATGTTTGGTCTCATGAATGTGAGGTAATGTAGGACCCCAGCAAGACCACGATAGTGACTCGGGTCTGAATACGGAGGGCCAGAATCAACACTGAGCTTAGAATTAGTGTCTACTGGCGTGTGGGATGATTTGTAAGATGTCATGCCTGCACGATCAAGGATCTTTTCGACGTATTTCTTCTGACACAGAAATAGGCCGCCAGAATGTCGAGTGACGAGAATGCCCAAGAAATAACTCAGGGGCCCCAGATCCTTCATAACAAGTTCAGAGGAAATGAGAGATATAATAGATAAGCGAAGAGCATCAGATGATGTGGTGAGGATGATGTCATCAACATATAATAAGAGGTAAGGCATGTATGGACCCTTGTTGTAGATGAACAGGGAATGATAGGATCTGTTGTGTAAAAAAATGATAGATGAGACATAATTGGTAAACCGCTGGTACCATGCTCGAGGAGCATGTTTCAATCCATAGAGCGATTTCTGCAACAAATACACATAATTTGGATGAATAGGATCCCCGAAACCCATAGGTTCATGCATATATACCATTTCATGAAGATCCCTATGTAAGAAGGCATTCTTGGCATCAAGCTGATAATTGGGCCAAGACTTGGATAGGGTAATACTGAGGACAGTCCGGATTGTTGCGGGCTGAACGTTTTATCACAGTCTACTCCCACCTGTTGAGATCTGCTAGCATCAGGCGGATGGGGTACTAGGTCCCACATCTTATTATCAGTAAGAGCATTATATTCGTCAATCATTGCAGCTTTCCAATTTGGGTCAGACAAGGCATTCTTTGGATTTCGAGGGACATAAGAAGGGATAATTGAAACGAATAGGTAAAATAATCATTTAGGTTTAGAAATTCCATGCATGGCACTGGTTTCCATTGTCCGAGAGCGTGTCTCGGGATGTAGAATGAGAGGAAGGTGGGGTTCCGCAGAACTACGGGAAGAGGAAGAAGGGCAGGGATGGCGAGATCGATTGGCCGAGGCTCGTTTTGGCAAGAAGTGGCTGCGTAATCACCCTGAGACAGGTTGTTTTGGGCCACTATCGATGGAATCGGGTGGGCAGGATATCCCGAACTAATCGCGGTGGGTGCGGGTGCCGAGGGTGGGACGGCGAACTATGTAAATGATTAATTAGAAGGGGTTCAGGCCATCATCTAAGAAGTCGTAGGAATGCCGAGGTGACGAGTTTAGAGAGGCAAAGGGGAATCGAGACTCATCAAATACGACATGACGTGAAATAATAATTTTTTTGCTTAACAAGTCATAGTACGAGTAACCATGATGATTGGTGGGGTAACCGAGAAACACACACGAGGAAGACCGAGGTTGGAGTTTGTGAGTGGTCAGATGGAGAGGTTAACAAAGACATAAAAATAAGCAAGTGTTGGTAGGAGGGGTTCCTACAAAACAAAACTTGAGTGGGCGACCGTTGAGCTAGAGACTTGTTTGAGATTATGTTTAGGAGATAGGTGGCCATGGAGAGTGTGTAATTCCAGAATTGAAGGGGAATTGAGGCGTGATCAAGTAGGGCACGAATTAGGTTGTTTATGGTTTGGATTTTCCGTTCGGCTTTACCATTTCGGGAGGAGGTGTGAGGGCATGAAAAATGAAAGGTAAGACCGTTTTTGGAGCAAAACTGTTTGAATTGGTTATTATCAAATTTTTTTGCCATTGTCACATTGAAAATATTTAATGCTCTTTTCAAATTGTGTTTTTACGAAACACTAAATGAGGAAAAAATGGGGTAGACCTGAGATTTATTGCCAATTGAAAAAGTCCATAGAAAGTTGGAATAATCGTTCAAAAACAACACATAATATCGATGTCAACCGTACTTAAACTAGGGGAAGTCCACAAATCGCTATGTATGATATCGAAAGGCATTAAAATACAATTTGTGGATGCATAAAATGGTAATTTAACATGTTTTCCAAAAACACATGATTCACATATAGGAATTTTAGAAATACGGTTGAAATTGATAAAATTATTATTCATAAGGGAGCGTAAAACAGAATCTCCCGAATGTGCTAATCTAAAATGACATAAGGACGACGAAAGAGCAGTAAAGGTTGATGGAACTGAGTCTGGATTCTTGACGGCGTTTGAAATAGGGTAGAGATCTCCAGTGCTGTCACATCTCATCATTCGTCTCCCTATCGTAAATCTTTCACATAAAAATCAAAAGGATCAAAGTCAAGGGAAACATTATTATCAGTTGTGAAACATCGCATAAAGATTAGATTCTTAATAAGTTTAGGGGCATGAGTGACATTTTTTAAGATTAGTGGTGGGGATAAGGATGAATGACCAAAACCGCGAATAGGAATGTCTTGTCCACTACCAACAATAATATTCCCATTTAAATTACTCAAATTAGAATAATACGAGTGAGTACCTTGTGATGACATCATGTAAGATGTGACGCTTGTGTATATATACCAATTTTCGTCTAGAGCGTTGAGTGATATTGTGTTCATAGCTGCTTAAATGTCAGTTGGTGCATAATTTAGGGGGGGCTGTGCCGAGTATGCCAGGTTGGGCCTGTCGGGTCGGAGGTGGAGTCTATGAGGATGTCAGATACGGGCAAGGAGGAGAGGTCCATGACGGTAGGGCCCACGTGGCCCATAGCAGGTAGGCCGCCCACGATGGAGGTTGTTGCCACTGTCGCAGTCGCTGTTGACTGTTTCTTGCCGGTGGGGACTACCCCTTCCCGCCGCCATTGTTGCCGAAATTTTGTCTGCCGCGTCCCTTGCGGGACTACCGCCCTCGGCCGTTGTTGTGGGTCAATCCGGATTGCTGCAGGTCCTCGGGTCAGCGGTGTTGGCTGTCGGAGTTGGAGGCCCGACGGTGGCGGTGAGGGCGGTGTCTGCAATGCTGGCATGAGTGGTGCTACACTTGATTTTCTGGGTTTCCTCAAGAATTAGCTTCGAACGGGCCTTATAAAACGATGGTAACAGAGTGCATTGTTGAAGGATATTGGCAACACCATTATAGGGTTCGTTCAAGAAGACCTAAACAACGATGTTTTGCTCGAAGAAGACCTAGACGATGAAGGTGTATTTGAGTGTATTCGTCGATCTGAATGTATTTACTCAATTTTAGAAGAAACTTTTACATCTCTGGCCGAAATTCATGACTTCTTCTACTTCTTGTATCTCAAATTCGAGTGTATTTTATTTCTTGTATCTCCATATCTGAATGAATTTTTAGTGTATTCGATATTTTTTTAGTGTAAATATTTGACTGTATTCGTCGATCTGTGTGTATTTGCTCAATTTTCAGATCAACTTTTATATCTCTAGTCGGATCCATGACTTCTTCTCATTCTTGTATCTCAGATCTAAGTGTTTTTTGTTTCTTGTATCTGCAGATATGAGTGTCTTTGTGTGTATTCATCATTTTTTTAGTGTAAATATAAGGTATATGTATTTGGTTGATTGTACTTTTGGGCAAACTAGATATATTTAATTATACGTGTTGTTTGAATGATCTATATACATATGTATTTGGTGATTGTATTTTAAAATTGATACACCCAAATAAACGCAAAATTGTGTATTTGAATACACTTAAATACACATGAAATAACTATAATATAGTTACTATATGTAATTAATAAAAAAAGTAGCTATTATAGGTTAGAAGTCTAGAAACTATAACTATTTATGTAAATTATCCAAAAATAAATGCATTTTGCATGTGTATTATATTACCTACAAAAATAAGGGGGTGACTGAAATTTGGTGACAAGTTTAATGCAAATGTATGTGTTATCCTTTATTTTTACCAAAAACAAAAATATATTTTTTGGCGGATTGCCCTTCATATGGACTGGTCTTTAGTTTTTGCCCTTCAAATCGATGATCATTAATTTTTGCCCCTATTTTTCATTTAATAAAATTTATGGACCAAAGTATTCTTTTTCCGGATCTATGAAATCAGAGACTCTGAGTTCTAAACCCAACAGAGTAAAAAAAAATTTCGCAAGACAAGATTTCACAAAAACTATGTCTATTCGGAGCAAAATTATATAGAAACTATGCCTTGTCCGGCATAGTTATGTAGGATAACTTAATTCTATGCAGTTACATAGAAACTATGCCGCATACGGCATAGTTTTTATATAGTTATATAGAAATTATGCCTTATTTAATTTCTACATATGTTACTTGAAATAGACATTATTTCTGTAAAACCTTATCTTTCAATTTTTTTTAAATTTTTTGCTAGGGTTGGAATGCAGAATTCAAATTTCTTTTTCTATTTTTTCGACCTCAGGAAGATTTTCAGCTATGTTTTATTACTTATCGCATGAAAGGATAAAAAATTAAAGACCTGAGATTTGAGGGGCATAAATTAAAGACCACCCAAGATAGAGACAATCGTGCGAATTGGCCACAAAAATATCCAACACAACTTACCATTTGGATTTATCCGACCCAAGAAACACGATTTGGGTCGGGTCAGCGACCCATAGAAGTCCCTACACAACCCACTAAATTGATCCCCATTTCGCCAAAAAAACAATAGAGTCATCCATGGCATTTCCCTACTTGGAAGCTGTTGTTGGTATGCTCTAACTTTCTCTATTCTTATGAGCATATAGCTACTGGTGTGGTTCAATATTTATCTGTTCTTTCTTGCTTTTATATTTCCAGATTTTAGGTTACTTGTTAACTATTTTCTTGGAATTTGTCTTGAATGCCTGTATAAAAGAAGGAAAAATTCACTTTAGGGTTGAGTATCTTGGATATTTACTACTTGTAACAGTGACTGATTAAACTACATGTAGTACTTAGGGTGTGTTTGGTATGAAGGAAGATGTTTTCCATGGAAAATATTATCCTAGAAAATATTTTCTAGTGCTTGTTAAGTAAGCAAAAAAATATTATCCCAAGAGCATTTATACGTAATCTAGCGAAACACAATGGGGGAGTGATGAGGGTTCGGGGTGGGGGTGGGTGGGATGGTCAAGGGGTGGAGGTTAGGGGCATTGTTTGAGCGGGGAGGAGACAATGAACTTGGAATATCACTTATGAAACTTGTTTTCCCTGCTTGCATTTGGGAGGTCATTTTCCTCATTTTTACGGAACTTGTTTCCAGGCTTCCATTAGGGAAGTCATTTTCCTCATTTTTAAGGAACTTGTTTTCCTAGAGAAATATTTTGACTAACCAAACATGAGAAAAGAGGAAAACATCACACCCTTAACGTAAGTAACTAGTTACTACACCAACCTATATTTTGTCATTGTATAGTTACATTTTGTTCAATCTTAATTTGCGCTTTCTTGCTTTTGCATTTCCAAATTTTAGGTTACTTATTAACAAATTTTTGGAATCTGTCTTGAATGTATGTCTAGAAGGAAAAATTCACTTTAGGGCTTTTTTTGGGTGTCTTGATGTCTCTATATGTGGTTTGGAGTTTAGTTGCTGATTAGTTTTTTCTCTTCGTTCTTGAGAAAATATTGCAGTTCCTAAAAGTTTAGAGTGATTTAGACCCTTTCTATGCATGCCCGTATTTATTTTTGTCCTTGTTTTGAGTGGCTGGTTGACTAACATGTTAGTGAACTGTTATAGTAGTAGTCTAGATTTTTGCTCTAACTTCACTGTTATAGTAGTAGTTTAGATTTTTGCTCTAACTTCACTGTTGTAGTAGTAGTCTAGATTTTTGCTCTAACTTCCTTCTTCCTAGGCACATAATATCTTTCTGCGTCGATATTTATTACTTGTAACAGCGACCCATAAAACTACATGTAGTGTTTAATGTAAGTAACTAGTAACTACACCAACCTACATTTTGTAATTATATAGCTACTGGTGGAGTTCAATCATTTTTTTTTTTGACATGGTAACAGCTGTTTTGAAATCAAAAAGGGCCAGTGAAGGCCATAGTTACAAGGAAGCTTTATAAAAGCTACAGAAATTCAACTAGCAACTAAAGAGACTCTAGTTACTGTATTAAAGTCTCTGTATCATCTATATACTTTTCTTTACACCAAAAATGCAAAAGTCGAATACAATTAAGCTTTATCTTCTGGATAGGGTTGCTTTTGTTTTCAAAATTCTTGCTTTTATATTTCCAAAGCTTAGGTTACTTGTTAACAATTTTCTTGCAATCTGTCTTGAATGCTTGTATAGAAGGAAAAATTCACTTTAGGGGTTTTCTGGTATCTTTTCTTGTTTTTCTTGTTTTTTTTTTTTTTTTTGATGAAGTAAGTTGGGTATCTTGATTTTTGTATACATGGTTTTGTCTTTTGAGTGTTAGTTACTGATTAGTTTTTTCTCCTATGCACATATATCCTTCTGCTTGGATATTTATTACTTCAAACAGGGACCCATAAAACTACATTAAAGTGCTTAATGTAAGTAACTAGTAGCTAAACCAACCTACATTTTGTAATTATATAGCTACTGCTGGGGTTCAATTTTATCTATTCCTTTTTGCTTTTATATATCCAAATTTTAGGTTATACTTGTTTACAATTTTTTTTTGGAATCTGTCTTGAATGCCTGTATAGAAGGAAAAATTCACTTTAGGGCTTTTTTTTGGGTATCTTGAATTTTTGTATATGTGGTTTGGAGTGTTAGTTGCTTATTAATTTTTTCTCTTTGTTCTTGAGAAACTATTCCACTTCCTTCTCCCTACGCACATAATATTACTTGTAACAGTAAACAGTGACCCATAAAACTACATGTAGTGCTTAATATAAGTAACTAGTGACTACACCAACCTACATTTTGTGATTATATAGCTACTGGTGGGGGTTCAATATTTACCTGTTCTTTCTTGCTTTTATATTTCCAAATTTTAGGTTACTTGTTAGCAATTTTCTTGGAATTTGTCTTGAATGCTGTATAGAAGGAAAAAATATTACTTTAGTTTTTTTTGGGTATCTTGAATTTTTGTATATGGTTTGGAGTGTTAGTTGGTGATTAGTTTTTTTCTCTTCGTTCTTGAGAAAATATTGCAGTTCCTAAAAGTTTAGACCCTTTCTATGCATGCGCGTGTATTCATTTTAGGGGGCGGGGGGCGACCACCATGTTCAGAGGCGTATCCAGTATTTAAATATTTATGGGTTCAAATTCATTTTATTTTTAAAGTTAATGGGTTTAGACATACTATTTGTTGCAATTTTAGTCGATGTTTACATATAAATTTATGATTCCGTCGAAAATACTGACCCAGTGCTTGAACACTGCATTTGCCACTGAACATGTTAGTCAACTGTATAGTAGTCTAATTTTTAGAGAATCCAACTCTTGTACAATTATTTTGAGTTCTTCATAAATGTAGCGCTTTTGATAGAATTGATGGAGATGGACAATTCTATCAAAGGTAGGTTGATGTAAATGTTGCTGAATATCGGGGAAAATGCACTCGGAAGTAGGAAAATTTAACTACATGAGGCATGCTTGGTAATTGGGAAATATCTTATAGTAAAAGATATCTTCATCTGATAAAATTGAAAGCAAGACATATAGAGATTATAAGGGTGGGCAAAGTTTTGAGTAAATCGTCATTAATTTTCATTGGTAGGTAATGTTAGGTTGCATAAAATCCTGTTTCATTTATCGGTGAAGGAATTAGTTATTAATCAAACTCCATAAAGAATTAAGCTGGAAGTTTATTTATTTTGTACTTTTCTATTGACAATTTCAGGGTCATACTACTATGGTACTAATCATTCTTTCATGGAAGTACAATAAAATTGAAAGCAAGACATATAGAGATTATAAGGGTGGGCAAAGTTTTGAGTAAATCGTCATTAATTTTCATTGGTAGGTAATGTTAGGTTGCATAAAATCCTGTTTCATTTATCGGTGAAGGAATTAGTTATTAATCAAACTCCATAAAGAATTAAGCTGGAAGTTTATTTATTTTGTACTTTTCTATTGACAATTTCAGGGTCATACTACTATGGTACTAATCATTCTTTCATGGAAGTACAATAAAATTGAGCAGTAGAGAGTATTTGAATGACTGCACTGGATCGTTTTAGAAATCTGTGATTTGCCTCAAGTGATGATACTTTATCATTCTATTTCCATTTTGGAGGCCTTTTAGGGGTATTAATCAAGTTTGTACCAAATCAGGAGATTATGGTGTTTCATTTTTGTAAATTTGTTAATTGATTGATACTGGATCCCTGTCTTGATTTGGTTGTCAAGTTATTGCTTTTTGTTCACTTGAAAGGTTCATTCAGAAGAATCCTAATGTACCGTGTTCGAGTTTTCACCTATTCACGTTCTTTAGTTCCTCTGTCTACCACCTCTTGTTGTGCTGCTAATCCTTGTTTCTCTACGTTATATAATCCCTCAAGCTGATGGTTACTTTGGCTTGTTTTATAATTTAGTACAAAAAGGATAACAAATGATGCATGCATAGAGGCTGCATCCCTTTATACATTTTATAAGTTATTTCTAAGTGCTTAAGCGCCGAACTCATTCTTCTAATATAGTACAAAAAGGATGTAGGATGATACACAGTTGGTGTCTGGCTCTTGCCTTTCAAGAAGAATTATGATAACAGGCTGCTGGACCTTTTGATTCAGTAAATTATTTTACCTTGTTAACTCTAAGTGCTCAAGCGCCCAACATCCAACACCCCCCCCCCTCCCCACACACACACACAAAAAAAAAGGGGGGGGGGGGGGGGAGAGGAAATATCTGTCACAGTTCTCTCCATCTGGATGAGTGGTGTGCCCTTGGCATGCAGAGGGCTTCAACTGCGGTATCATGTTATAGAGAGCTTTCTTTCTGGGTACTTTTTGATGTGTTAGATCAGCTAGAGAACTGCATGAAACTTGAATAAGCGTTTGATGCCTTTTATTTGTATAGTTGATGTTTTGTAATTTGTTTTAACATGATAATACCTATCACCATATATCAAGAGATATTGATATCTTTTATTGTATTGCATGCTATAACTCAGTTCCTTTTTTACTTTTTATCTTTTTTCGATTACATGAAAACTGATGAGTGTTAATTGTCCAAAATCCTGCAGTTGTAGTATCTATTTATGCTGTTGTCTGAAACCTTGATGGTTTCATGTATTAGTTATTTCTTTTGCTTCACAACTTGAGCATGGACCTTAATTTCTCACATTTCATCTCAAGTCGGATGAAATTTTGCACTCATTTTTTTCTTAGAAAAAATAAAAATTATAGGCACATACACACACACACACACAAGTCACAAACACCTTATGGACGATGCCTAGGCAAGAAAAGATTGAAAATTTTCTCTTGTTAATTTCGTGGAATTTGATGTCTTCTGATGTATGATTGAAAAGTAACCTAGTGAGGATCGGAAGACTTAGGACTGAATGATATCTAAGCTTTTTTGAATGAGTGAAAGGTCTGCTTTATGACCTTCATCTCCATAAATTGGATCCTTTCGTCGGATTGCTTTTTAGTCAACTGGCTATTTGTTGTCACATTCTGTTATGTACTGCCCTCCTACTTAACTAATGTTATGTTGTAATGTATTTTCTATTTTTGTTTATCTTGTGATTTGCCTCTAATTGTGCTTTTGAACTTCCCAGGTTTCATGATATTAATGTACATATTTGAGACATACCTTGATGTACGACAACATGCGGCTCTTAAATTGCAAACACTTCCAAAACCTCTGGAGGGAGTAATCAGTCAGGAAAAATTCAAGAAGTCCCAGGCGTATAGTCTCGACAAAAGGTTTGCCTGCCTTTTGTTCATGGAATGTCATCTAACTCTACTGATTCTTGCATTATCTCGTTTGGCTATTAATTCTTTTGGTGTTCCGATTATTTTCAGTTATTTCCATTTTGTCCACGAGTTTGTTACCGTACTGATGGACTCTGCCATCCTATATTTCCGGATATTACCTTGGTTTTGGAAGGTGAGTGATTGCGCCATTCTCTTGAGAAGCCCTTTCTGCTTCTTTGCTCATTGTTGAATGTCGACATAATGTTTCTTTTTTGATTGCAGATAGCAGGAGATTTTCTGATATACCTTGGTCTCAATGCAGAGAACGAAACATTTCACACACTAGCATTTTTAGCTGGAGTTATGGTTTGGTCACAGGTGCATATGAACATTTCCATCTGCCTCCCCCCTCTAGGAATATGATTGTTGATTTTTTCTTGGAATCGTTGCATTTGACCTTAGTCACCATGATTTTGTTTGGCGCTGATAAAAGTGAATTAAATAAAAAAATTCTTCAGCATATTAGGCAATGAAAAAATATGCTTTGGCCTCCTAATTATTGAAAAACATTAATCTTTTTGATTAGGAGGCTTTGGTATGGTCTTTGTCATAGTAATCACATACCTATAATTAGTTGAAACATGTGCTTTTGGTCTCTCCCCAAATTTGCCAAAAATGGCTGCTGTCCCGTAACTTGGTATATTTATATTAGTTGTCTGGTTGCAATTGCGGACCTCTTCATCGTAATCGTGAGGCTGCAATTGCGGAAATCTCTGTCCACAGATGATGTAGTAGTCTGGATAGCATTCCGAGTGTTATACTTCTGCTCACTTCATAATTTGGTGGTAAGACTTATTTTTCTAATTCTTTGCAGATCACTGATTTGCCATTTTCATTGTATTCGACATTTGTGGTTGAGTCCCGCCATGGTTTCAACAAGGTATATCTTGGAAGGGTTTGGACTTTCTTCCAGTTTAAGGAGTCATCCTCTCATTGCTTATTTTCCATATGTCTATTTATTTAGGCTGTTAACTTGTTTATTTCGAACTTGAATTATCATTCTTGTACAGCAAACAGTATGGTTATTCTTCAGAGACATGATCAAAGGAATTGCTTTGGCAATTGTAATTGGTCCTCCCATCGTTGCTGCCATCATTACTATAGTACAGGTACTCATGTTTTAGGGATTACAGGAACTTTCTATTATTTGTGGTTATGGTTCAAATTCAAGATCTCAACATGATTTATTTGTTCAATCTGTTTGAGATAGTAATTTGTTTTAGATCAATATTCTAGTTGTTTTGACCATGAATGTTCCTTACATTTCCATCTTAGAGCCAAGAGATGATATTATGTTCTTTTCCCCTAAAAATAAAAATTAATTCTTGATTTGCAGAAGGGAGGTCCTTACTTGGCCATTTACTTGTGGGGATTTATGCTCGTTCTGTCTCTTGTTATGATGACTCTTTACCCTATTCTGATTGCTCCGCTTTTCAACAAGTTCACTCCGGTAAGTAATGTATCAACCGTTAAAGCAGAACCCCTCCCCCCCCCAAGTACCCACACACACAAAAAGAAAAAGAAAGAAATTCCTGCATTCTTATTACAATGTTTCACTCAATGAGCAGCTTCCAGAGGGAGAACTTAGGTCGAAGATTGAAAATCTGGCCTCCTCACTCAAATTTCCCCTAAAAAAGTTGTTTGTCGTTGATGGATCCACAAGGTCAAGCCATAGCAATGTGAGGATTCCTTTTGTTTTTTTCTATTGGTCTTTTCATGGTAGTTTCTTTTATAAGATTAAGTCTTACATGGTAGTTGAACACGTGCTTTGTTTTATTTCACACATTCTACATATATCATGTCATGTTCAATTTTCTCAGTGGTTGGGGGGCCTTAGGTGCGCAATAGAGTTTTAGAAGAGAATTTGACTTTTTGGATTGGTCTAGTGTTACTTGACTCTCCAATCTGGAAATCTTTTATTTCTGTGATATTTTTATATAGAAAGCCAATCACAAACTTTAGTTGATTATGCTATGATCGCTTTCTGTAATCTTGGTTGATGTAGGTTGACAGGCTAGTTCTCTTACTGTTTCCTCCTTTATATTGATTGCCTTTATAAGATCAGCATGACATTTGAAATGGCAAATCTGTTTGGATTGGTCTTATGGTTTAAAAGAATAGGTGAAGAAGGTCTTGCACATACTTTTTGAAAAACCTAAGTATGATATTCAATTTTCGATATATAGGAATTATTTTGATGGTCAGTAACTATAGAGTTATGTCGTCTTCTATTTGTGGACTATGTTATTAGGTGCCTATACGGTTATCTCTCTATTTATGGATTATGTTATTACGCTAGAGAAGTTTCTCATGGATCTCAAAAGAAAAGTTCTCATGGATCTCTTGGCTTTAATTAGAGATAACAAATTGAATAGGTTAGGTAAAACTAAAGCTATCTGGTTATGAATGGGCTGGTTATTTACTGGTGATGAATAGTCATATGATCTTAAAAGTCCTCCGGAACCGGTGGTCGCGGATCACCGGGTGTTCCTCTTCACCTTTGGTTCAACAATATCTTCCATGAAATAGGAGAGAAGCTTGGTGGATTTGTAGGTCTCGACTTATTCACCAAAGAAAGAAGATTCCTAAAATTAGCAAGATCATGTGCTCGTGCGCATCCGCTGCAAATCCCTAAAGTCATTAAAATAGAATCCGGTGACTGTATTTTCACGATTACGGTGAGGACAGAAGCCTGTCCAAATGGCTGTTGAACTCAACCTAGCCGAACAAGTCTCTTTGTTCATCAGTTAATTTAGATGGGTGACAGAACTGTTCTATGCAGTCAAAAGAATTTGCTAGCCAATAAGAGAGATCCGCACCGAGATCTAGGTGGCTTCTCCAGCTCAAAACACGTGGATTCAAGGAGGTATCTAATTTCTAATTACCAAACCCTTTTGAACACCTTTTTTGGGCTAGCCATATGAGAGCTTCCTCTTTCGGCCAGCAACATCAGCCCAACACACAAACAAGTCCAATCCCCACCGTGTCTTAATATTTCTTAAGGGCCAAGCGTAACCACCTTTGAGTAAATAGAACCCAGATCATTCACTAACCACCCCCTTTTGAAATTGAGGCCATAGGCAAGTCCTCCCAAGTTGAGCAACATATGACCTCACACCCAAATGCGGTTAGAATGCTCAACCGACACTGGCATCTTCTTCGGCCATTGGCTGCAGTTAGCGGACGATGTTGAATACAACATGCATGCACCAAGTATCACAGACGTTGTGGAGGCTTCAAAGGTATAAACTCGCTGAAAATTGGCAAGATGTTAGGGGTCGAGACAACAGAGCTTGAGGGAGAAATCTTATTTTTCCTATATGTAATTGAAGGCCTGTGTGCTGTAGATAGGCACAAAATGTAAGCATCCCCAGATTCATCCTAGAAGGTTAAAGGAAAATTGGAGCTTAGGAACTTGGAATTCATCATAAGTTATGAAGGTAGTGCCACTTGGGGCGGTAAAGGCAGAGGCAGGACAGTCAGTTCCCTCCAACCACAGATGAAGTTGAAAATCACCCACCAACTGGTCTTGGTGGCAGATTTGGAAAAGCAAAGCTCCACACAAGGTGAGATGTTTTTCATGGTTAGTTGCAAAAGGTGCTTGTTCGACTCTGCCCAATATTCAAAAGAGAGGCCTCCAAACTTGGAACAGGTGCACCTTGTGTGAGTGTCAACTTGAGGATATCCTGTTTATTCATTGCAAAATCACAGCCCAGCTCTGGTCCTTGATGCTCCGCTTATTGGCAACTATGGTCCATGTCTAAGACAACCATGGAGCTTTACAACGCTGGTTTAGAGAGGACATGAGTATGACAGATGTACACATTTAAAATTTTATCCCGGCTGCAAGCTGTGGTGGGTAACATGGAGAGAGGAATTCAAGACTTTTTGAGGGCGACAAGGATTCTGACTGTCTTCTTTTTGGTGCAACATGACTCGTTTTGTTTGAAATTCTTCCTCTTCACTCATTTGTTGGAATTATGTTGTGTGCAACTTTGTCACTAGAATCTAATTTTTAACTATGAGCCTATGCCTCACATTTTTATTTCCCTGCGTACTCCTGTGAGCTGATCTTATATCTGCAAAATTTTGCTAGGCATACATGTACGGATTCTTCAAGAACAAGCGTATTGTCCTCTACGACACACTGATCCAGCAGGTGTGGTAGCCCATTAAACCTATTAAATTGGCCTTGCCTTTATTTTTCTTTTTTATCTTTTTTGTTTCCTGTTCATTGTTTGTTAGCTGATGAATCTTTTTTTCAAAATAATTTTTTGGGTAGGTATTTTAGTTGATTAAGTTAAGAGTTCTTTTACTGATTCCTAAAGACCGTTTCGCCATACTTGAAAGATCATTCTAACATGGTCATGATTTGGTGAAATGGGAAAGATATGATGATGAGTTCCGTGCAGATGCGACCATAATTAGTTGTAATGGTGAAATATTACTTTGTTGGCTTCTTTCTATCTGTAGTCTTATGCCATCTGGGTGAGAAAAACTGCAGCTGTTAAAACCTATAAAAAATTTAAAAGTTGAAGCTGTAAAAAAGTTGTTTGGCTGTATGTAATTTTCATTCCACTACACAAAAGGAATTGCTGTAGGAAACAATTTCTGTCATCTTTTCTGTCAAAAAAAGCAATTTCTATTATCTTTTTGCTTTAAAATTTACACTTTTAGTAATTATTATTTCTCTTTCATTTTCTGGGTAATTATAAGTTTGTGGTTCTATTATACTACACTCATTTTCGTTGGTTTACTGCCCAGCTTAAAATATGTATTTTTGAGGAATAAGCGTAGGTGTTTGTATTGATTAGGATATCTTCCTTAGATATGCTGGCTCTTTATTTTTTTTCTTTTCTAACTTAAAGAAAAATGACATTCTTGGTTATTTGAAGAGATTGTACATGAATAGCACATGATAGTACTGCTTTTTCTTTTATGGTATCCTTTATAGCTAGACTCATGAAAAAGATAGTACCCCACAATGCTAATATCCCAATTTTAGCCTAACAAACATTTTCTCCGGTTGATTTCTTTCCTCTAATTTATTTGCTGGGAGTATGTAGTGCAAGAATGATGAGGAGGTTGTTGCTGTTATTGCGCATGAGCTGGGGCACTGGAAACTGAATCACACAATGTACTCCTTCATAGCTGTGCAGGTATGGGAATTAATTCATGGAGCCTGTGCCTTTTAACCAAAACAGCTGTTTAGTTTTTCAGATTAAGTAGACATTGCCGTTGTTCCATTTACGTGACATTGTTTGTTCTCTTTGGAGATCATGGGACTAGTTTGACTTATCATATTTATGATGGTACACAAGAAACCAAATTGGTTCCCATTTTTTTTGTGTAAAATTGGTTTCTGGGAAGTCGTTACAAACAGAAACTCAAGTCTTTTGTGATACATTTGATATTTTGAAATTTGAATAGCATGTGTATTATTATAATTACAATGTCAATTTTTGATCTGTTGAACATGTGATTAGTGTAAGCATTATTATTATTGTTGTTGTTGTTGTTGTGGTTGTGGTTGTGGTTGTGGTTGTGGTTGTGGTTGTGGTTTGTTATTATTTATCATATATACTTTATCAAAAAAATATTATTTGTTATATATACATATGACCCAATACCCATCTATTAGATGTATCCAAGCCATGTGAATCACCTTGATATAACTTTTTTTAACAAGTTAAGACACCTTGATATAATTCCATATCTAATATTTATTTCTGGCTGGAAAATATAGAATACTTATCTAGCTCACTCTCTTTTATTAGAAATTTTATCTGATTTCACTATTGTATTTGGGGATATTTATCTGGGCATTTTAACTCGCCTGGCGCATATCAATCAAATTGTCACTTTTGCCTCCTCGATTAACCAGGAGAAGGTCGTTCCTTTTCTTGTTTCCTCCATCTCTTCTCTTTTTTTCTGCGTCTCCTCTCGATCTTGACTCCCTCAAACTTCTCAGTTCTCTCTTTGCAGTCTCTTAATTTGTTCTTTTGCCCACAATGGTCACTTTCTGTTGCATCTTGTCTTTCTTTCTCCTCCTACTATCTCTTTTCTTTTCTTTTTCCCAATCCTTGATTTCTTCATTTATAATAGAATAGAGTAATCAAAGTCAAGGAACATGAAGAGAAGACTAAGTGGCTCATAGTCTCTCCTTTTGTTATGCTATCCCTTGTCATGGTATGGGAAAGGAGAGGTGAGGTGAGGTGAGGTCTGCCCAGATTATTGAATAATGAGTTACTGTACTATGATAGTCGGGAAAATCTGGATGAGAATGAAGTTGAATGATTTAGCAATACTTTGTTAGATTTGAAAATGATCAGAGATAATCAGGAGGTGAGCATTGCAATTCATTGCGCTGACCTAGCTCAAGTTTAGGTCTATGATTCGTGTCAGATTGACTTTCCCCTCTCATATAGGCTGAGACAGTATTTTAAGAACATTAGTGCAGTTACATTCGTGGGTTTTGTTTCGGGTGGCTCTTCAGTTTGACGATAACAAATACAGCTGCGCTTCAATTAAAGGGTTATAAGAATGACCTTGTTTGGTGTGGCTACACCGATCGTGTCAAATTTGAGGGTAAGAAGAATGGCAGTGAGGCTACACCAAACCTGATATGCTCTCGTGTTTGTAACAGTATTAGGATATAGAGATGCTGCTCTGATGAACTTACTTTTGGCATTAACATTTAGTGACTGTTGTAGTTCATCCTCGATTATGTATTGGGATTGTTGCTTGTCTGGCTTTTGGCACATGTATTCAACTTGGCCAAAGAGTATCTGGCTGCTTGTTCCCTTGCCTGATTGGAATGCCTCTTCATGTGGGGTTCCTTTTTTCTTTTCTCCAAGATATTAGCATTGGCCCAAGAATACCTGGTTTCTTGTTTCTTTTTCCTTGCTAGCACGCCTCTGCAGTTGTTTTGTTTTGATAAATAGCTTTGTTTTGAAACAATTATATTTTTATCCTGACAGTAAAATCATATTTTTGTTTTTCTGACATGAGTATTATTCCTTTCCATGCAGATCCTCACATTATTGCAGTTTGGAGGATACACTCTTGTTAGGAATTCAAAGGATTTGTTTCAGAGCTTTGGCTTTGATACCCAACCAGTTCTTATTGGACTCATCATATTTCAGGTAATACTATGCTCTTGAAAAGTTATATTAAACATCTGTTAGGTCAGCGTGGTTACTGGGAAGGGTGTAATGTGGTTATCCAATTTTCAAAATTCAGAAAACCTACTAGCCTATATGTTTTATTCAAATAAATGGCTAAAAAAGGGCAGACCGGTGCACTAAGCTCCCGCTATGCGCGGGGTTCGGGGAAGGGTCGGACCACAAGGGTCTATTGTACGCAACCTTACCTCACATTCCTGCAAGAGAAATAAATGGCTAGTTCTTTTCTATATTTTAGCTTTGAAAACATTGACCAGTCCGTAGTTTATTAATTCAAGGGACTTCCTTTCCAGATTCTAAAATTACTCTTATTACAGTCTTTTGGAACTAATGGTATTAAAATTGTCCTTGATATCATTTTTTTGGGGAATAATATGCATCTTTGTGACGTGAAATCTCGTGGAATAAATGAAGTCAATGCAAAAGATCCATATAGGTGATACCGAGTGTGAGATTTAGAGAATCCTTAAATAAATGATTCATGTAGTTGTGCAATTGATTTGAGTTTTTGAGGCATAGTTGATAGATTGATTGGTAGGTTTTCACTAGGATTGCTGCCAGCATTTCACAAATGAATCTGTAATTAGGCATTTTTGTTCATCAGTAGTCAATATAATTGAGGTTCTACATATATTGCACTAGTTTTTATCTCTCACGTTTAGCTCCACATAAGGCAGGCCAAACTGATACCCAAAAAGAAGATGATCAATCTAGTTGACCCGCAAGGGTGGCTTAGTTGGTTGAGCATGGGGCTTCCATAATGGAGGTCTCAGGTTCGAAACCCCCTGCGGTACGCAGGGGATTTGCCTTCTGGGTTGAGCTCGCCGCACATGGCTTGCCTAGTGTGGGTTATCTCTCCTGTGTGGTTTGCGGGCTATTGCACAGGAACGGGGTTTACCCTGTGCGCACCCGAAGGGTAGCGGCTGCGGGTTCCCTTGTCATAAAAAAAAAGGTCAATCTAGTTGTTGCTTTAAGCAGGATGCTTTTGAAATTGATAAATTTAAACTAAAGGAAGAGGCTATTATGAGGAAGTTAGAGGGAAGGGTCTTTTCGCGTGAGAGCAAATTACATCTCTTGACAAAGGCAATAGTAGAATAATGGTGATTTATGCGTCGTACCTTGTGAATACTCAATCAAGGTTATACGGTTGGTTATTCTTTGTTAAAGAATCTTCGCATAAACAAAGAGTTCAGCAGTGTCTTTTGAAATGCCTTGAGAGATATAGAAACTGGTGTTTATCTTTACTAATTTGTTCAATGTAACTTAACGTGGTTGCAGCACACTGTCATACCTCTCCAGCACCTTGTGAGTTTTGGTCTTAATCTTGTAAGCCGTGCTTTTGAGTTCCAGGTAATGTTACATTGCATGGACTTATCTTTAGATTTTGACTTATTGTCTAAAGTTGATTGTTTTAACTTGAACTGTAATTTTTTGATCCCTAGGCTGATTCTTTTGCAAAGAAGCTTGGTTATGCTGTACCACTTCGAGCTGGTCTCGTGAAACTGCAGGTATGCGTCTCCATTTTGGGTATCCTTTATTTTTTGTGCCCATGACCAATATGAGCTCGAAGCTTCCTTCGTAACTCCCGGAATTTCTTCGTAGTGGCTCCCTTACATGCCTCATTTCAGAGGGAACCTGGAACCGTTTGCATATATGATTTTAGTATACTGTCTATGTTCATTGATGATTCTCAAAATATTGATATGAAAAAGTTTTCCAAATCTAAATCCTGAACCTATTCTTCAAAATTCAAAGCCATAGAAGTAATTTCTAGTTTTCAAATCATTGCAACTTCGAAGATGTGTAATACGAATTTCTGACATCTTGCAGGAAGAGAACTTGTCGGCTATGAACACAGATCCGTGGTATTCGGCTTATCATTATTCTCACCCTCCTCTAGTTGAAAGATTGGCTGCAATTGATGAAGCTGATAAGAAGACAGATTGACAATACATGGGCATTTCACTGTTCAATATAGAGTTGGTTTTATACTTTGCACCGCAAAACTGCAAGCATACAAAAAATAGGTGATTTACTTGCCAATGCCATGATTTTGTTGATGTTCATCCACATTATAGTGCTGAGTTAGAAAGGTTAACAGAGCTGCAAGGAGGAAGGACTTTATGTTTGGTTGTATGATTTACAGATTTTGGGAGCTTCAGCTCGATTTTGCTGCTATAGAGTTGGTCGAACTTTAGTGTCTATATATAACCAAATGGTGGCAATTCGAGCTATCGAGATGTAGCAACTAGCTTCTAATTGTTTTGAGTGCAGAACTACTTTACATATTAAGGAGCATCCTTTTCGGTCGAAAACAAACAATTGTAGGTGGTGAATAGTCTTTGCATTAATGGGCATATTTTTTCTCGTTGTCGGCCAGTGCTTCTCTTTTTAGTAGTAATTAGTGATTGCTGTCTCCTTTAAAAGATTTTGCAGGAAGCATGTTATATTGATCCTTGAACAACTCCAACCATCTGTAGTCAAAAGGTTGAGATCCTTTTTTGTAAATATTTGTACTTGAACTATCTTCATTGCCTAAGGTTCAAGCCCGTCAGGATCACATGTGACTTCCTGTCTCATCTGTACCTCCTCCATTTAATGTGTTGGAATCAATTTGTATGCTAACAAGTAACAACCTTCCATATAATGAACTTTATACAATCTTGTAAGATTTCCATTAATATAAAGGGGTTTGAGTATTAATAGAGTATATACGTAATTTCTGTATTTACATAGGTATTGCAATATGTAGGGTTTTGAAGAGAGATATTGTGATGTGCTATAATATATATTTAGAGTAACTTCTTCTTATATTATGCTGTTGTTTGGTTCACGTACTAGTTATATGGGATTAAAGTGCAGAGATTATTTATGCGGGAAGTAATAATGAAGGGATGATTATGCAGTGATTAATAATAAGGAGATTGTAATACATTAACGATAAAACTTTAAAAGGTTATTTTTGTCTTTAAGTAATTTAATGAGGTATTATTAATATATGTATTCTTATTCCACACTCTATATCTAATAAAATAATACTACATAGATTCTTACATAGCTTAATATATGTATATGAGTATTTAATTACCGCCGGTCAAATGCTATATGCAACCAACCAAACAGTGTCTTATCTTATACATGATTTTATGCTGAGATTAATTATTCAAAACTATCGACCAGACAACCGCCAAGTGTAGTTTTAGTTGAATGGCAAAATGAGAACTTCCTAACGTATACCGCAAACAAAGTCGTTGCCACAAAAAAATCTGTATTACCTATGCATGTAAAATAATAAATGGAAGCATGGTATGTAGTCAATGTTTACACACTTGTGTGGTGAAAATTTTAAAGAGGAGAGAAAGGAAAAAGAAAAGTCAATTTCCTTCACGGGCAACAATCCAGTTCAAAAGTTCCCACATGATCACGCAGGCACTCTCTAGAAAAATTGAAAGAAGAGACTCAAATCAGTTGTATTATTCACCACCCCAAAAAGGAAATGTAAAGGCTCAACTTGGAAAAATAAACACTTTCTTTGATTTATAGTGTTATAGTCCAAGATTTATTAACCCCTTTTTTTGCTCGATTTAAGTTCGCGATATGTCTATTGATTCGAGTTCAGCTGATCATAGTAACATAAGAGGAGTTCCAACTCATGGGGGTCGGTATGTGCAGTATAATGTGCATGGATCTCTCTTTGAAGTTTCAAGAAAATACGTTCCTCCTATTAGACCTATTGGTCGTGGTGCTAATGGAATGGTTTGGTAAGAAAAAAAAATACTACTATCTTTTTATATGCATAGGTTTAAGTTATGTGAATTTTTATGTGTATTACCATCTGATTTACATAGTGATAGTTCTCTATGAAGAGGAGCAAAGTTTGCCCCAACATGGAGATTGAGTTGTTTACCTTGAGGTTATAGCTTCATCGTTACATCTATATCCTCTGTTTAATTATATCAAGAAAATATAATTATTCCCTTTGTTTAGAAACATGATATCTTTTTATATTTGAAAACTTTTTAACTTTAAGCTTCTCATTTTTACCGTGACATGTTTTTATACTTGTAGAAATGTCATGACTATTTAAGACCACAAATTCTAAAAATACTTTTGGTAACTGCCAAAAATCTATATTTTTATCTTAAATTTTTAGTACAAACGTGGATGTTTTCAACCACTCAATAATCGAAGTTTGATATTATGTGAAAAAAATCCGGATCATATCATGCTCAACCATATTTCTTATCTTATGAGAGAGATAAATGCTTAATGATGTTCACTACTTCAATTGGTCATTTCCTGATATAACACGGCTATAAGGTCTCTTATGATGAGTTTTTATTATATTTTGATTTATTTGACACTTCCGTTTGGTTCACGGGATAAGGTGGAATATCTCAGTGTTAAGATTGTGATTAAAGCTATTCTTTAATTTCAAACTTAGTCTTGAATATCCCACCTTATTCTGTCAAACTTAATGATATTTTATCCCACCTCCCAGGTATAATTAAGAATTATAATCCCGAACTATAATTCCGAAATAACTTAGCCCACGAACCAAACAGTGTGAAGGTATAGTATAGGGTTACAGTTGCCTATTGTCTTATAAGTGACTCCATGAATGGTATAAGGGTATGGTTGTTTCTAGATTTCCCTTTTCATGACTATTATCTGCACAAAACGTACTTTGTTTCGTATATACTTATCTCACCAATCTAATGTTAATCACTTTACATGTGATATATCCTGTGACTTTGTTGAACCCTTTATTCATTAGGGGTACTAAAGTTTTCGACTATATTTAACATCTTTCCTCTGTTGCAATTAGGATCTTTTATGTTGCACTGGTCCTCTATTTTTTTACTATGTGAAGGACAAAATGCATGTTAAATTTTTTCAAAAAATATTTGGTGCAGTGCTGCTATGAACTCGGAGACACGTGAGGAAGTAGCTATAAAGAAGATTGGGAATGCATTTGATAATGTAATAGATGCAAAAAGGACATTAAGAGAGATAAAGCTTCTCAGTCACATGGATCATGAGAATGTGAGTATTAATATTATTGCACCTCTCCATAAATCTCAATATTGCCCCATTGACCAATCCATCTTAATTTGTCTTTGCCTTGTGTAGAAACTAGAAATTGACATCTACTACTACTACCCTCTGGTCCCTTTGGATGAGTTTTTTTTCATTTTGGTCTGGCGGTCAAAATTAATTATGGGCTTTAGCTAAAATAAACAAAAAATAAATATTGATTATGTATATTATCTGTATATAATATGAATATTTATACTTAATATATAAAACTTATATATTTGCTGACTATTTTGTAAATAAGGTCACCGAAAAGTATTGGAATGTAATTATATCCTTTTCCGCTTGTTTTTGTTGGATGTAACTGTTGAGAATATAATAAAATACTAAAAGTGTGTTCTATCTAACAGCTTAAGCTTTTAGATCAGATGGTCACACACTTCAATATGGTATCAGAGCAGGCCAAAGATCCTGGGATCGAACCTCACCGCCACTCATTCTCAAAAAGAATTTCCACGTCAGGCCAGCACGTGAAGGGGCGTGTTGAGAATATAATAAAATATTAAAAGTGTATTCTATCTAACAGCTTAAGCTTTTAGATCAGATGGTCACACACTTCAATAGTAACATATATGAAAATTTGATTTTCTTTTTCTCTGGAGTGGGTTTTGTAGTTGTATAGCCATCCGTCTCAATTTATGTGATACCATTTGACTTGGCATAAAGTTTAAGAAAGAAAGGTTGAATTTTGAAACGTGTGGTCTAAAACAAACCTAAGACAATTGTGTGACTATAAATCATTTCATTAAGGGTAAAATAAGAATAGAAATGTGACATTCTTTTTGGAAAAAAAAAAATTGGGACAGAGGGAGTATATCACTAGAGCAGGCTAAGAAGGGTGATATGAAAAGAAGAGCTTGAGGCTCTAAAGATATTGCCTTGTTTTACTGATATAATTATGTATACCACTTGTCTTCAAAAGTTCTGACACCAGCAAGAATTGGTATACCACCAGTTGTATTCATACCTTGCATGTATGATATTGAGGAAAAAAAGAGAGTAAAAAGATAGAAAAGATAACATAACGAATATCACTCTGAAATTGTAGCCCTTTTTTTGTTCTTTTGGTAATAGGAGTAGTTGATTATGGGGAGTTTTGCCACACTGTCTAGCAGACTAGGCAATAAGGGTAGTTTGGTTGCGGGCAGGTGTTAATTATGTAAAGATTAGTTAGGCAGGGTTTAGTTATTCATGTATTAATTTATTTTATTTTTCAACCTGCATAAATTTATACATAAATTGATTCATAACTTATACTCCCTCGCCCCAATTATATGATGTAGTTTGACTCGGCACGAAATTTAAGAAATAAAGGAAGACTTTTGAATGTTGTGGCCTAAAACAAGCCAATAATATTTGTGTGGTTATAGATCATCTCATTTAAAGTTAAATTGTTGTCAAATAAGAAATGTGTCATTCTTTTTGGGACTGACTAAAAAGCAAAGCGTGACATATAAATTGAGACAGAGGGAGTATATGTATTAGTTATGCGGGATTATAAACTGGTAACACTTCGTGTGCTGAATTTATACATAGCAATTAAAATCCTACCAAACATAATATTAGTTATGCTGGTTTTAATACATGAGTAGTTGCCCTATTAACCAACAATCAAATGACCCCTAAGGGTATAGTTTTATTAAATAGTTAGGAGAGATGACTAAGAGTACAAGTTTGAAGTGAATACTTCTTTTAAAATACGAAGGGAGTCTTGGCGTAACTGATAAAGTTGCTGCCATGTGATCAGGAGGTCATGAGTTCAAGCCATGGAAATAACCTTTTGCAGAAATACAGAGTAAGACTGCGTACAATAGACACAAGCCTTGTGGTCCGGCGCACAGCGGGAGCTTAGTGCACCAGCCTGTTTTTTTTTTTGTTTTTTTACTTCTTTCAAAATATACTGTTTCACAAGTTCAACCCCTTTTCTAAGTTTTAGATGATGTGTTGATTTTTAATCATATGCCACTTGAAAAATGGGAAGCATGTGCATTTATGGTAACTAATTGCTTATATCTCAGGATTCTTCTTGTACTTTTGGAATGCCTAAATTTTTAAGCTCTTGTGACTAATGATTCTGAATCCCAGTTACATTCAACTTTTCCCAAATATGCAGGTAATTGCAATAAAAGATGTTATACGGCCTCCTCAAAAGAAGAATTTCAATGATGTGTACATTGTTTATGAACTGATGGACACTGATCTTCATCAGATTATTCATTCCAACCAACAGCTAACTGATGAACACTGTCGAGTAAGTTACACTTCACGTCGTGTACTAAAAGTTCCATGTTTGTTATTCTTCTTATCTAACCAGCTAGCTGGATTTAGTATTTGGAGATGTCGTTCTTGTTGAGAATTTAATTAACTAAATAAAAGTGTGCTCTCTAACAACTTAAACTTTTAGATGAGATGGTCACACACTTCAACGTTGTTTTGAATTATAATCAAATTCATATAAATGGACCTTGGAATTGTTGGCTTGATACATCCTTTAGGGATTTTATTTGGGAGAAGGGTCAAGTTTTCTCCTTTACTATGTGAAAAGGACCAATTTTACCCTCCATCATACTATCGGTTCAAAAATAGTCCCGTTGTTGTCTATATGATTTAAATATACCCCTCCTCTGTTAGGACTGTCCAAGCTGGATACCGAATCCCACTAGGCACAAACATTTTGATGAGATGGACGCCACATGGCATTGGCATGTCACCTCAGCGCCCCAACCCATTTTACCCCTCCTTGTCAACAAGAATATCCTAGATTTTCTAATGTTGTTTCATATCTCCATAATACATGATGTGCATTCATTTGGAGTTTATCTGCATTTTATACAACATAACATTGTTGGTTGCCTCTGATTTTTGTAGCATTTTCTGTACCAAATATTGCGAGGACTTAAGTACATTCACTCTGCAAATATCTTACATCGTGATTTAAAACCGAGCAATTTGCTTGTGAATGCAAAATGTGACCTAAAGATTGGAGATTTTGGGCTAGCAAGGACAACATCTGAGACAGATTTCATGATGGAATATTGTGTGACACGCTGGTATCGTGCGCCAGAGTTGCTACTAAATTGTTCAGAATATACATCGGCAATTGATATTTGGTCAGTAGGATGCATACTTGGTGAGATATTGACAAGACAACCTCTTTTTCCTGGCAGAGATTATGTACACCAGTTGAGACTTATCACCGAGGTATACTAGTAGATAGCATTAGTAGTTTCTGCATTATGCATCATTCTGACAGATATGAAGGAAAATCAATTTATTCATAATCTCATTAATTTCTATTACTCTCCACTACTTCTCTATTACTCGGTTATATTTGCCTGTTCCTTTTTAAAACCTGCAATATTTCTCCAAATCAACATGATTATTCATGCATATATCATTGGCCCTGCGTTTGCCAAAATAATCATTGGCCAGACAGGCGGCACACATTGGCTAGCGCTGCCCGCAAATTATTTTTGCTCCAAGTTGGTAGCAGAGCATTCAAGAAATTATTGAGTCTGTGAATATAATATTTTCCTTCAAGATACCTTAGCTTTAGCAGGAGTAAATCAAGTAGTGATGGAATCTTTGAGCAAGAAGAGCTCCATATGTGATCTCTCCTTCTGATCTTTTTGTGCACCTTTATACCCTCTTATTTAGGATTTCTCTTAATTTGCATGCATTTAGAAGTTCCTTTTGGCTTCGAGCTGAGCCAGTTTAATCTGACATGATCTATATTTGCTTTTTCAATAGCTCATAGGCTCACCTGATGATGCTAGTCTTGGGTTTCTTCGGAGTAATAATGCCCGGAGATACGTTAGACAGCTTCCAAGGTACCCGAGACAACAATTTTCTGTTAGATTCCCAAATTCATCTCCCCGAGCTGTAGATTTGCTTGAAAAGATGCTCATCTTTGATCCAAGCAGGCGTATTACTGGTAAGAATTTAGGGCTTTTTCATTTTTTCTTCATCGGCTGAAATTACGAGCGCTAGCCAAAATATACAAAACCTATACACTGATTATGTATATTACATATATATTTTGTGTATACAGTGTGTATATTATATGTATATTATATTACTACATATATTCTGTTCGAACGTCAAGATTTACTGGTTAATGATCTTTTTGAGGACTATTACAGTTGATGAAGCTCTGAGTCATCCGTACTTGGCACCTCTTCATGATATCAACGAGGAGCCTGTTTGTCCTAGGCCTTTCAGTTTGGATTTTGAGCAGCCATCTCTCGCTGAAGATAATATCAAGGAACTCATCTGGAGGGAAGCTGCAAAATTTAATCCTGATCCAACTCATTGAAAGATATGTTGGTTATATGATGTATACAATAAGCTTTTGGTGACATAACTTTCTCTAAAATAGTTTTATTAGACTTGTAATGTTTGTTCCCCAGTGAAGATGACTGAATAAATATGGTGGAGCTATTGAGTTCAAGAAATTATTAGTGGCTTAAAGTCAGATACTTATTCCCTTATTGTGTTTGGTTTATTGGTATTGTATAAAGATGCTAAAGTGTAGCCTGCAATCAGATGGTTCTAAATAGTGACTCATCCTTTGATGTCAGATTCTCTCTGGCTGATAGAACTAGGAAATCTTGAGTGCTGACTGCTTGTTTTCTTGAAAATGGAAATTGTTCATGTGAGAATGGACTGTGAGTGAAAGCGAGTTTTGAAGTTGTATGCCTATTTATAAAAAAATGCCGGGATTACTTGAATGTCTCATTGTTCATGCAGTGTTCTGCATATTGATAAGAATTCTCTGCTTGGTCCTCTTATGAATGTGCTTTATCAATAATTTTCATTTTGTTAGGTATACGAATTTGGCTTCTTATTCATGAATCTGCTCTAGCACCACATGAAAACCTTGGAAATTCTTGTAAGATATGCAGATTTTACTGGATTTAAGTCTCTTAGTCATGTTAGAGATTTATATGCTTGTAGAAAATATAGCGTACTTTTGGTACCTGCGATGAACTTAAATAGAGTGTTATCGTCGGTTCCTTATTACCCCCGTTAGGTACACCACTAACTCGTTATAGCACTAGTCCTTTTTGTTCGGCGTTAGGGGGTCCCACGAGTCGTCGCTAGTGTCATCGGTTGTTTTGTACACAGATCCGTCACGCTACTGGTTGTTTGGAATGCTAAGGCCGAAAGGCAGGAGGTCGCGAACACTAAAGGTGCTTGCTCTGGGCACTAGAGGCTGTTGCTCACGCAAGCGAAGGGTGTTTTTGTTAGCACTAAGGGTGACTAGTGGCTGTTTTGCTCGACAACACTGAAACCTTCACTTGCACCACTAGATTTGATTCATATAACTGACCCCAACTTGTTTGAAGTTAGGCACATTTTGAAGATGAAAGCACTAGAATTTCAGATAGTTCATTACACTTATATTGCACATTTAGAACGTATCAGTAATTCAATCTATAGGAACATCTTTGCATCTCTATGTTATCAATGGCCAAACTCTCTGTAGGAAAACTGACAAGGTGTTGGCTGCACACCACTGGTAATTCCTTCAATATCAGTGTAAGTCCATGGATACTTCTTGGCCTTCTTTGCCATACTTATTGTTATGTTCAACATACAAATTCCGGTGAATGGATCCCCAGAAATACCCTCAAGCCGAGCAGCCATCGACACGTTCTCAGCCACCACATCCCGGTAATTATCCCTTTTATCTCTGGTAATGCGTTAGGATCCCAGTGAGTGTCAGCATGTGACCCATAGTTGCCTGTCATCCAAAATACCCATTTCATGGTGTGAAGTGTCATCCCTTTGACATATTCATCTTTGACAAAGCCGCCTCGACCAACAGCTGTCTTGATCCTGACTCTGATTCCGTGTTGATGGCCGTGATGTCCTTGGCTCTAACGTCTTGTATCCCACCTGACATTTCGCTTCCTAATGCTATTGCAGCACTATAAGGTGAAATGCAAGTGAGGCGCCGGATGATCAATTGACTTGTTGGCATTCCATATTTTATGCCATATTCACCCCAACCACTTTTAACTGCCACACAATCATCTCCAGATACAATGTAGTTGTCTTCAATTCTCATGTTTGTGCAAGAATCTGTAAAGAACCAAGATAAATAAAGTCGAAAGATCAGTCAGTATACATTACCTTTTTCTTTTCTTATTAAAACATCTATAGGAAGAAAGAAGTAAAAGGAAAAGCAAACCTGGATTGATGGCATCAGTGTTTGGAGATTTTATTGGAGCTAAAATAGTGATGCCTTGGACAATGATATTGCTGAAATTTCACAGTAATCAAAGATTCTTGATAAACTTTAGTGTAATAAGATAAGTAAAAGAATGAATATTTTGGCTTTATTAAAATCACTTGCTATAAACAGGATGGATATTCCAAGATGGAGAGTTGAGAAGAGTTAGATTTGATATTTGAATATTATCAGAATGCATAATTTCAATCAGGTAAGGCCTTGTGTATTTTAGCTTTTTGCTGTGAAATTTCTGCCACCAAAGTTCACCTTGCCCATCTATTGTTCCATTCTCACCTAATCAATTTATAAAATGTCATAAAGTTTGAGAAATAAATAGCTTAAAGAATATAGAAGTTGGTTATAGGAAGCTAGTTTTACACTACCTGTGATGATAACATCAGTAAGGTTAGTTCCAAATAACAGACTGATGTACCTTCCACCTGCTGCATCCCTCCCATGACCATATGATGGTAATGGGTCTATAACAGCACA